>CM077787.1:11490601-12090601 GCA_039737535.1 Lagodon rhomboides
GGAAGAAAAGATGGAGACACAAATTAGATTCAAAATTGAAACTTACTTTAGTCTAAATCTGTTTTTTCAAGCTGAAATATACATTTATCTGGTTGCTGCCTGCAAATAAACCAACAAGAAATCTTAAGATGTAACAACAGGAAGTAGAGAAATAATCAGCCAATGAACCTCGGATGAAAATAAGCATTAGTTGAAACCCTAATTGAATGTGACTGACTCCAACAAGTCATTACAAAATAAATGTTTTAGTGCTGGTGTACCTTGAGGAAGAGCGGGCACTGGTTCTTGGCTTGAGGGCAGGCCGACCAGAACCAGTCGGGCAGCGGTCCAGCCTTGGCGGTGGAGACGAAGTAGCCTAAGGCCATCGGCTGCTGCAGGATGTTCAGAGCCTCCTCGTGGGACTCCATCCGGTCGGCACCCTGACCCTGCAAGACAACACCGACGGAATTAATGAACGGAACAAAACTTATTTTCTACAACACAAGTTTTGGATTTGAAAGGATTTTTGATTTTTTTTTTTTGCCATTTTATGTTATTTATATTCTACAGTTACTTAAAACCTTCGACCAATTCCTGTTTAAAATGTGTTTTTTATTTGCCCAGGAGCCGTTACCTTGCTGTTGGAGAAGTTGCCATCATTAAAATAACTTTTTAATTCTCTTGTTTCAAACATCGGGATTAATCTCAAACAAAACTTAATTCACTTTCACTGAGTCAAAACATCATTTTGACACAAAATTGTACTTTTTTTTTTTTTTTTAGCAGTTTGAGGGTAAAAAAATGCTCGTCTTAAATGCCTTCCCACAGATACATTTTTAATTTATTGATTTGTTCTGTACTCATTCAACCAAGGCTGCCCAAAGTAGGGCTTGTGGGCCAACTTGAGCCTCTCATTAAGGTTCAATTTTGCTGGCCAGATGTTTATCGTGAAAATAAAGAGAAAAATTTAAATAAAACAAACAAAAAAATAGAAAATCACTATTAACATGTAGGATCCCTAATCATTTATTGTGTTTCATAACTTGAGCATGGCCAGCAGGTTGATACTTTTGGGCAGGAAGTCTGTAAATTAAAGGAACTTGGGATCGTAGTAGCACTTTTTGTCTTAACAATACGATATAATTTGTGTTGCTTTTGTCGTGTAGACCACCATTAAGTTTCTGTTTTAGGCCTCAAGTGAAAAAGTTTGTGCACCTCCGCTCTAGACCAATTACATCTGTGGATGGAGCCGTGCTGATCAGTGTGATCAGAATTTTGTTATAGAACTCTAAACTCAGACACACCGAGTCCCTGGTTTCTTTTAAATTACTTTCTTAAAATCTCTCTCTTTGTGCAAGATTTGAATGTTTAATATACATTTTTATTTATGTTTTAGTGACATGAATTCATTCTTGTTTTACCTGCTTTGTCTGTTTTTATTTCTTTTGGTCAGCACTTTGTAACATTTTTAAGAAAAGCTCTATGTAAATGAAGTTATAATTATTTAAAACTGAATGTTTAATTGTCAGGTTATTAAAAGATGACTAACCTTGCTTCCGTCTCCCCCCTGGTGGTAGTGGGAGCCAGGAGAGTGAACGGGGGAGGTCGTGGGGGAGTTGGGCAGGATGTTGATGAGGTCTGGATCCACCATGTCGTTGTCAAACAGGTCAAAGATTCCCATTCCATCAGATCCGTCTGCAGAGAGAAAAACATGCAGAGAGCTCAGGGTTTGACTTTGATTGAGCGTCTCTCTCACAGAAAAGCGCCCCGTCAGTATCTTGAGACGTACCAGGATTGATGGGGTTGAAGTTGATGTCGATGGGCTCTGTGGTGTTAGTGTTGACCTGCACCATGGCTGAGGTGGGAAACACCAGGATGTGTGTGCAGGATGTGTCCTGAGGTGTGTTCAGCTGCGATGTCTGCATGTTGAGCGTGGTGCTGCGACCGAACACTGAACCCGTCGACACAGAATCTGCAGAGACAGGACGGAGGAACCATCAGATCTGGAGTCTTGCAAACTTCACTGTTACAACTTTAAAATAACCATGTTACTTTTCTCTTTTACCTGGCATGATGACAAAGGAACCCTGGGGCTCCATGGCGACCAGACAGGCGCTAAGGATGCTGGGAGTGTCGGCAGCAGAGATGCCGCACAGCTTGCATGTCTCCTTCAGACGCTTACTGAGAGACTGCAGGTTCCTCCTGCTCAGCAGAATACTCCAGTCTGGAAGAAGATGAGAGCACATCAGTGTGTGTTCATGCATGTCTACACATCTACATGTTCTGCAGGTGTGTGTGTGTGTGTGTGTACCTCTCAGCTCGCCGTGACCCATTCTACCGAGCCGTCCAATGACCACCCTCCACGGCAGAGATGTCACCTGCACCAGGCCGAGACACCACTCCCACAGCTTCTGCAGACCCACTCGCCTGGCGGAGCCCTTTTTCCTGCGAGCCCTGAAACACACACACGACACACGGACTTTAAATACAGACCAGGGATCCTGTGGGACTGCTGCATGTTCTTGTTTCTGTACACGAGTGCACGTACCTGTTGGGGACATCGATACTGATGATGCAGGTCTCCAACAGTTCTCCGTGCTGGTCGGTGCAGGAGGCCAGCAGCCAGCGCTGGTCGTGGGACAGACAGTAGCCGACAAACAGGACGTTGTACTTCTGCGATGCCTCACCGAACGTTTCCCCGAGCTCCGTCTGCTTGTCTTTCACGGGAGCCAAAATGAAGGGCGGCGTGTACAGACGCAGACACTCGGGCCTCTGCGTGGAGAGAAAACTTGTTAGTTTAAAAGAGAGACAACAAAATGTCTGACTGTGCCCTTTTTTTAAAAATTACAAGCCGTCACCTCTGGGTTCTTGAGTGCCATGTCGATGGCGAGACCGGGGCCAAAACCCGTCAGAGCCTTGAAGTTGGTGGAGTTGGGCAGAGGCCGACGACACTGAGTGAACACGGAGAAGGCCAGCGACTTGAGGTGCTGGCCGTAGACGTGACGCTCCCCGCTGTGCACCGGCTGCAGCAGATACTGGCAGGGAACAATCTGAGAAGAACAAGAGAACAGTGTGTAACTTCAGACAGGAGTGATTATGCATCTGTTGAGCTCTGATCTACAAAGCTGACCTTTCAGTTTGTGTTTGTTCCTCTTATGTACACATCTGTGGTTTCACACCTTTTAGTTTCAGTAATATTGGCTTGTTTGTATGACAGCATATAAGGGCTTTTGTAGGTTAAATAAAAATTATGTAACTTCCTATGTGCAATGGTAAAATGTTAACTGTTGAGTTTGTTTTCTTGTTTATATTGTTCTTAAAGTTTTATTTCCTCTTGTTTATATTTGCTTTTTTACTTAGTTTTTCTTTTTTAAATGAATGCTAATGTATATTTTGCTATCCCATTTGCTGCTGTAACAATGCAAACTTCCCTGTCATGGGACTAATAAAGGATTATCAAACTTCCTATGTATTCTGAGAATATTAAGAAAGAATTTCTGAGTTTAATGTTGTAAATTTATGAGAAAAAACCTCAAAGATTCTGAGATTAAAGTGAGGAATTTACAAGAACAAAGTTTTTATTGTTTGTTTTATTTAAAGTATCCCTTAAATATTATCTTTTTAAGTTCAAAGCAATGTTTGAGAAGCTGAATAAACAAATAATTTGAATTCAATGTAAAAACTTACTGCTTCTACGGCAGCAGCGCATGTTGTAACTGATGGCCATCAAAAATCAAATCGAGTATTTATCATAATCTCAAGACTTAATATGAAAAAAGACAATATACAGTAACAAGCGATAAGTGGAAGGATATTAAACCTGCTGTAAGTGAACCGTTACCACATTCACACCTCCACTGCTTCAGATATTCCCTCTGGCATGTTGATGCAATCTTGTGTCACTACATCACAGGTGTGGAAGTTAACGCCTCTATTAGTGGCTGCTAATGAGTCCCCTTGCTCTTTCTCACCTCCCTTTGTGGCTGCTGCTAACCTGCTCTGCTGGAACTAAACTGGCAAAGACGACAACAATCGCAGCTAATCAGCGACCGTGTGATCTTAACCGCTCCCTCTACTGATACTGTGGCAGACTCAATGACGGGGTAAACAAACAATGAGACCGTAACGCTGGGCCGTACCTGCACTGAGACTGCGTTTCTGATGCGCGCCGGCAGGAACTGGAGCATCTCCATGTAGCAGCGCAGGAGGCCCAGCGTGTAGGCGCTGGAGTGGACCTCTCTGTCCGCGTCCTCGTAGCTGAACGGGTCGACGATGTACACCACGATGGCGGGCGGGAACGACACGGCGTGGGACTCCCCGTCTGTCGGCTTCCCCACTTTGTCCCTCTCCATTGTGCTGATGAGACGACACAAAAGATTTGTACGTGAATACAACACGGATGAGCCAGAGGTCACCACACAATCAAAATAAATACATTTCCTGCAGTATTTTGTATTCTATAGTTTGGCAGATATCCTGATGTATTGTTTAGATGATTGTCTTGCAATGTATCGATTAACGATGAATCACAGGATCGTGGGCAGAAATGTTTTAAGTTTAATAATATTCAACTTAAAAGACAAAAGTAAAACAATCGAAACAACATCCTTAATAATCTTTTGCATCCTGTCTGTCTGCGAGCTGCCTCACAGCACTGCCACCGTCAAAAAGCAGTGACTGGCTTTGCTCTTTTGCTCACGTGTTGCATTTCCACGTGCACCGCTGGATGACAAGCATGTAAGACATCTCGCATCCCCTCAGTTGAGGACTACAGCGTCTGTCGCAGCTTGAAAACTGACACAGCGTTTTTATGGTGTTAAAAGACTCGCCGTACGAGTACATGCACGCCAAACTCTGGGTCGGCTTGGTGTGACTGTACCTTTACATGAGTGTTTACTGAGATATCAGATGTTTCATTAGCAAAAAGAAAAACCAGCCATCAGCAGAGCGACGGCTTTGTCAGTAAATAGTATTAAACCAAATTGTTCTCAGAGCGGTGAAACAAAGGACAAACAATCTCTCTGTCTAGATGATTAATTGACACTCACCTCTCTGGCGCCTCTGCGGGCACTTGAGGCTGGTTGGCAGAGGGTCCGTTCTCCGCCAGCCCCCCGGCACCCTGCGAGTTTGACTGCGGTCCATTCTGAGACGCGTTGCCCTGCAAGCCTGCCGTCCCAAATGGCGAGTAGGAGCTTGGCTTGGCTGCGGCCATCCCCCCGATAGCCTGGGAGCCTGAGGAGGACGAGGGAGGGGTGCTGTTGACCTGGGACGACTGGGCAGAGCTGGTGCTGGAGCTGGTAGTGTTGGTGCTCTGGGGTCCTGAGGAGGTGCTGGAAGAGCTGGAGGTCTGGGATGAGGCGGAGGAGGCGGGAGGGGCCACGACGGGGCTGCGCTGGGACAACAGAGAGCCGTCTAAAGACTGCTCCGACAGGTACGGAGCTGAAAAGAGAAAAAAAAATCATCAATTATCATTTTTACAAACAATGTGAAACTCACAAACGATGGGATTTATAATTAAAAATGTTACCTAGATCATAGCGGCACACTTGAGCAAAGAGTTTGAGCTTATTAAAGGCTTCATTGTTTCCGTCTCTGGCAGCCATCTTAAGGAACCAGTCACTAAGGGGCTGCTCTGTCAAGCTCCTTCCTTCTGTGGCGCCGACCTTCAATACGCCCTCTGGGTGACTCTTACAGATGGGCCTGTGTTGTCCCAGCTGGCATGCCTGTCAAGAAATGGGGAGTGAATGCGAAAATGAAACAGTGTGAATCATTTCACAAGAGTGGGAAACTGTTTTCGTGGGCATGTCGTGACACGAAGGACGAGTTTTATCCACCAGGTGCGTACCTCGTACATAGCGCTCAGATCTTTGAAGAATGTCTTCGCTTTGCCGAGCAGGGCTTCGTTTTCCGGGCAGATGACGACGTATCCCACATCTCGCTGGGATCCAAAAGGATCCAGGAGAAGCTTCTCCCAGTAGGGCAACCCGAAAGGAGACAGCACCACAAAATCATATTCATAACCGACCAAAAAGGTCGGGATGGGCAGAGGCTCGGGAGACTCATCTGTACCTGTGGTGGAATGAAGAGGACAAAGGTTCAACAATATTCCACAAACTGCTCTGTAAATTCGTTACAGGTAAGTATGATGAGGCACAAACAATTTCAACATACCATATGATCCCCTCCCGGCCATCTTGTGGAACTGTTGCCAGGTGAGCGGTCCCTGAACGCCCCACGAGCGCACACTCCTCTTCTTCTGAATGGTGTCCTGCAGCACAGGCTGGAGGGACAACAACACCCGCAGGACATCCTGAGAGAACAGCTTGCTCATGTCTGCTGCTGCAGGAGGAAGAACAAAGAGAAAGAAGTCTTAACTTGAACATGCTTGAGGTCGGGAATGAAAAGTGAGGAACCTAATGTTGTCGTTAGAAGACACAATGATACAAAAATACGTACATTTGCATTTTGGCCACTGATGAAGACAGGTGCTTTTCACTAGTGTTTCATCTACTTTGCCTCCTGACATATTGTCCATGAACTGCCGGCCGTGCTCGAGCGCCATGTAGCAGTCATTGTAACAGTCTCTCTCCTCCACCCTCAGAAAGGAGCTGGTGGCTGAGCTCGGCTTGGTGTACTCCACGCCTGCCATCGGGGCAAAAGGGTTGGTGCACTGGTCCTGCAGCAGCAGGATGAGCTCATCTGGAGGTTTCTCCATCATGCCGCCAGCTTTGTGCGCCGTGGACGCTCGCAGCTCTTCGAAACACCGCTCTGTGTCCCGACTGGAGTCCGAGCCCCGTCCCACCACGTCGAGTTCGTCTTCCAGAAACAACCCGGCCAACTGGCCGAAGCGTCGATTGGAGACGGCGCTGAAGCCGCAAGTGCAGGGGTACTGAGCCTCGCCGTTGTCCTTGAGGTACACGCCCACGTCCGCTCCTCTGATGTTCATGTTGCAGACGCACACGCAGCAGCTCTCAAAGTTGCAGTCCTTGTAGAGGTTCATGACTGACTCAGAGAGGATGAGGGTGACGTAGAGGCTGTGAGCCTCGGGGATGGAGGGCACGGTGGCCGGCTCGACGGAGCTGAGCGGTCGGCAGGTGGAGGGAGTGGAGGCGGGCGAGTAAAGGTCAGAGTTGTCGTACTTGAGGGAGCCCTGGACGCTTGAAGGGCCGCGGGGCGTCCGTGGAGTGCGTGGGGTGCGAGGCGTGGGCACGGAGAAGCGCGGCGTGGCCGGGGAGGGCAGGATGCCGGTGCCGCTGTTGCTGGGAGGGGCGCTGCTGGACATGAAGGGGGTGTGGGTCTGAGGGGTGTAGGTCTGGCTGTAGTCTGGCTCCACACTGGGGACGTTGCTGTTGGGAGAGATGGACAGAGATAAAACATTTATTCAAATTGTGGTTCTTTGTTTTGTTAGTTGTTTCATGGCAACATCTACAACTGAATCCCTCCTGACTGTCCAGAGCTGAGGTAAAAGCTGCTGCTCATACAGGGAAATATACAGGAAGTTATATGTTGCTTTCAAAGAATAAACAAGAAAATAGAGCTGCAAAAATATAATAGTTGGCAACTATTAAATCAATCACCAACTATTTCAATACATCGATTAATCGGTAAACAAAATATATCTTAGGGTCGTGGACAAAAGAAGACATTGGAGGAAGTCATCTTTGTGACACACTGATTTAGTTAGTTGCAGCCCAACATGTAAATGAACATAATGAAAATCTACTTTAATAGCCCAGGCAGCTATAAATTGCCGCTCATCCCTTCACGGTCCCTTTCACACTGTTCTAAAATAAACCGACCATCTTTGGAGGACCACCATCTGCTAATGAAGGACAGCGCTGACCCACTGTTGACCCTAAATGCACCAACCTGTCTTTGGTGAGGAGGTTGACATTCGTCACCGGGGGTATCAGTTCCATTTTGCCCATGGTCCAGCTGGGCGTGTACACACAGTCTTCTGGCAGTTTGATAGGCAGCAGACACTGGCTGGGCAGCGTCTTCAGGGGTGCGTACATGGAACAGCCGATGAACAACTGACTCGTCTCGGTCTTGTACACGAAGGAGAAGTCCTGGAGGCAAAGTAAGAAAGGTGAGCAACACTGATGTAGCAACATTTTCCACTTGCTCCACACTTGGCAGGTGTACGACATGTCGCACCTTTATTTCAGATGGCTTCGGGCTGCAGAATCCCTCCTCCACCTCCATCTTGAAGTGGTTGTTGAGCTGGCTGCCGTCCAACAGGGTGAGGCCCGCCCCTGCTTCCAGGCTATCCTTGCTGCCGGAGTTCATGGGAGAGTATCCCTGCTGCTCCAGGGAGGGCGGAGTGGGAAACATCTGGTGCAGATCTGCTGAGCCTGGAGAAACACGGGGTTGTTCAAGCTCTTGAAACAACGTGCGTATAAAAGTGACAATGCACACTGATTAACTGATGCTTAGTCTTCTTACTTATGCAAGACAGAGGGTCCAACGTGGACGCTTTCGAGTCTTTACAGCCAAACTTGTCTTCTCCACCAACTCCAGCTCTTTTGGATCCAGGCTGTACGGACACAGAAAAAGAAAACTACTCAGTACATCGTCAGTGTCAGTTTTCAACAGGCTTTACATCAGCAGCAGCTCCCAAGCAAAGTCTGGGCCAACAATTTCATTCACCACACCGATGCACTCACCGTTAGCTCATCTTCATCCGAGTTGAAGATTTTATCGAGGTCGCTGTAGGACACCGCCAAGTCGTGATCGTGGATAAGGCTGGTCGAGGCTAAAGGTTTGTTACCGGATGGACCCTGACCGTCTGCACCGCAAAACAAAGCGGAGAGGAGAGCTTGAACAAGACACCAATCTCCAAACTTTCTATCTAATTAAAAGTAAAACTGAGGGGCTAAATAGAGAAAAAGAAGGTGTTCTCACCTTCCGCTGAAGATCCAGCTCCTTCGTCCCCCTGGGAGGAAAAAAGAAAAAAAAGTTAGGAGTTATTGGAATCTCAGAAGAAAACTTCCGCCAGTTTTACTGACATAAAAAGCTCTGGTTATCCAATTTATTCTGAAATCTCAACATGTTAAAAGGTAACTTCAGGTAGTTTTTATGAGTGGGCACCTGAGTCTAAACACATTCGTTTGTTTACAGTAAAACTCCACATGGCACCGTTCAGTGATTCCAAGCATTGGCCAAAACAAACAAAAGTTTATTTGCTGTGATAAACTTTTGTTTGTTAGCAGATCACTACATCCCAACATGGACTTTGGTGTTAAACTGAAGCTCCAAGAAACACCCTGGAGAACTGCCACAGCTGGGAACTGTTGGAAAACATTTCGTTACTAGTGAGGAAGAACAGATGCCCATGTTTCAGCACTGATCCCAAAATAACAGAACTGTCTCAGTCTTTCTCATTTTACACAAACTTCTTGAGCCAAAAGCCAAACTTTCTAAAATGTTAAAAAGTTATTTTAATTAATAAGTTAATAAAATGATTCGCTGACTTTTTGGATTATTGATTAATCAGTTAATTACATTTTTTTTTGAAGAAGAAAAGTTAAAACCCTTTGATTCCAGCTTCATAAATGTGTTGTTTCTGGTTTCTTTCCTCCTCTCTGACAGGAGACTGAATATCTTTGGGTCGACAAGACATCCGAGGATGTCATCTCCAGCTTTGGGAAACACCATTTTGTGACATTTTACAGGCTCTACAACTTATTGATTAAATTAAGAAAATAACGGACAGATTCACTGACAATGAAACTAATCATTAGTTGCAGCCCTAGCTGCAGAAAAATATCTTCTGAAATTGGCAAAATTATATAGAATCCTGATGATGGAATAAGTCAACAAGACAATTCGATGCCGACTTCTGGTACCAGACAATTTTTGATAGTGAGGTACAGGCAAACTTTGGTCAGAGCGAATACATTCAACGGCCCTGATTATTGCTGTTCACTCTGATACTCAGTTACCAAAATGTAGCAAAAAGACTGATCAGACATAAACTTTAAAAACAAAACCTGACTCTGTTATGTGACTTTAAAATCATCACTTCTCGGGAACACACAACTCTTTTCATCCAAGCACACGTATGTTTAAAATCCCAGGTACCAGTAAATACGAAGCAGAAGCAGATGTCAGCGAGAACTCCCCCGACTCTTAATCAACCCACCTTGTGTTTCTTGTTGCCCTCTCTGTCAGCTCCGGCCTTGTCCTTCTTCTCCGTGAAGCTAAACTCCTCGTCTCCCTCGACAAAGGCGTAGGGGTCTGGCTCCTCGCTGTGTTCTCCATCTCCTGTGGCGGAGACAAGAAGGCTGTTTCTCCGCTGGGCGTAAGTCTTCACCAGCTCCTGGGACACCTTCAGCGGATGCGTGGAGCCCGACATCACCCTGAGAGGAAAGTGATTGTACACAGATGCTTAAAAAAGATGCAGAAAAGCTACACTTTGTTTCAAAGCAGCTGATGATGAGTGATGAAATACTTACTCGGTGATGGACACGACACTTTCTGATCCTCCCCCAGAATCATCATTTCGGATTTTATCCACAGGTAGCGCTGGTGTCAGGAAGTTGGAGGCCTTCTTCCTGGGCAGGTTGAAATACTTCCAGGGGTTGTGGGTGGAGTCTTCATTGGGGTTGATGGCTGAGCCCACAAAGACGGTGGGCTCCAAGGTTTCGCTGTAGGCTGGGGGGAAGGGCAGAGGCATGGGCATGCTCTCCAGCGGCGTCTCCTCAGACGAGCCCTTCTGTGGCAGCAGGCAGGGCTCCACTGACGGCGGGTAGAACGGTTGGTGGATGGGCGTGGACGAGTTCTTCATGCCACCTGGAGTCATGTCACCTTCCGCATGGTCGCAGGGGTGTGGGCTGAGAGGAGGCGGGGGCGGGGAGCCGACAAGGTCAGCGGGGGGGCCGTGCGTGTGCAGCGTGGGCGCTTTGGAGGGCACCGTGTCGACGTGGTGCAGGCTGGGATACGAGCCCTCCTCCTGCGATCTTAAACAAAGCCTCTGATTCTGCGGCTCCAGCGACTGCTCCTCGCTCACAGAGTTGCGGTGGTGAAACGGCGTCTGCGGCCTCTTCTGCTGCTTCTCGCCCTTCTCCAGCTTCTCGCCCAGCTTGTGCTTGGGGGCCGGCTGGGCAGGCTGGCCTGATGAAGGCAGGTGTCCTGAGGTGCTGCTGGATCGCTGCTTCTGATTCTTATGTCTACGCGAAAACAGAAACAATACTAATAAGACACTTTCTTTACTATAAACGAAAATCCCGTGCGAACACATCATTCAACTTACCTGGAGCAGTTGCAGTGCGGCCTGTGAGTGGGCTCCACAAAATCCCAAAGTCCAGTCTTGTCCGACTCATCTTCACAGGTGCCGTTGGTCAAGGTTGTAAACTTCCTCCTTAAAAAGGGAACATTCACATTTCAGTCAGCATGGAGGCACTTCTTTGACTGGCAATGATCATTTTGAGGAAGAGACGATGCTAAACATACTTGTGCCCTGTACGGTTAATGTTATACTCCTGCCACACAGACTCCACCATCTGGCTGGCCAGCCTGCGAGGGATTTTACCCCCATGAAGAGTGTTGTTAGAGCTGTAGCCGTCGGACGCAGAGGACAACTTGAGCCACCTCTGGGCAGGCTGATAATCTGTAAGACAAAGAAAAGTGCAACACTTAGTACGCGGCATATCAGGCTGACAATATGTGTAAGTCTTCTCATCGTGCAGCTCCAAGTCTCACCGGTCTGAGCCTCCTCCGGTGACGTCGGAGGAGTCAGAGTGACAGAGGACATGGCAGGATCTCTGTGGGCCGCCTGGCCCTGCTGAGCACCACACAGGCTTCCTGAGGTGTTGGCTGAGCCCTGAGGGACCACGGCAGGGAGATCCGACAGGGGGAGAAGCACCAGGCAGGAAGGGTAAACCATCCTTACACCCGCTGCAACCAAACAGGAAATTATTCATCAAAAAATGAATCCAAAAATGAAAGGGTAGGAGCACTTTCTGGAGCCAGCTTCTCAAACTTTCTGACTTTCCAGCCCTTTCTGTATCACTCAAACCCAATGAAAATTATGACACAACAATCATCGACATCTCGTTTACACATTGTGGTCTCTTACCGACAAGGACCTCCACAGCTGCCAGCGAGTCGTCCTCCCAGTCCGAATCCTCCATCTTGTCTTCCTCCTTGACCTCCTTGGGATTGGGGCTGATGGGATAAAACTGCCTCCACTCCTCTATGAGCTTCTGAGTTGGGTGGTCTGACATCTTAAAAGCCTGCCCGGTGAGGGTCCCGTTCAAGCCGTACGGGCTCAGGATGACTGCGGGGCAGGGAGGATACTTATGTAGGATAACGCCGCTAATAAACCCAAAGGACACTGTGTTATAAAGAGACCTGGACCTACCTTGCAAGGGGCTGGAGCTCTGCTGGGCGAGGCTCAGGTGCTCCTCGCTCAGTCGCTGGAGGGGCTGATGTTGAGCGATCTCCACGCTCGTGCACACGTTGCTGTCGCCGTGCACGAAGAAGGTGAACGCACAGGACAGGTGCTCGCTGTGAAAAGAGGCGTTGTAGTATTTAGAGACATTTTGTAGCCAAGCTGACTCATGAGGTTATCAGTGTACTCTCCATCATTGTTAGGAATTACTCAAGAGGGAAAGAGAGGATCGAAAACGGGTAGAGACGATGCGAGAAGAGCAACCTCTTGCACATTTGATCCGTATCAAGCTTTGAGGTGACAACTGTTGCTTTAACTGAGACATGACAGCCCGTTGACACCTCCAATCAGATGTAACACATAACACACGCTTTGCTTCACCACAGCCTGAATCTTTATCAAACCATCTCGCGACGCACAAGCAAAAAAAAACAACCTAGTTCAAAATACACATGGAGATTATTATAGTCCTGCGATGTTAAAACAATATTCACATTTATTTTCTAACTACTTCTGGAAGGCCAGGCGGCTAAATGCACTAAAATAGTACTTGTTGACATGGTTGCTGTAAAACCACAGTGCACACTCAGCATTTTCCAAAGACTGCCCTGTTTACCAGCCAGAGAGGGCAGGCAGGCGACAGCGAGGCTGCCAGACTCTTCTGTCAGAGGTGCTGCCTCGACACACACTTGTAGACATCTTTATGCAAAAACAGGAGCTCGACACCAGCGAGCGAGAAAATCCCCCTCCTGCTCCGTGCAACAACTCTTTTATATAGCTGCTAAAACTCTCTGAAAGCGCTGGGCGACGCTGCCAGGGGGAGCCGGGCCAAGGGGCTGTGCATCAAACACGAGTCAGCTTGGATCAACGCAGCCAAAAAGCGGAGGCTCGAATTAGCTTGTTAGGGAACTCCAGGATACACCGGCAGCCCCCCTCACTCAAGGGCGAGGGCGACGCTCAATCTATGTCACTGCCGTTATGTTATGTGCGAGAGGTAAGGAAACGCAGCTGCACAGAACCCCTCTCTGAACCAGACAGTTATTTATGTGCCGCCGCCGGTTCACCTCAAGCTTGTATTTCTACAACAACAACACAGAGCGGCTCTACGGCGCAGCTGGGGAAAGTGGAGGTGGACATTAAACATTACCCTGGAAGTGGTGCTCTATTAATAGCCTCGGAGCTGTCTAAACTGATGTTACAATTATGCAACATGCTGCTATTAAAACAGGTGAGAATGTGTCAGGCTGATTAGGCCATTACATTAAAACAGTAATAATCCCGTCATGCTCCATCGCAGCATTATCTGATTTCGTTTCAGGAATCAACACGTTCTCTGGGAACTGCGGGAACTTTGGTGAGTCAAAGCAACTTGGATCTAGTTGTGCGACCCTGATTCCATGAATAAGAACAGAAGGCAATGATTCATTTCAACAGAGCACAGTACGAAGAAGACGTATTAAAAGTTCAGACTGAAAAACTTTTCTTTTTGGGGGGGGTATACACTCCAATTGTTTGTTTGTTGGTAAACAAAATCCCCTGTGACTACACAAAGAACTACAGAACGGATTTCCATGAAACTTGGATAAAGGATGGGTCTCAGCACAGAATAGAGCCCATTAACTTTTACAGCATATCCAGGAATTTTTTCTCACGAGCTTTAACATTGCGAAACGGAGCCTTGAAAATATTTTTTTTTTAATTAAATCCCCCTTATTTCTCAGGAAATAACCCGAGGTCCTAGTGGGAAAAAAACATGTGGCTGGTTTCTATGAGTGAGTACAAATTGATATGGATCCAAATAAAAAAATCTGGATGTAGCGTATTGAAATTGTTCGATATTGGATTAGGCTTGATTGAATTAAAGGGGACTGTTGGGCCGTGGCGTACTGAGTGCCGCTCTAGTTATGAATTTGATGCCTGCGACATGCAAAGTAAGAACAACAACAGTTCCCCAACGTTTGAGGTCTCAAGATTGCAAACTTTATCGGTGAGTCCAAACTAACTCAAGAATACTCAACAAATAAAAAACCTAACAGTAGATAAATCAGCGCATCAGGCAGTAAGCGGTCTTGCGTCACTGTTACACTGCTTAAGCCAAATCTGTTCAAATGGCTTGAACAGATACAAAAATGGCTGGATGTATCTGTTCAAGCCATTTTTCCTCTTTAGAAGATCGATGCCTCATTCCCAGAAACCAGTCATCATCTTAGAACAACAGAGTTGAAACAATACAGCTGCGAGCAGAGTTTCTCCAGTTGAATCCCAAATGGGAATTTTGACTATCAAAAGGCCTTTAGAGGCCAGGAATTGTTATGGGAAGTTTAACAGTGTGGGACATCTGCCCGATGAGGCAGAACACACATGTACAACACACATAATCATCTGTCATGAACAAGCACAACAAATTTGTCACGTTTCACTGTAATCTGTCTCTTTATAAAGACAACTATAACAGCCAACCTCCACATGCTTCAAAGCTCGAGCAGCACGAGTACAATTCAAGACTTCTAGTAAAAGTAATGGTCATATTGAAGCTTTCAGGCTAATCTCTTCATTGTTACTGGTAGAGGTTGAGATTCATTAACAGTAGCTTAACACAAGCAGCACCAGTCAGCAGTGAGTAAGAAGACAGCTGAGTATAGCAGGACTGTGTTGTTGTTCTAATACAACAGGTGGAGTCTCAGGCAATTCCCATGCATTCAAACAGAAGGCACCCAAAGTATAACTTCTGACCTGACCATTAGCTGAGCGTGGGCTTTAATTTGACAATTTACGGCATGTCATATAACTTTGGTAAAAGCGGGACACACCTCTTATTGATGGTCTTCTCCTCCTTTTGGTATGGCTTGACGAACCACTTGCCGATGCGGACGAAGCCGCGGTTCATGAGGCAGCGCTCCAGCAGGTTGTGGATGGCCTTGAACAGGAGCGTTCGACACTCGTAGGACAGGCCGCTCTCCCACTCGCCATCCTCCTCACCTGGAGACAAGGCAGACACATTAAACCAGATGCTTTTGACAAACAAACCTGATACCTGTACGCCTACTGGGTTTGACACATATACAGTAGATTAAAAAGGTCTGAGAACACTACACTTTTTGGATTTAAAACTATTTTCTCAATACAAATGATAATATCATCTTAACAATTTGAGAGAAAAGTTGAATATTTAAAAATGTATTTCAGAATATCTTTGTATTTGGTATGTGCCCCTTTTGCTTTACAGACAGCATGTACTTGCTTGCTAGCACGGACTCCACAAGTTTATCCCGGCATGATTTGACAAACTTGTGGAGCCCATTCCAGCTCGAAATAAAAAAGAAATAATTTCAAAAATACTTTGTCTAGTGGTCTCAGACTTATTGTCCCTACTGTAGGGAGACGTACTAGACTTTGTAAAGAACTGAGCACAGTAATAATTGAAATAACCCATTTAAACATATGACAAACATTTGAGTTCATCCTTCTTATTAGTTATAATGCAATAACAAGATGCAAAATTCCCTGAACTGTAAGGATTAACAGAACATTTACAAATAAAGTGAAACATTGTGATCAGTTCTAAATGTGTTCTGCAGGTCAAGCCTACTCATGGACATTTTTGGTGCCTTTTCGAGGCAAATTTTTTCACACACATGATTATTAAAAGGCATACTTTGCAGGATTTGTCGGCCACTGACTGTAAACATAGGTGCAGCAAGCGATTCTGGAAAAAGATGGTTGATTCTTGAGTCTCATTCAACAACGGTTTGGTTCACAATCACTGGTATTTGATGACCCGGGAATGAGACTCAACAATCAACCATGTTCCTCCAGAATGAGTGCCACCGAAAAACATCCCGAGCACAGCAAAATACTAACAAAATAAGAAAATACAGGACAAGTGAAAGGCATCTGCGGACAGAGACACCACAACACACTTCTTGTGGAAAAAGAAGAATCATTTTTGTTAGAGTCTACACATTTTTTTCTTCAGGAAAATCCTGTGTAGTAGGCCTTCAACAAAGCTTGAATGAACCCTTCCTCCAAAGTCAGGACTTTTTCAGGTGACTGTGATGCACAACAGCTTGCTCTTATGCTGCCATACAAGTCTGTACCTCGGTGGCTGTGAGCCAATAGATTCCACAAGGCTTTAGAGACTTTAAAAGACCCGTTAGCCACAAATCGGTCGGTCTATCATAACTTATTATCATCAGACTTTGTATCATTAAAACTGCATTAGAACTCTTTGCCGCAGTTAAAATGGTTGGCATCGTTATCCAACATCCAACGTGTTTAAACATGAACAGAGTTTCCACAAATGGACCAATTTTGCCTGCGACTCTCCGTCAGCGCAGCAGGTCTAGAAAGTAATAACAGCAACAATTACAGCCTTTTTATCCGATTTCAACATCTAGAATAGTGATTATTCCAAAGCACTGCACCGCCTGTTCAGAGTGTACAGAATGCACACGAACAGTGTTGTTATTTATAATTGTATTTTAGTTAAACCCATTGTGATATTGTGAGACTTCAGATTTGTCATTTTGAGCCCGTGGAAGACATGTTGATGTTCGAGGTGATGTTGACGGCACTTACTTGAGAGTTCATTGTGGATAAGCTCGGCGAAACTGGGGTCGTCCCCCCACCAGAAAAGCCAGAGCTCTCTGCGACCCGGGGTGTGGTGCCTCCTCCACACGCTCAGCACATCTGCCGCCAGGCATCGGCTGAAACTACACAGGATAGGGTCCTCCTCAGTCACAGGGAAAAGGATGGGCGAAGAGGTGGGTCCTTGCCACACAAAACGCCGCCATTTAATTCCAGTCAAATCGGCCTGAAGAGGAGGAGAAAAAAAAACAAGTATTAAGTATTAATCATCAATCACCGATCATCTGTTGTTGACTGCAGAACTCAGGGGTTGAGGGGTTTTCTTCCTCTACACAGCAAGTAACGCTGTGTCCCGTCAAACAGAGAACCACTTTCAATAAGAAAAGTTGACATCTGAGATGTGCTGACATCTTGGAAAGTTTTTGCAGCACTTTGTTGTACATGTGACACCACAATCGTGCCTGAAAATAACTGTCATGCAGTCCTTTACTCACCAGTCATTAACAACTAGTGACGCACCACTGCAAGTCAGTCTAAACACAGAGTAGTTGGCAGAATTTTAAACAGCAACTATCAGACTTGTCTCGCAATTCGTTTATCTTTTATTATTGCAGTGTCACTTTAATCGAAGTAAAACAGGATGTTTGTGACATGTTTCCAGTAATTCCCCTGTTAGCCTGACCTGTTACCATCATGTAACTAACGTTAATGCTAGCAGCATATTTCTGTCACCAAAGCAGTGTAAACACACATTTACGGCATATTCGTGAGAAACCCTTGAATAAAATAAAGCTGCAGCGTGTGTTGTCTCTGTTGTGAAAGTTAGCTAGCGTTAGATAACGATGTGCAAGTTGCAGGCCCGATGCCTTCACGCCAGTCTGCAACTGACGTTACAAAGCTTGTTGCCTGATTAGCCAAAATGGCTTTCTGGCCTCTCAGTATCAAAGCTAACGCTAGCTAGCGCAGAGAGCACAGAGACTTACCAGGCAGAAGAGGTTGGAGTGGCAATCCTCCAAACTGGCCCCGTTTGGTACAAAGCACGAACTCATCCTTTCACTGCGTGGTTGTAACGTTAAAGTCCATTGTCTCAATCACCATCGGGGGCAATAGCGGATCTTCTTAACTCGCTGGCGAAGCGACGTTCAGTTGTAATTATCCCGTTAAAGCGCTGACCAACTTGCTAGCTACAGCTAGCTACCACCGCTAGTCAACCAGACAACTTCTAACCGGCGCTAGCCGCCGCTAGCCCGGTAGCTATGCTAACGTTAGACAGGCAGCCAGATAGCGTCAACTGTAAGCTTCTAGCTATTCGATTCATCAATCCTATTTGAAATGTATTGTCTGATCTGGTTAGCCGCAAGCTTGCTGCTACATTACCTCAACGTCTGATAGTCAACGTTAACATGACCTGGACTAACGCTGAATCAAACAGCAGAAAAGTTGGATGCGCAATAAAAAACAAATACGAGCTTGAAAACTAAAAAAAAAACTTCACCCCAAAAGCTTAGTCCCTGGTGTGCTAATGCTAATGCCAGCTAGCTGATCTGAAACAATTTCAAAGCAAAGGAACTCTCCCCTCCCCCTGATCTCTCCTAGCCTGCTAGCACAAAAGCTAACATACCAGAGCTCCAACCAACGCTAGCTTGCTAGCTAAATAAAACAATTAGCTACACCGCCCTCCTTTCCGCTAAAACCATCACAGCGCTCCGTCATAGTAAAACTACTCTCAACACGGACGAAATGCCAAATCGGCGAGGCTACTCATCGGCTACTTTTCCTCTGCCTGATCCATGGGTCCTGCAGATTTCCATTATTTCAGTTCATGGATTGAATTCTTTAATGGCGGCCAGGAGGACAACTCTGCCTCTCAACTCCTATTGGCCAATTTGTGGTAATGGGGGCGTCATCCGTCTTCAAGTAGCTCCATGACTTCACAGTTTACAAGATGAGAGCTCCGGTGCATCTGTCATACAGTCAGTGGTCACTCCTTCACTGGTGCCTGTTACTAAACGTGTTTCTCTAAATGCAACATCTATTGCAGGGCCTGACACTTGTAAGAACATTATAATACTTTTATTATTTATGTGGGAATTTTTTTTTTTTTTTTGCATCGTGGATATAATTAAGAGCCTGATTGTGTTATCCGTCTGAGCTTTTTTTTGTGCAACTTCCACTGCAGATATTAAGTTATCTGGGACAACCTGTGCAGACAAAGATGATCCCAGCGTGTGTTTATTGGGTTTAATAGGTTGATTCTGTCTCTCAGGTGCAACGTGCATGAACAACTTTTCACCCTTTGTGCAAAAAAAAAACCAAAGCAACAAAAAACAACAAATTAAATCAGCTTTTCTATACTAAAAAAAGAAAGTGTTGCAATTTTTTGTGCTGATTTTTTTTTATTATTATTATTTCATTTCTATTATAGCACATACTTGAGGACGCACTTCAGCGCCCTCCTGTCATGTCCACAGAGAACCACAGGGCGGAGACTTTACACAACGGGTCCCCCTCCGCAGGTCCCTCCCAGACGGGCGGAGCGTCAGATGCGTCGAGAAAATGTCAACAACATGCCGGAGTGTTCCTCAGAAACAGAAACCGAAGCGGGCAGCAGCGACAGACAACAAAGAGATCGAGGCAGCGCGTCATCCCGCAACGTCGTGTCTTTAATATCTCAGCTGGCAGACGATCATTTAACGCTCGTGCGGGTAGGAGGCTCCCTCTGTGGCTTGCTGATGCAATGGGGGGGCATGGATGTGCGTTATGGATCACTTCAGAGCCTTATTGCATCTATACTTTTTTATTGGTATAGAAGAAGGTATCATAAATCTGGACTGTGCCATATGGTGTCAAGTAAACATCCTGTCAGGCCTCACCAGTTGTCCCCCCCCCCACCACCAGTAGGGTTTCTTGATGCCCCCCCAGTGTCACCATTACATCTGTCAGAGTCTTCCTCAGAGGTGTCACTGCTGGGGCTGATGGTGCAACTGTGTCTTCCTGTCTGTCAGCTCTTTAACCCCTTCACCGCTCTCTTGTCTCTCTCGCACAGAACATAAGCACCGGGCTGGCAGTGGTCGGTGTTGTTGTGATAGCGAGGAGTATCAGACTGGTAAGAGAGAGAGAGGACACACACATTGGCACGTTTTTTGGGGGGGATTTAAAGGAACGGTTTAGTCAACAATGAAACAGTGCAGGTGAAGTTTCCCACGAAACACAGCGAAACTGTCGCAGCGTTCCTCCGAACAACTGAAACAGATGGGGACTTGTTTTAACGTGCAAACAAAACAACTTAAAGGAAACATGAAATGTCGCACAGTTCGTCCGGCCTAATCCAAGCTGCAGGGAGTCCAGAGATCTCAAACTGATTTGAAAAGACATTATTTACACAAAAAGTGTTGGCTGGCACCCCGTCTGAAAGGGTGTAAATAATGTCTTCTCAAATCAATTCAGGATCTTAGGGAACTGTGATTTCGCCGAGCTGTGTGGAGCCATTTCATGTTTTTCTTTTTCGGCCGTTATTTTGAGTTTTAAAACAAGTCCCCATCTACTTCAGCTGTTTAGGAGAATGCTTCAGCAGCACTGTTCGGCTGTGAAGCTCCACAAACGTCTTGTGGACTACAACAAAACATCCACCGACTTTCTGTCACTGAGGTAATGAGTACAATTTTTAATTTTTGGGGTGAACTCATCCTTTAAGTTAAAGTAAGAATACCATGATCCAAAAATACACCAAGTACTGATTTCACAATAGGGCTGCAACATTTGTCATCTATTAAATTCACTATTTTGATAATCAATTCATCAGTTTGAGTTTTATTTCAAGGCAAAAAAATCCAAATTCTCTGATTCCAGCTTCTTAAATGTGAGGTTGTGGACAAAGCGAGACATTTAATAAACCAAACAACACATTTATTTATTTTATTTAGCCTCAACATGGGTCGGATTTTGTCGAGGCCAGTTGTTGGACAGCAACAGACGGGAGGTCGTTATTTTGTGCTGTTTAGTTTATCATTCGGCTAACCTGCCGTTTACTTTGATTGTTCTTTTAAATCCTAATGTAGCCTCGTCTGACTTTGCATCGAACAAAGAGCCTGTCAGTGGTCCAACAAATTTCATATTAGTAATGATTAATCAGTAATTTGTTGTTAAGACAGCCGACTATCACTTAAAGTAACTGCTTAAAATGTGTGTCCGTGATTGTAGTTCATTAATGTGGACACAATGTGAGATATTTTGTATATGGCTGGATAGATTAGTAGTATGGTACTGCATCATATAATTGTTTTTTTAAGACTAAAAAGTAATTAGCAACTTGAATCAAATAAATGTAGTCAATGGAACAAAGTACAACAAAATGGAAATGTTCAAGTAAATTACAAGTATGTGAAAAGTAGTACTTATTAAACTATTTTATTCATATTCCATCACTGTTAATACTCCTTAGTAAAGTGGAAACTTCATGGATTATTGAAGACTAAAAGCTTGAATGAGACCGACAGGCTCCTTAAATTGACCAGTTAATCTCATTGCGTATTACAATATTACACTTGTGAATGTGAATGAAATGCACTTTTATGTATTTTACCCAAATGATTCATTGATTTGACTCCTCAGATCACCAGATTCCAAGCTGCTTCAGAGATCCCCGCTCGATTCATCGAGAGGAACGTCAGCCTTCGTGGGAGAGTTCACTCAGTCACAGAGAGAGGAGTTGAAGTGGAACATGTGCCGATTTACCTGCCGGTCATCTCTCCGTTACTGTCCAAACACAAAGGTAAAGCTCGGGTGTCCTTTGAGTGAAGGCATGAAGGCATGCACACACACAAACAGAGAAGTGATGATATCAGCTTGAATGCCTGCCGACACAACAGTAACCGACTGGGAGTCTGAATCTTGTTACACCAAAATTGTCATTGTGGCATTTTTACTTTGTATCGTCAGACTCCGTTGCATTTGATTACCTTTTCATGAGTGAGAGTGACGGTAAGCTTGTTAGCTGTGATATCAAATCAGGCTCTTCACTGAGCTATAAAATCAGGCAGCGTATGCTTCGTACAGAGTGCTCCTTCAGCAGCTCCAGTGTGAAGGACTCACACGACTCGTCCCACTCGACCTCCAACATTTTAAAGCCGGTCAGACTCGTCGTTTGGGCTCTGTGCTGCTGTGGCAGAAACTCACTGGAGTTTGTTTCGTAGATGTGATTTGGTCATTTTCATATGAAGTCAATCATAATTAGGGCTTAATGTTTCATTTCAATACCTCGCACCAGTTGAAATGCGGCCATACCAACAGGTATCAGTAACTTGTTTGTAATGTGTCAAATGTCTGGTCTAATTTGTATTATTTTACAGTTAGATAGGCACTGATTTAAAGGGACAGTTCACCCCAAATCAATGTAGACTTGTAAAACTTTATCCATGTAGACATTTGTTGCTGAGTTTTGGAGATAGCGGTCGTAGAGATGTCTGCCTTTTCTTAGATATAATGGAACTAGACGGCACCAAAATATACATTTGAAAAACACAACAGCAATGTCTTTATAAAGTTATCTATCTATCTATCTATCTATCTATCTATCTATCTATCTATCTATCTATCTATCTATCTATCTATCTATCTATCTATCTATCTATCTATCTATCTATCTATCTTTTTCCAGAAGTCATGACGTAGCTACTCAACCTTATCGTTAGCAGTTTCATGTAGGAACTATTTTTCCCACAAAACTAGAACATATGATTGACAGGGCTGATAATATCGTAACCAAATGAGGCAGGTCCGACCAAATATCGCGGGTGAGACTGCAGTTACAGGTCAAATCAGTGCTTAACGTACTCTCTGAAGTGTGTCTTCATCAGAAGTCAGACGACGTGGATGTGTTGGGTTTCAGTGTGTTCTTCCATGAACCCCAATACAGCTGCCACCACAATCTGGCTCTAAAACAAGATGAAGTAACGTAATAACCCTTCTTTCTTTTTTAATCTTCCTTGCCACGCAGGAGGAAGCGTGCATCTACTGATGGACGAGAGGCTTTTGCTCATAACAGCGCTGGATGTGAACATGAATGACGTTAGCTAGCCTCTTGTCCATCAGTCGATGCAGCTCGCTTCTGCGTGGAGGAATTTAGTTCATGAAACTGTTCACAACAAGGTCTGTGGATTATCTTGGACAAACACATCATGATTTCTGGAAAGAGACACTGCTGTTTTGAGTTTTTTGGCAGTTTGGACTCCACAAGCCGAGTGCCATATAGCTCCATTATGTCCCTGAGAAGGCAGATATCTCTTTGGCTGATATTTCAGAAACTTGGCAGCTCACACCAAACAGATTTAGATGGATAAAGAGCCCCACAGATGAGAGGAAAATATGTATTTATGAATTGCGGGTGAACTGTTCCTTTAAAGCTAAATATTTGCTAACTTAAGACAATATTTATGTGGGCAAAGTTCCTGTACAGCTGCTCGTGTTTAGACAATGTTTGACAGTTGAAAGGTGGAGCTCCTTTTGTTAGAATAAAAACAAAATGATAGCTAAAAAACAAAAAGCGTACTGTAGCACGTATGTGAAGTGGATCTTTTTTTTTCCTCCCCAGGTGTGCTCACGTCCCCGATGCTGGTGCATCTCGCGGGGTGGAGTTGACTCCAGAGGGCAGGGTCTGGCTCCAGAAGAACCTGACTCCTGCCCAGACAGTCTGGCTTAAACTCATCAGCAGAGAGGACGACGCGCTGCACTGTCTGGTGTCTCAAAGCAGGGTGAGGCGTTTCTCATATATTTATATATTTGTCAGAATTGTTCACTAAATGTGATGGGACTTGATTTTCCGTGAATCATCCCCTTGCCTTCCCTCATGTCTCCAGCAGGGGTCCATGTGGAGCTGCTGTATCAACGAAGAGGTCCTCAGACTGGGTCTGGCTCGCACTGCGCCCGTCGTCGGAGTCCTGCCCGACTCTCGCCTCTACTGGCGTCTCCACAAACGGCTGCACAGGGCAGAGGTCAGGGCTGAGAGGAAGGGGCGGGGACTGTGGAAGGAGGACAGCCTGCGGGAGAGGGCCTCCAAGGCTGTGAGGGACAGCGCTCTATTCAGACTGATGAGGAGGATCTTTAAGAGGACGTGATGCGCTATAGTGACTGACTGCTCCAAGACGGAGCTCCGAAATGTGACAGCACGCAGCCTGTTTGATTTATATGGTACACCTGTTGTTGCCAGGTTATTTTGTGACACGTTTAAAAGTCTTTAAAAGTGCCATTCGTCTCTTATCTGTCACGTGTGATGAAAACAGTTAAATTTCCCCCGTTATTACAAAAGACATGCTTTAAGTTCTATTTCACATTCCTTGTTGCACCTGTTGCAAAGCCTCATGGTTAATCGTGACTGTTTTCCACTGTCTTTAGAAGTTTGAAATGATTAATAAAAAGCTTGTTAAAGACTCTCTGATACTAATCCCTCGGCTTTCACTTACCCCGCTAAACCACAGCTTAAACCCAGCCTCCTCTGTCGGTGTGTGTGTGTGTGTGTATGTGTGTGTGTGTGTGGGACACCCCACTGAACACAAGACGGGGGCGGGGTATGTTAATGGTGTTCAAAATGAAGAGGGGGGGGGGTCGACTTGTCCCTCCCTGAGATCACTGTTGCTATAGAAACACCAAATGTGAAATACAAAGCGAAGCAAAGGGTAAACTCTATATTGGCCGCCCTCAAACCCCACGGGAGCCTTGCATGTTGTGTGTATGTGTGGGGGTCTTTAAGTGCCCGTAAAGAGGGGCCTTTTAGCCGTAATGTGACCACGACATCAGAGTATTTAGGCGCTGAAGTAGAAGAGAAGAGGCCGGGCCTGTGAACTGGCTTTGATTTGTGGTATCATCGTAGAAATGAACGAAAACAGACGCATGAATTAAGATTTTTACCGGTTGTTTTGTGTTCCGATGAGCATCGACCCCTTGCTGAAGAGGAAGGATTATGCTCATGTGATTGTCATATTGTTTGCAGAGCAAGTCCACTGCCAAACTCACCCCACCCTCATCCAAGCAAGGCAAAGGAAGAAGAGGAGGAGGAGGAGGAGGAGGAGGAGTGGGAGCAGGAGGGCCTGCAAACGAGGCGAGGGGGTCTCGGTGCGCTGAGAGGTAGCGCTGGAGCACTCAATCCAATGGGGGCAAGGAGATTAGTGCAGAGGGGAGGAGGGTCACAGGGGTAGAAGGGGATTTTGGGTCCGAGCACAAAGGCAGGAGAGGAGGAGTCACGGTGGAAGGGAAAGGGAGTGGGGAGTGAAGGAGGCGGGGGGGCTCGATGAATCAGCTAGCCTCTCTTTTGTTGTGCAAATGTTACTAGCGACTGTTACGGCCCAACGGGCTCGTGATTGGTGGGCTGGTTTAAATTGTAAGGTGCATTTCAGTGCTGATGGCTGTTGCTGCCAGACTTTGAACTGTCACTGAGGGAGGAGTGGGAGGGAAACCACGGCAGAGGAGGAAGGCACCGAGGGTGGGGGGTGGAGTAAAGTTTCCAAAGGTGGAGATCACAGAGAGATGTCTTTGTAAGATTTAGTGCAGCTGCGTCTTTTGTCTCAACTTTTGATTTTGTCAGGTTCAATTTATGATGGTGACCTAAGGACAGTATGCTGGACTATTATTATACTTTACGAGTTGTACTATACTTTGCATTACTTACCATTTGATCATGTTTAAGTTAAACATTTATGGGGTTATTTCATAATTCAAAGATGCAAGGAAATGATTTAAAAAATGAGACGTCTGTTGGAACTTCAGGAGGAATTCTTCCTAATCTTTTAACCATTACTGAGCACAAGTCAACTGCTAGAATTAAAATAAAATGATTACAATTTTAAATATGATATAATTAACACTTCATAAACTTAAAATAAAGAAAAATAAGTTATTGTCATAACGGTAAATAACTGTTATAAGGACATCAGCTCATGGAGCTTTAGGTCGGTAAAGTGGTCAGTAGGGCTGCAGCTAACAATTATTTACTTTGCCTATCAATCTAATGATTATTTTCTTAAATAATCAATTAATTTTTTGGTCTATAAGTGTCAGAAAATGGTGAACATTTACATGGCATCTCGAATGTCTTGTTTTGTCGACCAGAAAGTATTTGAAATATAATTCAAAATGTAGAAATTTAAGTTCAAAACCTTCCAAAAAACAACTAAAAATGATAAAGAGAATGTGAATTAAAACAGCCAAAGTCGTCTGTGTGTTGTGTTGAAGAGATAGCTACTAAAGTTCAACTTCAAGTAGTCCAAAGCTCCTGTGCTAACAGTGTAACCACCTTAACTCTCCAGTAGGCTGGCTAGCTACACTGCTAACTGAGCTAAGAAGCTAACAGTAGCTACAGACAAGGATGTGTAAAAAGAATACAGTTAGCAAAAGATAGCAGTTACTGAGTATCATTTTGAGGCGGCCGATTCTTACACATTGCGCGTTTTAAGAAGCTGGAATAAGACAATTTTTCCTTTTTTCTAGAAAAATTACTCTTACTGATTAATCTTTTATCCAACTATTGCCGATGAATTTAATTGTCAACATTTGATTAATCATTCACCTGAGTTTCAAAGAAAGACTGAATGAGTAAACCATCTTTTTTGTCTCTCTTCTGGAAACTCCATTCCGGAAATCCATTCCAGCTTTCCCCAGCTCCACTGGTCCCACAGCAGTAGTAGTCATTTGAAAAGGCGCTGTGCTTGATGTAGTGGTGGGTGCCTGCCCACACCAGTGAAGTTGTTGGGACAGTCTCCCTCCCTGTGACCACACTGCTGGGACTATCACTGACTTATATTATCACATCTGTACCCTGTGACATGGACGCTCGGCGCCTGGAGGACTGCTGCACTGCTCAAAGTGGCAAGAGTTTGTGAGGGGAGCTGACAACGTGGTTTTCAAAATCTGGGACTGAAGTGACAGAAGTAAGTGAGGCTGTGATGCCTGATGAAGGACTGACATTGTCTTATAGAAAAACAGCATGACATCATATCTCACACGGTGCATTTCACCAACTTAACTTGTTTTTCAAGTCTTCACTGTGTGCTTTTCTCCCACTGCTCGCTATCACTTTAAATCCACTGTTGGTAGGATACTGTATACAGTATCCAAGCAGATGTGCACCTGTTAGTCCTGTGTACGTGGACACACGCTCTATTATACAGAAAGTCATTTGAATCCTTATCTTTATTGCACCACTTCAGGTAAGTGCAGGCAAACAACCTCAAAGCACATTTTTTAAAAATTCTTTGATCATTGTGTCACAAAGTGCCTCAGCTCATGTGATCACTTTTATATTTTTGTCATGTGCTTCACCTCGTCTGTCACCAGAACCAACAACTCACCTGTGTGATTTACATGCACGAAACATTTTCTGCTGTTTCACATTTTGCTGCTCCTTTCCCATTGTGAGCTCTGCAGCGGGGGCAGCCTAACAAAGGCCTTTATTGGACTCAGCCGGTAGCCGTCCCGGAGAGAAAGAGAAGGGGCACTCCCCCGTCCGTGAGCAGAGTCCTTGGGGATTTTTAGATTTGATTTGAGTGGCTGAGTGTAGTTCGGGCCCGCGGCTGAAAGACAAAGAGATTTAAAGAGACAGGGAGCTGCTGTGACACTCGGTGAAATGCATCCGCAAAGGTCCTCCATCTCTCCGTCTCCACCTCCATCTCTGATAATAAACCTTACAGCACATTGAAAACATCTCATACAAGGAGCCTCTTTGTCAGGCAGAGCTGTTGAAGCGTGTATGTAAATTGATACACGGTCACTTTCAACGTGCAGTTTTGCCTTATTAATTGAAATGGATTTCTGCTTCCACCTGCTGACACAATAAACACTTCCTGGTAAGCGGTTGTAACACTGGTGAGCTCTTCCATCACATGCACTGTAGAGGCGGTGCGTGTGTGTGCGTTGGTGTGTGTGTGTGAAGGAATGCTTGAGCCGTAAAGTGACTCCCTTGTTATTTTGTGACTTGCAGTATTGTGACCAGTGTATCAGCTTGCTGGTGTTGGGTTGTAGGCGTGGAAACACGACCCTCTGTGGGTGCTGTGATCCCTCATGAATAATTGAAGTTTCTTGGTGGAAAAGGACAGAGGGTGAAAACTTTGGGGGATTGAATGAACCCCACTGTGTGTAAATGTGTGTGAATGCAAGAGACAGAAATGTAAAAAAGCTTTTCCGACACAACTTTCAGGAAAACGAGTTGTCGCTCGCTCCGTGAGAGGCTGATCGCGCAACCGCTCGTATCGCCTTGCCGACACTGAAATGGGAAGCTGTGTGTGTGTGTGTGGGACTCTTGACAAGCAGGAAACTAAACTGTTCTCTTGTCAATGAGGACAATAAGCAGACAGTTTGAGTCCAAAACATGAGAGTGAAAGTAAAGGATAGGAACAGGAGGGAGAGTCTCCTCTTGAAATAGATCTGAGGGGTTTGACTCCGTGACCTTACCCACCCCTCAATTCCACGGTGGAGCGAGACAACCTCACCACACGCACGTGTACACATGAGAGTTAAAATAAGATTGAGCTTCTAAACATGACGGGCACCTGAGACTCTGGCTCTCGAGACATAGAATCCTCACCCAAAATTGTTTTTAAATGGTTGAATCGAGAGCGTCTTTTGGATCAAATCCATCATTTCAGGACATACTAGAAAATATTTTGACACTTCTCTTCAGTCTCTTTTGTCAGTGCATCAGTTCGGACACTTCTGCAGGGGAGATTCCTCAGTTTGGTTTTACGACGCCGTGATGTTACAGCGTCTGTTGACAGGCTCAGATAGCATCAGTGCCCCTCTGCGGCAACTCTTGACCCCTCGGTAACCTCGCTGCCTCCAGGTTCACGCCGTCTCCTTATCAGGTCAAAGGCTCAGTGAGACATTGCTGACCGGACCGTTTAGATGTTACAACTTCCTCGTCCTTCCTCTCAGCCTGCATGTGAAAACACGTTGTAGCCTTTTAGATTGCAGGGCCGAAACCTTTAGCTGTGTAATGAATTAGCTGATGATCAAGAAAATGAATCCGTAAGAATTTTGCTGATGTTTAACTTGTTTCAGCTTCTCAGATGTGAAGATACCATGAATATCTTTGGGGTTTTTGAAGCTGTTGTCCAGACAAAACAAGCATTTTGAAGATGCTACTTTGAAAGTCAAATTCTGATCAGTAATTGTCACTATTAGTCGACCAAACAATAAATCGATTAAACAAGAAAATTATCTAAAAATGTATAAATAATGAAAATAATCAGTTAAATCAGTCAGTTACAGCCCTGAACTTTTTAACGTGATGATATTGCATAGATTATCTTGAATCTGAAATCATAATGTGACCTTTGGAGTAAAGAAAATAGGATTTTAAAACATTATAGAAATATATTGATTATTAGGTTTCTGTCAGCAGGAATACAAGCTTTAGTGATACACCAAACACTACAACTATTCAAACTCCCCCTCCTGTTAGTTTTTGATAAGAAAGGCAATGCTTGGCTATCTGTAACCCTTAATGTGCAAACACGCACACACCCACAACGCAAACACGCAAAACTGAAACGGGATTTTACAGAAAACATCTCAGCAACGACGGCGTTCCTACGTGATTGAGTGACCGTAAATTCAAACGATTCACATCCACTCCCCCTGATACTCGTGTCATCGAGCGAAGGAGCACTCAGGCCGGACCGTGAAACCATCCGTCTAGCCATCAGCATACCGAGACTGTTCACTCTCGGCTCTGATAACAACATAACGGGCAATTACAAGCTACTCAGCAAGGTGGTAAACAGGCCGAACGCCACCGGGGGGCCTCATCCCAGCTGATCTGCAGTGAAGGGAGGTATATAATGAGTAACATAACTGTGGTGGATATTGTGCTCTATAAACAGTTTATTATCACCGAGACGGTTGCAGATGATTTTTTAAAGATCCTAAACATGATTAATAATCACACAAGCATACACGGCAGCTGGTCGCATGAAACAGAGCAACCATTGTTTTCTGTCATTAATCACGTCTGTATCGAGTGCTGTTTGGCATGTGTCAGTGTGGGCTGACAGATGCTGCTCTCTTTGTGTCCCGAGAGGAGCAGTGACATACATAATGTAGGTGCTCACATGAAGAGGGGCTCGCGCCAAACAGCCTCAAAAAAGAGAGTTATGGATCATTGCGCTGTGGTTCCGGTGTTCATAGCTCTGGCTGTAATTTCTTCGCAGTTGTGATAACACAACACTGATCGAGGAGACGTCACAGCGATGAAGTCCGACGGGACTAAAAGAGAGAATGAGCAGTCAGGGAAATTGACAACCTGCCAGCAGCTCAGCAGATTGGCAGCTAGGCAGTTGAGGTTGAAGCAGGAGGTTGAATGATGCCTAAAAATAGATATAACTGTGATTTTTAAATAAATTATAGGTTATTTGTTGAGCTGTTACTAAAGTGGCATCTCTGTGTGCTCTCGTACACACCATCAATAATAAATGGTCAATTTAAAGGTAATTAAACTTAAATGATAGTTTAATCGCGGTTAACGATGAAATGCTTTACAAACCATCTATTAAGCAATTTAAAAAAAAAGTGTTCTTAACATCAGCTGCAACTTTGCAATAAACAACTGTTTAATAAATTGGTTTATAAACTGTTTGTTTACAGTGAAATGAATATAAACTAAAAGTTGAATTCATGTTTCAGGTTATTATAAAGTGTTACCAGTGTGTGTTTAAGTTGAATCTTAGGGGTTTGCGTGGTGTTTCAAGTGTGTACATTCTGAAATCTGGTTATTACAACATGCACACAAGTTAACTTTTGGGCCTGAAGTTACGCAGATGATCCAATGCTGCATCTGTGACACGAACAGTTACGCTGAAAGAGGTTAAGACCATCATGTCTCCAGGTGGGTGGCTTGTTCTGGTTACATCTTAACTGATCTGCACATTCTGTTTCTGTTTGTTCTTTTATTATTTCTCCTCATCTGTCTTGCACATGAAATATAAAAGCACCATGTTTTAGCCTTCTTGCAATTTGCAGCAAACAAGAACTGCTTCAAATCATAAATGGTCTACAAAAAAAAAAAAAATCAAGGCTTTGTATTTTAGCCTCAGGGCACCGAACACCTGCTCTCAAATGTTGCATTTGTAAGACACAAGTTACGCCTGTAGTTAAAAGGGTGTGACATAATACAAACGCTTATTCAGCTTGATAAGAACTGAAAACTCCTGTGTTAGCGTCCACTTCCACAGTCTGTATAAAACAGGAACGTATCGCTCTCTGTCAGATGAAATGTGTGTTTTACATGTGGGGCAGACAGGAAGAGCGGAGGCACTGAAGACAATGCTTCATCCACATGTTTTAGATTGTGTAACTCCTGTTTGATTTACTACAACACAAGTTTTGACTCGGGGGCATCCTCGACCTACTTCCTGCGAGGGCCTGAGATAGAGCGGCTCATCAGGCGGTGAAACATTTATTTTTTAAGCTGCTTTCTGTAGCCTGAGAGACAGGAAAGAACAGACTGTATTCCCCCGAGGTTTGGGATGAGAGGGCTACTAGTGTTACCCGCTGTCAGAGGAGGGGAGGCAGAGTCACTTTACTGCCTCGCACAACGTGTACTGACACATGCTTGGATCGCACCGGTTTGGTTTACAGACCATGTGGGTGTCTTTTTCTTTTTTTTACTAACATGATTATTGAAAGAAGAGTTTGACATTTTGGCAGATATGCTTATTTGCTTTCTTGCTGAAGGTTTGATGAAAGATCAACACCACTCTCATGTTTGAATAGTAAATATGAAGCTACGGTCAGTAGCCTCAGACAGGTTAGCTTAGCTTAACTTAGCATAAAGACTGGAAACAAGGCGAAACAGCTAGCTTGGATCTGTCCAAAGGTAACAAATTGCACCTACCAGCACCTCTAAAACTTGATATTTAACATGTTATGTGTAGGTGCTGGTTTTGACCTGGAGTTGTGGCAACTGCAATGGTTTAGGAACTATACATCTTCACATGCATCTATTGCTGATAGATCAGTAACAGGTAAAGCAACATCGTGTCCAGGGGCTGGTGCTGGAGCGGTCAGGTTTGGTTGAGAGGCGCTGGAAGATGGAGGATCATCCCTAGAGGTCTCTTATCTGACAGCCGTTATCTGTTCCTCTAGCTAGCTATTTGCCTCAATGATCACTGGCCGCCAAATGAATAGCGTGAACGCAGCATGGAGCAAACTTTCATTACAACTTGACGTGAAGTCTGTATTAGTCTATTCTTTTGAATTAATTTCAATAGTGTGACATTAATAGTGACATAATGTTAGGAATTTGCGGCTAACTCATATTTGTAACGATTTTACTGGTTGCGCCAGTTTTGTAACTAGACAACACAGACACATCCGGGCACATCCATGGTCACAGGATGGATTTAATGGACAGACAATGATTCGATAGCATCTCATCTTACTCTTGGCAAGAAAGAAATTTCCCAAAATGCCTAACTGTTTCTTTAATTTGGGGATATTGGGATAATCATGACTGGCTTTCTCTTGTGAGTACAAGCCCAGAATGCAAATATGTATTTTTTGCTTGTTATGTTTGCGACAGTATCGAAAAAGTACGAAAGACTAATAACAGAAATGGATGAGATTTTAAATTCATATGAGCCAGTATTGTAGACAGTATACCTATGGTCACTTCTGCTGTGTAACTGCGAGCAACATTTGTAAAGTTCACCAACTTGCACAGTCTGGTAACCTGGTACGCCGCGTGACTTCGGTGTTTACGGTGGACTCATATAATCTAGCTGCATCACGACCCGACATGCCATTAAAGCTGCTCAAACAATGTCTCCAGTCATGTACCTCTGCTCGCCTCCTATCTCTAATTTGGACTGTGTTATGAAAACAAACAGTCATTTCGAAACATTATTCTATAATTAAGCGGGGAGCCACGCGGGGCCGCGCTCTGCTGTGAGCTCAGAGCGGCTCGGAGGGAGACGTCGCGCGCACAAGGTGAACGCAGAGTTTAAAGAAAAGCCCCAGACGATTTTGTGTGCTTAAACCACAAAGGGAAAAAGGTTTTTGTTTTATTGTGAAGCAGAAATAATGACAAAGTCAAAGCTGGATTTGGCACCAGAGGAAAAACTGATTATGGCATGAGCAGAAATATGTGCTGTAAGCTGATCGCCCGTCTTAAAGATCTTTTTTTTTTGCTTTTCTTTGTTGCTGTATTTCACCATGTCTACGAGTAAGAGTGAAGCTGTTTGCCTCTGTTGTTTCTTTTTTTTTTATTTCCTGGAAAGTTCACTTCCGGCAGCATCGCTAACTTTGAGTACAGCTTAATATTTAAACGATAATAATAAAATATTTCTGATGTTAAAGAGGTTGTTCTTGCATTATTCAAAGGAACATATATTAAACATTGCTCATCTGATCCAGAGGAACAGAGCAGAGACGTTTTCTCTTTGCACACACTGACACGGGAGTCGTGTTAACAGAGCGAGCGGGTCTCCGTCCATGTGGTCTGTCATAAACACCACAGACATTACACACTTCTGTCTCTCGTCGTGGGGTCGTGGCAGAGTCACAGGAAAGTACTTTCACCTCAAAGATGCTTGACCCACGAGGTCAGACCGTCACCTCTCCTCAGGTTAGCCGGCACCAGGCGCCAATAACTGTCCCAGAGGCTCAGAGATCCGCTCCGTGTGTGTGTGTGTGTGTGTGTGTGTGTGGTGGGAAGCAATAAATCACAGCAAGACAGATCGGCAACAGGTGGGGAAACACTAAGCGGTGAAGACTGGCAGCAGGAGAGGTGGGGATGAAAAGTGATCAGGAGGAAGTGGTGGGAAATCGGGAATCCGGGAATAATGGCGAGGAGAAAGGGAGGGAGAAAAATGGGAACACATGGAGCGATGTGGTGATTCAAAGGGGACAAGAAAAAAGGTGGAGGAGAGCTGTTTGGACAGAGGGAATTCAAATTCAAATTCAAATAAGCTTTATTGGCATGAAAGTTTAAGTTACATGGCTGCCAAAGCTAAATGACATATTATTGAATGATTACGTTGTACACTTTCAAACATAGCCTCACCACATACTATCCCAGCAGGAGGGGGGATTACGCTGCCACTGCCACAAGATGACCTTTCAAAGTAAAACTGCACAGACCACTGATTCAGAGATGTGTCTTGTGTTACAGGCCTACAGAATACATTAAAATGCAGATGAATTTCTGCCTTAGAGACGCTATATATGTAACAGCAGCAGGAGGGGCAGGTTTGTTGTAACTCTACCCCTGAGTTCTGCTTACGTAACTCTGAAACTGTGTCCTCCAAGTTGCATAATTTGTCTTATTTTAATATAATTGGAAAAGGAAGTTGTCTATAATTATTATGGCAATTGCATTTTCTTTAGATTCAGACATTTAACACCCAGATTTTTGCAAATACGACCAGAAAATCCTCAATTTCTGAAAAGCACTCTACGTTTTTGCCCTATCCTCTCATGATAACTCTTATCTCCTTTTCTAGGAAGGATGCAGTTTGTCTCGCTTCTTTCAAACTTTCAATCTTGGCCAGTTTGTCTCGACATTTGTGATCAGTTCACAGCACAAGACACGAGATGCACTTATTAGTCTTAATATATTAAATTATGCTTTTAATCAAATTTCTGCAAAATTCTTGGATCACACAGTTCAACTCTTTTCTCCTTCATAGGTCATCCAGTTGTTCGCCCTCCTGACCCCCCCTCCCTCCTCTCACCATGAGCTCCTGGGTGGTGAACAGGAAAGGAGAGCCGCAGTACCGCCGGCACTTCCTGACAGACAACAGCATCTTTCACGGTAAACACCAGAAACACACACACACACACAGCAGAACTGAATACTATGAACTGCATGTTCTCTCTGATGACTGTAAGTCACGGGTGCAGACAGCAGAGGGAGACTCGTCTCCACTGTGGTGCCTCAGAGCGAAACAGGTTTTAAATTGCAGACAGCGCAGCCAACAGTCAGTCCTGTGACATCAATAAAACCTTATTAATGTCTACTGGGACAGAAAAAAACCTGCTGCAAGCCTCTGAATCAGTGTGTGACATGAATAAAAACCTGCGCAGAGAAACTTCATTCAGACTGGATTTATTTTAAGTGTAAGACACACCGAGACACCTGACTTGTTATTGCCCCTGGACGACTCATACATATCTGTACACATGTTAGATATGGTTGAGCCAATTATGCTGAAGCTGAAGAAAAAAATAAATATTTTCATCATCCAGCATGTATAAGTGGGTGTTTACTTAGTGTTTTCATGCATCAGCCTGAGTACCATGACACTTTCATGCATACCTGTTAATGATGTTATTTTTTTTTTACTGGGTACATTTAAATAAGCCGGAGCAAATTGTGCGTTTATTCCTTCCTATCCTCCACACAGCTGAAATGAAACCAGACACATAAAGGCGTCAGTCTGATCATGATTTATGACTTTCGAGGCGGTGAGCCTGACCGATCCGCCAGACAGATCAATGACAAATCTCTGATCTCGCCTCTGTGGCTCTTATACCGACCGCTGAAGCTTCACACTGACTTACTAGAGCCAGCGTCCACATCCCGCCAACCTGCAGACCGAGTGTTACATACAGCACGAGTGTGTGCTTTCTGCTTCTCAGGGAACTGCAGCAGGAAATCAGGCTTGTCTGCTGTGGATGATGGATTGTCCTGGTTGACTTGATTGATCCGTTTCCCCTTCTGTCATGCTCAGAAATACGAACATTATCTCATTTAAGGGAATTTCATCCATCATTCTTGCTTTGTAAATATACTTCTTCAGGCCAAAGTTGACTCTTCCAGAATCTGTGGATAATTAATGTTGTTGAACTGAAAATCAATACCCCACTGAGCATGAAATGAGAATACTTTCTCATTAAAATATCACACCACCTTTGTGACCCAATCCCAATCAATTCATTACACGATAGCATGCTAATCTACAGCCTTTAAAGGACAACTTCACCCAAAAATGGAAATTTTGTCATTATTTACTCACCATCATGCAGATGGAAAGTCAGGTGAAGTTTCGTAGTCGACAACATTTCTGGAGCTTCACAGCAAAACAGCATTGCAGCAATCTCCTGAATAACTGAATGAGATAAGGACCAACAGAAAAGATAAAATGGCTCCACGCAGCTCGTCCGACATAATCCAAGCCCTGCTTGTGGAAACTTGGATAGCGCCAGATCTCTATGGAGCCGTTTCATGTCTTTTTTCTGTAGTATCTTACGTTTTAAAACAAGTCCCCATCTACTTCAGTTGTTCAGTAGAATGCCGCCGGCGACGCTGTTTTGCTGTGAAGCTCCAGAAATGTTTTGTTGACTCCAGAACTTCACCTGACTTTCCATCGGCATGAAGGTGAATAGATAATGAGTGAATTTTCATTATTTGGCCGAACTTATCCTTTAAGCTCTTCAGAGAATCAGAACAGATTGTCCGGGAATGAATCGTCTGCTGTCTCCTTCAACAGACTTCAGATCTGCTTGATCTCTTGTCTGTGTTCATTCCCTCATGTCGCCGACAGTTTGTCCCTTCTCGTCAGTCAGAAAGCCTTTCCGTTCGGTTTTCCCATGACTTTGCTTCACTCCTCCCAGTCGCTTCCAGTCGTTTGTGAATGACAGAGCGGCTGATGGTTTTTGTTTGGCCGCGGTACATAAATCAGTCTGAGAGGGTGGGGGTTTGCAGGGAGGGTGGAGGCCGTCTGTGGCCCGGCAGGTGTGGACGAGGAGAGAGTTACACACAAATCAAAGTGAGCGATCACTGGAAGGCCTCAGACGCACAGCGCTGAACCCGAGGGAGACACTGGTCTCCAGACGTGTCTTTTTTTTTGCTCCTCCAGACAGCCCTAATCGATTTGGGCAACCCTCTGTCTCTGAACACAACTGTCTCTGTGTGTGTGTGTGTGTCTGTGTGTGTGTGTCTCTGTGTGTGCTTGGTCACTTAATAATTGTCTCCTGCAATCCTAAATTAAAAGGCTTTAATGTGGACCAATGAACATGACTAATGTGGGAGCTGCAGATTGACCAACATTTCATTAGAAAATTGACGCACACACACACGCACACCCACACACACACACACACACACACACACTAAAAGCTCAAACCTGTCTATTAATTCATGTTTACACACAACACTGCGCTCTCTCAGTCTCCCCCCTCTCTCTCTCTCTCTCGTGGGGCTCGCTGCAGAGCATCCCTCACATTTCCTGAAGTGTGTTTTCCTGCTGTGTCTCTGAGGGAGCGTCGACACCTCAACGCGACGCACGCACACACAGAGAGCGTAAAGTGGGTCATAGCGCAGGCATCCCCTGCGCACTGGTGACTCCTTTTTTTCATCCAAGGATACCCATCGAGGAGCAGCTGACCAAAAAAACAAACAAACAAGCCAACAAGCAAACAAACAAACGGATGTGGCACGACTTCAGCTCGGCGGAGGGAATCCAAACTTGTCGCCAAACAGCTGAAACGTCCAAATGGCCAACTCTCACTGCTCCGTGCGCTCTCAGCCACTCAGCCAGTCAAAAGCTCTTGCTTATTAACAAACCACTCTCAGCCTCCACTCCACTGAGCGTGTGAGAAATCGGCTTATCGCTTTTTTCTTTTTTCTTTTTGCCTCTGTGTTGCGCGGGGAGGAAGGAGAGGGTGTGCGCGCAGTGGCTGTGATGGTTAGTGAATCCACGCCGCAGATCACAGTGGGAGACAGAGGCTGAGGAGCAGTTTGTTTCATGATGGAGAAATGGACTAATCAGGCATGTTTTGATGGCTTTTCAACTCGCTGCGACCGGGAGATGAAAATGATGCCCAAGACGCACGGAGGGAGCTGCTGAGAGCGACAACTCCGGTCCTCAATGGCAGAACTAGAAGTTTGCCGAAATCTCAGTTTGGAGAAGGGTGAGTGATGGCTTTCGAGCTTTTTTTTTTTTTTTTTTCTTTCTCGTTCGGTTGTTTCATGTTTGAGTCCCTCACGGAGAGGAGGAACACACATGTGTGTGTGGTGCACGCATTCCTTTGGATTTCCTCTAGTCTCCAGCGCGAGCGAGGCTGAAGCCCCATGCGTAATTTCTCCATTGCGCTTGTTGTTGTGGAGAAATTGCATCACCCACGCTGCTTCAAACACTCGGAATCTTAATTGAGGATTGTCATTCGTTGTGCGGTAATCGACATGTTGGGTTCAAAACGTCTGAATCAATTACTTGAGTTGAATTATTCTCTCCTATGAATTCATAAACTGCTGTCAGTTTTTTTTTTTTTTTTTTGGAGAGCTTTTGATGAAGAGGAGCAGTGGAGCAGCGGGAAACTGTCCCTGGTGCTGAAAATGCCCCTTTGTGCCTGTCACTAGGGGGCAGGAAAGCCTCTTAATGTGTCCCCTCTTGACAAGACTTGATCTGTCCACATAGGTGTGGATTGTGCCACATCCTTGACGGCCCTGAATCCCTGAGGTGTTCATGTGTTCGGTCAGTGAGAAGGTGCCTGAGATGCTGGAAGACCCCTTGGATTGGGGCTGTCAGTAGGAAAAGGAGTCCCTTGAAAACCCAGAGCGGGCATGTTAGCGCCACACGAGCTTTGATGGCAAAATTGAATCCCCCAGCAGTCCCTGGGCTGTTAGAGCAACCCTCTTTCTTCTTCTCTTCTACGCGCTGTCAAAAATATGGCGCACCCAAAGCCGGATGTGTCAGGCTGTCAGTCCTCACCCCTGCAGCGCCTCTCTTTCTTTATCGACGTGAGCGTTGGGTCGTGCGAGGGAGGCCCCTGCTTGCCTCGACGCACAAGCGGGTTACCTCTTTATTCGTTTTGCTGCTAAGAAGAGTTGCATGGCACCACGAGCTCTTGCTGGGAAGAAAAAGGGGAGCAGATTATTGAGGGAGGAAGGTTTCGAGGAGCGTGCGTGGCTGCTAATCTGCACCACATGGAGGAAATGTCTTTTCCATGTAAAACGTGTTTTTCCTCATGTGTCTCTCCTGTACTGATGATGATGAATCTCAGCATGCTCCCCCCCCATCCTTCTTGTCTCTGCCTCTTCCTTTCTGTCCCCCCAGGGCAGAGAAGCAGCGAACAGACACCAGGGGAGGGAACAGGCTTTCATCCTCTCAGCTGTTCCGTTCTTTTTAAAATCCCATTTCTTGTTGTTTTCAATCTTCTCTCCCCTTCGTAACACTTAATTGGTGTCGACTGAAATGCATCTGTGAGTACTGAAAGCTGTCACGTACAACAGCTGGAATAAAACATCCGACTGAGTAGTTTCATTTCGAAATTTCCATCTCAAATTTAGGCAAATTTCTCAAATTAAGCTGAAATGAGCCTCATTGTGGTATCGATTCCAATACTCAGGTAATACCACAGACCAAAGATCTCAGAAGAACTTTATAAATGCTTCGACTGGGCGACAAAATACAATATAACCCGCTAATATTTTTAACCCAATACTTTGATATTGCTGTTGCAAAAGTATTGAAGGGAAGACTTTTGGATGATCTCTGGAGACTATTTGAAGACGTTGATTAAATGTTTACATTTAGACCATAATTCACCAGGATTTGCAGCACAGAGCCTAAGTCACGCCCCTTCCGGTGGATCCCATGGGACCTAATTTAGGAAAAACTTTATATGTTAATGAGTCGAGAAAGACAAATAATTTTTTTGATCCTGCTTGAATTATGTCATGAACTACACATATGACGTTTGTCAATTCGAAAGACAAGTTTCCAAGTCTGGAAAGTCACAGTTTGTCGTCATTAAAGTGAAATATCATCTAGTTTCGTGTGAAACTGCTCAGTGAACTACATCGTGTCGCTCAACACCAACATGGCCGCCAACTCTGCACAGAAATGGTACTAAAAAAAGATGAAAATCATGGCACAATTCAGACGGGATCAAACAATTATCTGTCTTTCTCTCCGTTCACTACCATACAAAGTTTTTCTAAAATAAGGTCCCATGAGGGAAACCGGAAGAGGCGTGACTTCAGCTCTCACGCTCCAAAATGACAATATGCTCATGTCTGCACGTTATAGATGATAAAGGTGTTTAGAAAGCAATGATCAATGTAATTGCAGGATCAGGGATCAAACTGGCAATCTTCTGGCTGCTAGCCGAAACAGCCACTGTGCTTCCAGGGCCTGAAGCCTCGTATCTATTTCTTCATTCTGCCCACTTTGCTCCACAAGTCATGGTGTAGCTGTAATGCTCTAAGTATTCTCGTTACGATGCTCATAGTCTATATAGTTGAATATTTATGACATTTTAAAGGCACAATACGTAAGACTAGTTTCAAACATTAACCAAAATTGTCAGACATTAAAGTTTTTGATATGATGACATCCATGTATTGTCTTGCAGAGATATCTCATGAAGTTAGCATGCTAACCAGCTGGCAACACCATCCCAATATAATATAGATTAATTGCCCAGACTGAAACATTTCCAACAGTACCCAGCCTTCTTCTCACCTGTTGTATCCAGTCAAGCAACAATCAGTCTCATCTATTATTATTCATGAATTAACCTCACATCTCGGATTTCCAGAGCGCCACTAACATGCCTCTTTGTCTTTTCCACTTGATCCTAATTTGCATTTACATAGAATTTTTCACCGGTAATGAGTTTTTTTTTCTTTTAAATCTCTCTGTCTGTTGACTTAGCCGCTGCTGGCACGTCACATTTGCTCTCGCATCAGCGTGAGGCATCAGCTCCTTAAACCGGCGGGAATTCTTCATCGGCATGAAGCTGCAGCTGGACGGTTTGCAAATGGATTGAGAGTGCTCTATATATACTACCTGTGTTTGAGCACGAAATAGAAAGCAAATCGCCCGTAACTACTGGCTTTTTTATTTCATTTGCTCTCTCAGCAGTTAATAAGCCACAAGGAAGCTCGGTCCACTTAGTTACACGGCTAACCCTTTTAAGCTTCTCCTGTGTACCGAAACGGGGGACGGGGGACGGGGAGGGGGGGATGGCAGTTACATTTCAGTTCAAACAGTTGAGATCAGACATTTAGCGTGGCAGTCTGGCTCTGCTGCCAAAGATAATGTATCTCAGTCTGCTCACAGTCATCCAGCCCGGCTCCGGGAGGAAGAAGGAAGAAGAAAAGCCTGAACAGTGCAGCAAAAAGTCAACATCAATATATACAGAATGAGCACTTAACCCCCCCCCCCCACACACACACACACACACACACCACCCACCCACCCACGCACACACACACACACGCTCTCTCTCTCTATCTCACACGCCCACGAGCTTGAGTTCCCTCTTTGATGTCAGTGCTGAACTCCTCCACTCGGGGAGCCCCCCTGTAGCATCGTCGCTGAATGCATTATCATGCTGCAGTTGTCTTGTGTTTATTTTTATTCCGGTGCTGCTCTACACTCTGCACCCCGGGGGGACCTGCGAACCCATTTGTAACATCGCCCGACTCGCGCGCCGCCTTGGGCGCTCTTAATTAGGTGAAGCGAGCGGCTGTGAGATAAGACTGTGTGTTTTCCCCCTCTCCTTACGCACTGTTTCCCGGTGTTTCCTGACCTTTTAAGTCGCTTGTAAGAGGGAGCGCCAAAATATTTCTGACTGCCTCCGTGAAGGGTTTTTGTATAATTAGTGTGCTTTAAAGAGGTTTTTATATTTGGATTTCCCCCCTCAAGGTGCCAGTCGCTCAGGCTCGCCAGTCTGCTGCAGGATGTGGAGCTTTGAAGCTGTAACAGTGAGGAAACACTGCCGAGTGTCACTTAGGAATTCATGTAGGTTTTCTTAATGTTATTCATGTCACACGCAGAATCTAAGTAGGCAAGTAGTCTTTACTCTCTATGTGGGTAGAGAGTAAAGACTCTGCAGAGGCTGCCAAAGAAATGCAGCGGTGGCAGAAGTTGAAGTGGAGTCAACTTCTGGAGAAACACAACCCACGTCAAGCTGCAGTGGCCAATCGTGTTAGCAAATGATCAGACGGGAAGATGCCCAAGAACCCTCTCAGTTGTGCCCTGCTTGGTTTATTTTGTGTACCCAGCTTTGGTGCCTGCATCTGGCCTGCGGTGTATGTTGCAAAATGTCTGGGTCGGGGGGTTAAAGTTCTTCTCTTTTGCCACACAACCCTGCTAATCACACCAATGCCTGATTAGGTGTGAATACAGCCTTATATTACGGACAGCTGTGGACACCACAGGCGTGGTGGTTCTACACCGCTATCTTGGGAAGTATGTGTCTTATTCTAGCGTAGGGGCAACAGCAGCTACGTGAAGGTACAACAAATTGGAGGATCGTCCACACAGAGCCAACACAAACACCGTATGATGGTGAAATTTACGTCACACAGATCCTCGTGCACTCGCGTACCTAGAAAGTAGAAAGTAGTAGACTTTGGGTAACTACTTGCCGTTTTTCCACCGACAGTACCAGCTCGCCTTATATATATGTATAGTGTTTAAGCTTAGGACTAAACATAATAGCTGAGACTGACTGGAATGTTTTGCAGTGCAAGTGTCGGACTAAATAAAATTTTGTTCAGATGATGCCGCTATACCACAAATCAGGACGTCAAAGGTGTGCGAGGCCGCCACTTTGTGTTGAAAAGTGGTGTTTTTTTTAAATGGTCTTCAACATATGCGATTTCAAGCATTGCAATTAGCAGATCATGTGAGGTAAGAGTAAATAATTATGTCACCAGGTAAAACACTTGATCCATCGGGCATTAGGGGGGTAGCGTCAGTAGAGAGATGGCAGGAAATGAGACATAGAGACCGATGCAACAAAAGTCTTTGGCTGGAGTCAAACCAGGGAGGTTGGGATTCGTGGTTTTTAATCAGTCACACAGTCACACATCGTTAACATTTTCCTTACAGGAGACCTCGTGTGGTTGTGTGAATGATGACTGCTGTCTCTCAAGAGCAAAGGCACAAGTAGTCTGATGTGGTTGAAGGAATCCGAAACCTCTCGAGGGGGACGCTGGGTGGTTAAACGCACATCTCTTTTTCCGCCCATTGTTAATGCTTCTTTTATCCCTCACCATGATTTTTCTATAACCTCTAAAGTGAACCGCAGAGGTGCTGCATGAATCATTTAGATTCTGTTTGTGCTGGTGCTTTGACAAACATTGTCGCGGTTAAAGGGGTTGCAGTTCCGTGAATGCTTAAATGGATCGAGTTGTAAGGCAATTATAAACAACCTGTTTAAACGTTTAGTCAGAGGAGTTGTTGAACGATCTCAATCGGCTCCTCCTGTCAGCGACTGGATCCATCATGAGCCAAAGTTAGAACCGTTCTGGGGTTTTTTTGCCCTTCATTCGAGGTGTTTGGGACCTTTGCTTGGCGATTAAACATTTTTCCATGCACCAATCGAAATGTAAAGATACAATGTTATCAGAATCACAGTTGCTGTGTTGTTTTCTGGTTGCACAGAGATTATCCAGTGAATAGCATCGTGGCTGACGGTATACAGTGGCTGCATGTTATCTCTGCATTCATGCGGCTTCTGTGTCTCCACATCAGGTGGATTAGAGTCCGGCTGTCCCACAGGTACGAATGTGAGCGTCTGTCTATCTGTGTTAGCGCTGACTGACAACTGATTCAGGCTGTTTCCGTGCCGTCCACCTTTAAATTAATGCACGCTGGGAAAGCCTCCAGGCCTCCGTGACCCCGAGCAGAAAACAAGCAAGGAGACAAAAATGAATAAATGAAGCGTCACTTCATTATCGGTTCATTGTGTCTGATTGTCATGCTTGAATAGCTATGACCACGCTTTAGTCTCTATGTTGGCCATCACACTGGTGGAGCAGTCTTTGGAGTTCGGATTTTGCCAAGGCGGAAGCTCAGTGCTGTCACAAATGTGTTAGCACCATTTGTCCCACCATGGCGCAGCCTGATTTCCCCTCACTTTCATCCAGGAGTCATCACCAACGGGCGCAGAGCTCTGTGCGCCTGACCAAATTCATTTCATAAGCTGTTGAGTGTCCTGAGAGGAAACAGGGCAGAGACTGGATGACATAACATTAAATTCAGGAGTATGTAAGAAGATGTGATGGGATTACACGAGGTGTCATTTGGGGTTTATCATCTTTGATTTACAGCCGTGCAGCGATATTAAAAATCCTGCTATCTGCTCATCTAATCTGGAAAAAGGACTTTTGGCGGTTTAATGGATTTTTTCTGACATGTGTGCAAATTACTCATAGATCAAAAATGAAATTAACAACAGAATACCACAATGTCAGATATAAGACCTTCAATGCAGAGTGGGCAGACGGTGATTGATATTTCTGAAAGGTTGTACAATGAACACCCCAGAAATATAGCTTTGAAAATGGCTGCTTCAGTTTGCTATAAACTAATTATAACTGCTCCCAAGTCAATATCAGTAAACCGTAATAACTTACAGGCTGAAACTAGCAATCATTTTGATTATCGATTAATCTGCTGGTTATTTCCACGATTAATCAGTTAATCGTTTGGTCTATAAAATGTCCCAAAATTGAGAAAAATGCTCAAAACTATTTCCCAGAGCCCAAAGAGACGACTTCAAATCGCTTCTTTTGTCCGACCAGCTCCACAGGTTTTTCCATTGACCCTCCTCACCTCTCACTTTGATTCACTACAGAGTGAAAATCAGTGATGGCACGAGACTTTCATCCCTCTTCAGATCCATTTCCATCAAAAGTGAAGTCCAACTCTTCAGACACTGCTTTGTAATGCAGCTTAATGGTGTGTTCAGGTGCTAATAGAAAGGGCTCACACCAGGAGTTGGAAAGCTAACTTTCTTATTACGTAAGGATCTAACAAATTTACATAAATCATGTTGGGCAGAAAGTGCTCGCTCAATGTTTTCTGGGACAAATGATTTACAGGAGCTGACATTTAAATGTCAGAATTTGCGGATGCAATCAACACAGACGCGAGATGTGTTTAAAACCACTCAGACCACCTGTAGACAGATGTAGATGTGAGGCCATTTTTGTGTTTTCAGTTTGCAGAGGTGCAGAGCTGGTGCAGCGTGGAGTCCTTGATTAATTATTTAAAGACAGCGGATTTAATGATAATTGTTTCTCTAAACACCTTGTTTTGCATTCGTTTATTTAAATGTTACAAGGGCTGTTTCATTTTAATTTTTTTTCCATTAGATAGACATGGAAATTTAGCTTGGCTTGTTCATAGGACTTTAAGAAATAATGAGTGTTTTCAGATATGCAATAGGAGGAGAAGAACTGCAGAGTTTAAAGCTGCTGTAAGTTTTGCTGTCATCAATGTTCAAGCAGCTGCTACTTCAATAAATATCAGCTGCCTGTTTATTCTACCACTGACAGCATATTTGGGTCCATGTATATTAACATTTGGAGTGTTTTATTTACTTTTTATCACATTTAGAAACTTTTTCACACCTTTTCACCCATTGCTGCTTTCAAAGGAGGCCGGAGAAGATGTGTTTGCTGAAACTCGCCTTGACTCCACCTGTTGATTCTGCATCACTCAGGGTTCGTGCAAAGTCTTGAACGTTGGGAAAATGGTTAATTTTCTCTCGTTAGGGTTTTGGGGTTTTGAATGTGTCTGAATTTGAATGTCCTCCTTGAAAAATCGCCTGATTTGGAACATTATCCGGTGTTCAATCCATACAGCTGCTCATGAAATGAAACAATCCACTCATCATATTTGTTTGTTGTCTCCTGGCGTTAGAATAATCATTAACCAATTAGTATGAAAACATACAATCAAAGTTAACATGCACAGCTGGTAAAATAATAAATTGACATTACACAAAGATTGCTGTGGGTTTAAGGGACTTGCATTTATGATAATGGTTTCGCTGTGATGATAAAGGCTTTGACAGAGTGGACATTTTTGGTTTAGCTACCACGAGGGTGCTTGACAAGTGCTTGAATTTCACTCTCATGAAGCTGAACGAACCCTGCACCTCTACCAACACCGTGTGTTCAGCCTCTCTTTCATGGCGCGCCCAGCTGTGCCTGGTTTGTGCCTGCGATCACCAAAAGCTGCTACATGTTCCCGGTTACATCCATTTGTGTCGGCTCCTGGAGACTCCGCTCGCATTTGTGCCCTGCGTCAGGGAAACAGAGCCCCACTGGTTTCCCATCAAAGTGAAAAACATCATAATCTCCTTTGTTATTAGGTGTTGTGTTGCTGCTACATAACGGTTTCTTCATGAAATAAAAGAGCGTTGAGTACAAGATGGACAGATGTGCTGTCTTCCTACAGCACCACCCCCCTCCCGACACACTCATCCTGCATGTCAACCCATTAAACCTTACTTTTAGTGAATTATCACATATGTTATGTCATCGTTCTTATCCTCGTATCCTGCTGGTTGACCCCTAATGAACCCTGCTGATATGCAGAGACACACACATCTGCTGCGTGCTCTCTCTCCTCCTCCCCGCCTCTTCATAACAATGCAAGAGGTGCTAAACGCCAAATCTCAATCAGTGTGGCGTGTTTACAGGACTTGTTTTCATAGACCTGCGAGCGTCAGAGAGAGACAGACGGGAGAGCGGGTGACCGGGAGACAGGTGGGAACGTGTGTGTGTGTGTGTGTGTGTTTCAGAGAGAAGACAGGCAGCTGAAGGTGCCACCGCAGATCAGAGGACAGCTCAGAGGAGGACGAGCAGCGGGAGTTTTGGGGCGCTTGCTTATTGTTTGGAGTGTGGATGCTTCCTGTCTGACGCTCATCTGGAGTGTCTGTCAAGTCTGATCTGAGGGAAAGCAAGAGTTTTTTTTTTTTTTTTTTAGAGTTTTCAGCTACAGGTGGAGCCAAGGAGGGCTCCCACCGGCTCTGGGATTTTTTATTTTTTATATTTTTTTTGCAGAGAGAATGGAGGAAATCTGTTCCTCTCTTTTTGGTCCCACCGCTCATAAAGTTCGATCCAACTTCATTTACGCTCCTGCTGAGAAATCGGCCGTGTTGACCGTGGCGATGCTCCTGGCACGTAACGTCTACCATGTTGGCGGCACCGTGGCTGTGCCGCAGAAGTGCAGGCTTACACAGACTGGTAAGTTCATGACTGTGTGTGTCCGTCTGGACACAAGGGGACCCATTAAAGGAGCTCTGTGTAGTTTGAGAAGAAATTCAAACTCAGAAATATAAATTTGACAGTATGAAATTGTGTTGTCCTTTAAAGGTCAGTTTGTTTATTTAGTTTTTTTTAGGTAAAATAAAATCAGTCAGCGAAGATCTTTGTCTTCTGATGAAAATGTCTTACCCAAAAACTACGTAATGCACCTTTAAAACCAACAAATATAAGTGAGAGTCATTTTGTCCAATACGTTTTCCACCTCTCAACAACTGAGTCGACATATCTCGTCTAAAAAACCTCCAAAAACTGTGCAGGTTGTCTTCTACCGACTAAAGTGTGTGTGTGTGTGTACAAACATATTGCATATTGAACATATTGCTGCCTGCTGCTATTTATATCCCAGGAAAAGAGCAGGAGCTCATGTTTATGTATCAGAATATCCCCCAGGACGATCGAAACGTTCACTTTCTGCTACCGTCGTTTTGAGTCTTGTCTTAATGAGCTGCTCCTCATTACACGCAAGAGAAGACTTGTCTCGTTTGTGTGCTGGTCTCTGTGCGTTTTAGCAATAATTATAAGCAAATGTCATTCAGTTTGTCCCGTGGACAGTCAGCGGACCAAAACTGAATCACATCTTGATTAAACTTCGGCACCGAAACAAACCTTCAGGTCACGAGAGCTGACAGACGGTATCAGAGCAGTAAGAGAAAAATTACACTTTTATTCCGGTTTGATTGCGGTGCACTTGTTGTGTCTCATCAACAGTCGATCTGGCTCTGATAGTTGGGCCGGTGGTGCCTTATGTCACATGAATAGTGCATGAAGGATCAGGCAGATGCTGCTGAATATGAATTTATGTCGTTATGAATAAATTATGATAAATCTTTGGACCGTGGTCCATTCCAGTCAATCCCAATCTTAACAGAGATCTCGTCCACAGCTCTTCAAGAATTGACACATTAGCCCTAACCGATTATTAACTCACAGAAATGAGGCGGCAGGCCGGGGATGGCTGAGAGGAACCTCACATCATGTCGAGATTAAAAAAAATATGACGATATGAAGATTGAAAATGATGAGTGAAAGCTGCTGTTGATTCTGTCGGCCTGACCTCTATTGTATGGATCAGAGCGAAGACGAGCTTTGTTCATCAGGCGTCTTCTATCACCTACCCCATTAAAATATGTTTGAATTGCCTGGGCCTCTGTGGCAAGACAAAGCTTTGATCTGCGGTGTCTGCCCTGCGCCGACAGCCATGATGAGTTTTTTACACGTGCACGCGCACACACGCACGTGCATGCAAACACAAACACACCAGTGAATGCAGACGCCGACTCTATTCCGCTTAAAACAAATGAGATCCAAGCGGCGAGGTCGGGCAGAGAAAGAAGATGCTTTACACATTTTGTTTTAATTCTCTTGCTCTTTTATTCTTTTACTAGAGTTCTTATGTGAGACAGTCTTTTTGAATCCTTTTCTATGAGATTGCAAGGAGAGAACTGGCAAAGCACCGAATCTGAAGGCACAGACTGTGCTCAAATGTCAGCTGGGGTTAAAAAGACATCGAATTCATTTCCTCTGAGACATCCTGCAAGACAGATACTGGAGTTAGAAGTTCAAACCAAACTGTGACTTTAAACTCTCATGCTCAGACGCTTTGAGTATAAGTGCATCAGCGAGAAAACGGACAAGCGGTGGGAATGATGATGAGAAGGGCGCTGATGATCATCTCTGGTCTTTCGAGAGCCACTTGGATTAGTTCTCATCTTTGATTACGAGGCAGCTGCCCTCTCCCAGGCAGATATTAACCCTGCTACCTCCTCGCCTCCACACTGTCTAGGTTTGAGATTCTACTCTCAATGGTCCTTATCATGCTGATGGAGAGTAAAGTGACTGGAGAACGGCTGCAGAAATGTCAAGTAGCAACACGGAGATAACGAGAGAAAGTAAGAAAAAAGGGAAAGTGAACAAAAAATAGGGAGAATGTGGCACTTTTAAAGGAGACCTTTTGTGATTTTTCATTCCTTTTTGTTTTACAGGTTCTTGTGCATGTAAATGATCTTGAAAGTTAAAAAGGCCAAAGTCCTCACCAACAGAAGCTCCTCTCTTCCACATGGAACACTGCTCCCGAAACACATTGTCAGTAGTCCTGCCTTTCATTCTGTGACTTTGTGACATCACACTATGTCACCATGTCACACACTTGCATAATTTCTGCCTAGCAGCTAGTTTGGCACGTAATTAAACACAGCTGCTCTGTTGTTGTTAGCGGTGCTGACTCTGGCGTGTGTGAGCTGACCAATCAGAGCAGACTGGGTATTCAGGAGAGGGGGGGATCTTAAAGAGACAGGAGCTAAAACAGCATTTCAGACGGAGGGGGAATACAGAGCTGCTGCACTGGACAGTATGAGGCACGAAGCATGTAAACCTGTTCTTGTAGTGTACCCAAAATAGAATTGTGCACTTGAAAATGAGCAGAATATGTCTCCTTTAAGTTGTGTTTGGTCACAAAGACACAGACAAACAGATGCATTGATACCTGTGCGTGTCAGTCCTCTATTTATGGAGAGCTGTCTAATGTTGGCGGCTGCGCTGGATGAAAAGAAAATCCTGTTTTAGCTCTTTCTTGAGAAAAATATCTGTCTGCCTCTCGCAAGAACACTTTTACATACTTATACTCCAAGGGAATTGTGGGAAAATGGGCAGGTACTCTCTGGTGGCGGCAAACAGCGTTTATTCACTCTGGGCCTTATTTATCGTGCTGCATATCTAAGCGCAGGGGAAGTGTTGCCGGATGCCCGTCTCGTCTGACTCATGGATTTTGCAGTCTGAGACGTGTAAGATCGAAGACCTGCTCCCCGGAGCAGAGACTGTGGATATGATCAACACGACAGAAAAACCACATTTGACAGTGACCGCCATTGAATTCCAATCGTTAATGAAGTTTCGGTTTCTAGAAGCGGCTGTGTGAGATAAATATTGCAACACAACCTATTTTCCTGTTTCTGATGATCTCTTTTTCCTGGGTCTCTCCGTGTCTTCAGCACCCCATTATTTTCTGCAGCTCTGAAGAGTTCTCACAGCACTCGCTCATGAATAATGAGCAGATATGAGTTTCGTATTAGTTCCCAGATATTTTGCATGTTAAATGGACTGGGAGCAGAATAGAGTCATTTGTAGATAATTTTTCAATTCAGTATCTTTTCACTGAAAACGTATTTGATTGTTGTACATTTAATGATGTTAGACAACAGACAGTTGTCACATTTTTATATCAACAATCAATCAGATTAATGTGAAAGTGGTCACTCGTAGTGATGAGCAGATTTAAATACCCTTTTAGCCTCTTTTAGCTCTTTGTTTTGGTTTGATTGCCCTTGCTAAACTGTTTTGATTTTTAGTTCCCTCTCATGTAGGCTGCGCTAGTCGGCACTCCAGGTGTTACGCGGTGGTCGGGCATACACCGATTCCATTACTATCATTTTGCTTTATTAAAACTCAATACAGTCTGCTGCAGGCCTCTACTCCATGCAGCAGCGAGGCCAGCAGCAGAGTCGCAGGAGTCACATTTCACTTAATTTGTCATTTGACGAGATTTAGGACCAGATGCTAACAGGGAACCTTGTTAATGATGGGAAAAGTTTGTTACCAATAAACTCTACTAATTATTTGCTACCAATGTGGATGCACATTGCATTTTCTGTGACTAGCCTACTTCGAATTAAGTCAACTTGTGTTTCACCAGTTAAACACTTTTAGATTAAAGTTGCAACAGTAGGAAATGTTAGGTTTGCATTAGCATTCATTAACGCAGCGCTCTACAGATAGGGAGCGTCCTTTCCTGCAAAAAGCCACCGTGGCAACCCTACTCTCGCTGCTCTCATCTGATGTATCACTGCTTGTCGGCTGTAATAACGGCACAACCTCGCCCTCCTGCTGCGACAGGTGGCTAATAAGCATATGATATGAACGTCATAGTGAACAAACAACAAATCAAAAGTTGATTTTAGTTGCAGCTGCTCTGTTGGTTGTCCCCATAGGGGATTTACTTCCCATTATTCATGTCAGATGTTCTCATCAGTAATCCCATCTACTCAACATAAAGGCCATGGTATACTTTAAAAGATGACCTTTATGAACCATTAATCCTAATCTTACCAGATCCATCAATCCATCCATCACAGCACTTCCACAGACTTTTGACCGTGAACTGATCCAGCTCAGGATGGACGCTTGTTGTGGTGAGGTATGTTAGTGTGTGTGCAGAAACCACACGTTACTGTTTTATTTACATGGCTGCTTGTTTCTCTTCTCACGTTACTCCCCTGTGTTGTCAGCATTGAGGGTTGCGTGACCATTGGTTTATTATTCATGACTTGTCAGGCACCTTGGGCACCTTGCTTGTATTTATGTTTGTGTGTGTGTATTTTTCGTATAATACTATCCCTGGGGTGAGTATCTATGAGTCAAAGAGCTCTGAATATTGAGAGTAAAATTTGTGTCATTGCTAAGCCTGTCCTCAGGACAGAGAGCCTGTTAACAAGTACTCTGCTGAGCGTGTGCTGTAAAGAGCGCTTTATTGTTTGTTTGAGAGCTTTGACTTAAGTTGTCTTTGAAGGCACTCACCTTTGTCCTTTTGATATTTCTGTGTGTGTGTGTGTGTGTGTGTGTGTGTGTGTGTGTGTGTGTGTGCTTCTGTGTGTCCTACGACGTGAGAACATTTAGTCTTTTCTCATTTTTCCAAAACCATTACAGTTTGTAGTTTTAAGCCCTGAAGACTTTGAGTCATTAGGTTCCATCACCAGATTTTCCATGCTTGTCCTCTAACATGGTTGGATTTCATGCAGAAAATAACAAATCTGATTAGACTTGCAGAAAGTCAATAAATGGTAATTCAAAACCCAGTTCTGCACTTTATGAAGGCCTTTAACAATTTTTTGAGGACCGAGCTGTATGTTCCTTAAGACTGAACTAGTTGGATGTTGAAAAGTACCAGACGTAAACTTTATTTTGATGATATATCATTACAGATACATTCTATGTTTAAAGTAGCAATAGTCCACAGTAAGAAAAAATAAATTACAAATACAAATCAAAGATTCTGATGCATCGAAATGCATTGGTAGTTGTTTATAACTGCATCATAGCCCCCTGAATAGGTATCAAATCATAATTCAGCTGTGTCCGTTCGTTTGTTCGTTGGTTGGTTTCCACAAAACTTGGATGAAGGATGTCCCTCGGTCCAGAATAGACCCCATTAATTTTTTGTGCAGGATTTTTTCTCACTTTCTTTAACATTGCAAAGTTTCGTTATCATTTTTTGCCATTTTCATTCATTTTGGATCTGGTGAGTTTAGGTTATAGACTATCTAGCGAGTCACCTAACACGAGAACCATGAATAAACCGTGCACTGTTGATTTCTGATGTATCATAGGTGTGTGGTTCAAATACAGTTTTGCGTTTACTTCTGATTATTTTAGGGATCTGCTGTAAACTGTATTTTATTTACTGCAGAGTTCTTTTTCAGAGTTAAATGATATCAATAAGATAATGCTTTGAAGTGTGGTGTGTAGGATTAAGTGGCATTTATAGTGTTGAATTATGGATTGCAATAAACGAAATATCCCCGCCTAACCCTCCCTTATGGTGGCAGCTAGAAATGCAGAAAATGTGAAACGAGCCTCAGAGCCTCATGACAACAATTCATAGCTTCAGGTGATTTTACACTAATGAAAACAGAATTATGAATATTGTATTCCTTTTCCGCCAATAGATCCCCCTAAATCCCCCTTAATCCTCCACACCGGGCCTTTAAAATAGGAGTTATGGTACATTATGGTGCCGGTTAATGTTGGGTTGAAAGGCTTGCTGTCGACAAACGTCCTCACACACAAACTATGCTGTCTCTGTCTGTGTCTGCAGTGTCTTTCGAGTCTTTGTCTCATACTGTGTGTTGTAGAGGATTTCCTAAAGGTCGAAGATGTGTGTAATTCCTCGTGCTCACCTCCCTTTTTGGTATTTTGGGAGCGCACACATCGAGCTGTCAACAGATATCTTAAACCTCCCTCAGCTGCACGCAGCGGCGTAGCCTGGTGTTATGTAACAGATCAGTGCGGCGTCCTGAATCTTTGAACTGTCTTTTGCATATGCTGTATGTGTGCTGTATGCATTTAATATTGTGCTTTAAAGTGCTTTAAATCAGTTGATTTTACATGTTAAGACCACTTTATTTGTGCTGCTCACCCTGTGAAAACAGTTATGTAATGTATTCTTTTGATCTTTTCGGCTTAGACTAGGAATCTATAATGGACGATTTGCGATACAAACAGGACCTTTTGAAGGATGTGGGCATTAAAAGAACATTCATGGGAAGTGTGGGATCCAGCTGTTTTGGCGCTCCATATATTTCAGTCTCTGCTGCTCTGATTTTCCTACTTTTACTCTCTATCATAGTCTCCAGGTTTATGTAATTCACCGAAGTACCCTTTTTATATAATGATGATATTCCAGTCCTGTGGGAAATGTGTAATTTCTCCCCAGTCCTTTCCTCAAAAGTTTCAATAAATGATGACATCTCATCACAGATTGTCAATTTATACAGCAGGTGTGCACTTTCTTTCACCTTTACCTAAAGAGGAGGGTTGCCACGCTCGCAGTCAGGATACAAAGAAGGCTTGGGAACAAAGCAGCAGTGTGCGGGGTATTTTTTTCATCTTCCAGTTCAGATGATTATTCTTCAGCACCAGAGAGAATTTCAGGGTGCATGTGCCTCTTGGAGATTGCCTCATTAGAGGAGAGTCTGTCCTTTCTCGCTGGAGGACTCAACAATCATCTCAGCAACTGAAGAGCCCTTAACAAAGTCCCTGAACTCTTAGCAGAATGGAGGCTGTAAAGCTGACAGCGCTTTTCAAGCACATTTACTGTAGCAGAAGTGTAGCCAGAAATATTAATTTAGTTGGGCCTGTGGCATCTGAATAAAGAGTGACATGTCTGTAACAGTCTTTATCAAAACATTATTTGGACTGTTTGCCTGCTAGAAGTTTTATACATTGCATTGAGAGCATGTTGCTGGATTTGTTCATTGTTCTTTATTTCTTCATTCAATGCTGCAGTAAAATCCCCAATAGCGTTATGACACAGCTGTTCCAGCAGTGTCAAACCTTGGGCTGTGGTGACTGCCACAGTCTGATCATTAAACATCCTCACGTCACTGATGGATCCGTTTATGGTTACAGTGGTGTCATGTCCCAGGGCCGTGGCTGGAGCAACAGCAGGAGTGCTCGGCTTTGGTTTAGAGGTGCCGGAGGGTGGAGAAGCATCAAGTTTTCCTTCCAACGGCTCTTTCCTGATTGCCGTTGTCTTTTCCTCTTTCTCAATACATGGGCTCTTAAACCAGCTGTCCAGGGAGTTTTGTTTGGACATCTTCGCTGTTATGATCTGTCACTGACCGTCAGTTTAATGGCAAAAGGCAGCACATGTGCCGAGGGGCTTTGAGCTTTTAACTGTCAATATAAATGACACAAAGTCTCTCCGTTAGTCTGTTTTTTTTCCAGTAAATTCCAGTGGTGCAAGGAATCATACACACAGAAAAATAAAGGTGCTAACTGGAACCAAAAATGGTTCTTCGGAGTGATGCCATAGAAGAACCATTTTTGGTTCCACAAAGAACCTTTTAGCAAGAGGTTCTTTAAAGAACCCCTAAAGATTCCTCAAAGAACCATCAAAAAATGGTTCCTTACTTTAGCAGAAATAGGTTCTTTAAGGAACCATTTTCAAAAAAGTTCTTTGTGGACCCAACTGGTTCAGGAAAGGACCTATTTTAAATGGTTCTTCATTCATTTTTCAGAATAAATGGTTCTTTGAGCATTTTAAATCAAATCATTATGGGTACTGTGAAAAACAAGGACGATGACATAGTTGTTGGCTGTGCTATTACATGCCAGCAAATAACTCCAATAAAAATGAAGAACCTTTAGTACTTTTAAGAACCACATAAAGTATGCGAAGAACCATCTCCTATTTAAAAAGGTTCTTCAATTGGTGATGGTTCTTTAAAGAACCAGAAAGCCTTTTGAAGAACCATTTAAGAACCATTATTTTTCTGTGTGTAAGGATTAACACTACGTTTTTTTTTTTTGCTGTTAATTTTCTTATGATTTTGTTGGGTGTGCCTGGCTTTTTAGATGGCACGGGCACGGATACACTTCTACCAAACTTAACATCATTTAAAATACTTTGTTTCAGATGTGGCTTGGTTTGGGGTTGTGTCCTCAGCAGCACAGATTCAGTTAAATGATCAGAGGAGTATTATATGAATACTACAGGCAGAACCGTGTCTCCATGATCCTCTCGCTTTTCTACAACTACACGTTGTAACTTGACTCTTTGATCTTGAAGGTTACAATACTCAATACAGTGTATAGGCTACAATATAGAAGAGTTGAGCAGTGATAGTTGAGATAATATTATGGTCTGCTGCTTCAGCACCGTGGATTTATTATTCACAGCACAGTTAGACTACTTCACAGTTAGCCCATTTCAAAAACCATAGTCGGGGTCATAGATTCTAGCTCGAATGAGTCAGGAACTTAAATATTAATCTAACAACATCTCTGTTCCTGCACCCTCTCTGCTGCCAGAGGATGGAGACGGGGCATGGTGGGGTAACAAGCGGGGATGACGTTCCTTCTCATACCACCTACTGAGCGTATCTTGTATAAAGGAAACAGAGAATTTAGTCTTCAATTGAACGTGTTTCTGTTCTTTCACAATCAAACCAAACTGATTAGGAGAGGGCAAAGGGAGTCTTGTTAAGAGAATGGGAATCTGATGGATGCAGCTTCAGATAGTAAAATATAATTCTCTGTCTGTGGCCAGACACCTGAATACTTCAAAGCCAAAGTTATATAGAGTAAAATCTGTTGTTTAAATATTGACTTTTCTTCACATGATCTGTAAAGATTTGCTAAATTGTGTAGTTGTTAAGCTCTTTATATACTGTAAAGACAAATGATTGGCTTTAAGTGTGTATGTAAACATGATGCACAGCCAAACACATGCGCTCAACAACACACGGGCATGCATGCACACACTCCACTAATGAGGCTGGATATCTCGCTCGTCTCCCTGCTGTCATCAGTGTCTGTATCCCTGCCACCAGCTGTCAGAAAAAGTGAGAAGTTTGAAGTTTTGTCTTTCATCCTTCCTCGAAAGCTGGACGGTGCCAGCCAATCAAACACAAAGTCACTTCATCGTTTCAGTCCCTCTGTGCTCCACTTCAGAAACAAACAGACATATGGGGGAAAGAGGGAGAATGATGGTGTTTAACTCAACCATCGCTTATAGACGACTACCAGAAACTGAGCCTCTCTTCCATGTATATGACACGCCTACTGTACATACTGTATACTGTTGAAAAACAAGTAGACATATTAGGTTCATTTCCAGGTCCATCATTTTATTTTAGGTTACTACTGAAATAAGTTTACACGCTTTAATACTAAAAAACAGTTTTCTCGTACTGTCCAGTGCTGCAGCTCTGTATTCCCCCTCCATCTGAAACGCTCTGTTTTAGTCTCTTTAAGGCCCCGCCTCCTAAATACCCAGTCTGCTCTGATTGGTCAGCTTGCATATGCCTGAGCCAGCACCACTGCTAGGCATAAAATATGCATGGTGGCGATACTACTGACGAGGCGTTTCAGTGTTTTCTGCAGGAGAGAGGAGCTTCTGTTGGTGCGGACTTTGACCTTTTTAACTCTCAAGATCTTTTACATGCACAATAACAAATATGAAACACAGAAGGAAAGGAATGAAATGAAAAATCACAGTTTGTCTCCTTGCAAAACACCCATGATGCAGCAGGGACTGGTAGCAACACCTTGCTGCCAAACATGTGATCCAGCATGTTTAAAGGGCGAATGTTTTAAATCTTCAGACACTCTTATTACGTTTCTCCAGCCTTTAATGCTGCCCAGTCGTAGCTTCCACCTGCCTTCGCATGAGGTGGAGATTTCTTCTGGGACGGCCTGCAGGGCCCTCTGAGAAATGTAGAACAGAGAGACACTCATTAGCTCCATCTCCCTTTATAAGATCGCTCTCCTTCTTCCCTTTCAGCGGCAGGTCAGTGGGTAACAGAAAAGCAGCCCTGTGCGTTCACACAGAAGCATCTCTGTTGCGGTTTGGACTCTGACCCACATCAGCTGCTGACTGCGCCGCTAATTGTGCGACACTGTGACACTTTGCCTCGCTCCCGCTCTCAGGCCAGGCACCTGTTCCTTTTGTGTCTTAATATAGTGCTCCACTGACCCCGCGGTCTGTGTCTGCGTCTGTGTTTTCTCTTCTGCAGTGGAGCGATGCATGAGTGTGATGCAGTCCGGGACACAGATGGTGAAGGTGAAAGCCGGATCCAAAGGGCTGGTGAGACTTTTCTACCTGGATGAGCATCGCTCCTGCATCCGCTGGAAGCCCTCACGCAAGAGCGAGAAGGCTAAGAGTGAGTATGCATGAACACACACGCACGCACGCACGCACGCACGCACACACACACACACACACACACACACACACACACACACACACACACACACACACACACTCATGAACACACACTCTCTTTGTGTCCCTGCCTCACTGTCCTGCAGTCTCTCATGTTGCTGCTACAGTTAAAACTACACTTTTTCATTACAATCATACATCATTAAATCATTTTGCTTCGCACTGATTCATTTGAAGAGGCACTCCACTGATTTCACACACGAGGATCAGTTTACTCATCACGAAGAGTGTCACTCAACCTCTAAAAGCAGTTGTTCAGTGTGTCGTTTGTGGCTCTGGATGGAGCTTTTAAAGACTCCAAATTTGGAACAGTAACAAACTGGGGGAGTTGAAAGACACGGGTTTAACTCAAATCGTTATGGGGCTGCACCACGGGAAATTGTAGCTCCAGCGTTTTTGGAGTTTGACCTAAAAAAATCCAGATATCTTGCTGTTCGCTGCTTTGATTTGGAGCTTTTTTTAAAATGTGTTTATCTTTTCAGAATTCTCCTACTTGCTGAGAAAACACAGGAGCAATCAGCATCAAAACCCCTGGTCAGACAGACGTATTTGAAAGAAAAACTAAGAAAAATTATTAAAAAAATGATGAACCAAGCTTACCATTGTAAGCATGAAGCACACTTTATAGATCTAAAGGGCCATCCACACCAAGAACTACAACAATAACTATAAAGTATGAATGAATTTACAGGGCCATTCATTAGCTTGATTTGAAGAATTTCATAAAGCCATATCCTTCTGTGGTTTTTCTTTTTGCTTCTCTATACAACATACAGCAGTATGTCATTAATATCCATTTTCCTCAGTCGCTGTTTACACAACGTTGTCGTTCATCAGTGTGAGTGCTCACGTTGTAATCTTTATAGTTATGGTTATAGTTATATTCCTTGGTGTGGACGGCCCTGTGTGCTCACACTTACCCTGTATGATGACAACTATGTATCCTAGAAATCATGTTTGCTACTTTGCAGCAAAAGCCTTTTGAAAGAAACAGAATGTCATACAAATCTCATTTTTCATTTTAATCAAATATTGAATTATCAGATTATTCAATTCACTTCCTGCTAAAAATGATCTTGCAAAACAGTATTGAGGCACTGGCAGGCTGCAGCGCAAAACCAAACTGCAAACAGGACTCCGGGTGTGAATCCTGGTCTCTTCAGTCAAAATCATGCATTATGTTCGCCTGACTGATGGACCATCTCTGCCGAGCGCAGTGTTATCATAACCACTAAAAATGATGGCCAAAGCTCCAAAAATACAACCCAAGTTAATGAACAATGTACTGGAATTATTCTTTTTCACTTACATAATAACACTAATACTTTTTGGGGCCATGCATCATGTTAGAAAATGCTCTGCAGATCGTCTGCACCTCCTCCACCAGCCCTTTTTTTTTTTCCTAGAATGTCGGCTGGATTTCTAAAATCTGAGTCAGCCACACTGCTGTGGCTCTGAGGGGATTATCATTATATATTTCATGGCCCCCTCAAGGCATCATTGTCACTTCTTTACTCCACTGGTTTTTTGCATCAACCCACTGAAGCATTCACCTGTCTCCGGGACTGTCCTTACAGTATGTGTGTAAATGGCTGCGTGTCTGTAAGTGAGTGTTGTGTGTGTGTATGCATCAGATAAGCCTCTTAGATCCTCTCCATTGACACGATTAAGAGAAACACACAACAGCTGCCCAGTTCTTTCTTTGAATCTGTGTGTGTGTGTGTGTGTGTGTCTGGGGAGGATCAGAGCAAGGCGGCCATATTGTTACTTTCAGTCGGAGCAGAATTTCAGAGATGAGATTATGTAAGGGGATGAGAGGACTGAGAGTAATGGGGGAAATGGACATGGATCATTTTTGGAGATGGATTACGGCGAAGTATTCCGAGATGGTTAAGAGTTAATTGAATAAAATCCTCATATCTGTAATTCTTTAATCAATTAATTAAACGTAAATGTTGGCCGATCTGAGAAAACACATTAGTGCATTCATGAGAGTCATTAATAAATTGCTCTGACTGAACGAGTCACCTTTAACAGGAGTTAACGGATCGAGCAAGGTGAGGAGACAGATGGAGCACATGTGTAAATACTGTATATAGGACAGGACGTAGTTCACTCCAGGCTGTTTCTCTCGCCGAACAAAGAATCAAAGATAGCTGAGTTCACTCCAATCTCATTAAACCGTGATACACTCTGAGCCTTCAGGATCTTCTCTCTGTATTTTTCTTTTTACACACGGTAGAGGAAAGCAGAGAACGCAAGGAGCTCATACAATCTTGGTCGTGGTTTATTTTTTTCTAAAAGCCATACATTTTACCGTGACTCATTTTCCTGCCTTCTTCATCCCAACCCGTCATTATGCTGTGTTCACAATCGTGAAGCACTTGGTTGCAGTATGAAAGAGAAAAGACTGGTGTTTTTACTATTTTTTTTGCAAATCGTAGGAGAAGACCAAAACCAACAATGTCTATGTCCGTCTCTGAAACACTTTCCAGAGTGTCAGACTAACAGTTTTTAAAACAGTTTCAATTTAATACTGATGCCGCTGTATGACCTACATGGGCAAACAAGTACAGCAGCGAGAAGATTTCTATTTCTGTATGGTTGTGACAGTTAATCTTAATGCCTGTCACTGGTTGCTCTGTAGTCTGGTGGTACAGCAGCAGAACAACTGGCTTATTATAAGGTAATGTTTTGGACATTGGGACAGTGTGTGTGTGGAGAAGCTCATGGATGTGTTTTGAATAGGAACATCAAGCTTCAGCTACACAGTGAATAGTCCTTCGTAGGATACATTCATTGTTGATTTTAGTCTTTTGAAAAAAATTAAAACATAAATGTCACCAGCCTTATTGTATCGATGGTAACAAAATCTGAACTAGAGACATATGTAATTAATGAGTGTGGATTTCCACCATTAATCAATCTGGTCCTTCCTTTTCCACCCCACCTCCTCTCTCCATCAGTCACCATTGACTCCCTGTACAAAGTGACAGAGGGCGGTCAGTCGGACATTTTCCATCGCCATGCAGACAGCAGCTTCGACCCGGCCTGCTGCTTCACAGTGTACCATGGAAACCACATGGAGTCCCTTGACCTGGTCACGTCAAATGCAGAAGAGGCCAGAACCTGGATAACTGGCCTCCGCTACCTGATGGCCGGGATCAGTGACGAGGACTCGCTGGCCAAGCGGCAGCGAACACACGACCAATATCCTTTAAATAAACAGCTTCGCACAAACACAAGTTTTTATTGACATATTCTTTGTCATATTTGTTTGTTTGTGCTCTGGATAGAGAGTCAGAGGTGTTTGTGCACACTAAAAATAATTATATATATCGAGCTGAATTGCTTGAAATAATGCAGACGGATTTGATGTACACTTATCCACTTGATATCCACCTAATTTTCCTTAATGTGTGTGTGACGTGGCTGAAGCAGACGTTCGAGGAGGCAGATAAGAACGGAGACGGACTCCTGAACATCGAAGAGATCTACCAACTTCTCCACAAGCTGAATGTCAACCTGCCGCGCAGGAAGGTCAAGCAAATGTTCCAGGTCAGAATATAAAGTGACTTAATTTTACTTACTGCTAAATTAAATACTTTAGTCCCCCTAAAATCTTAACGGAAAAGATGAAGTCAGTGAAGAGAAATTCATGACCCCAAAACATTACATTCTTTACATTCACATATCAAGCCCTCTATTAGATAAAAAGAAGGTTTGGTTTCATTTGACCACATTAAATCCCTTCTGTATAAATATTCTAGATCACTGACGTCACTCAGTGATGCAGCTTTTTTTTTTTATGTGAATTTGTGCAATTCAAACAAGTGTGCGAGAAATATTTCATATGTTCGTGCATCAGAGAAACACTTAAAGAGGAAGAGGAAGTAGTGAAAGGAGAGAGATGCTTCAAATTTTTAAACAGAAGTCGCATTAAGTGATGTCAGAAATCCACGTACTGACATTTAGGCAAAAAAGGTGATAAAGGCATTGTGGAGAGAGTCAGGTGGCATGTTAGGACAGAGGTTAGACAGAGCCTAAAGGATGTTAAAAGATGACACTCCGACCACAGCAGCAGTATCTCTCCCCTGCTTTAGAGCTGCAGTACTGTCAGAGTAACCAGGGAAATTATAGGAAGTCTGTATTACTCACAGGGGCCCTAAAAACCTCACTGCAGTTCACTTGGGCTTTGATCATTTTAAGAGTGACCCTGTTTCATAATCTAGTTTGAAGCAGTGGTGGAAGAACTTTTCAGATCCTCTTTATAACTTAAATCATTAATACCACACTGTAAAATTACCCCACTACAAGTTCAAAACCTCACTTACAGCAACACTGTTTAACTTTTTTTTACCTTAAAATACACCACAACGTGTAGTTAAAGTGGAGTAAAAGGAAAAGTAAAAGGAATCATTGTGCAGGAAAATGGTCCCTGTCAGTGTTTAACAATTATTTCTGATGTTTATGGATTCATATTATTGCTGCATTTTTGTTATTTTAAGAAGTAGAAGAGTTTCCTCAACACACAAGGGAACACTTAATCCTTCAGATTATCACAAACCTTCAGAATCACCAAATCTGGAGATATGTGGTTTACACAGGACAGCAGGGTTTGGAAAATCTTAACCAGAAAAGTAACAAATAACTATAAAAGTCAGATAAATGTACTGGAGTCAAAAATATAACGTCTGCCTCTGAGAATTTGAAAGTTGCACAAAATGGAAATACTCAAGTGTAGTACAATACATCAAATGTGTAGTTAAGAACCGTACTTGGTGATGCCACCGCTGGTTTCTAGACTTCAATAGTTTTAGTTTATAATGAGCTTGAAAATGCATAGTCGGAGCAGATTTTGGTCTATGTTTGTGTGTTTGTGGGGATGCCCACTCTGTGACCCCCTCAGCCAAATAAAATAGTAATGCAAATCTTTTATTAATGCTCCAAACTGGACCAGTTTTCCCATGAATCAAAATGGGCCTTGTGTACTGATCAGAGGAAGTCTATTTCATCTTAAAACTTCAAAATTTGATCTGCCTCGGAATGTGTATCTTCATTTCATTTGATAAACTATCCAAACAAAGTGTCCAAAGAGAGCCTCCTCTTCTCCATCCCTTCAAAGATTTTATCTCCACATAATGGGGCTAAACTGTAATTTCAACCATAAAATATGTCATTCTCTGGGCTTAGATCAGATAGGAAATTTCATCAATTTATCCCTTTCCATCCAAGCACTGGTAGACAGCAGTGTTGCCACCTGAACAGCTTGTGCAGTTGCTTAAAATACCGCAGATCTCTGTTTTCGGTTCATGCATTTCTGATGAAGTCCATCACAGTGATTTATCCTGCTGGTTGTGTGTGGATTCTGTCTGTGATCGAGTCCCCGATGCGCACGGGGAGCTCATTATGGGAGTGTGATGGAGGCATTAGCGAGTATTATTAGATTCGGTGTGGAGTGGAATGGGCCCCCCCCGTGAGATCCAGGTAATATGAGCTGCAGGATCCCAGAGAGGTGGCAGGATAGAAGGAGCAGCGAGCCGTGCCGTGCTTGTCCTTAGGCAACATGTAGTGAGATATGAGGTGAGGGGAGGAAAAAAATTGGTTGCAGAGGTAATGTGTTTGTGTCATAAAGACTGTGTGCGTGAGTGTGAATGTATTTCTGTATCAGCGTGACAGAAGCATGAAAAGAGAGGGAGACGGGGGGAAACGAAAAGATGAGACAGCTGTTCCCCCCTGCGCAACGTTATTCAGCTGCTTATTTTCGACTCTGTGCATTGACCACTGGAGCGCTGATGTTGGCCTATCACTTATAGTAATAATTGGTTTTTAGGCCCTATATTACAATCAGACTCAATCACCATTATGTTTCATCCATTCGGTCTGACATGAGTTCACGTTCGCTGTGTGAGGTCAAATTGTTTTGCCCTAACTAATCAGTAGCGAGTGATGGATCCATCCTGGCATCATTTGCAGCAGACACAGAAGCTGAGGCCAGAATTTATTTATTTAGCATTTATTTAAAAAAAAAAAAGTCTGTTAAATGATTTGTTTCCAGTTTTTGTTCGATTGTTTTCCATGAATGTAGAACGGAAGTTAGCTCATGGATGAATTATATGAGCTGGATATGGCACCACCACTCTTGCTTGTAATTTTTCCCCATTAGCCATTTGCGGTATTGAAACCAAATTTCCCCCGATAGAGCTGTAAAGCTGTTGACTGGAAACCTCCAGCTGAAAATATAGTCAATAATGACTTTTTGTATTGTATATACTTAAAGCCATGGAGGTTTAATCTCTGTAAAACGTATCCAAACAAAAGAACATTTGTGTCGTGTCTCAGGGTTGGTGCACATAGCCCAGCTGAAGCATGATGAGATTAAGACTAATTAATATCATCAGTGGGCAGCACACACCCAGAAGTAACCCCATGCCAAAAAAATTTCTGGCGTATGCACCAGGCGAGCAATTCTTATCAGACTGACAAGGTGCCATCTTCGGACTAGGTATCCAGCTCTTATAATATGTCCATGCGAATGTTGGAAAATGACATGATTCTTGTTCTCACCTGCTGAGCTCTGATTAGTCGACTGCTGTTACAATCAGGGGGGAAAGCCGCCAATGGGAACAGCGCCAGACATATTTGAATTCAGCTGTAAGATGAATGCCAGTGGCAGGTACTACGTTTCACAAGCTCTCTTAGCTTTTTGTTTGAATGAATTAACTGAATAAACTCACAAAATGCCGGAAAAGGATAAATACTATCACTAAAAAAACCTGGAAGAGAACCACAACTGGCTCCCCGGCTAATTGAGCCATGAGCTAATTAGCTAATGTTAGCAAGCTACATCCAAAGATAGCTAGCACAGAGCATCAGCTGTTAATGACTCTGGTGATCTATTGGCCTCTATATCTGAATTCTGGACATATTTTACAAATGACACCTGACAAGTTTCTGTCGCTTCAGATGAGGACTTTGTGAATCTGTTATACCTGAACCCGTTTTTGTAGACTTGGTGTTGACACGAATTTAGCTTGAGGTGTGTCACCGATGACATATCACCTCCTCACCCTCACAGGAAGCAGACACGGATGACCAGCAGGGCACGCTGACGTACGAGGAGTTCTCCGTCTTCTACAGGATGATGTCTCTGAGACGGGACCTGTTCCTGCTGATGATGGCGTACAGCGACAGGAAGGACCACCTGACAGCGGAGGAGCTCGCAAACTTCCTGCGCAACGAGCAGAAGGTGAGCGGTTGGGCCGGTCTCGGGTTAGAGCCGATAAATACCTGACACAGTTTTTATGATTAAGGTGTCCGAACTACTTTCTCCACGATGAGCCGTTTGAGGAGAAAAGAGATTGATTCCATCTCGTTCTTCCTCGCCTTAATCTAACTCCCTCTGTCCCAGCTGTCCGCCCAAAGAAATCTGCTCGACTGAGCCAATCGATCACTCCTGAAATTGATTTGTCTCATGGGTGTCCTTTCTCTTGCTCTTTTCTTTTTTTCTTTCAGAGTTTTTCTTTGTGCTCCTGACATGCTCTTTTCTCTCTTGCACTGCAATGGTGTCATTTTTCATCATGCTGTATTTACTGTCGCCCTCCCGCCCGCCCGCCATGCTCCACAATAATACTGCTATCAGGCCGTGCTGCTTGTTTGACACGGCTGACAATTAAATTAATAGCAACACAAAATTGTTACAAAAATGGGGAATCATTATGACTTCAATGAGCATTTACACTTCAAAGAGTCTAGACAAGGTATTTGCACGTCTTATGTCCATCTTTGTGTCTCTACAGATGGCCAACGTGACTCCAGAGTATATTGCCGAAATCGTTGACAAGTTTGAGGTGTCTGATGAGAATAAGCAAAGAGGCGTCATGGGGATTGAAGGTAATTTTCTCTCATTTTTCTGTCGTCTTTCGTTTGAAATTTCATCTTTATTTCCACCGCCCCGAGTTTCGTTCCTTTTCTCTTCTTGAGCTCAGTCATTCTTCCTCTTTTCCCCTCCCTGCAGCAGTCGTGGCACACCATCACTTTACAAATTACTCTGTTATTATGTTTGATTGTTCACCCTCCTCTGCAAATGGATCTCACAGTCAGGTATTTATTGTTTGTGCCTTTTTAGAGTTTGTTCGAGGGGTGTCAACCAGCACGAGTAGAAACAGATTGTGTTCATTATGAAAATAAATGAGATTTTTCTCACACTGCTACAAACACTGAATGATAAATCGTGAGCAAAGTGTGATTTATTGATGAAGAAGTTAATCAAAACAAGCTTGTTTTTATAATGAATTAAGTTTTTATTATCATTTGATGGAATCAATCAGCTCACACGGGTTTACAAGGCACCATGAAAGTTCAGTTTACATTTACAAGTAAATATAAAAAGAGAAAGAAACTCGATTTGAATATTTGTATGTTGTGTCATTTTGGGTTTTGTGTCTAGAAGCACCCAATCACAAGGCTGTAAGTGTAGTTTTAACAGGCAGATTTCATCGTATAAGACATATTCATAAAATAAACAAAATGTTTTCAGGCTTTTGAGACTAACTTAGCAAACTATAACTGTCAATAGACAAGTTTTCTGCTTCAATGTATCATTATAAAATAAATGCTGGCTGCACAATGTAATGGATGTAGAATAATGAAACCATCAGCGTTTACTTTCATTCCCTATAAACCTCGCTATCACTATTTAATCTCGTCTGCCACGGGGCACACGTTCACCCGGGGAAAGGAAGGTTACCTGGCAATCCATTTTTATATCATAGACTAAATAATTGTTTGCAGAAAACCAGTTGTCTTTGCAGTGGTGGTGCCAACAGTAATACCACTTGGAAATGTCTGCTTAGACTTTAAATGCTTCAGAATTAAATGAACTTTCAAATTTCGATCATCCCTTCACCAGAATATTGTTGTTGAGCTGGCAAACTGGCATCATAGTACGTTCAGTACAAAAGATAATGGGAGTCACTTTGCACTTCACACGGCTTTCTGAATATTTATGAATCAGCCAACCTCAGAGATCTTTAAACCTGTAGTTAAGTTCGATGAAAAACTTTCATTTAGGCAGCTGAGGCAACTAAAGGAGGCACGGCGGTGATCCACTAATCGAAAGGTCAGTGATTTAATCCCTTTCCTCAGGCTGCATGTTGATGTGCCCTCGGGCGAGATTACAGAACCACCCTCGATGGATGTTCCATCGGTGTGTGAGTAGCCTATCTGAGTGAATGAGTGTGGAAATGTTGTGCTGCGCTTTGGATAGAAGGTGCTGTAATGCTCCTGATGATGATGGAAGCTTCTGCCTTGGGGTGAAAATGTGGAATAGTTTACCATCAAGACACATAAAACAACCAGTAAATCTGTTTTAACAAAGAGTTTTAAAAAATATCTATGGAACAGGCTCGCTAGCGCCCCCATATGGCAGCCCCCAAGGTTACTTGTCATCATGACCTACTACACCCAAGCGGAAATCGGCCATTTTGAATTTAGTGCTGATTTTTGGCGATTTGCACATGTTGTTTCTTTCAACAAAACCCTCCTCGATCGTTAACCCAGTTGACTTCAAATGTATCCTGCTCCCTTGTGCTTATTCATTGTTTTATGGTTTGATGCACAGTAATTTTCTACTTGTGTGGACCCCAGGAAAAATAGCACTGAATAGAGACCCGAATAAATAAATAAATAAAAGTGTGAAAATGTGCGTGTGAATGGGAGAATGTGGGATGTGTTGTAGAGCACTTTGAGCAGTCGGTAGACAAGAAAAGTGTGAAATATGTGTGGTCCAATATGTGTGTAAGTTTGGTTCTGACAACGAAAAAAAAACGTAATTAGAAATTAAGAGTAATTGAAGAATAATAACAAAAATAACCATTGTTTTTTAAATGTAATCCCAAATTTACCAATTTGACAGACATGCACATCAACACTGTTTCCTGTTTTCATAACGGCGAGCTGCTGAAGAAGAGCAAATAACAACCATATAAATGTATTGGGACTGTCTCTTTGGCAAGTGTTCATCTGCGAGTGTCATTTTAAGCAACGCCACTTCTTGCTGAAGGGTGAGCTTAAGGGAGAAGGAGGAGTGAGGATTGCGAAAGGGGTAGCTCGGGTGAGAAAATGGGGAAGCCAGAATGACGGGGGTGGGAAAGTAGAAAATGGAACTGTGACAGAAATGAGAGGAGTGAGTGTGGGGAGAGGAGATGAGAGGCAGAGGAGGGGGTGGAGGAGGGGTGAGACTAATCTTGTTGTAGGAGGCATGAAGGCCGACACAGTGTGTGTCTGACTGATCAGACCAGCAGACCTGATGTCTTGCCTGCGGGCCAGATGTGTGTGTGTTTAAACATGCATCGTGCACAGATGTGACAGAAATGTACAAACAGATTCACATTAGCATTTCTCTGCAGTGCGATGCTACCTACAGTATTTCCTCTCCTTATGTCTGTGTGACTCTATAGGTGTGTACTGTGTAGGATTCAGTACACAGTGTACTTTAACCGTGATGGCACCATGAAGAGACTGCAAGACTTCCCATTAGTCTCCCATAGGCCGTTCTATCCGATATTTGCATCATATTTTTCCATTTCTCCTCGTCGGTCTCCTCTCCCTCTCCTGCTCTCTGACTCTTGATATTCCTGTCTCATTTTTGTCCCTCCTCTCTGGATGAAAGGATGCCTTCTTCCCTCTCACTCCGCCTCACGCTGTACCACCTAAAAGAAAGTTGGCCGTGTGAAGTACTGCGGTTTCAAACCCCACCGCTCCGGTTTCGAAACCACAGTGCTCTGGTTTGAATGTGCTTTCTCTGTCATCCTTTGGGGTTTTCCTGGAAATCAACCTGCTGGTTATTGTAGATGTCGCTCTTAGAGGTTGTTGCAAGGTGCATCGTATTCAGGATTACAAAAACAGGCGACACCGGTCGCTAATGTCACTTCATGACAAGCTTTATTTAGAATACTTTGCTTTGTACTTAGTTCCATCATGGCTTCTGCAACTGACTACAGCCATCCTCGCAGTTCTGTGTGTACTTGGAAACATTGGTGCTCTGAGCTAAATGCTAAATGTCAACATGCTAACATGCTGATGTCAAGCAGGTATTATGTTGGCCATGTTTACCATCTTAATTTAGTTTGTTAGCATGCTAACATTTGCTAAGCCACAATCAAACAAAAGTACAGCTGAGAGCTGGTGGGAGTGTTGTTATTTTTGCAGGTATTTGGTCATAAACCAAAGTATTCAATAAAACTACGCTAGAGGAAACATTACCAGATCACCGAAATCATCAGGATTCATCGTCTGGGACCCCTGAATGATCTTACAAAATTTTATGCCAATCCAAAAGTAGATGAGGAGATATGTTCCAGAATAAGTGAAGGCTCTGACTTGCTGACAGTGCTAGAGAAAGAGTCTGGAGATCACCAAAGTTATTAGAATTCTTCCTTTGGGTACCTTAAACAAAAAAACACATTAAAGTAGAATGTCTTGTCAAAACTTTCCAAAACAAAACCTCAACCTAATGATGGTGCGAGAGGAAAAGACAGCGGACCATCATCAGCAGGATTCATCCCCCGAGCAACATGAATGTCAGCACAAAATGTCCGCACCTTGGCACTGAAATAGACCGGACCAAAGCACGGGGAGGCTGTAAGATAAACAGGCCCAGCAGTGATGTTGTCTGCTGCGGAAACTTTGAGGGTTCAATGTTGATATAAAACAAAAAACAATCCTAAGCAGCGTCTTCCAACCTCCGATTAAAAATGCACCATTAACCTTCAACATTGTGTCCTGGTTTGGTCGCTTGTCTGCGAGAAGTAAAGTCACATTTCATGATATGAAACGAACCCTGGGCTCCTGCAGCAAGGACACAGCCTCTGTACATAGGGTGCACGCTCCACCAACTCAGCTACTGGGGCGCCCCTTCATGTTCTTTTTGAGCTGATGCCTTCAGGGCAGAGGTTCATATTCCCCGTGCACGGAAGTGCTGTTTTAAACAGTCATTTACCGTATCCCCCACTGCCATCGCACAGCTCAACAGTTCAGCTCAACTCAGGAAGACCCTATGGACTCACTGAGCTGAGCTAGCAGACAGCACTCTATGTTTGGAATTTTGAATCTTGAAACCATCCAATAGCAGTTGAGATATGAGACCAAAGTGGTGAACTGACCAACCGACACGCAGAGCTCTGCTGCTAGCGTGGCTGAAAACAAACGAAATCTGCGCCCATCCAACATCCAGAGCGGCAAAACACAATCAAAGCAAAAAGCATAAAAACCTCTAACAAACACCTGTTTTGATTCAAAACACATTGTTTCTTGTACACTTGTGTTTTCCTTCAGGTTTCACAAATTTCATGCGCAGTCCAGCGTGTGACATCTTCAACCCTTTGCACCACGAGGTGAATCAAGACATGGAGCAGCCTCTGTGTAACTACTTCATCGCCTCGTCTCATAACACGTACCTGACCGGAGACCAGCTCCTCTCCCACTCCAAGACCGACATGTACGCCTGGGTGCTGCAGTCCGGCTGCCGCTGTGTAGAAGGTAAGCGCACGTCTGAATCGAAATAAGGATGACATGCCAGACCAGTCTGACTGTGGCTATTTCACAGTAAAGGAAAAGCGCAGGTGTAGATAATTAAATTAATCAGGTGTGTCAGGGTAATTGTGCAGGCTGGCTCTCTCTCACACTGTCATGGCTCTCTGGGACACTGAATTTAATAGAGTCATGGTTAATGGCATCAGCCACGCGTGTGCTCCTCCTGCATATCAACATGTGTGCTGTGTCAATTTTGATTGGACAAGTTCCCTTTTATGAGTCTTTATTATTGCGGCAAACTCTCCTTCACCCTAATCAGGGCCCCACTTTTTATACTGATTGCGCTGGTGCACCAGCAAGTTATGATTAATTTTAATCAAATTTCTTAACACATTGTTATTTTTTGATTGTCCCAGTCTTGTGAACACGGTATCTCAACGACGCTCTGGTGGAATTTCTTCAAATTTTGCACAAATGTTGGAATCAAGGATGAACTGATTAGATTTTGGTGATCAAAGGTCACTGTGACCTCACAAAACACATAGGCCATTACTCAACAACTCAAAATAATGTACACAAACATGTAAAAGGATATAATAGCAAAGTGATGACATATTCTTTAAAAAATGTTCTGGCCATTATTCAGTGGCACAGCTCAGGATCAGCAACTTGTGCAGATGCATACAGCTGTGAGGAGATGATTCTACTTCTACTGATGTTTTCAGATTTAAACCCGATACTATTTATTACCATTTAACGCTGAAAAAACTCCTCCAGCGCAGCACAATTCTGCTCCGGCCATCACTTAAACATTACCTTTCTTCACACTCAGAATAATTCAGCACCAGCGTTGAATGCGTTGAATGTGGAATAGTTCGGTGTCAGAGCAGTGATGTCAATTCCGAATGAAATAAACTGTCTGTATTATATTCAAAGATGGACTCTGAATACTGAGGAGAGGCTGAAAACTGAGAGCGGTGACACGACGCAGGGTTTTTATTCACGCATCATTTCTCCCGTTTCTTCTCTCACCCCTGCAGTGGACTGTTGGGACGGACCTGATGGAGAGCCGATGGTCCAACACGGCTACACTCTGACCTCCAAGATACCGTTCAAGTTTGTCATAGAGACCATCAATAAATATGCCTTCATAAATAACCAGTGAGTCAAAGCCCCGTAAAGCATGTTTATATGTGTGTGTGTGTGTGTGTGCATGTCAGTGATTGTGACATTTTATGGAAAGTAAACACTTCCATTATCCCATAGGTATTGTACTGAGAGAAAATGGCCCAGAATGCCAAAGAGAAGCAGCATTTTGCTGATTTCTTACACATTAATCTGACTGAAAAATAATTTCTGCAGCGCAAATAATATTCTTTGGACAAACGGCACAACATTTCTCAATCTGCACACATAGATTGTATTATTGATTGCATATTGTCCTCCTCTGTTGAATTATATTGCTTTCTGGTCCAAGATTGGAGGATAGATCTCTCTCTCCATCACTCTACTGAGAAAGAAAAAGTCAAAAAGCAGCCTTTCTCACACTGCTATGATAAAATAGATTTGACGAGAGGATTCCCCACAAGGTTTAACAAGAAAGTTCTAACATTTTGACAGCCAGGTTTGTGTTTTTCAGAAAACACCATGATTCCTGGCAGTAATTAGCACCTATTACTGAGCCATCTGCTTAGCAGCATTTCCTCCGGCTCCCCGAGGAGCCTCTGTTGGGTCCAACAATACCCAAACAAAGTGATGAACGATGCAGCTTCCTGCTGCCACATTGGCTCGTTTTAACATCTATTGCAGATACTTATGATTACAGACCCTGTGTTGTATAAAACAGTTTATCTTATTCGAGGGGCAGACTGTTCGCATTGATTCAGATTCATGTCATTAAACCAGAAGTGTAAGTACAATTGGAAATAGCTCGTTGGAGGTTTAACTAAAACTCAAAGGTTGTGCATCTGTTATAAATCTTATTTTTCAGTTGTTATTGTTGCAATTTTGCACTTATAACAACAACTGTTATTGATCTTTAAGGGAACACTGTGATACTTTGCGAAAATATGCTCATAATTATCACATATCTGAGCAAAAAAAAGCCCAGTCTCACCCCAAAGTGTCATGGAATAAATAGAAAGAGGTTATTAATAACTGTTTGACCAAACAAACAGGTTGATGATCTTTCTGTGTTTTCCAACCTTTGATCGGCAAAACAGCCAATTTCATCAATCAGAAAATAATGAGCAGATTAATCCGTAGGTCAGATAATTGATAGCGGCAGCCCAACTTATCGAAATCATTTTAGTAAGTAAATCATTTTTCTCCCGAGAATAGCTTTGATATACGTCTTTCCTCTCTGTCTGAATTCAATTAAACACCATATGTTCAATGTAAGAAAACATTCATACCTACTAATGAGGAAATACCTTCATATTCTCATACTCTGATATCATAGTAATTAGTAATCTGTAATAACACTGACAGCATGAACACGTGAATAGTTTGAACATCCTCTCTTTACAGTCAGCTGATATTTTATCATCAGTGCCACCTGTTAATATGATTAATAGCCCCTGGGCTGTATTGAAATGGAGCGAGTCTCTGTGCAAACACACTCATGCACACACGCACACACACACATTCTACACACACATTACACAGCTCATTGAGCCACCTCGCTGTCTCACCTGAGCAGCGCTCCTGGGTGTCACTGTCTGTGTGTTCAGATGAAATGACTCTGGATGTTATCTCTCCGTTCTCCTTTTGTATTAGGAAAAGTATCCATTTGTTGGTTTAAGTGTGTGTGTGTGTGTGTGTGTGTGTGTGTGTGTGTGTGTGTGTGTGTGTGTGTGTGTGTGTGTGTGTGTTTTGGGGCTCAGACGTGGAGCTGAGCGCCGGGCTGCGTCCCCTGCGGTAGACCTGTCAGTCTGACAAACCTGACATTTGAGCTGAGCCGCCGTGTGGCCACGAGTCATTTCACCTTTTCTAAATGAAAACACAGGAACAACACACACACACACACACACACACGACTCCTACACACACACACACACACACACACACACACACACCATGTCACAGAGGTGTTTATGCGGCTGTATGTTTTATCATTCACCTCCCCACTGTTCTCTTGGTTGAAGGTGAGAAAAGGAAGAACAGTTTGAGATGTGATTCACACTCACCTCAGTCCATCGGCTGCGTTCGAGACACATTTTCGAAGTGTTGACAGGTTTTCGATGTAACCTATGGAAACCTGAGTATGTATGTTGATGTTTTTTTTTCTTTCAGGTTTCCAGTGATCCTGTCCATAGAGAACCACTGTAGCATCCAGCAGCAGAAGAAGATCGCCCAGTACCTGCGAGAAATCTTCGCAGACAAACTGGACGTGGGAGAGATCCTGAGCAGGGACTCCAAAACATTACCCAGTCCTCAGAGCCTGCAGGGCAAGATCCTCATCAAAGTAGGAACACATGTGGATGGATGTATGGTGGACTGACAGTTTGTTTGTTTAAATGCAAAAAAAATTGCCTAGTCAGTTAGTGCACTTGTTAATCAAAGCAATCTTCATCTCCACCTCCTTCCTCTTATTTGAGCGAAAGAAAGCCGAGTGCTCGTTATCAGGCCGTTATTTTGCTGCTTCGTGCGCGTTGCGGCGCTGAGGATGTTGAGATGTGGAGTGGGAGAGGCACTGCAAGCCGCTAATTAATATCCATAAACAGATGAAGAGAAGGAAGAGGAGAAAGGGAGGACTAAAGTAGGTCATTGTATTAATCATAGAGGAGAAAGGAAGAGACGGAAGTGATGCTGGAATGTGATAACTCAGCGACAGATTTTATTCTTCTGTCAAACTTAACACATAAACGGCGACACACACACACACATAAGCACAACCTGGCAACTCGGTTTGGGCTGCCAGTGGTCTAAACAATTCAGCAATTAACTAGGAGGAATAGATGAATGTTTGAAGACGCATTATAATTCCCTGAAAAACGAGCACTAGAGTTTATTACGATGAATCCTCTACTTCTCCAATCCCTGGTCAAAACTAAAATAGCATTTCTTGTTTTTCATCTGATTTTAAATCTTTTTTTTTTAATTCACCAGACAGGCTCGACGTGACAATTTCTCCTAAATGATAAATAATGCAGCTTTTCTCATTAAGTCACCTCAGGTATCACACGTGCCTGAGATGACTTAATGAGAAAAAAAGCTGCATTAGTTATCATTTAGAACAGTTTTTAACACCTGGCACACATTCAGACTGATTCGAGGGCTCCAAATGGATTGGATTGCAAACTGGTGCTGCTTCCTGTCCATTTCACGGTTGTCAGTTCCCTCCCTCCTCTCTACGTATCACCATGAACAAAGCGGTGGTAATCGCCAGATGTAGCAGCAAACATGAGGATCCTGCTCTCACAGTACCTGTCAGCCTCTGTCCTGAAAATGGACGGATACCTGAAAATGTCTTTTCTATTTCACTGCATGAGCAGGAGGAGGAGAGACATGGGTTACTGACTAAACACAATGATGATGAATGATGAATGATTTAACACCTACAGCAGCTTTAATGTATGTGCTATATTTTACTCTTGCATGTATGGAGAAACAACAGCATCAAAGTACGTACAGGAAGGAGGCGGATGGTTGGATGTATAAAGTTTGTTGTAAACTCACTGGTGAAAAGTGAAGCGTTACTTCTGTTTGGGCTCTCAAAGACACCATCTGTAGCTCTGCTAGATTTTGGGTAAACCTCCACCAAATCCCAAATTATAGCAGTTGTGTTGTCTGGAAATAACTTTTTGGCAAACAGTAGGAGTTTTATTTGGAAACCTTTCAGGAACAAAGTCCAACTGGAACACACGGACTCAGACAACAAACTTTTATTAAATGACTAACGTTTTCGACGCCTTGTGTGTCTTCATCGGAGTCAAACAGTACAAAGACTCGTGTCCTCTTAAATAACCTCCCCTGATTAGGACTTAATCCAGCACAGGCTGGAGAAAGGGGGAGGGAGCGATCAATGAGAAGTAGAAAGGATTCACTTGCTCAGGTAGAATACACAGATGACCAAATCATCATGAGTGACATCAATAAGCACGTATAGGATAAGTTATATTTGTCCATGTGTAGCCCATCTAACATATAAAACCTTAAAAATGTCCTTATTTGGTCTCATAACAAATCCTTCATGGTCCTTTCTGTCTTTTGTTTAAGTCTAAAGATCAGTCCGTGGCTCAGGTTGGTGGGCTACCACTTCAAACATTTGTCCATATTTGGTTCTGATAAGGTCAGAAGAGAACAAAATAGAGGTTTTTAAAGATAGACATTGGAGGATTTTTATTCGCAACCTCTGAGTCATTTCTTGTTAGCGACCTCTCCTTCGAACAGCATGTCAGTCACATCAACAGAACGGCCTTCTTCCCCCTCAAAAACAAAGCTCGTCTCCGCCCATAACTCTCCTCCTCTGCTGCCGAAACTCTGATTCATGCCTTTATCACATCCAGAATTGACTCCTGCTACAGCATTCTTATATAGGACGTCATCCAAAGTCCTAAATATACTCCAGATCTGTGTTGCTCAGCTCCTCACCCACTCCCACTGTCCCACAGTTGACCTAATTCAAAGTCTGTCTTCTCACCTACAATACCCTCCATAACTAGCCCCCCTCCTGCCTCACTGACCTGCTCCACTACCAAAACAAATAAATATATTCTTTTAGATCAATTATATAGAATAGAAACTGCATAAATAAAAACATATATTAGACATTTACAGAACCTAGTAGATTTTCTTACCTAAATGTCACCAACTTTAACCAAAGAGCAGATCAGGAACCACGCATGAGCCATACAGGAAAGCCCACATGGATCGTCAGTAGCAACGATTACCAATTTGCCTCTCTGCCGTCAATATGTCACACTTTACAGTTTGTAAGTTATCTCTCTGCAGCTCCCACTGGTACTGTCCCAAAAGACAGGACAGGTGTCCATTAAGATGATCTGTGAAACATGGTTGATCTGATTTTCCTCAAAAATAAATTAAAAAAACCCAACATATATTCTTTCTTCTTAAATATCAGCCTTCACTTTGACGGCCTCACACCCAGAAGATCTGTATCCACAGCACAGTACGGCTATTCCACACAGAAACAAAGAGAGACTGAGCGAACGCTTTCAGCATTTATTGGATTCTTGTTATGAGCACCAGATAAAATTGACTTTATCTGTAAAGGGAAGAAAGCCTGCATTGTTCAGCTGGAACAGGGGCTGTCTTTGACCCTCCCGAGCCAGATGTCTTAAAAGTGAAAGAGCATTATTGATTTTCTATAAAGCCCTTTAATCCTCTCTAACAGTTTTCCTCCTCCTCTTCCCTCCCCCTCTCTACCCTTGTTTTGAGACCCCTTCACCTCTCTTCACCCCTCCCAGCGGAGCGAGAGACAAGAGAGTCACAAGACAATAAAGGGAAAAATATCGAAAGGGTGTTTGACGAAGGGAAGCGAAGGCAGAGAGGGGATAGACTGGTTGTGGCAGAAGGCGGTGATGTCAGCGAGAGACTCGGCGTACTGGAGGAAGCTCGGAGTCTGGCATTGATTTTGGAAGAAGAGGCTTAGAAAAATCTTGACTCCCACTCACACCTTCAGAATGGCTCAGTAATGGGCTTCCACTCTGCTGAGCGAGCTGCTCAGGGAGCTTTCAGAGAATCTGCCGCTGATTGTACTATTTGTGTGTGTGCTTGAGCGTGCACAAGTGTGTGTTTGGTTACGGCCCTCACTCTGCCCGTACATACTACTACTACCTTAAAGGTGCAACCTGTGTGGGCGTTGTAGTGTATGAAAGCGAGGGTTCGTGGGTTTATTTAAGACGTATGCATGGGTCAAACATATATTTATCGCTCTCCTCCCGTCTTTGTCTGTCCTCCTTCTATCCAGGGGAAACGTCTGCCCGCCTATCTGTCTGCCGACGCCGAGGAGGGGGAGGTGTCTGATGATGACAGCGCTGATGAAATTGAGGATGACTTCAAGCTCAGGAGCAGCAATGTAAGAGCGAGGAATGTTGTAAACATTATGTGCACACAAACATGCAGGAACACTGAATTACCCGAGTCTTTTCTCGAGGTGTGTGGGCGATATTCGATCTTGAAGGCCTCTGCAATCTACTTATTAGGCAAATCCTAGAAAATTGTGGTATTCAGTGTTTACTGCTGTTTCCTAACTTCACATAACCTCATTGACAAGGAGGTTAGCGCTATGTGAACGTACCAATACAGTAATATAGTCAGTTAGATGGCCATGCTGATTGGAAAAATTACTTTTGTGTGGCTCTTTCTTGGGTGACGTATTGTAATTATTTACAAAATGAGTTATAGCTAGTGTCATGGTGGATGAGGGGCTTGTGCCAAAAAAATATTGTCAATATAGGACCTCTTGAAATGGCTCCTGAAATTTTATTGTCACCTCATTTGACCATATAGGAGCTTCTATGCCCGCCCTGGAGCCTGCAACAGCCAATAAGTGATCACATGGACAGGAGAGCCACTCTCTGTTCCCTCCCCTCTCTCCTTAGCCATTTACACACCAGTCATCACTGGATGATTGACACATCATATGGTGTGTTTCAGTATTGTATTTCAGTGCACTCAAACTTCTACAGATCAATACCAAAAGCACTAACAGAGCTTCTGACTCTTCGGGAAAAAATATTAAAAACCTTTCAAAAGAGGCCAAAACAATGCCTGAACTTTACTTTGGTCTGGGTGGGATAGGCTTTTTAAATTGACATTTAATTTCAGGAACGGTAAGGGGATTATTTATGCAACAATGTTTGTGTTTTAACAGCTAAGTAATCAGTTAATTCAAAGAAATAAGGCAGCAACAATATCACAGCAGCAAAAAAACACGTTATAGTTTAAACAAGCAGGGACTTATGTAAGAGAAAAACCCTTTCTCTATAAGTTAGATAATGGCCTCTTAATGACGTTGTCGTGCTCACTATAATGACTTCGGTAATTGGGTAGTAATGTTGCTGCTTGTAAAGTTTTACTGTTCATCATTGCAGTGATGTTTTAGAATAATCAATGCTTAATGGAGCAGATATGAGCATAGAGAAGAGCTTGCTTCTCCTCGCTTGCTGATGCTCATTGCCTGGCGCTGTTTTAGTAGTCAGTCTTAATCCTGTTCATTTATTCTGTGATACAGTACTGCCAGGGTCCTCCTCAACACATTTAAAGCACGAAAAACGCTCAGTTGTTTTCCAGATGGTTCAGTTGTGTAACGGAATATGGCATCATTCTTCCGCATTTAGCTGGAGGCATGAGGCTGCAGATGCCACTTTGGATGATTATTGCCATTTTAAAAGGGTGGTGGCAGGTTTCCACTGATGAGGGGTTTTGTTTTGAGCTCATTAAACCAGCATGCTTTCACAGCAGTCACCACTTACACTGCACTAATAGTGGGATATAGTTTTCATGCAGCAGTGATACACAGGCTAGGGGAAAAATTGTGACTTGTATCATGTTGTTTGCTCCTATTCTGTTTGATGTCAAGTGCTTGTCTATGTGCTCTTTATTTTTTCCAATTTGAGACCTGCAGATGTAGACCTGTTGTTGATGATGCCCTCTACAGGCAAGAAAAGTAATAGCTGCAGGCAATGAGTGTCCACAACTGTGTCTGAAATCACGCCTTATTTATTATAGTGCACTATTTTCACCCACCGCCACTTTATTTGCACGACTGTGAAATCTATGCGGAATGAAAAGAGAACTGACCATGGTAATATTTTCAGCTAAAAGTCATATTTTAGATGAGAAAATGACCCTTGTACTGTTATACTGTTGATTTGATGGGGAGAAAAGTGAACACATATAATGAGTCTGTATAGTTTGAATGTTTCAAACTTGTACCACGAATTGACTAAACATATAGTGGATTTTAAATAGCCCAACAGAAGTACAATACTGCATCAACAAGATGTTTGTTAAGCACTTATTAGTCTTTTTTTTCTTTTCTTAACATGACATTAAGCTTTTTGTTTAGGTAAAAATCTCTGTACTCCTTACCAAACAACAGCCCATCCACATCATGTACAAGCAGCCTATTACAAACCAAATGTATGTTTCTTTTTTGGAGGCGACCCCTTGTGGCCATAATAATTATTGCGACAAATGAAGAAGTCAGGTCAATTAATGTGAAGAGTGACAATGTCCAAATAGGTAAGAGGATGGAGTGGATGGTTGGGTAAACTTTTGGGAGTCAATGGCAATTGGCAAGTTAAGCAGAAAATAAACCCTTTTGCAGGTTTAAAATATTCAATTTTAAGCATTAAACACGCTCTCATCCAGCATAAGATAACATTAAAGGTGTAACACTTAATGCTTGCAGGTGGCGCAGGATTCAAAATTGAAGCATTTATTTTCCGTGGTCTGTAGATGTCGCATATTTGTATGTCTACATGGTTACTTTTCAAAACGTGATTCTGGTTCTGTAAGAACTGAAGGTCTGACTGTGGTGCTGTGACTCTGCAGTTGGTTGGGCCTGGTTTCAGTGCGAATCCTTGAATCTCAAGACGGCATTACTCTTCATCATTTCCTTCATTGAAATGACCTCCTCGTGTCTCCCGCTTCCTTGCCTCTCTGTCTCCTCCTTTGTCTTAATAACCCTCCTCCTCCCTCACACAGGGCAACGGTCATCACCAGGTGGAGTCTCACATCAGAAAGAAACTGGACTCTCTTCTGAAGGAGTCTCGGATCGGCGACAAGGAAGACACCGACAGTTTCAGCATACGCGCTCTGCTCCGGGCTACGCACCAGGGCCTTCAGAAAAACCTGCGACAGGTACCACACCCAAGGCGATGTGCAGCGCTGCATATGGAGCAAAGTAATACTTGTCGGCAGAAGAGGAAGAGAAGAGACGGGGGGATAAAACTAGGCCATGGCATTAGTCACGGAGGGAATTGGAGAAAATAAAGGAGTAGTTCCAGCACCGCTCACAGGTCAAACACACACCCACCGAATACATTAAAGTGGCCAGTTATGCAGCAGCTCCTCGGTCCACTCTGAAGGGATAGATATGCTCTGACAGCAATGTTAGTTTTTCATCCATAGCATGTCGAAAAAACAGGCTGAAAGTGATGAGAAAGTAAAAGTCTGCAGTGTTACTTAATATTTAATTTCCCAGCTAGTCTCTCGTGCTATTTATAGACGCTTCAGCTTCCTGACAGCCATTTTATGTGGTGGGTGTTGTGCATCGGGGTTTCCTATTCCCTTTATTCTGCTGCTGCTTTGTTGGTGATCCCCTTCACCTCACTGTGTCTATAAAGCTTTTTATTTTTTCCCTCTCTCGTCTTCCTCACTAGTAATTTTCCTCTATTTTTTATTTTCCATTCCTCACCCACTCTCTGCTTCAGCTGTGCTTTGCTTTATTGGCTGGTGTCTATTGCGGCCCCTCCAGCTTCTGAGCTTCAGGGTTTAAGTGACTCACTGGGTGCTAATGTGGTTGTTATTAGATTCACATCAAATGCTCGGCACATATGAATGTAAACAGGCGCTCGCAAAAGCACATAAAGAATCTCTGAATGTGTTCTCCTTGTCTCTAGAACTCCAAAGGGGTTTTGAAGAAATCCCAGAGCAGATCCTTCATCACGACGCTCAAACAGAAGGTGAGGAGCAGGGAGCTCTTTTTTTTTTTGCTTGATTCTTGATTGGCATTTCTTTTTTGCAACGCTTCAAAAGTTATTTTCAAATTTACTAGACAGATATAAAATATAAAACTATTCGACAATATCCAATTTTCGATTTGCTCTATTTGACACATCAAAATTGCAGCAACACCGCCCTTTACCTAAAAGGGGTAAAATCACAGATTTTAGACAGAACTCTCTCGGGCTTCGGTCACACATATGCAAAAACCTTTGCAAAAAAACCCCCCTCCAAACATTTGAATCCGGTTGTGAAGCCAAATAGCAGTGACGTGTGTGTGCTTGACCCCACAAACAGACCACAAATCAGCACACTGAGTTCCATGTCTCTCACATCCTGCACTGCCCACATGTAGCCCTGGCAGGCAATTTCCACTTTTGCCTGCACTTGCGTATGTCTGACCGCTGCCTCATGATGGCCTTGGCTGCTGATTGAGCATGGCCAATCAGCTGAAGAGCTGTGAGAGCTGACTAGAACCAATGGTGCTGGAAACTCCACAAAATACAAAGGCTGGCAAAGACTTTCAAATATTATCTGGTGGCCAGTATTTGACTTGCTGTGTCAGAGCTCTTGGATAAGAGCAGTAAGATACTTGCAACTTGTTTTTAGGGATTTACACTGATTAACACTGGTGGATGAATGGACCACGTGCTTCAAATAGAGGCAGTTTGCATCCCAGATGTTAGGCTGAGATGGACTTCTCAATGAAAAGAAAACCCTGGTAGATCCAAAATGATCTGGTCCAGCATCTCCCTTTTGATGCCCCTGTCCAAACTTGAATGAGGTTGATGAGGTAAAGCATTGGATGGACTGTGTTTGTGCTGTTGCATTACTTTATTACAAGCAGTGCTAATCCTTGTTGACATATTGAGAACTCAACATATTTTAAAAATGCAACAAAGGAGTGAGGGAGCCATTGCCACTTACCACTGATCGTACTGTTTAAACATTAAAGGGCTGTCCACACCAAGAATGATAACTATAACAGTAACTATAATATATTGTTCTAAAAATCTCTCTAACCTTCTCAACTTTAACAACAATGACAGCAGGGAACTATATGATTGGGATCACTTTCAGAGAGATTTGATGAACAAGAAACATTGACAACCATCCATCCATCTGAATTTACACAGCCATCAATTAACTTGATTTTAGGATTTTTATCTGCCAAATAATGTTGCAGGACTGATTATAATATTGGTTTCCGACTGACGCCAACCTCTTTTATGTAGGCATTTGGTAATTTGATGGTATTTAGGGAACACTTTTTAGATTATCTTTTCTATATAACTCAGTCTTGGTTATTAAAACAACTTACTAAACACTCTTTTAACATAATATTATTATTTGCAAATTACACATCATTTTTTTCCCTGAGACATACTGACAAACAGTCTTTTGGGCTGACGGGGTCTCTGAGGTTCATATTGTCTTTTTTCTGTCGTCCTCTTTGAAGATCAGAAGGATAATTTAGAAAATTACAATATTAATGAGGTAAAAAACAAACAGTCATTTTAATTTTGTCTGAAACTGAATAAACAAGAAAAAACAAGTTCTCAGAGGAAGATAAGGTCCCAAGAACACAGTTTGAAGCTAGATAGGTGGCAGGGTCCGCCAAATATAAACACAGTAAAACAGTATGAACTTCTCTTGTCCTTTAAGATCAGTCTTTTTATTCGGTTTGTTTATTTAGTTTGTTTAGGCATAAAATTTAGTCAATTCAGTCTTTCTCTTCTGATTAAAACCTTCCCCAAAACTACATACTGCACCTTTAATGTTGTTTACCCTGTTTACAGAGCTCTCTTTCTTCAGTGTTGATCCTCACATTCTTATCTCTGCAGAAAATGCATATACGAGGCGCACTTATCTTGAGCCTGCTGTAGGTAGCAGGATCATAATTAAAACTGCCACACTTATCTCTCAGTACCACGCTGCAGATCAGTGCAGTGAATGCATGCTTTTTGCATATCTTTGAAACATGCAAATCTAATGCGACCACTGTCTTTGGATCCGCTTTAAGGTGTATGTTCTGGTCTTCAGACAGCTGCTCTCGGTGTAGGCTGTTCATTTTACAGTGTGATATAGGTTTGGCCTTCAACGTGTGTGTCTGCCGTTGTTTTTGTCACATTTTCTCCACATTTCACAGCCTGGTTATTTCTTCCTCTATCCATTCGCTTCTTTTCCTCTCTGCCCTCCCCTGTTTACCCACTCACGTCTCCTCTTCATTCTTTTTATGCCTCCCTCTATGCATATTATACATCCTCCCACGTGTGTGTATATATGTGCGCATGCACGGGTGCATGTAATCTGTTGGCAAGTGGCCTAAACCCTGTAATTACTGCGACCCTCATCCTCTTCTCAACTCCACTTTAGCCCTAATAGAGACGTTCCTTCTCTCAGAAAAAAGCGCGCACTTCACCGAATGCACGCTCGCTATAATTACATATGTTACACCTAGAACACCCACCAACATGCACAAACACTCAAACCGCTGCTACAATAACAGCACTCTCAATGAATCTCACAGGAACACGTACAATTTGCAAGAGATATTATCAACAGCCCTCTCCCACTGAAGATCTCTTCTACTGAGAGGTCGTGTGTGGGCGGTATCATGTATGAAGCGTATTTAACACATTTATCAGGATTTCAACTGAAGATGAGAATATAGGCACCACTTTACTGGTTTTTAAGCTCAAACCGTCACCGTGATGCAACTGTTTGTTTATGTATTCCTGTGTGTGTGTGTGTGTCTGTCCAGAGGCACTCCAAATCCAGGCTGTCATGCCAAAGTGTGGACAAGGAGGAGGATGGTCAGGAGAACTCTGCGAGGGAGGCCGGAGGGCAGTTCAACAGGTGACCTTTGACCCATTTCACCACACCACTGACAATCCCTGGTGATCGTGAGGTTTGATAGCTGCTGACTGCTAGAGGCATGGAACAATCCAGTGCATCAATTGCATCCTACAAAAAAAAACTTAAAGCCCAGAGCTACCAATATCTGCATTTACATGGACTCAGAAACAGAGGAAGGCAGGTAGTATGACAAAAAGCGAGCTTTAATGAGCTGAAAATCCAAAAATCCAAAAGTGTGAATAACAAAAAGGCAGGCAAAGGAATTAGGAGTAATACAAAAAATAGAGGACAACCAGAAAACCACAGGGAACAACTCAGAATCACAGGGAACACACGAGGGCCGGTGAACAGGCACAGGAGACACAGGACTGATGCGAGGAAAGATGGAAGGACAGGCTGGAAACAAGTGTTTGAAAAGATGACTAAACCAGAATCCACTGAACTAGGCTAAAAGTCAAGACGGCAAAGGTGGTTCCAACTGAGACAGAGTGTTAGGGTTAACAATATTTGTTGTTGTTGTTGTTGTTGTTGTTCTTCTTCTTCTTCTTCTTCTGATTCTTCTTCTTCTTCTTCTGACATATTTCCGGGCGATTAGACATTTGACAGTGGGTGGAACCAATTTGCATATACAGTAAAAAAGTTATATTCTGATTTAATGCTTTGGAGCATGTAACACACATCTTTACAAGCATCAGAACGATTTCAGTCGGACTGATGAAATCTTGTCCATGTAAGCACAGCTACTGGCAGCATATGAGGGGAAGACAAATTGGTTTTGATTCCTATTGATTTTATGCATCATCTCCAATATCCAGTGAATGAAGGACAGCAGGAATGATGACTTATGTTATTACAACTTCCTGATCCAATCTGATTTTTTATTTTTTGGACTGTTCCCACAATATTGTTTTTTAATGTGGCAAGTTTGCTGAACTGACTCACAAGTGCAAAAGACCAGAGACAGAACACCCGGGCTGAATGAAACTAAGGCCAAGACTTGAGTCATCCCATATGGTGTCACCGTGCGGCTCCAGTGGCTCAAAGCAGTGTTTATTGCATGTTTTCTATTCGATATATATATATATATTTTAACACTACTGTTACAGCTTTTTTTCTACATTAAAGCTTGTCTCCTGTGACTAGTGGTTGAAGTATAACACACATTTATTTTGTAAAAGTAGCAATACCACGCATAAAAACACTCTATTTCGCAATACTGTTAGAATCAGAGCTGATTCACTAATGAGTTGGAGAATCTAATTGCGTCTGTTTTTTGTCTGCGGCATGAATATATCCGAGTCTCTATCACGCATTCTTTGTCCACCTCTGCCTCTTTCTTTCTTTGTGACTGAGCATTGGGCAAGGAGTATGGAAATTCAGCTTTGTTTTTCCTGCCTCAGTCGCTCTCTGTGTATGAGGCCTTTGTCTCTCTTTGTTCTCCCAGTCTCTGTATCTGGTTGCGTATTCATATATGCCTGTCCTCGGGAACTGTCACACAGATCCCTGCGAGAATGTGTCTGAGTGGCTATGTGACTGACTACTGTCTTGCGCAAGACTGCGTGTGCATGACCGTGTGTCGTGTGTGTGTGTGTGCAGTTGTGTGTGTGTGTGTGTGTGTGTGTGTGAATGCGTGTCTGGCTGCACTGCATGCGCTCCGGTCCCCATTAAGCTTTTCGCCTTTGATGCTCTTTCCTGTGGTTTGCAAGCTGCTTCACTGATGCACAGTCCTCTGTTGCCTGTGACGCCCCGGCCACTGTAAATGCTTAAACAACTATTCGAGTGTGTACAAGTCTTCTCACTCGCTCTCCTCTGCCCTCTCTTGGAAATTGACTTCTGTCATCCGGTGTCTTTCTTTAGGGGTGGAAGGAAGAGGAAGACGATGAAGCTGAGCAGAGATCTGTCCAACCTGGTGGTGTTCACCAACTCTGTTGCGTCACAGGAGTGTCTGAATGAAGGTGAAGCACCAGCACTGTCACACATTCAACAATCAACAATCTTTATACCCTGAGGACATTTTCTTACCCCGTGTTTCTCTTCAGGTACTCCAGGTGACGTCTTGTCATTCAGCGAGACCAGAGCCCAATCCCTGGTCAATCACAGAGCCGAACAATTCTTGGCTTTTAACCAGAGGCAACTGTCAAGGATTTATCCCTCGGCCTATCGCATCGACTCGTCCAATTTCAACCCCCAGTTTTACTGGAACGTGGGCTGTCAGCTGGGTAAGACAGCTGACCAATTTTAGAGGTTTTCTGTTAATGGAGACAACAGGTGCCTTCCCTCTGGCCACATACCTGTCACTAATTGACACGGTGACACACAAACAGATTTCCTCTGCGGCCTGCACACTACACAGTCCGTTTACACGCGTGACTTCAATGTAGTTTGCTGGTGGTTATGTGTGCTTACTGTATGTATGAGCATGTTGCGTGTAACTGAGTCTTCAACAGTTGGATCAAGAATCTGTGAGGATTACGGGGAATTATTAATAAATAAAAAGCAGATAGGCTAATGAAGAAGTGTTGGAAGTGATATTTTTATCCGTGCAAGGCGCCATCAGGAAATTCAAGATCCAAGGAATCCCTGCCCGTCCTGCCAATTATGTGTTTTTCTCTGTTAGACTCAGAGAACAATACTGGCTTCTAAGAAATCAACTTTTCAGGTGCACAAAAATAGAAACAAGGAGAAAAAGACAAACAAACACCGAAGTCTGAGATAGAATATCTTTGTAGCAGCCCTGATCATCCTTCTTCTTTCAGGTTTCTTTTTGCTTGTTTCATATGTTTCTTCTAATTAAGGTTTCAAGGAAGGAGACGGGCTTAATGAATAATTGATTAATTAATTCATTTGATTAAATGTATAAAACAATGACCACAAGAGTGACAAATCCATCTCCTGGCATGATTTTTTGCCACAGACTTGAGCTTCCTCAGTGATTTTCACAGGCTGTGAAAAAAAGAGCTTTCTGAGGTACCCACAAATGGCTTACCCTCAACACCACAGCCCTCATCTAACCCCACACAAGAGATTAATAGAATGAATACAAGGATTTGACAGTAAAGTGATTTTTAATTAGTCCTACAGTCCTAGCTCACATAAAATACATTCTGAAATTTATGGGTTGGGTTGCCAGGTACACACACAACCCATGTGAAAAATGAAACATTCCCATTTCATTTGTATCACTGTGAAATCAATGGGAGAAATTACCAATCGGGAGCACAGGGGGAGATAGAGTTAAAAATAGGGAGATTGAGAGGTATGGTTTACGTATCCTACACCATCACTTGGATAATAATTTTGCAAAATGAACGTCTCATGTGGATTTTTATCTCTTTCAGTCGCTCTGAATTACCAGACAGAGGGCAGGATGATGCAGCTCAACAGAGCCAAGTTCATGGTGAATGGAGGTATTGGCTACGTCCTCAAACCTCCTCCCATGTGTAAAGGTACTGCCACACACAAGACTGCACAAACACACACAAACAAACACAAATACACAAAACAAATCAGTGCACACACACATAAAAGCTGATGTGCAAACCAGTGTTTATTTGTTGCGATGGGATATAATAGCAAGTCTTAGAGACAGCACAGGTATGCGTAGGAATAGAACCATACTAGATGAACTGCTCACCTTGGAGCTACATGCATGGGCTACAAGAAGTAGGGCTGCATGGTATGGCCAATGCCGATAACCAATAATGACCTGCTTCTTGTGGCCAAAACAGATAAGATAACTATGAATTTCACACTTTTGTATTTCAAAAAGAAGCTCCTAACCTGTAGTTTACGCACGCCTAAGGATAAGAAATTCTCAGATGGAGTCTGCAACGATGGATGATCTCATATTGTCGAAGTCATGAGCGCGCTGCACTTCTTTTTCGTCTTCCTCTCAGTGTTTATTAACGAAATGCAACTTAAGAAGACCATGCTGCCACCTACTGTACATGAGTGTGTAAATTCTGCACTCGTTCTGTCACTATTTGATTTTGTATTATCAGCTTCATTTAACCGCTAGAATTTCACTGATATTGAAAAATAGCCGATAACGGAAATTTCCCAACATCGGCCCCATAACTTATCATTCATCACTAATGAGAAGTTTAAATTTAGATTTGTCTCTTTACATTAAGAAAGCAGATAATGTTGCATTTGGTCATTGGCATTATACGAGAAGCACTGGGTGAATACAGAATGTAACATGTGATATTGTTTTGCAGCTAAAGATAACTGTATCGAAGCCTATTTGTTATTATATATCATCTTGATTTTACATTTAAATAAAACATTTCACACTGTTGCATACAGTATATTTTGTTTCTGGTTGTTCCTTTGAACCTAGAGGAAATGTTCAGGTAGTGAAATACTCAAACACAAGAAGACGCAAAACTTGTTTTAATTGGAAATACATTTTCCTGCTAATTCAGTGTGACTTATTTGCTCTCTTTAGAATCTTTGAGATCCCTCTCAGAATCTCATCCCCATTATTTCATACAACTTAGGAGTTAGCTATATGATAAAGCACAGGCTTGCTGCACATTTACCACATAACTTATCATTCACTTATTCACACACACATTCATACACTGGTGGCAGAGGCTACCATTCAAGGTGTCTCTGGCTCATCAGGAGCGATAACCATTCATACTCACACACCGATGGAAAAGCCACTGGGAGCAATTTGGGTTTCAGTGTCTTACCCAAGGACACTTTGACATGTAGGCTGCAGGCGCCATTAGCTTATTAAGGGCATGAAAAATGTGTGTTCACCACTATATGTGACCGTAGCCACGCATGTCAACATTATCCAATCAAGGTACAGAAATGTGTGTATGTCTGTATTTCTCACCTTTGCTCGTTTTGCATATGAATGTTCAGAGACCGAAACGAGCAGAGTACTCAGAGAGGATTGGATTTCAGGATTGAGTCATGACATAAATCAATGTTCTTGCTCTGCTGTCCTTCCTTCCCTCCAGGCTCCTTCAACCCATTCAGTGATGACCCGCTTCCAGCTTACCCAAAGAAGCAGCTCATTCTCAAGATCATTAGTGGACAGCAGTTGCCCAAACCACCAGACTCCATGCTGGGCGACCGTGGAGAGGTACAAATGCACCAAAACACATACACTGTGTGCCAACGTCCTCCATCTGTCTTTCTTTCTCTGTCTCACACACACAAACAAACACACACATGCATTGTTATATTCAACTAGACTTGCAGCTTGCTCTCAGCAGAAATATATTCAGCATCATAAAACAAAACATTAATTTTATTGTCCTCTCTCCTTTATCAGATTATTGATCCATTCGTCGAAGTGGAGATCATTGGTCTGCCAGTCGATTGCTGCAAGGAACAGACACGAGTTGTTGATGACAACGGTTAGAGAACACACAGATCAATTTCAACAATATCATAATACTGTTCACTCACTGAACCACTGATAAATGCCTTAACAGTTCACGCTGTGCAACATAAAATTGAAAATTGAATAGGCTATAATCAAATATTATAATAATTTTTCAAAATAAAAATGTGAAAACAATGTGAGAGTCACCCAAATATGCAGCTGCCCTCGGCTTTCTGGAGCTTTGTAGTTGAGTTCAAGCTCATTGTTAAGCCAGCCTGCAGTTTTATTGTTTTGATTCACTCTCTACATTTTAATACCCTCAGTTTTGGCTGCAGCTGGCAGCTGTTTTCAGTGAACAAAAAAAGCCTTAAAAATCCACTGTGCACTATCTGCTCAGCACCAACAGGGAGACAGGCACAGCTGACGACTAGTTACTTGTGAAAATAGCACAGCGTTTAGTAGCTAAAGAGCCAGAGGTTTCCCTCAGGAGTTGGCATGGAACAGAAAATGAGCTGAAAGAGAGTGAATGTTGGATTTGAATCCAGGAATACATTTAATGATGTTCCCCCAACTGCTGGTTGTATAAATAAGCAACTGTTTGCTAAAAAGCTCATCATAAAGGTTGGTAATACACTGATCAGCCACAATATTTAAACCACTGACAGGTGATGTGAATATCATTGATCACCTCTCTACAATGCAATCTTCTGCTGGGAAACCTTGGGTCCTGGCATTAAAGTGTTCCTTAGGTTGCGTTTACAGTTATATGTAGTTTCTGCTGCCCCCAAGTGGCCAAAAAATCAATTTGAAAGTTATCATAGGTTATATTATCTGATCTTAGCATCCAGCCTTCTTGACTTTCTAGTTGTAGCAATTCTCTAAGCAAAAAATTGTCTTTTTCACATGAGACATTTTGACATTGACGTCACAGTTGTTTTTACAAATGTGTAAAAACAACCATGGCTGTATTTGAGTGAGCTGCCACTGAATAGAACTGAGGCCATTGTTAATACTGTGAGTAGGTAGCAGTAGTAGCGACAGCAATAAAGTGTACAATATAGGCTGCAGTTTGGCTGTGAATAAAGGCGACGGCTCCTCAAGATACAGCAAAACTCCCTGGTATTATTTCCCGACCAATTTAACACGTGAAAGGGGGTTCACCCCGAAGGGAAACAGAAACTTCGGCCCTGGAGGAAATCATCTCCCCTGTGCTTCCTGACCACGGTCCGGGAGCCGAACAGGAATGGTGTAACACCATGCTATCGTTTGACTGGCTGTAGCTAACAGCTACTGGCTTAGCAGTAGCTAAGTTAGAGGAGGTTGACTCGCAGCACTTCAACACCTGTGTGTTTTTCCCGTCTGACAAGCCGACCGGACGTGACGCGGGGCGAGGCAGCATCGACGATTCTTTTTTTAATTCGAAATTCGAGATTGTGACTTAATTTCGGTCGATTCCGATTAAAAATCGAAATCGTGACACCCTTAACTGTGAGTAACACCCAAGCTTTTACTGCTATTAACAAGTCAAAATATCTGCTGTGAAAAAAGGCCTATTGATTAAAAATGTTGCTGACCGGGAATATTAACAAACTATATTAGACCTTTAACCCACTTAGCATAGATCATGACCTCAGGTCGCTACTATTTGTTGGCACTTTGTAGATGAAATATGTAGATAAAACATATCCAGCTAACTCTACTTCTAAGGCTCTGATACTTTGCAAGGACTTCACCAAAGACTGGATAAATGGATTGACCAAAATCTGTGACATTTTCTTTATTTCTTGACATTTTATAATGCACTGATATTTTCTATGACCTTTTCATTGTTGTGTTGCAACAATGCAAACTTGTATGACTAATGCCTTATTTGTATTCTGTTTCACTTACCTAATCTTGTTTCTATTTCATTTTACCTTTTTCATCCTCTGAAAAGTCCCAAGTGCATATGATACGCATATTAAGTTCTGCATATAATAGAACATTCTGTATGTACAGCACACAAACAAAAGCAATGTGATGGCACCTCGCCTTTGCAAACTTATTCCTAAAAAAAAAAAAAAAAAAAAATGATGCCACAGTCACAGATGCAGCACATTGGGCTGTGGTGCATTGCAAGGATTAAAAAGTCAGATTAATTAATTAGAAGCGTAAAGGAAGCATAACGAACGGGGTAAACTGGTGTCGACCCTAACATGTCTCCACTGATGAGGACACCCGGCAGGGGGAGGGGAAAGCATCCTCTGGGAAAGGTTATCAAGCCCTGGGAGCTCAACAGGGTTATAAGATTAGTGTGCAGGGCATTGATCCATGAAATACTTAATTTGACACATCATTACAACCAACTCAATTTTTTCTAGTTCTTTGGATGTTTGTATATATGATCTAATGAGATACTGATTAAACAGATTTTAGTTTTAATGAGCATGCATGTGTGTATTTTCCTCAGGTTTTAATCCGGTATGGGAAGAGACCCTGTCCTTTACACTTCACATGGCTGAAGTGGTTTTGGTGCGTTTCCTTGTCTGGGACCATGACCCCATTGGACGAGATTTTATTGGTCAACGTACAGTCGCCTTCAGCAGCCTGATGCCTGGTGTGTGCAGACTTCCTCAGTACTTTCAGCTTAATCTGACAAAACGAACATTTTGTGTGTGAGTGGCATGAACTTCAGAGGGGGCACAGTTTGTCACTACGAGTCAGAATCATTATAGTTCACAAATAGACAGACTCACTCAACATATAATTACCCCTATGGCTCTGGCAATGTTGTAGCTATGGGGCACATTATCTTCTGTCTAGTGAACCATGATTTGTCTGATTTGTAAAGTAAAGGACTTGTGCCTTGGCGGGTTATTTTTGTTGTCTGCGTCCATCGGAGTTGTCCCTGAACCCTTGATGCCCTCTCCTCGGGGAACTACTACACAACCATTAGTCTGATGACAGCTGTTATCTTTGACTCACTCTCTCTCTCACATGCTTTCTCCCTTCCTCTCTAACAACAGGTTACAGACATGTTTACTTGGAGGGACTGACTGAGGCTTCCATCTTTGTGCATGTGTCAGTGCATGATGTCTATGGGAAGGTAAGTTCTGTACAGTCCCAGTGTTTGATGTAGTGTCCTCCCTGTGAGCCCTTTTTTCAAATGAGGTTAAAAGTAAAAAATGTTTCTCTCAACACATCAGTCTATTTAAGGAATCAATCCTTTGTCTTTCTAGTGGAGCCCTCTAGTCCTGAACCCCAGCTTTACCATAATGCACTTACTAGGATCTAACAAGGTATCCTGGGCTCTGTGTGGTGCTGCATGAAACAGTATTGCATGATGCAAAAGCACAGTCTGTGTTCAGCTTTATCTTCATTGACTTGTTTGTGTGTGACATTAAACCACTGAGTCATACAGTTTGCTGTGAAGGTCATTTTTATTCAGCTGTTGTTGTCTCATTTTCAACAAAAATGGGATAATATGCAATGTAAGCATGCCTGCATAATCCACAACGGCTTCCTGCATATTGTTTGTTGTGGTAACTTAAGGAGTAAGGGTGCCATCTATAGGTAATGCATATGAAAGCATGCAGTTGTTACATCTGGTGTGAACTAAGTCCAGTACATGGCATATCGTGTCATTGTTTCATTAAAATTAACACTTGTGTGAAAATGTTTTGTTCAGTCTACACCAGAAGTCACTGCACCTTGGCTGAAAACATGTAAAGCACATCTCCTCTCCTCTTTGTTGATAGCTTTTTTTCCCCCTTCTTATTTCCTTCCTATCCTATTCCTCCTGCCCTTAGGGTAATCAGCTGCGAGGTATCCGAGGTTTGTTTAACCGTTCTTCCAAGTCCTCTGTGGATACAAACTCTGGTGGCCTTCGGAAACGCTCCATCAGTGATCACCTCCTGCGGCGCACAGCCAGTGCCCCAGCAAAGGGACGAAAGAAGACCAAGATGGCCCTTTCAGAGTCAGTGGCTTCAATATCAGACCAAAAGAATGCCTCAGGTGCAGGAGCAGGAGGCGAGGGCATGTCAGGAAAGGAAGCAGGGGTGGAGAAGCGTCTTCAACCTCGAGCCCCACTCACCCATAGACCTATCTCTATGCCCCTAGACAGGCTTCTGCAAGGGCAGCTGTCCCTCTGCTCCACAGACAAGGAAAAGCATGACATGGGTGTAGACACTGTCATTGGTGGGTATTTTTCATTTCATCCCAGTCAAAGAATTGAATATATTTTTCAATGATTCAAATTACACATATATTACATCCATTCTACTTTAATCAGCATAAGAAATTTGTAAGATTAGTGACTCAGTATCTCACACTAAGGGCCCAGACACACCAAATAAACTAACGACAATGAAGGTGTGTCAGGGTCCTTATACAAACCAAGTCACAGCAATCTGAGGCATTAGTTACAAAGTTCACTCCTTGGGAACAGTTGTTTTTTTCAAGTAATTTCTTTAAACTGAATGACTAAAGTGCTTTCTTTTTTTGAAAATATGCTTTTATGTCTCAAAGAAGCATTTTGCATTGACTTGCTTTGCACATTGATAAATGTAAGTTGTTTGCAATTTCTCTCCTTTGTTTTACCTAAACTGTTACAATCATCTAAAGCTCATGTACAGTAACCATGTGAACTGACAGACTACAGCCTACTCTCCATGATACCTTAACATGCCTTTTCTGTCCCATCTTCATCTGTTGTGCTTCTTTATAGTAGAGAACTGACTAGGATATTCCTGCAGGTAATCCAAAATACCTATTGTCTGAAGGTTGCATCGTCCAAAAACATACCAGTATTGCGTCCACCCAGTGTATTTTGTTCCAAAGTGGTCTGAGAAATATATTGATGTGTCATTTGATCCCATTTGACTAAACCGATCCCATTTGACCATCTCTTTCCTATTCGGATGTACGTGGATTCTTCCTTTTATTCAAACTTCCACAGTCTCATCTTCCAGCTTCCCCTTCACAGTTGTACTTGGTGATCCATTTGTCTGTGTATTGCTACTGCCTTGTTTTGGCTGGACTGTTAATTGTTGTCATTTAATTGTTGGTTGGCTTGATGTTCTACATCAAATACTAGTAGATGAGCTTGTCTTTATTATTCTTTGTGTTCTATCATCTGTGTCCACAGGAGCTCGCCCCTTCAACAGGCCAAGGTCTTCCTCTTTGGACCCTTTCATCGAGTCATCGTTCTCTATTGAACCAAACATCTCCCCTTCTAAGTCAAACATCAACAGAAACAAAGAATTTGACCAATCAGAGGAGGCTTCTTATCTGGTTATTGGTGGAGGAGAAGTAAGAAAGGAAGAATATTATGCCAACTACCAGTCAGGTGATAATGTTGTCCACTCAACAGGAACAGAGAAAAACTGTTTGGTCTCACCTATAGCAAAGAGCCAGATGAGATCCGATAATCCAGAAACATCATCAAACAGCACAACATTCACAGTTGCACCTTCCATCTCCTCTTCCTCTGCCCCCTCCTCCATGGCCCCTCTTTCCCCTGTCAGTATGGACTGTGAACTGAGGAGTCCCACCTCTTTGCATGACTGCACCATCTCCAGACTCATTGATGCTGTGTCCTTAGGCAATGAACAGGACTCATGTGGCTCTATTTCTGCTCTGATTGGTCAGTTTGAAAGCACTGTTGACCAGAATGATCTCACAATGTTATCTCATGATCAGACCTCGTTCCGTCACTCGAACTTTAGGCCTACTACTCCTAAAGTGCTCCAAGATTTAAGGTCTCCTCTCAAGACCAGCAATTCATCTACTAACAACAGGCCTACCACTCCTAAAGTGCTGCAAGATTCAAGGTCTCCTTTCAAGACCAACACTGCATCTACTCTCAACAAGCATCTAATAAGTCCCCAAAAAGTAGCTCAGAAAACAAATCATACAAAACAAGAAATCCTTTCCCAGGCAGACGCTCCTGTTCCAGCCGTCCTCTCTAGCCCAGAAACTGCTGAGCTTGAGGAGGTGTACACCATTCTGGATGAGGAGGTGCTATTGCCTGTATCTGTGTGCAACCTGAAGAAACAGACAGTCCATGTTTGGGCAGAGAACACACCCTCAAACAGCTTGGGGTCCTCCCCAGCAAAGGTGGGTCAAGGTTTCAGGAAAGTGAGCTGGGATGATATGAACAGAAAAAGGGTCGGGACTGAAGAAATTGAGGAGGCTGAGGAGAGTGTATATGAAGAAGTGTATGATCCCCCAGCACCAGCACCAGAGATAGAACGGGATACTGCTAAAAGGTACATGGGTTCTTCTGTAAACAACGACTGTTTTCAGTTTCTCCATGAGTCAGCTGGCAATGCTTTTGCAGAAGTGGAGATAAATGTTGATGAGGATCCATTGGAGAGGATGCTGACCTCACCAAGACATAGCAGTCAATTGGAGGAGCTCATAAGCCCAACAAAACGCCATGCGATTTACCAAAACCATCAGTCTACTCCCAACTACTCCCAACAAAAACAGCCTTCATCATACTGTAATCCTCAACAACAGTACCCATTACATGCATCTCACAGACCATTGTCCCAGTCTTCCTCCCCAATGAATCAACCCTCCTATCAGCTGCCTAATCACCACCAACAACAGAACAACTCCCAGCCGTCTCCGTTCCACAGAACTGCAAACTCCCGACCCTCCAACCCCAGTCCGCTGCGTCAGAACAGCTACCCTGTACCTAAGAACAATTCTGAGGCCTTCAACAACAGCAGAGACTTCGGCAGTTCCTACACACAACAGATGAGCTATATTGGCAGCCAAAATCTAAATAGGTCCCATCAAGATAGGCAAGGGTATAGAGCGATAGACAGGGAGCAAGCAAGGTGCTTCCCCAATGGTTTCTCCTCGTCTGAAAGCCTCCCTTGCCAATCTCCGGTGTCTTCAAACATCTGCAGAGACAGAGGACTATATTCCCCTTCTTCAGACTGCGATGCAGTGTACAGCCGCCTGGACTATGACTGCATTATGCCCCCGCCAGAGTCTTTAGCTATTCAAAACCCCCAACCACACTGCCAAAGTCCAACACAATCATACACCCCAAAGCAGTCATGGAACCAAAAGGTTTCCCTCAGCAATACAAGGCACCAGTCACAGCCTGAATCCACAGTTTCACTGCACTCAAATGTAGGACCTTTATCAACAAAACCCCAGCCTGTTACCACAGACTCCATAACCCCCAGCCCATGTAAGTCTAAGTCCCTGGGAGACCTGACTTCTGAAGACATATCATGCAACTTCCAGAGCAAATACCACATTATTAGTCGCAGTTTCATCACTCCCCATATGAGAAAGCAGAAAAGGATGGGCGCCATGGGGGAAGTAACTTTCCAATCACAGTCATGTGATCCGCTTACAGAACAGCTACGAAAGCTGGTCAGTCTAGAAGTGGATGACAGTGACAGAGATAGGCCTCAGCCTCCTCAGTTGCGTCAGGAACCCAAATCACTGTCACAACCGCAGGCAACAAGTATAGCTCCTGTTGTTCCCAGGGATGTAGATGATTCCCCTCCACTCCTGACTCGCCGCCTCTCCTCTCGGAGCCAAAGCCGAGTTCGTCACATCAACAACCGTGCCCGCGAAAGACAGCAAGAGGCTCTTAAGCCTCGGGCAGGTGTGGTGATCAATAGTACAGCCAGCATTGGTGGAGTAGTATTGAGGAATAAACCAGCCTCACAGAATCCACCAGCTAACAGACACTCTACTGGTTCTTACATAGCAGGCTACCTTGGTCAGCTGGAGGACAGAGGACTTCCTGAAGGAGCTTGTACATCCTTACGTTATGGAAATGGGGATCACTTTGGAGATCGGTACTATACCGATGACTCTCTTCCACCTGCTGACTGTAATCACTCTGCGTCAGAGCCTGAGGTCTACTTTCTGCTCAGACTGTAGCTCTGACAGTAGCCTAAAGTGAAATTGACTATCAAGCAGCGACTCTTGATGATGTTTAGTTAAACCAAAAGCCAGAAGATCAAGGAAATAAATACTTGCCATTGTTTGTTTACATGTTCCCTTATAACAGTTAAGTACATCTTATCTGGGCTATTTCTTGAGAAAGATACAGTCTGTACAATGTAATCCATGGTTGGATCTGACAGCATGAATTTCCTGTATGAAATGTCCACTATTCAATAGTGAATGGTCTTTCTAGTCTGACATTGTAATGTCTATATTCTGCTTAATGTGTACATGTTTTTGGGAACTTTGATTCCCTCGAAATGGCTTCCTAGACTGATTGTACAGATACATGTTATCTCTGTCCCTGTGATGTACTGTCCAAACTTCGTACATTGACTATGAAGCAAAAAAGAAGAATTGGGTTTTAAGCGGAAAGGGAATGTCTTTCTTTGTATCATTTGAATGTGTAGTATAATCAAACAGCTACTTTTAATAGATGGGATTCATCTTTTCAAAGATCAAATGTAAGTCTTCCTTCTCTTTTTCAGTGGTATCTCTTTATTTGTGTTGTGTGTAAATATTTCTGTCATTGTTTTTAATCTGAGATGGTTTTTAGTTGAGAACCAATTCTAACTGTACATTTATGTTTGTGCACGTTACCTGTGTGAATATGTCAGGCATGACTATGCACCAATTTATACAGTAGATGTTGCATTGCCCAACAACAATTGCACAGAACAAAAAGTTGCATTGGATACAACGGAGGACATAGGCTTGTTTGTATTAGGTGCAATACAGTACGTAAACTTCCATGTTTGGACTCGTTGCTCTCTATGATTTGTAGAATTTGAAGACATGATTGCAAATTTTAAAGATTTGGGGTTTTTATTTTTATAATTGCTTTGATACAGTCTGCAAAAAATTCCGTTGTTGGTTATGATTATTTTATTTTGTGTAACGTAATAGAATGAAAACAACAGAGTGATAACTACATAGGGCCCGGCTGAGGAACGTAGGGTGGCAAAGCAGCAGTTTTTTCTATTGTTTCATTGTTACACCATCCTTTTATTTTTCTTTGTATTGTTGCTCTTTTAAGGACTGTGAGCATTTTCCTACCAATGCAATAAAATATTGAAATATTTGATTTCAACAGATTCCATGTTTATTTCCTGTTATTCTCTAAATGCTATATAGAAAAGAATAATTGATCACAATTGCAGCTCAAGCTCAAAATCAATTTATTGTCAGTCGTAAACATCCTCATCTTTCCCCATATGCCACCTTGAACATAATGGGATGTAATTGCTCATGAAATTACTGTATAATAGAGCTGACAGATGGCACACCTGTTGCTCTGGGCAAACAATTCCCCAACCCACATTCACCTACACTACACTTAACACTATGTTTTATAGATCAATCACAGCACAATATTTCTGAGAGAAAAGGACACAAACAGTTGGATAATTGCTTTGTCTTATCTCAACTTTTCAGCTTGTTAAGATAAGTGTTGCGCAGCCTCCCTTTCACCTGACTGTCCTGTTGTGCAATATTTCAGTGACCTTGGGCCTTTCGAATGACATTATACAGTACCGTATCCATAGGAAACATAATGTACAGGCATACGCACACCCACCATTGCTAACTTCACACACGCTAATCACTTGTTAGAATTTGATTGGCTTTCCACCATCACTCTAGAGAGGAATAACTCTAAGTGTGTACTGCTTGTGTCATCAGTTTGACTGATTCGCTTTACACCTATTATAAATACTCACATCGACACTTCAGTTGTTCGGACTGGGCGGGGGGTGTTATGTAAGTGTGTGTGATGGTGTGATGATGTCTTTTTGCAGGCACCTGACATGAGACTATGATGTTACATGTGGACATGTTGAATTCAATGGGATTTGTCTTTGGTAACAGGGACTATTGAACGTAGATGAGGTACTTTAACATTTTTTATTGTTTTTAAACATGCACTCTGTTTTCAGGTTTGATGAAGCAGGATTAATATGGATTGTGTTCTACACCAACTGAATTTCTTTCACAAGTCATTGATACATATTATATACATGTGCAGCACAGTAGATTTTGTTCAAGGTGCAATTGTCACTGTTCACAGTTTGCCTTGTGATATGTGTTATAAGAGCTTTTTAACAAAGTGAGACATTTTTTTGTTTGTAATGTCAATTGTTTTTGCCGGTAACTGGTATGAGACTATGATGTTACATTTGGACATGTTGAATTCAATGGGATTTGTCTTTGATAACAGGATCTGTTGAACATTTATGAGGTATCTTACAGTACTGTATCATACTGTCTGAACTAAATGCACTCTGTTTCAGGTGAAGCAGGGTTGATGTGAATTGTTGCTGTTTTACATTGACATAATTTATTGATGACAATGATGATGATGACAATGATGCATATTCTGACATTGAGATATGTGTTAAATGTCCAGAACAGCTGCATCCATGTCTTTGTTCCTCTGGTTCCTAACGCCTTTTGTATTTGCAGGTAGCTGACATGAGACTATGATGTTACATTTGGACATGTTGAATTAAATGGAATTTCTCTTTGGTAACAGCTGAACAATGTGAATGAGATACCTTTATATGGTTCATGTGCCCAAGTTTTGAGGTTTGATGTGAGTTGTGTTTGACAAATGTATTGAACTTCTCAATGATGCAATTTCTGACATTCCGATTTTGTTAAATATCCAGAACAACTGCATCCATGTCTTTGTTCCTCTGGTTCCTCACTTGGTGGCCCTCCTCCGCCCTCTTCCTGCTGCTTCTCAGTACAGTGGGCAGACAGATGGGGCTTGAGGTGGTTCAGGCGACAGTCTGCTCCCGTTGGGGTGTACCGAGTGACAAAAGCCTCTCCCAGGATGGAGATGTGATTATCGGTGGACTTTTTAATCTCTATTACATACCTTCAACTATAGAACAGGGCTATACCAAGCTGCCAACTTATGAACCTTGCACCGGGTAAATTTAATCACAATTTATTAATTATTTGGTAATGTTGACCACGAAAGTTGGCAATGCAATGTTTATAGTCCTCATAATATTTAATAATATGTCCTCTGTTGATAAAATTGCTATCTGTACCTGAGATAAGGATATTTTCATCATAGTAGAATTTTTTTCAAAAGCTGTAATACATTTATACTGGTAGGTATTTTTTTGTATTTGTTGTTTTTCATGTCCATGATTATTATTTTTCTTTATTGTAATTTTTTCTGTTAACTATTCCTGTCTTCTCCTGTGGTCTCAGTTTAGCTGTAGAGCCTTTAAAATATACGTATGCCATGGCGTTTGCGGTGGAGGAAATCAATCGTAACAGCACCCTGCTACCAGGAGTGAAGCTGGGCTACCGTATACTTGACAGCTGTTTTCGATACCCCTGGGCTCTGCAAGGTGCACTGTCAATGGTTGGAGGAGACACACACAGCTGCAACTTAACAGCTTCTACGCCTCATGCTGCAGGTGGTCACCTTGTTCCTTTGCTCATTGGTGCTGCTGCATCTACAACAGGCATAATGCTTTCCAGGATTCTGGGACCTCTCTCTGTGCCAGTGGTGAGTTTCAGGAAACCTCAGGAAATAAAGCCCATATTTGTAAAGATGTTGTCAAGAATCTGATAATATTTGAAAATTACAAATAACGGTATTAGTATAATTATCAGTATTGTTATTTCTAGTATTATTGCTGTGTAAGGAATGTCAACCAAAACTTCCTTGTCTTTCCCTCAGATCAGCTACTTGGCTAGCTGCCCCTGTCTTAGTGACAGAACAAAGTTTCCTAACTTCTTCAGAACAATCCCCAGTGATATTTACCAAGCCCGGGCCATGGCACAACTGGCCATACGCTTCAACTGGACATGGATCGGAGCGGTAATCGTAAACAATGATTATGGTCAACTGGCAATACAGGTGCATTTTCTTTGTTGTTTGTTACTGTAAATTTCCTTATGTGTCTCCTTCATGACAAAAAAGATTTATGTATGAAAATATTTGATGTTTTGACTTCCATATTTAAGGTATTTCAGGAGGAGATTCGGGGGAAAGGAGTGTGTTTGGAATTCATAGAGACTGTTCGCAGAGAAACTATAGTGAATGATGCCAGACGTGCAGCTCTCAAAATTAAAGCTTCAACTGCAACAGTGATTCTGATCTTTTGCTGGTACACAGATGTAAAGAAATTATTTCTGGAACTGGCCAAGAGAAATGTGAGTAACTGGCATGAACATTTCTATAGGTTAAAGGGTTGATCATTAAACATAGAAGCACAGTTTGTAAGAACAAACACTTATATTTCTTGTTGTAGTTCATTTCAGTGTTTTCGAATTGTAGGTGACAGACAGACAGTTTCTGGCCAGTGAGGCTTGGAGCACCAGTGATGATCTTCTTCAAGATCTTGCCATCTCTAAAGTGGCAAGTGGTGTTCTTGGTGTGGCCATTCGAAGTTCAACAATACCTGGATTTGAAAATTATCTAAGGAGTTTGCACCCAAGTCATCGTCCTGATGATGAATTCTTCAAAGAATTCTGGCAAAACGAATTTGGATGCACTCCTGGAGCTGAACAATCACAAGAAACACGATCTTCATATTCCTCTTCTCTACGCAGAACATGGTCTGACCATTCATCAAATGATTCTTCTTCATCTCCGACCAAAGAGACCCTTCTGAAAGCTTCTCTACCAGCCTGCAGTGGGACAGAGTCCCTGGAGGGAGTGCAGCATCCATTCACTGACACCTCTCAGCTAAGAGTGGCATATAATGTGTACCTGGCTGTTTATGCTGCAGCCCACGCCCTCCACAGCCTTCTCTCCTGCCCCAACAGAGATAGCCCTCCTGGAAACAACAGCTCCACCTGCTCCTCTCCAAAACACATCAAACCCAGAGAGGTAATATACATTACTGTGTCTTCTTATTCACAAATAGTAGGATAGTTTTTTTAAGTTTTGATGAACTGTAAAGTTTTTTTTTGATTGTTGCAGCTGTTGCAGCACTTGAACAAAGTGAACGTCACCACACCACAAGGAGAAATGTTTTATTTCCAAGGTGGTGACATTCCAGCAAAGTATGACCTTGTCAACTGGCAGAACACCCCTGAGGGGTCACTTAAACTTGTTTTGATTGGTCATGTGGACGGGTTTGACCTCCATCTTAATGAGTCAGCTATTCAGTGGAGCACAGGAACCAATCAGGTAGTCACATTAACAAGTTGTGTCAAGGCTACTAAAAATGATCTGTTGCAATGACTGTCTGGCTTTTTGTCTAGGTCCCTGTTTCAGTGTGCAGTGAGAGCTGCCCCCAGGTACCCGAAAGGCCAACAGGAAGGGAGAACCTCTCTGCTGCTTTGACTGTATCCCATGTGCTGAAGGGGAGATTAGCAATACAACTGGTGAGGAAATCACTCCATTGGGAAAGGGAAATTCATTTTTGCAAGGTTAATTTTCCCATTTGTTTTTCACTTTCCTTCTCTCGCTACCAGGTTCTGTACACTGTGAGCGTTGTCCATCTGAGTTCTGGTCCAATGTTGAACAAACAGCCTGTGTCCCTCGTCAGCTGGATTTTCTTTCCTTTAATGAAACATTGGGCATTACGCTGACCACTGCAGCTGTGTCTGGTGCTGCAGTGACAACATCTGTGTTTGTGGTGTTTCTCTACTACCGCAAAACACCTATGGTACGAACCAAAAATAATGTAACAGGTGACATTTCTGTCATATTTCTCTTAAAGCATTGTGTTGTTTGAATAGTCACATCTTTGTCTGTTAATCTGATTCACCTCTAGGTGCGAGCCAACAATTCAGAACTGAGCTTCCTGCTTCTTCTGTCGCTGAAGCTCTGCTTCCTGTGCTCGTTGGTCTTCATCGGTCGTCCATCAGTCTGGTCCTGTCGGTTCCAGCAGGCAGCCTTTGGGATCAGCTTTGTACTTTGTGTTTCCTGCCTCCTGGTCAAAACCCTTGTAGTTCTTGCTGTTTTCCGCTCAGCTCGGCCTGGTGCTGAAACCTTGATGAAGTGGTTTGGTCCGGGCCAACAGAGAGGAAGTGTTTGCTTCTTTACTTCTATACAGGTATGAATATTGTCTTATTGATTAAATTAAGGGAACATTTTATTACACACTTTAACCTGATATTGAATAATAACGCGAACATGTGTTCACTTTTCATTCAGGTTATCATCTGTGCCATATGGCTGTCCCTCGGCCCCCCAGAGCCTCGACGTGATCTGGGTTTTCAAGGGTCAAAGGTCACCCTGGAGTGTTCCATGGCCTCTGTGGTGGGCTTCTCTCTGGTTCTGGGCTACATCGGCCTGCTGGCCTGCACCTGCCTCCTCTTGGCCTTTCTTGCTCGGAAACTCCCTGACAACTTCAATGAGGCCAAACTGATCACCTTCAGCATGCTGATATTCTGTGCTGTCTGGGTGGCCTTTGTCCCTGCTTACGTTAGCTCTCCTGGGAAGTATGTTGTCGCTGTGGAAATCTTCGCAATCCTGGCCTCCAGCTATGGTTTACTGATCTGTATTTTTGCCCCCAAATGTTTTATCATTCTCTGCAGGCCTGAGAGAAACACCAAGAAACACCTGATGGCCAGATAGTGTTTCTAGCTTGAATGACTCTTCATCATTTTTATTTGGTGGCTCCTAACTTGCAATCATGTATTAGCTCATCAGTGTATGATATGTCAATTATTCTAAATCTAAATAATGTTGATTTTTAATGTACTGAGCTGTATGAGGTTAATAAATATATTTTAGCCACACATAATTATGAGTTTCATTTGTGACTGAATATGCAAAAATATTTCTGCTGTTCTTAGACATCATAAATTCTAATACATTTTTCATCTTCCTTCAAGAAAAATGCACATTACAATGATACATCTACACATTTGTTTTGATTAAATACTGTATCCCAACTGAATAAAACTCAGAAAACAATTCAGATTTTGAGAACATACATTATTTAAGTAACACTATAAATGCATAATAGTGCTTAATAAGCATTACATAACCACTATTAACCATTTATTTACTCAACTATGACCTTTATTGTGAAGTTGAAAACATGTATTTCTTTAGTAGCAATTCATAATTCACAATTAGCAATGTATTTATGCTCTTTGTCACCCTTACTGTAAAGCTGAAAACACATTTCCCTTAAATAAGGATGCTGAATAAGCATTACGTAATCATAATTTACAAAGAACATTATTGAATGGTTAATTTTGCTTAAGTAATGCTTATTCAGCACCTACATTCGGAAAAATCAAATTTTAAACTTTACAGTAACTTTCACCAAGAGCATTCTGTCGCACACTTGGACATGAAAGAGACTTCCAGGTGTGGGTAAGTTTAAAGCAATTCCTTTACTTATTTTCTTTCTAGAAATACAAAAACATAAATACATCAGCATAATGTTGCTATATAACTTGCTGCAGGCAGTGTTAACTGAATGACTGAATGACTATGGCTGGCTGAGCAACCCCTCAGATATTACCCTCTTAAGAGAGTACAGTAGAGAGCAAAAGCTCCTGTGGTGTGTAGAAAAAACTCAGGTTGAGTTATCTGAACATCCTATAGTGGAACTGATTGTGTTATCAGTGGGCTATAATAAACTGAAATGATAACCAAAGAAACAAAATGAAGCAATTTTGAAAATAATTTAATCCAATCTATGTCAAATTAAACGTTATGGTTTAAACATTGTAATGTCACTTTATCTTATCATACCACAACTAGGACAGCAGCCCAAGATTAAGCGTGTGATTTCCACTGTTTTATACAATATCAGATTCTGAATCCCCAATTATTGATTTCAGTAGAAATATAACATGAAATAACTGTATTATAATACATTTTTTAGAATAAATTGTTTGAAAAAGTAAAAATGACTACAGCACCCCCTTTGTGTAAATAAGCTATCTATTAATGTACTGTGATTTAAAGTAAAATATTCTGTTTTCTGAGGAGAGACTTGTATTCAGTAAATCAGAATACAGAAAAAGAAACAACCAACCACATTAATACACAAAAATACCACATTTTTTAGTTTGCAGTATTTCACTGAAATGTGCATTTTTCTTAAATGGTCTTAAAAATGTTCTTGGCTATTCAGTTAAAAATTAAAGCAATAATTACGTGTGTAACATTATTTAGAGGAAAATAATTCATATATCACACACTGATTAAAATATATACATTCAATTAGCCAAACAAGTTGGGGGTCACCAGATGAATATGATCATGATAATGATGGTCATTATCCTCACGTTCCAGCAAGAATTACTTATCTGGCCATCAGGTGTTTCTTAGTGTTTTTCTCAGGCCTACAGAGAATGATGAAACATTTGGGGGCAAAAATACAGATCAGTAAACCATAGCTGGAGGCCAGGATTGCAAAGATTTCCACTGCAACAACATACTTCCCAGGAGAGCTAACGTAAGCAGGGACAAAGGCCACCCAGACAGCACAGAATATCAGCATGCTGAAGGTGATCAGTTTGGCCTCATTGAAGTTGTCAGGGAGCTTCCGAGCAAGAAAGGCCAAGAGGAGGCAGGTGCAGGCCAGCAGGCCGATGTAGCCCAGAACCAGAGAGAAGCCCACCACAGAGGCCATGGAACACTCCAGGGTGACCTTTGACCCTTGGAAACCCAGATCAGGTTGAGGCACTGGGGGGCTGAGGGACAGCCATATGGCACAGATGATAACCTGAATGAAAAGTGAATACATGTTAGTGTTATTATTCAATATCATGTTAAAGTGTGTAATAAAATATTCTCTTGAATTAATCACTAAGACAATATTCATACCTGTATAGAAGTAAAGAGGCAGACACTTCCTCTCTGTTGGCCTGGACCAAACCACTTCATCAAGGTTTCAGCACCAGGCCGAGCTGAGCGGAAAACAGCAAGAACTACAAGGGTTTTGACCAGGAGGCAGGAAACACAAAGTACAAAGCTGATCCCAAAGGCTGCCTGCTGGAACCGACAGGACCAGACTGATGGACGACCGATGAAGACCAGCGAGCACAGGAAGCAGAGCTTCAGAGACAGAAGAAGCAGGAAGCTCAGTTCTGAATTGTTGGCTCGCACCTAGAGGTGAATCAGATTAACAGACAAAGATGTGGCTATTTAAACAATGTGATACTTTGTCAGAAATATTGATGACTTTGGGTTCGTACCATAGGTGTTTTACGGTAGCAAATAAACACCACAAACACAGCTGTTGTCACTGCAGCGCCAGACACAGCTGCAGTGGTCAGAGTAATGCCCAATGTTTCATTAAAGGAAAGAAAGTCCAGCTGACGAGGGACACAGGCTGTTTGTTCAACATTGGACCAGAACTCAGATGGACAACGCTCACAGTGAAGAGAACCTGGTAGAGGGAGAAGAAAACTGATATACAAATGGGAAAATTAACCTTGCAAACATGAATTTCCCTTTCCCAATGGAGTGATTTCCTCACCAGTTGTATTGCTAATCTCCCCTTCAGCACATGGGATACAGTCAAAGCAGCAGAGAGGTTCTCCTTTCCTGTTGGCCTTTCGGGTACCTGGGGGGCAGCTCTCACTGCACACTGAAACAGGGACCTAGACAAAAATCCAGACAGTCATTGCAACAGATAATGTTTAGTAGCCTTGACACAACTTGTTGATGTGACTACCTGATTGGTTCCTGTGCTCCACTGAATAGCTGACTCATTAAGGTGGATGTCAAACCCGTCCACACGACCGATCAAAACAAGTTTAAGTGACCCCTCAGGGGTGTTCTGCCAGTTGACAAGGTCATACTTTGCTGGAATGTCACCACCTTGGAAATAAAACATTTCTCCTTGTGGTGTGGTGACGTTTACTCTGTTCAAGTGCTGCAACAGCTGAAACAATCAGATGTTGAAAAATTGGGTATGCTAAACTTTACATTTCATCAAAACTTAAAAAAACTGTCCTTCCATTTATGTATCAGAAGATACAGTGATGTATATTACCTCACTGGGTTTGATGTGTTTTGGAGAGGAGCAGGTGGAGCTGTTGTTTCCAGGAGGGCTGTGTCTGTTGGGGCAGGAGAGAAGGCTGTGGAGGGCGTGGGCTGCAGCATAAACAGCCAGGTACACATTATATGCCACCCTTAGCTGAGAGGTGTCAGTGAATGGACGCTGCACTCCTTCCAGGGACTCTGTCCCACTGCAGGCTGGTAGAGAAGCTTTCAGAAGGGTCTCTTTGGTCGGAGATGAAGAAGAATCATTTGATGAATGGTCAGACCATGTTCTGCGTAGTGAAAAGAAATATGAAGATCGTGTTTCTTGTGATTGTTCAGCTCCAGGAGTGCATCCAAACTCCTTTTGCCAGAATTCTCTGAAGAATTCATCATCAGGACGATGACTTGGGTGCAACCGCCTGAGATAATTGTCAAATCCAGGTATCGTTGAACTTCGAATGGCCACACCAAGAACTCCACTTGCCACTTTATAAATGGCAAAATCTTGAAGAAGATCATCACTGGTGCTCCAAGCCTCACTGGCCAGAAACTGTCTGTCTGTCACCTACAATAAGAAAACACTGAAATAAACTTCAATAAAAAGAACAGATCATTTTTCTGACAAAATATTAGTCTGTTTATTAATACAATTTCAATGCCAGTTTCTCACATTTCTCTTGGCCAGTTCCAGAAATAATTTATTCACATCTGTGTACCAGCAAAAGATCAGAATCACTGTTGCAGTTGAAGCTTTAATTTTGAGAGCTGCACGTCCGGCATCATTCACTATAGTTTCTCTGTGAACAGCCTCGATAAATTCCAAACACACTCCTTTACCCTCAATCTCCTCCTGAAATACCTGAAATTTGGGAGTCAAAACAAAAAGTCACAACTTATACTTTAAGTGTTTTATAATTGAAGGGGATACATGAAATAATTTTTCAGGCAATTTATCTTATGATAATGAAATCATACACCTGTATCGCCAATTGACCATAATCATTGTTTTCTATCACTGCTCCCATCCATGTCCAGTTGAAGCGTATGGCCAGTTGTGCCATGGCCCGGGCTTGGTAAATATCACTGGGGATTGTTCTGAAGAAGTTAGGAAACTTTGTCCTGTCACTAAGACAGGGGCAGCTAGCCAAGTAGCTGATCTGAGGGAAAGACAAGGAAGTTTTATTTTGACACTGTTCATACAGCAATAATACCATTTTATTTTTAATTAAAATGTTTTCACAACTCTTATTAGGCTTTTTGTCAAATAAGGCAAAAACACGAAATAACATGGTCACTATTAGACTGTGAACAAAGACAGTTTAACCTAAATTATTTAAAAAGACATAATAAGCCATAAAATTGAATTAAATCCATTTAGGTAAACAATAGAAAGAATATGTTGTTTAATAGAAAATATTTTTTGAACTCACAGTATTGTTTTCGTGCTATTAGTTAATTAATTAAGCTAAGTGTGGTTTGTGCATTATTATTTGATAGTAAGGGTAAAATAACGTCCAATATATTTTGGATCTGACATGGCATTGCGTTTGATTTCTAATTGCATGCAAGTTTAAATTAGTGTGTAATAGTGTACTGTATAAGAATCTCCTACTTGGCTTCTAATATATCATATAATTCTTAGTATTAGTGTCTAAATATAGTATATTTAATATAGTAAATATAGTATATTTTAACCCTAATAAGACATTGTATGCAATTTCTAATTACAGTATAATTCAAGTGTATGGTATAACTTGTGTTTTTTTGGTTGTTACATCTTACAGGTTTACTTTGGTTTAATTTTGTTTTGTTTTTTAACAAAGAATATATTGTTTTTATTTATTTCCTAATCTGACACATATAATGGCATACATGTCATAATAGTTTACTTATGGTATAACTGTCTGTTTTGTCTTTTACCATCTGACAAAAAGTATGGCTTATTACATTTTATCAGTCTAAAGTTATTCTAACTAAAAGCTTGAGTATAGACTGTACAAAAATTATCAATGATCAAGATTTCCTTTTATAATGAAACTCACAACTGGCACAGAGAGAGGCCCCAGGATCCTAGACAGCATTATGCCTGTTGTAGATGAGGCCGCACAAATGAGCAAAGGAACAAGTGGATCACCTGCTGATAGCATTAGACACAAATTATATCACAACAATCAAACTGTATCTGTAAACCTGCAAAATATATCAGGTCATACCTGCTGTCTCTCCTGGTTGTTCATAAGCATCAGATCGAGGCATAGAAGCTGTTAAATTGCAGCTGTGTGTGTCTCCTCCAACCATTGACAGTGCACCTTGCAGAGCCCAGGGGTATCGGGAACAGCTGTCAAGTATACGGTAGCCCAGCTTCACTCCTGGTAGCAGGGTGCTGTTATGATTGATTTCCTCCACCGCAAACGCCATTGCATATGTATATTTTAATGGCTCTAGATCTAAACTGAAATCACAGGAGATCACAGGAATGGTGAACAAAATAAAGAGCAATATAAATCTGTAAAATATTGAAATAATCATCATGGATATCATGGATAAATGTATATAAATTAATTACAGAAAAAAATGTTGAAATAATCACTAGGTAATATTTTAACAAAAACATATGATCACGATTAAAAATTTAAAACGTATAAACAATGTGCTGGCAGCACATTGTATAATACATGGTGTCATTAAGTTTTACCCGGTGCAAGGTTCATAACTTGGCAGCTTGGCATAGCCCTGCTCTACAGCTGATGGTTTGTAATGGAGATTAAAAAGTCCACCGATAATCACATCTCCATCCTGGGAGAGGCTCTTGTCTCTGGTTGCACCCCACCGGTAGCACACTGTCGCCTGAACCACCTTCAGCCCCGTCTGTCTGCCCACGACACTGAGAAGCAGCAGGAAGAGGGCTGAGGAGGACCTCCAAGTGAGGAACCAGAGGAACAAAGACATGGATGCAGCTGTTCTGGATATTTAGCACATATCTCATTGTCAGAATATGCATCAATGAAATGTTCAACAAATTCAGTCTGCGTAAAACAAAATTCACACCAAATCTGCTTGATCAAGACTGAAGATAGAGTGCATGAAGCAGAAAAAAAGGTAAAGTATGTCATGCACAATGTTCATCTGTTACCATAGATAAACCCTGTTAAATTAAATACGTTCAAAGGTTACATCATAGTCCCATGTTAGCTACCTGCAAGAAAAACATTACATGATTATGAACAGAAACATGTCTCACTTGATTAAAAAGCTCTTATACCAGCTATCACAAGACCTTGAATCAAACCTACCCCCCAACACTCTGCAACTGTTGTGGGTATTTATAATAGGTGTATAGTGTATCAGTTACACTGATGACATAAGCAGCACACACCCACAGTTATTACTCTCTAAGGTGATGGTATATAGTTTACTTATGGTATAACTGTCTTCGTTGACCATCTCAAAAAGACAATATTATTTCTAGTGTGTGCATGATTTGACAAAATGTATGGCTTATTACATCTTATTATTCAAATGTTATTCTAACATAAAATGTGACTGCAGACTATACAAAAACAATGTCAGAGATTTCCTGTTGTAATGAAACTCACAACTGGCACAGAGAGAGGCCCCAGGATCCTAGACAGCATTATGTAGATGAGGCCGCACTCCTCAAGTTAACTATCGATTTGATTATTTATAATAGGTGTAAAGTGTATCAGTAAAACTGATGACACAAGCAGCACACACCCAAAGGTATTCCTCTCTAAGGTGGAAAAACAATTGAATGCTAGGAAGTGATTAGTGTGTGTGAAGTTAGTAGTGGGCAAAGAGCCTCCAAGCCTCATGAAATCTGAATAAATGTACCTGTGGATGTACAGATAACATTCAGCTTCAATCTCATTATAGCATGCTTTTCAATCTAACCTATTTTTTAGTTGGCTCTGCACTTAATGCCTCAAGAACATCCTCAGCTGAGACCTGGCTGGGTCTTCCTGTTTCTGTTTGCATGTTCTTATTTTTCAGAAAATGCTGGGGTCACTGGACAGACTCCATGGCCTTCATATGGAGGTTTCCTTTTTCCTTTATCTCCTTGTAGATGTTCCTTAACGTATTGTGTGTGTTATACTCATGCGCGGATTAATAGACAGGCTTCCCTAGGCTGCAGCCTAGGGGCCCCACGTGTGGAGGGGTCCTTGAATTGGTCGGATTATTTTTTAGAAATTTAAATAGGCTACACTTTAATGGAAAAATTCATTGACGTCTATTGGTCCGTGGGGTAATAAACAAACAAAACAGCACTGATTGGGCAGACACAGGTCGTTATCTTCTCAAGCTAGTGAGGAGGGTGAGACAGGGGCACATCAACTACACAGCCAGCAGACACATCAGCTTTGACCTCCAGTGTCCCGGGAGTTAGCCACCAGTGTTTTCCCTATATGCATTCTGCTGCTGGATTTTCAGCGCCGCCACAAAAAAAAAAAAAAAAAAAAGACATCCATTTGGATGCGGGAATCCTCAGCCAATTCCCCGCCTCCATTGAATCTCTTGGAGGTGGCGATGGGTGAAATTTCGCTCCGGCGCTGATGGTGGTAGTATCAGAGGCGCAGTATTGGCGAACCCGAACCAAACCAGTGTGAATGGATAAGCCGGCTGCGTGTATCTAGGGCGTGTTGATCGGACAGTCTGTTAACTACACAGGTCCTTCACTCATCTAAATACAGAAAAATGTCCCACAAAGCAACATTACATAACCAAACAAAAGTAACGTAGTAACTGTAACTGTCTTTGGCAACTTATATGAGGAAAACAATACTGCAGATATACGTGGAGAAGCGTCTGTCCTCCTGCCTGTCCTACCGATTCTTCTCACATTTCTGCCCGAAAAACAGCGTCTTTCACCGGCAAAAAACTTTTACTCAGCGTTTGTGTTGAAAAAAATCACTTTCCAGGATGTTTGATGGGTCAGGATCTCAACTACTACACATTATAACAGCATCCATATAATTATAAACTGTCCTTGGGTTTCGATTGACAGGGGGACACCGGGGAAACACCTTGAAAACACACCAACGTCATCATCATGACGTGTAGCCTACCGTCATTTGTAACAATGAGACTCATTTTGTGAGGACATAAAAAATAGCCTAGGGGCCCATGACTACCTTAATCCTCCTCTGGTTATACTGTATAAGAATTACTTAACCCCTTTATTGTTATTCTTTGATTGTATGTTAATAGATAATACAGGGCTCCTTAAGACCATGTTGGGACCCACAGATGAAGTCATTCTCTATGGATTTCAAAATGGACTGGCATTTTCTACAGAGCACTTTTAACTTGAATCAATAGCAGCAATAGCAAATGGCTCAAAGTGGCAGTTAACAACCTAAAAGATTTTGGTTAATGAAATGGTTTATAAATTTGATTGATAAATCAATTCTCACCACACTGCAATTGTTTGTAAGTACAAATCAATGTCTACTCCTGTAGTAGACTAGTGGGGTTAAATTGAGACTTTTGGCTAAAGGGTTCAAGATGTAAATCTCAAATCTTATCCCTGCTAAATTATGCTGAAATGAATATTGCACAATTGCAAAATGATAGCCAACATTACACTGCCTCACACGGGGCACCATATGTTCCAGACAGGGGGCACCATATGTAGTGCTTCGTGTAACATTAATAGGGAGTTTTGGGTTAAATTTGGCTGTCAATAATAATTGATGATGAACAGGGATGATTATATAGCACTACATATGGTGACCCGTGTCCGGAGCAACCAGCCTTTGAAACCCTGATCTTCTCAATGGGTGGCACATGTTGCTACTTTATTTCAATGTCCTATTTTTCCTTGGTGGATAGTGGACCTGAATGTCTATCTGGTGGCTGATATATAATTTATCATTACATTTATTTAAACTTGAAGATCATTGAGGGAGGGCCCTCATTGGTTTGTGGAGTCATTTTTCAGAAAATAAAATGAAAAATAACATTTCTTCTCTTTAAGTTGCCCATTACCAACTGAAAACTTCATGCACACTAATCACTGGCTTGATTGTTTTTTTTTTTTGCCATCATCACTCTAGAGATGAATAACTTTGGGTGTGTGCTGCCTGTGTCATCAGTTTTACTGACACACTATACACCTATTATAAATACTCATATCAACACTTCACTTGCGCAGAGTGTGAGGGGGGTAGGTTTGATTCAAGGTACTGTTTTCAAAGTTGACACTTTGTCTTGGGCTTTTAAACCAAGTTAAACATGTTTTTGTTTATAACGTCATTTGTTTTTACAGGTAGCTGACATGAGACTATGATGTTGCATTTGGACATGTTGAATAAAATGTGATTTCTCTTTGGTAACAGCTGAACAATGTGAATGAGATACCTTTTTATGCTTCATTTACCCAAGTTTTTAGGTTTGATGCGAGTTGTGTTTAACAAATGTATTGAACTTCTCATTGATGCTTATTCTGACATTGAGATATGTGTTAATTGTCCAGAACAGCTGCATCCATGTCTTTGTTCCTCTGGTTCCTCATTCGAAGGCCGTCCTCAGCCCTCTCCCTGCTGCTTCTCAGTGTCGTGGGCAGACAGACGGGGCTTGAGGTGGTTCAGGCGACAGTGTGCTCCCGGTGGGGTGTACCGAGTGACAAGAGCCTCTTCCAGGATGGAGATGTGATTATCGGTGGACTTTTTAATCTCTATTACATACCCTCAGCTGTAGAACAGGGCTACACCAAGCTGCCAAGTTATGAACCTTGCACCGGGTAAAACTTAATACTACATGTATTTTTTTTTGAATGTCTGGTAGTCATTATGTTATACAGTATATATGATGGCAGCACACTGTCTTTTTTTCTATTGTTTGTCATGCTCATATGCATTTGTTAAAATTTGATTTAGTTCTACCACGCATTGATTTAAAAAGTTATGCAATGTTTGTTATGATAGGTCCAATATGAACAAAGTGTAAATGTTATCTATTTCTAAAACAAGCAGATTATGATTATAATAAAATAATTTAAATATATTTAGCTGTAATACATTTTTGTTCATTATGATTATTTTATATCTGATTTTATCTGATATATCTGACTGATATTCCACTTTCTTCTTCATTCTTTATCTTCTAGTTTAGAGTCATTAAAAAATATATATGCAATGGCATTTGCGGTGGAGGAAATCAATCGTAACAGCACCCTGCTACCAGGAGTGAAGCTGGGCTACCGTATACTTGATAGCTGCTCCCGATACCCCTGGGCTCTGCAAGGTGCACTGTCAATGGTTGGAGGAGACACACACAGCTGTAATTTAACACCTTCTATGCCTCGATCTGCAGCTTATGAACAAAAAGAAGAAACAGCAGGTATGACCTCATTTGATTAATTTAGTGCCCATGACAATGACAACTTACATGATTATAGAATTAAAATATTGTTGTAATGTAATTACTTGTCTAATGTAATCAGCAGGTGGTGAACTTGTTCCTTTGCTCATTGGTGCTTCAAGATCCACAACAGGTGTAATGCTGTCAAGGATCCTGGGCCCTCTATCTGTGCCAGTTGTGAGTTTCATTACAACAAGAAATACATCTCTGATTAACCATATTTCATACAGTCTACACAACGAGTCTGAGATGATTATTAAAATAATTTTGGTATTATTGCTGTATAAATAGTCTCAAAATAAGAATTCTGTGTATTTTCTTTAGATCAGCTACTTGGCTAGCTGCCCCTGTCTTAGTGACAGGACAAAGTTTCCTAACTTCTTCAGAACAATCCCCAGTGATATTTACCAAGCCCGGGCCATGGCACAACTGGCCATACGCTTCAATTGGACATGGATCGGAGCGGTAATCGTAAACAATGATTATGGTCAACTGGCAATACAGGTGCATTTTCTTTGTTGTTTGTTACTGTAAATTTCCTTATGTGTCTCCTTCATGACAAAAAAGATTTATGTATGAAAATATTTGATGTTTTGACTTCCATATTCCAGGTATTTCAGGAGGAGATTCGGGGGAAAGGAGTGTGTTTGGAATTCATAGAGACTGTTCGCAGAGAAACTATAGTGAATGATGCCAGACGTGCAGCTCTCAAAATTAAAGCTTCAACTGCAACAGTGATTCTGATCTTTTGCTGGTACACAGATGTAAAGAAATTATTTCTGGAACTGGCCAGGAGAAATGTGAGTAACTGGCATGAACATTTCTATAGGCTAAAGGGTTGACCATTAAACATAGAAGCACAGTTTGTAAGAACAAACACTTATATTTCTTGTTGTAGTTCATTTCAGTGTTTTCGAATTGTAGGTGACAGACAGACAGTTTCTGGCCAGTGAGGCTTGGAGCACCAGTGATGATCTTCTTCAAGATCTTGCCATCTCTAAAGTGGCAAGTGGTGTTCTTGGTGTGGCCATTCGAAGTTCAACAATACCTGGATTTGAAAATTATCTAAGGAGTTTGCACCCAAGTCATCATCCTGATGATGAATTCTTCAAAGAATTCTGGCAAAACGAATTTGGATGCACTCCTGGAGCTGAACAATCACAAGAAACACGATCTTCATATTTCTCTTCTCTACGCAGAACATGGTCTGACCATTCATCAAATGATTCTTCTTCATCTCCGACCAAAGAGACCCTTCTGAAAGCTTCTCTACCAGCCTGCAGTGGGACAGAGTCCCTGGAGGGAGTGCAGCATCCATTCACTGACACCTCTCAGCTAAGAGTGGCATATAATGTGTACCTGGCTGTTTATGCTGCAGCCCACGCCCTCCACAGCCTTCTCTCCTGCCCCAACAGAGATAGCCCTCCTGGAAACAACAGCTCCACCTGCTCCTCTCCAAAACACATCAAACCCAGAGAGGTAATATACATTACTGTGTCTTCTTATTCACAAATAGTAGGATAGTTTTTTAAAGTTTTGATGAACTGTAAAGTTTTTTTTTGATTGTTGCAGCTGTTGCAGCACTTGAACAAAGTGAACGTCACCACACCACAAGGAGAAATGTTTTATTTCCAAGGTGGTGACATTCCAGCAAAGTATGACCTTGTCAACTGGCAGAACACCCCTGAGGGGTCACTTAAACTTGTTTTGATTGGTCATGTGGACGGGTTTGACCTCCATCTTAATGAGTCAGCTATTCAGTGGAGCACAGGAACCAATCAGGTAGTCACATTAACAAGTTGTGTCAAGGCTACTAAAAATGATCTGTTGCAATGACTGTCTGGCTTTTTGTCTAGGTCCCTGTTTCAGTGTGCAGTGAGAGCTGCCCCCCAGGTACCCGAAAGGCCAACAGGAAGGGAGAACCTCTCTGCTGCTTTGACTGTATCCCATGTGCTGAAGGGGAGATTAGCAATACAACTGGTGAGGAAATCACTCCATTGGGAAAGGGAAATTCATTTTTGCAAGGTTAATTTTCCCATTTGTTTTTCACTTTCCTTCTCTCGCTACCAGGTTCTGTACACTGTGAGCGTTGTCCATCTGAGTTCTGGTCCAATGTTGAACAAACAGCCTGTGTCCCTCGTCAGCTGGATTTTCTTTCCTTTAATGAAACATTGGGCATTACTCTGACCACTGCAGCTGTGTCTGGTGCTGCAGTGACAACATCTGTGTTTGTGGTGTTTCTCTACTACCGCAAAACACCTATGGTACGAACCAAAAATAATGTAACAGGTGACATTTCTGTCATATTTCTCTTAAAGCATTGTGTTGTTTGAATAGTCACATCTTTGTCTGTTAATCTGATTCACCTCTAGGTGCGAGCCAACAATTCAGAACTGAGCTTCCTGCTTCTTCTGTCTCTGAAGCTTTGCTTCCTGTGCTCGCTGGTCTTCATCGGTCGTCCATCAGTCTGGTCCTGTCGGTTCCAGCAGGCAGCCTTTGGGATCAGCTTTGTACTTTGTGTTTCCTGCCTCCTGGTCAAAACCCTTGTAGTTCTTGCTGTTTTCCGCTCAGCTCGGCCTGGTGCTGAAACCTTGATGAAGTGGTTTGGTCCGGGCCAGCAGAGAGGAAGTGTCTGCCTCTTTACTTCTGTACAGGTATGAATATTGTCTTAGTGATTAAATTAAGGGAACATTTTATTACACACTGTAACACAATATTGAATTATAACACTGACATGTGTTCACTTTTCATTCAGGTTATCATCTGTGCCATATGGCTGTCCCTCGGCCCCCCAGTGCCTCGACGTGATCTGGGTTTCCAAGGGTCAAAGGTCACCCTGGAGTGTTCCATGGCCTCTGTGGTGGGCTTCTCTTTGGTTCTGGGCTACATCGGCCTGCTGGCCTGCACCTGCCTCCTCTTGGCCTTTCTTGCTCGGAAACTCCCTGACAACTTCAATGAGGCCAAACTGATCACCTTCAGCATGCTGACATTCTGTGCTGTCTGGGTGGCCTTTGTCCCTGCTTACGTTAGCTCTCCTGGGAAGTATGTAGTCGCTGTGGAAATTTTTGCAATTCTGGCCTCCAGCTATGGTTTACTGATCTGTATTTTTGCCCCCAAATGTTTTATTATTCTATTGAGGCCTGATAAAAACACAAAGAAACACCTGATGGCCAGATAGTTTCTCCCCAAGGCTGTAGTTAGGCTACTATTAAATAGCCACATGCTTCCTTGTCAGCACCTTGTTAGACTTTCTTAGAGGTTAATTTACAACACGTTACAATAAAACTGTTCTGCAAAACTAAACAAAAAACAATGTATCCATCCCGTTTTACTGTTATCTGAGTATCTTTAAGGTTAATTTTCAACAAATTACAAGAAAGTGGAATTGCAAAAAAAAGAAAATACCATCTTTGCTTTCTAGCTGTTGGACCTTTACTAGACTTTCTTAGAGGTCAATTGCAACACATTATAACAGATCACCTTTCTGCCTGGTCCAGTACAATTTCATACTTGTGGCACACATTTTGAGTCAAGTGTAGTTTTAAATGAATGGCAGAAAAAGTGACACCAGAATAAAGCATCAAGTGTCTCCTCCTCAGTGTGTAGCTGCATCTCTCCAGACTGGTGGACCATCATCTCAACTGCTTGCAGCGCGAAGCTGCTCCTCCTTACTTTGTCTGTTAGTTGAGGCTAATATCTGGGTCAGGGTCAGTCTCCATCATCTCACATGCAGGTTGACCTGCAATGACATGACAATGTTTTTTGTAGCTAAATTCATGAGGAGAGTCTCACAATGCGCTGACAAGAAGGCGTGTGGACTATGCACTAATAGCCTACCTACAAACTCTAAGGGACTCCTGAGAACATCATGGCAACGAGTGACAATGTCGTTTGACTTTATTTTACAGTACGGTTTAATTAATATTATCCACAATTACCCTGTGATAAAGTGAAACTATTTCAAAGCCCAAATAAATGCATCATTCTTTGAACTCTGTGTTTTGTCTGACTGTTAATAATATGGATCTCCATTTCTCAAATTACAGCCTCTATTCTCTAATTAAGTCATCATAGGTCAATATCGGTGACATTAAGTATGGTGTGGTATTAAAGGTAAAAGGGCGTTTAATTAATACATTTTGGATCTGATATGACATTGCATTTGATTCATAATTGCATGATTTTGTGAAATAGTGTGTAATAGTGTATTAGGATCTCCTATTAGAATATCTTATTAGAATGTAATTCTGTATCATTTTATTTAGGTTTAGGTCTAAAAAGTTATTATATGCGGTTTCTAATTACAGCATGATTTAGGTACATGATTTATGATAAGGTTCTAACTGTAAAACTGTCATAGTTTTTGCCAAATTTGACACAAATTATGGCTTACTATGTCTTATTAGTTTATTAAGGATATGACTGTCTTTCTTATCTATCTAATAAAGACTATATTATTTCTAGTTTATGCCTTATTTGACTATTAGGCTTATTGTGTCTTGTTAGTGTATTTCAAAATAAAGTATGACCCATTATTCTGTTGTAGTATGAAAATGGTAAATTTGAAGGATAAACTCATGCAGAAAAATACATAAAATAGCATATTTCTTTCCTTAATTTGTCCAGATATTGAAATGGATGCTGTAGTGAGATTGAAGCTGCATGTTATCTTTACATCCACAGGTGATTTTATTCAGATTTCAATGCAACCTAAAAACTCTATGCCCACTGCTAACTACACACTATCACTTCAGAGAGGAATAATGGTTGGTGTGTGCGCTGCTTGTGTCATCAGTGTTACTGATACACCACACACCTATTATAAATACTCACATCAACAGTTAACTTGCACAGTGCAAGGGGGAAAGGTTTGATTCAAGGTTCTGTTTTCAAAGTTGACACTTAGTCTTGTGATATTTGTGATAAGAGCTTTTAACTAAGTGGGACATGTTTCTGTTTTTAATATCATTTGTAGCAGGTAGCTGACATGAGACTATGATGTTACATTTGAACATGTTGAATTAAATGGTGTTTGTCTTTGGTAAAAACAATGTGAATGAGATCCTTTACCTCCTCTAAACTTCATGCACTCTTTTTTCAGGTTTGATGTGAAGGTTGTTTTACACAGACTGAATATATTGAACTCCTTATTGATACAATTTCTGACATTCAGATTTTTGTTAAATATCCAGAACAGGTGTATCCATGTCTTTGTTCTTCTGGTTCCTCACTTGGAGGTCCTCCTCAGCCCTCTCCCTGCTGCTTCTCAGTGTCGTGGGAAGACAGACGGGGCTGGAGGTGGTTCAGGCGACAGTGTGCTACCGGTGGGGTGCAACCAGAGACAAGAGCCTCTCCCAGGATGGAGATGTGATTATCGGTGGACTTTTTAATCTGTATTACACACCTTCAGCTGTAGAACAGGGTTACACCAAGCTGCCAAGTTATGAAACTTGCACCGGGTAAAACTTGATGACACCATGTATTGTTGTTGATATCTGTTGATTAATATGTTGTTCATACGATGAAAGCACATTTTTTGTATTTTTCTCCTTGTTTCCTTTGTTTGTTTTTTTGTCAATGTCTTATCTTTTTGTTAAAATATGATTCAATTTTGATTAAAGATATTAAGCTTAAAGGTTTACAATGCTTATACACATAGTATTTTATAATGGGATGGTTATTAATACAATTGTTTAAGTTTTGTATGTGTGTGTATTCTATTTTTTAATATATATAAACACAATACATACATATATATACATACATACACACACACACACACACACACACACACACACACACATATATATATAACACGTTTATATGCAGTTTATTGTTTTCACTATTCTTTTCTCCTCCTATGGTCTCAGTTTAGATGTAGAGGCATTAAAATATACATATGCTATGGCTTTTGCGGTGGAGGAAATCAATCGTAACAGCACCCTGCTACCAGGAGTGAAGCTGGGCTACCGTATACTTGACAGCTGTTCCCGATACCCCTGGTCCCTGCAAGGTGCACTGTCAATGGTTGGAGGAGTCACACACAGCTGTAATTTAACAGCTTCTATGCCTCGATCTGCAGCTTATGAAAAACCTGGAGAGACAGCAGGTATGATTTGATACAATTTAGTATGCACTTAACATTTACTATGTCCGTATTAGTTGTTAAATAACAACTTATGTGATTTTAGTATTAATGATTGTTGTTATGTCTAATGCTAGCAATAGGTGGTGAGCTTGTTCCATTGCTCCTTTGTGCTGCCTCCTCGACAAGCACAATAATATCCAGGATTCTGGAACCTCTCTCTGTGCCAGTTGTGAGTTTCATTACAACAGGAAATAAATCTCTTCATACTTTGTTTTTATACAGTCTGCAAGAGTTTGATAAGGTTTTTAAAACATTTTAATTCAAAATAAAATGGTATTATTGATGTATAAACAGTGTAAAAAAAAAATTCTGTGTCTTTCCCTCAGATCAGCTACTTGGCTAGCTGCCCCTGTCTTAGTGACAGGACAAAGTTTCCTAACTTCTTCAGAACAATCCCCAGTGATATTTACCAAGCCCGGGCCATGGCACGACTGGCCATACGCTTCAACTGGACATGGATAGGAGCAGTCGTAGCAAACACAGATTATGGGCAATTGGCATTACAGGTGAATGGTTTCATTGTTAAACTGTAAATTACCTGAAAAAGTGGCTTATGCATCTCCTTGATTTGTTGTACAAATAAGATATAAGAAGTGATTTTTTGTTTTGACTTCCATATATCAGGTTTTTCAGGAGGAGATTCAGGGGAAGGGAGTGTGTTTGGAATTCATAGAGATTGTTCACAGAGAAAATATAATGAATGATGCCAGACATGCAGCTCTCAAAATTAAGGCTTCAACTGCAACAGTGATTCTGATCTTTTGCTGGTATACAGATGTAAAGAAAATACTTCTGGAACTGGCCAAGAGAAATGTGAGTAACTGCCATCGAAATTTGTCTTCTTAGAATAAAGACTTAATATCTTAGTCTTAGTCTTAGAATGTTTTATCTTGTAAGACAAATACTTGTCTTTCATATTGTAGTTTATATCAGTGTTTTATACTTGTAGGTGACAGACAGACAGTTTCTGGCCAGTGAGGCTTGGAGCACCAGTGATGATCTTCTTCAAGATCTTGCCATCGCTAAAGTGGCAAGTGGTGTTCTTGGTGTGGCCATTCGAAGTTCAACGATACCTGGATTTGACAATTATCTCAGGGGGTTGCACCCAAGTCATCGTCCTGATGATGAATTCATCAGAGAATTCTGGCAAAAGGAGTTTGGGTGCACTCCTGGAGTTGAACAATCACAATCAACACAATCTTCATATTTCTCTTCACAACTCAAAACATGGTCTGACCATCCGTCAAATGTTTCAACTTCATCTCCTGCCCAAAGATCTGTTCAGAGAACTTCTCTACCAGCCTGCAGTGGGACAGAGTCTCTGGAGGGAGTGCAGCATCCCTTCACTGACACCTCTCAGCTAAGAGTGGCATATAATGTGTACCTGGCTGTTTATGCTGCAGCCCACGCCCTCCACAGCCTTCTCTCCTGCCCCAAAAGAGACAGCCCTCCTGGAAACAACAGCTCCACCTGCTCCTCTCCAAAACACATCAAACCCAGAGAGGTAAACAAAAAAGATGTAATTGTCATCTTATCAATAAAAACACGATTAGTTGGTTTGAATAACTATAAATGCATTTTTTTCAATATTTGATGGTTTCAGCTGTTGCAGCACTTGAACAGAGTAAATGTCACCACACCACAAGGAGAAATGTTTTATTTCCAAGGTGGTGACATTCCAGCGAAGTACGACCTTGTCAACTGGCAGAACACCCCTGAGGGGTCACTTAAACTTGTTTTGATCGGCCGTGTGGACGGGTTTGACCTCCACCTGAATGAGTCAGTGATTCAGTGGAGCACAGGAACCAATCAGGTAGTCATATCAAAAAGTTGTGTCAAGGCTACTAAACATTATCTGTTTCAATGACTGTCTGGCTTTTTGTCTAGGTTCCTGTTTCAGTTTGCAGTGAGAGCTGCCCCCCAGGTACCCGAAAGGCCAACAGGAAAGGAGAACCTCTCTGCTGCTTTGACTGTATCCCATGTTCTGAAGGGGAGATTAGTAATAAAACTGGTGAGGAAATCACTACAACAAAAACTGATGATGGCAACTTTCATTTACCCCTTGTGGTTTCTTTTCATTCCCTTTCTTCTCTTGTTAATCTTTCAGGTTCTCTATACTGTGAGCGTTGTCCATCTGAGTTCTGGTCCAATGTTGTACAAACAGCCTGTGTCCCTCGTCAGCTGGACTTTCTTTCCTTTAATGAAACATTGGGCATTACTCTGACCACTGCAGCTGTGTCTGGTGCTGCAGTGACAACAGCTGTGTTTGTGGTGTTTATTTGCTACCACAAAACACCTATGGTACGAATCAAGAATAATTTACCAGATGTATGCTTTTGACATTGATGTCACATTTTTCTCTGACAAAGTATTGCATTGTTTAAATGCCCACATCTTTGTCTGTTAATCTGATTCACCTCTAGGTGCGAGCCAACAATTCAGAACTGAGCTTCCTGCTTCTTCTGTCACTGAAGCTCTGCTTCCTGTGCTCACTGGTTTTCATCGGTCGTCCATCAGTCTGGTCCTGTCGGTTCCAGCAGGCAGCCTTTGGGATCAGCTTTGTACTTTGTGTTTCCTGCCTCCTGGTCAAAACCCTTGTAGTTCTTGCTGTTTTCCGCTCAGCTCGGCCTGGTGCTGACACATTGATGAAGTGGTTTGGTCCGGGCCAACAGAGAGGAAGTGTCTGCCTCTTTACTTCTGTTCAGGTAGGAATATTGTCATAGTGATTCAATCAAGAGAACATTTTATTACACACTGTAACATGATATCAAATTATAATACTGAAATGTGTTCACTTTTCACTCAGGTTATCATCTGTGCCATATGGCTGTCCCTTAGCCCCCCAGTGCCTCGACGTGATCTGGGTTTCCAAGGGTCAAAGGTCACCCTGGAGTGTTCCATGGCCTCCGTGGTGGGCTTCTCTCTGGTTCTGGGCTACATCAGCCTGCTGGCCTGCACCTGCCTCCTCTTGGCCTTTCTTGCTCGGAAACTCCCTGATAACTTCAATGAGGCCAAACTGATCACCTTCAGCATGCTGATATTCTGTGCTGTCTGGGTGGCCTTTGTCCCTGCTTACGTTAGCTCTCCTGGGAAGTATGTTGTTGCAGTGGAAATTTTTGCAATCCTGGCTTCCAGCTATGGTTTACTGATCTGTATTTTTGCCCCCAAATGTTTCATTATCCTATTGAGGCCTGAGAAAAACACTAAGAAAAACATGATGGCCAGATAGTTTTTCTAGCTTAAATGTGAGCTGTTGACTCGTCATCATATTTGTCTGCTGGCCCCTCCAATGCATGTGTTTGTCTTTCTCATTGTTTTGATTTAATACTGTACCAAAACTGAAGAAAACTCTCCATCAGTTTCTCAAATAAATAAATAAAAATTAATTAATTAATTAATTAATAAATTAATTCTCCAATAAAATAAGCAACATATCAATATAAACATTGCACAAAAAGTGAGAAAATTTGTGTTTGGTAGATTTTTTCTTTGTTGTAACAATGTTTCTTGAAAAAAATCTTATACCGTTCGATAGCCTGTCTATTTCCCTTTTAAATGGTGTCACATTTGTAAGGAACATGCATATGTGGGTTGTGCCCTTGAAAAAATTGCCAAATCTTCTCTTCCAAACAGCTTATTCCACTGTTGTCTCATGTTTGTTGGACTGGATGATTGAAGTCTGAAGAAACAAGACAAAGTGGCAATTTAACAATTTATTTATTTAACAAACAGGAGCCTCAGTAGCATGTGGAAGGACCATACACAGCCACAACAGCTTGGCACCTCCTGCTCATGCTGGTCACCATCCTACACACTGAGGAAGGGACTTTAGAACTCTATTTAATTAGAAATTCTTGTCATAAATATAGAATTGCCCTGGACCAGCTGAAACAGTGGTTTGTTGTCATGTGTTGCAAATAAACCTATGGGAAAATCTCAAAATGGTCCAACAGGCAACAATGGTTTTTGCTTTCTTTTGTGTAAGAGTTTTCTTCTAATGTGTTGCAAAATAAAGTCTACCTAAGTCTAGTAAGGTGCTAATAAGAAGGCATGTGGCTATGCACTTGTAGCCTACCTATAAAATCCACAGGACTCCGGAGAACATCGGGGCTTATGGGAGACAACAATGTTGTTTGACTTCATTTTACAGTACAGATTCAGCATGATCAGCAACAAATTACACTGTAATAAAGTGAAACTATTCTAAATGAAGCCAAAATAAATGCATCGTTCTTTGACCTCTGTGTTTTGTCTGATTGTTGATAATATAGAACTACATTTCTCGAATTGTAGCCTCTGTTTTCGAATTAAGCCATCGTAGGTCTATGTTGATAACATTAAGTCTGGTGCCTACAAAATTATTTCGTACTAAGGTTAATGGAGTGTGTAAAAATACATTTTGGATCTGAAATGGCATTGCATTTGATTTCTAATTGCATGATTCAGGCCTTATTCCTGCTCCTTTCAAGACAGCTACAGTAAAGCTAAAGAAACCCACCCTGGACTCAACAGACATCCGAAACTACAGACCTGTATTTCTTCTTTCATTCCCCTCTAAAACCCTGGAGCGCGCACTCTACAACCAACTGTCCTCCTATCTTTCACAAAACGACCTCCTTAACCCTAATCAGTCAAGCTTCAGGACTGCTCACTCCACTAAGACGGCCCTCCTCACAGTAACTGATTCACTCAGTGCCGCCAGAGCCTCGTCCCACTCATCAGTCCTCATACTCATCGAATTTTCTCCTGCATTTGACACAGTCAACCACCAAATCCTCGTCGCCACTCTGGCTGAACTTGGTATTGCTGACTCTGCTCTAACCTGGTTCACATCATACCTTTCAAATTGCACATGGAATGGCTCCTTGTCCAAACCCTACTTTCTGGAAACTGTTGTCCCTCAAGGCTCAGTATTAGGACCACTTCTGTTTTTACTATCCACTAGACCACTAAGCTCCACAATCACATCACATGGATTCTCTTACTACTGTTATGCAGACGACATCCAACTGTTCCTGTTTTCCCCAATCCTCCGATACCCACACTGCAATATGCATCTGGGAATGTCTGGCAGACATCTCTGCTAGGGTAGCTGAGCATCACTTCAGGCTCAACCTTAGTAAAACTGAACTCTTCTTCATCCCGGGGAAAGACTGTCCTCGCATGGACCTGTCGTCACTGTCGAGGACGTCACAATATTGCCTTTGTCGACTGCGAGGAACCTGGGTGTAATCCTCGACAACCGACTGTCCTGAGCCCCCAACATCACTGCTGTGGCCTCATCCTAGAGATTTGCCCTCTACAACATCCGCGGGATCCAAAATTTCCTCCCAGAGGACGCAACACAACTCCTGGTCCAAGCGCTGGTTATCTCCTGCCTGGACTACTGCAACTCGCTCTTGGCTGGACTCCCATCCTCTGTGACTAAACCATTGCAGCGTATCCAGAACGCTGCAGCGCGCCTTGTTTTCAATCTACCCAAATTCTCCCATGTGACCCACCCTCCTTTGTCACTTCCACTGGCTTCCTGTTGCAGCCTGCATCCGATTCAAGACGATGGCGCTGGCCTTCAAGACCGACAATGGAACTGCACCCATCTTCCTCCAAACAATGGTCAGACCACACGCCCCAGCGCGAGCACTTTGCTCTACTACATTAGCTGGCTGGCTACTACCGCCATGGCTAAGAGAAAACACTTCAGTGGTAGAATGACCTCCCAACCAATATCAGGACAGCGGAATCACTTGCAATCTTCTGCATAAGACTCAAGACTCATTTGTTCAGACTTCACCTTGACCCCGCATAACATGACTCCCTCCCACCCCCAACCCAAGTATATGCACTTGTGTGTTACTATCCTTAGCACTTATATCATAGCACTTATGCACTTAAGGTATCCTTGATAAATAACAGCTACGATGTTCAGGTGAGGGCTTGAAAATTGTTTCTGTTTTTTCTTTTTTACTTTATTGACAGTGATGTGTTGTGGCTTCTTTCATGTGACAAATGTACTTAATATAAGTCACTTTGGACAAAAGCATCTGCTAAATGCCCTAAATGTAAACGTAAATGTAATGATAGTGGACATGGCTGTGTTATAAAGGTGTAATTCCTTATCATTGTATTTAAGTATACGTCTGAAAAGTTATTAATGAGGTTTCTAATTACACCATGATTTACATATATGATTTATAATAAGTTTATAACTGTATAAATGTTATAGTTATTTCCTTATTTGATATGAATTATGCTTTACTATGACTTATGAGATTATTAAATATATACCTGTCTTTGTTTACTATCTAATGAAGACCATGTTATATCTAGTTTTTGCCTCATTTGAAAAAAAGTATGGCTTATTACATCTTATTAGTGCATTTCAAAATGAAGTGCGAGCAATTATTCTGTTGTAGTAAGAAAATCAAAAGACACAAATCACTTCAAGAGGAATGACTGGGGGTGTGTGCGCTGCTTGTGTCATCAGTGTTACTGATACGCCATACACCTATTATAAATACTCACGTCAACAGTTAACTTGCACAGGGCAAGGGGGGTAGGGATGATTCAAGGTACTGTTCTCAAAGTTGAAATGTTGTCTTGTGATATTTGTGATAAGAGCTTTTAACTAAGTGAGATATGTTTTTGTTTATAATGTAATTTGTAGCAGGTAGCTGACATGAGACTATGATGTTACATTTGAACATGTGAATGAGATCCTTTACCTCTTCTAAACTTCATGCACTCTTTTTTCAGGTTTGATGTGAAGGTTGTTTTACACAGACTGAATATATTGAACTCATTGATGCAATTTCTGACATTCGGATTTTGTTAAATATTGCGAACAGCTGCATCCATGTCTTTGTTCTTCTGGTTCCCCACTCGGTGGCCCTCCTCCGCCCTCTCCCTGCTGCTTCTCAGCGTCGTGGGCAGACAGATAGGGCTGGAGGTGGTTCAGGCAACAGTGTGCTCTCGGTGGGGTGTACCGAGCAACAAGAGCCTCTCCCAGGATGGAGATGTGATTATCGGTGGACTTTTTAATCTGTATTACACACCTTCACCTGTAGACCAGGATTACACCAAGCTGCCAAGTTATGAACCTTGCACTGGGTAAAACTTAATGACACCATGTATTGTTGTTGAAATCTGTTGATTAATATGTTGTTCATATGATTGAAGCACATTGTTTTTTTTCCCTCTTTTTTCCCTTTTCTTCTTTTCCTTTTTGTCAGTGTCTTGTGTTTTTGTTCAATATGATTTGATTTTAAAATAAATAAATAACCAAGACAGTTGTTTGTTTGTTGTATTTTTTTTTTTTTTTTTTTTACGATATTGATGTCCATGAAGATTATTTTAATTATTTTCTTCCATTGATTTATATTGCAGTTCATTTTGTTCACTATTCTTTTCTCCTCCTTTGGTCTCAGATTAGATCTAGAGGCATTAAAATATACATATGCTATGGTCTTTGCCTTGGAGGAAATCAATCGTAACAGCACCCTGCTACCAGGAGTGAAGCTGGGCTACCGTATACTTGATAGCTGTGGCAGATACCCCTGGTCTCTGCAAGGTGCAATGTCAATGGTTGGAGGAGAGACACACAGCTGTAATTTAACCGCAATTTTGCCTCGATCTGCAGCTCATGAACAACCAGGAGAGACAGCAGGTATGATTTGATACAATTTAATATGTGCTAACATTTCTTATGTCCATATTAGTTGTTAAATAACAGCTTATGTGATTTTAGTATTAATGACTGTTGCTATATAATTCAAGTCTAATGCAATCAGCAGGTGGTCAGCTTGTTCCTTTGCTCATTTGTGCTGCCTCATCTACAACAGCCATAATTATGTCTCGGATCCTGGGGCCTCTCTCTGTGCCAGTTGTGAGTTTGATAAGATTTTTAAAAACATTTTAATTTAAAATAAAATAGTATCTCTGTAAGAGCAGTGTCAAAATTAAAATTATGTGTATTTTCTTCAGATCAGCTACTTGGCTAGCTGCCCCTGTCTTAGTGACAGGACAAAGTTTCCTAACTTCTTCAGAACAATCCCCAGTGATATTTACCAAGCCCGGGCCATGGCACGACTGGCCATACGCTTCAACTGGACATGGATTGGAGCGGTAATCATAAACAATGATTATGGTCAACTGGCAATACAGGTGAATGGTTTCATTGTGAAAACTGTAAATTACCTGAAAAAGTAACTCATGTATGTCGTTGATTTGTAGTACAAATAAGATATAAATAGTGATGTTTTGTTTTGACTTCCATATTTCAGGTTTTTCAGGAGGAGATTCGGGGGAAAGGAGTGTGTTTGGAATTCATAGAGACTGTTGGCAGAGAAACTATAGTGAATGATGCCAGACGTGCAGCTCTCAAAATTAAAGCTTCAACTGCAACAGTGATTCTGATCTTTTGCTGGTATACAGATGTAAAGAAATTATTTCTAGAACTGGCCGAGAGAAATGTGAGTAACTGGCAAAAAAATTCTATAGCCTAAAGGGTTGACCATTAAACATACAAGCACAGTTTGTTTTGAACAAAATTCTGCATTTCTTGTTGTAGTTTATATCAGTGTTTTCTTATTGTAGGTGACAGACAGACAGTTTCTGGCCAGTGAGTCTTGGAGCACCAGTGATGATCTTCTTCAAGATCTTGCCATCTCAAAAGTGGCAAGTGGTGTTCTTGGTGTAGCCATTCAAAGTGCAATGATACCTGGATTTGAAAATTATCTCAGGAGTTTGCACCCAAGTCATCGTCCTGATGATGAATTCTTCAGAGAATTCTGGCAAAAGGAGTTTGGATGCACTCCTGGAGCTGAACAATCACGAGAACCACAATCCTCACATTTCTCTTCACCACGCAGAACATGGTCTGACCATTCATCAAATGATTCTTCTTCATCTCTGACCAAAGGGACCCTTCCAAAAGCTTCTCTACCAGCCTGCAGTGGGACAGAGTCCCTGGAGGGAGTGCAGCATCCCTTCACTGACACCTCTCAGCTAAGGGTGGCATATAATGTGTACCTGGCTGTTTATGCTGCAGCCCACGCCCTCCACAGCCTTCTCTCCTGCCCCAAAAGAGACAGCCCTCCTGGAAACAACAGCTCCACCTGCTCCTCTCCAAAACACATCAAACCCAGAGAGGTAAACAAAATCATGTTATCCATAAGAAGTAGTGTAGTTCGTAAATGTTTACTGTACATTTATGTTTTATTGTGCGTTATTTCTTCTTCAACATTTGATTGTTGCAGCTGTTGCAGCTCTTGAACAAAGTGAACGTCACCACACCACAAGGAGAAATGTTTTATTTCCAAGGTGCCGATATTCCAGCGAAGTACGACCTTGTCAACTGGCAGAACACCCCTGAGGGGTCACTTAAACTTGTTTTGATCGGTCGTGTGGATGGGTTTGACCTCCACCTTAATGAGTCGGCTATTCAGTGGAGCACAGGAACCAATCAGGTAGTCACATTAACAAGTTGTGTCAAGGCTACTGAAAATTATCTGTTTCAATGACTGTCTGGATTTTTGTCTAGGTTCCTGTTTCAGTGTGCAGTGAGAGCTGCCCCCCAGGTACCCGAAAGGCCCACAGGAAGGGACAACCTCTCTGCTGCTTTGACTGTATCCCATGTGCTGAAGGGGAGATTAGTAATACAACTGGTGAGGAAATCACTCCATTTGGAAAGGGAAATTCATGTTTGCAAGTTTAATTTTCCCATTTGTATATCAGTTTTCTTCTCCCTCTACCAGGTTCTCTTCACTGTGAGAGTTGTCCATCTGAGTTCTGGTCCAATGTTGAACAAACAGCCTGTATCCCTCGTCAGCTGGACTTTCTTTCCTTTAATGAAACATTGGGCATTACTCTGACCACTGCAGCTGTGTCTGGTGCTGCAGTGACAACAGCTGTGTTTGTGGTGTTTATTTGCTACCGTAAAACACCTATGGTACGAACCCAAAGTCATCAATATTTCTGACAAAGTATCACATTGTTTAAATGGCCACATCTTTGTCTGTTAATCTGATTCACCTCTAGGTTCGAGCCAACAATTCAGAACTGAGCTTCCTGCTTCTTCTGTCTCTGAAGCTCTGCTTCCTGTGCTCGCTGGTCTTCATCGGTCGTCCATCAGTCTGGTCCTGTCGGTTCCAGCAGGCAGCCTTTGGGATCAGCTTTGTACTTTGTGTTTCCTGCCTCCTGGTCAAAACCCTTGTAGTTCTTGCTGTTTTCCGCTCAGCTCGGCCTGGTGCTGAAACCTTGATGAAGTGGTTTGGTCCGGGCCAACAGAGAGGAAGTGTTTGCTTCTTTACTTCCATACAGGTATGAATATTGTCTTGGTGATTACATCAATCGAATATTTTATTACACACTGTAACATGATATTGAATAATTACATGTGTTCTCTTTTCATTCAGGTTATCATCTGTGCCATATGGCTGTCCCTCAGCCCCCCAGTGCCTCGACGTGATTTGGGTTTCAAAGGGTCAAAGGTCACCCTGGAGTGTTCCATGGCCTCTGTGGTGGGCTTCTCTCTGGTTCTGGGCTACATCGGCCTGCTGGCCTGCACCTGCCTCCTCTTGGCCTTTCTTGCTCGGAAACTCCCTGACAACTTCAATGAGGCCAAACTGATCACCTTCAGCATGCTGATATTCTGTGCTGTCTGGGTGGCCTTTGTCCCTGCTTACGTTAGCTCTCCTGGGAAGTATGTTGTTGCAGTGGAAATCTTTGCAATCTTGGCCTCCAGCTATGGTTTACTGATCTGTATTTTCGCGCCCAAATGTTTCATTATTCTTTTGAAGCCTGAGAATAACACCAAGAAACACCTGATGGCCAGATAGGTATTCTTGCTTGAACGTATGCTCTTGACTTTTCATCATATTTGTTCGGCAGACCCCCCAACTTACCCTGGTCTATTATCCTATCCATGTTTCTGAGTCTGTGTTAAGTCAATTCTTATCATTTATTAATGTGAAAGGCACTATTTGCAAGAAAAGTGGATTTTGAGTCTCATTCCCAACTCGTCAAATAATGGCATTTTGGGATGGCGAGGGACCTGTCCTTCAATCCCAAAGATTCAGTTTTTGCAAGTTGGGAATGAGACTCCAAAATCACCTTTTCTTAAAAATAGCACCTTTAATCCTTAATGTACTTAGTGCTTGAATTAAAGAAATGTCTTGTAGTCTCAAAAAGTAACTTTGATTGCAAACAGAATATGTAATACTGCTTCTGCTGTTGTTAATTCACTGCTAATATAACAATATTCCTTTGCAATCAAAGAAAAAATTCCATTTGAATTAAGTCCTGCTCAATAAAGATGTTATTTTATTTGGATTCATCTGGTTGGTTGTTATTTTTTTTTTTTATCAAATCAGATCTTTATCAGATAATAACATGTTGCCTTTTTATACGTGAAATATACTCATTAGACTCATTATATTTAGTCATATTATACTGAATTATACATTCAAACAAATATATATTCAAACATTTCCAGTAAAATGCAGTGGCAACAGAATAAAGCATCAAATTTCCCCTCCTCAGTGTTTAGCCGCATCTGTAATAACCGGTCTAATAAGTGTCTAACAAGCTGGAAGTAAAGGTGTTTTTTTGCCATATTTTGCAGAACAGTTTTATTGTTATGTCTTGAAAATCAACCTCTAAGAAAGTCTCATAAGGTGTTTAAAAGGAGGCATGTGGCTATGTACTAATAGTCTACCAACAAACTCCACAGAACTCCAGAGAACATCCAGGCTATGAGAGACTACAATGTTGTTTGACTTTATTTTACATTACAGTTTTCTCATAAATTGCAACAAATGATCCTGTAATAAAGTGAGCTTATTTTGCATAAAGCCCAAATAAATGTATTGTCCTCTGAAATCTGGGTTTTATTTATTAATATGGAACTACATTTTTCAAATGACATTTTGTGTTGTCTAATTAAGCCATCGTAGGTCCATGTTGGTGACATTAAGTGTGGTGTCTCCAATAATATTTGGTATTCAGGGTAAAAGAGCGTGAAATTAATACATTTTGGATCTGATATGACATTGCATTTAATTTCTAATTGCATGATCTTGTAAAATAATGTGTAATAGTGTATTAGGATCTCCTATTTGACTATCCTATTGGAGTATAATTCTGTATCATAGTGTTTAAGTATAGCAGTATAGCATTCTAATAAATTACTATATGCGCTTTCTAATTACAGCATGATTTAAGTGTATGGTTTATAATGAGGGTATAACTGTCTGTGTACTGTACTTCTAGTGATTGCCCAATTTGATCCAAATTCCGTCCTCTTGGTTTTTCTCTGGGTATACCTTTGTTTCGCATTGTTTAATAAATAACACATCATTTTTATTTTTTTTCTAATTTCATACAAAGTTCAGCTTGTTACATCTCATTATTTTCTTAGGATATAGCTGTCTTTGTTTACTGTCTGATAAAGACCATATTATTTCTTTTTTTTTGTTTTAACAAAAGGCACATCTTATTGCGTCTTCTCACTCAATAAAGCATGATCCATTATTCTGTTGTAGTAAGTAAGATAATACATGTGAAGGCTAAACACATATCTGGTACAAGTATCATGACATGACTGCAGCCTTCACCTCAACAAAAATTTAGAGGAGCTGCGAGACAAAACTGGCCACAGCAAATAAGTGGTGCCGAAAAAAAACCAAAACATGAATAAGAGCATATAACTTTCCGTAATTTATCCAGAACCAATTGATAATAGACTACATTGAAAAGTATCCTGTTGTGAGAGTGATGCTGCATGTTATCTGTACATCCACAGGTGCATTTATTCAGATTTCAATGCGGCCTGAAAATGTAATGCCCACTGCTAACTTCATACACACTTATCACATCCTAGCATTCGATTGTTTTTCCATCATCACCTTAGAGAGGAATAACTTTGGGTGTGTGCTGCTTGTGTCATCAGTTTTACTGATACACTTTACACCGATTATAAATACTCATATCAAAACTTCACTTGTGCAGCGTGCGAGGGGGGAAGGTTTGATGCAAGGTACTACACAACACTGAAAATCAGTGTTGACACTTAGTCTTGTGATATTTGTGATAGGAGCTTTTCAACCAAGTGAGACATGTTTCTGTTTATAATGTCTTTTTGCAGGTAGCTCACATGAGAATATGGTGTTTCGTTTGGACATGTTGAATTTAAAGGTATTTGTCTTTGGTAGCCGTTGAATGTTCATGAGGTACCTTACCATTTCTTCTGAACTTAATGGAAGTTTTAGGTTTGATGAAGAGCGTTTAATGTGAATTTTGTTTTACACTGATCAAAGTTCAATAATATATATTCTGACATTCAAGTATGTGCTAAATGTCCACAGTTGTCAACAGTTGGATCCATGTCTTTGTTCCTCTGGTTCCCCACTCGTTGGCTGTCCTCAGCTCTCTTCCTGCTGCTTCTCAGTGTCGTGGGTAGGCAAGCGGGGCTGGAGGTGGTTCAGGCGACAGTGTGCTCTCGGTGGGGTGTACCAAGCGACGAGAGCCTCTCCCAGGATGGAGATGTGATTATCGGTGGACTTTTTAATCTCTATTACATACCCTCAGCTGTAGATCAGGGTTACACCAAGTTGCCAACTTATGAACCTTGCACCGGGTAAAACTTGATGAAACCATGTGTTGTTGTTGAGTGTCTGTTCATTATTATGTTGTTCAGAAGATGGCCAAACATTTTTTCTCATGTTCATATGTTTTTGTTCAACATAATTTAGTTCTACAAAATGTTGACCTACACAGTTATGCAATGTTTGTAATACATTTCACAAGAGGTCCACTATTAACAAAATGTTAATGTTATACATATCTGAGAAATACATATTTTTTATTATTATGTATGTTTATTTTTTAACGGATTTTGCTGTTATACATTTATATTAGCATCTGTGCAAATAAATGTGTACACATATCCATAACAATTATTTTCACGGTTCTTTGACAGCTATTGTTATTTATTTTATTCTTTTTTATTTTCTCCTCCTGTGGCCTCAGTTTAGATGTAGAGGCATTAAAATATACATATGCTATGGCTTTTGCGGTGGAGGAAATCAATCGTAACAGCACCCTGCTACCAGGAGTGAAGCTGGGCTACCGTATTCTTGATAGCTGTGGCATATACCCCTGGTCTCTGCGAAGTGCAATGTCAATGGTTGGAGGAGACACACACAGCTGTAATTTAACCTCGATTTTGCCTCGATCTGCAGCTCATGAGCAACCAGGAGAGACAGCAGGTATTACTTAGTATTTTATATATCGTATGCACTTAACATATATCCATAAAAATCACAACTTGTATAAGTACAGTTTTAAATGATCGTTGTTATATAATTTATGTCTAATGCAATCAGCAGGTGGTCAGCTTGTTCCTTTGCTCATTTGTGCTGCCTCATCTACAACAGGCATAATTATGTCTCGGATCCTGGGCCCTCTCTCTGTGCCAGTTGTGAGTTTCATTACAACAGGAAATAAGACCCTGATTAACTTTGTTTTTATACAGTCTACACAAAGAGTCTGATAGGATTTTATAAAACATTTTAATTAAAAATAAAATGGTGTTATTGCTGTATAAACAGAGTCAAAATAATATTTCTGTGTCTTTACCTCAGATCAGCTACTTGGCTAGCTGCCTCTGTCTTAGTGACAGGACAAAGTTTCCAAACTTCTTCAGAACAATCCCCAGTGATATTTACCAAGCCCGGGCCATGGCACAACTGGCCATACGCTTCAACTGGACATGGATGGGAGCAGTGATAGAAAACTCAGATTATGGTCAATTGGCGATACAGGTGTATGATTTTGTTACTATAGTGTTAATTCCCTGACAAGGTTACTCATGTTTTTCCTTGGTTTGTAGTACAAATTAGATATAACAAGTGATTTGTTATTTGACTTCAATATTTCAGGTATTTCAGGAGGAGATTCAGGGTAAAGGAGTGTGTTTGGAATTCATAGAGACTCTCCGCAGGGAAACTATAGTGAATGATGCCAGACATGCTGCACTCACAATTGAAGCTTTGACTGCAAGGGTGATTCTGATCTTTTGCTGGTATACAGATGTGAAGAAAGTACTTCTGGAACTGGCCAAGAGAAATGTGAGTAACTGGAATCAGTAACTTCATAGGCAAAGGATTCCTTTTTTAGACAAGAGAATTTTATTTATTTACCAGTTCTTCTTATTGATGTTTATTTCAGTGTTTTCTTATTGTAGGTGACAGACAGACAGTTTCTGGCCAGCGAGTCTTGGAGCACCAGTGATGATCTTCTTCAAGATCCTTACATCTCTAGAGTGTCAAGTGGTGTTCTTGGTGTGGCCATTCGAAGTTCAACAATCCCTGGATTTGACAATTATCTCAGGAGTTTGCACCCAAGTCATCGTCCTGATGATGAATTCTTTAGAGAATTTTGGCAAAAGGAGTTTGGATGCACTCCTGGAGCTGAACAATCTAAAGAACCACAAGCTTCATATTTCTCTTCACCAAAGAAAACATGGTCTGACCATTCAACAAGTGTTTCTTATTCATCTTCGACCAAAGAGACCCTTCTGAAAGCTTCTCTACCAGCCTGCAGTGGGACAGAGTCCCTGGAGGGAGTGCAGCATCCATTCACTGACACCTCTCAGCTAAGAGTGGCATATAATGTGTACCTGGCTGTTTATGCTGCAGCCCACGCCCTCCACAGCCTTCTCTCCTGCCCCAACAGAGACAGCCCTCCAGGAAACAACAGCTCCACCTGCTCCTCACCAAAACACATCAAACCCAGAGAGGTAAACACAAATACCACTGTTACATCTTATCTGCAACAGAGAATATTCTTTAAATTCTGATAAACTGATTATTAGAAATGATTGCAATAAAGTAAAGTAGTAAATTAACTACATATGTATGGTTTTCTGGTCTTACTAACCACACAAAGTTACCTTGTGAGGTAGCTGGATTTTTTAAATCTCTTGATCACTTAATCTTATGAATCCCTCTTGCCAAATTTAAAGCCATGCGCCTTATAACAAAAGTTCCCAGTCAACCATTCACACATACATTCAAACAGGCTACCATTCAAAGTGGTGTATCACCATTCAAACATACCGTCACACCAATGGAAAAGCCACCAGGAGCAATTTTTAGCATCTTGCTCAAGGTCGACATTGACATGTGGACTACAGGGGCTGGGGATTGAAGTCCCAGCCTTCCAATTTGTGTATGACCACTCTACCTCCTGATCCACAGCCATCCCCAAATTATAAAGATATTGGTTTATCAATATTTGTTGTTTTCAGCTGTTGCAGCACTTGAACAGAGTGAACGTCACCACACCACAAGGAGAAATGTTTTATTTCCAAGGTGCCGATATTCCAGCGAAGTACGACCTTGTCAACTGGCAGAACACCCCTGAGGGGTCAGTTAAACTTGTTTTGATCGGTCGTGTGGACGGGTTTGACCTCCACCTTAATGAGTCAGCTATTCAGTGGAGCACAGGAACCAATCAGGTAGTCACATTAACAAGTTGTGTAAAGGCTACTAAAAATGATCCGTTGCAATGACTGTCTGGCTTTTTGTCTAGGTTCCTGTTTCAGTGTGCAGTGAGAGGTGCCCCCCAGGTACCCGAAAGGCCCACAGGAAAGGAGAACCTCTCTGCTGCTTTGACTGTATCCCCTGTGCTGAAGGGGAGATTAGCAATACCACTGGTGAGGAAATCACTCCATTGGGAAAGGGAAATTCATGTTTGCAAGTTTAATTTTCCCATTTGTTCTCCCTCTACCAGGTTCTCTTCACTGTGAGCGTTGTCCATCTGAGTTCTGGTCCAATGTTGAACAAACAGCCTGTGTCCCTCGTCAGCTGGACTTTCTTTCCTTTAATGAAACATTGGGCATTACTCTGACCACTGCAGCTGTGTCTGGTGCTGCAGTGACAACAGCTGTGTTTGTGGTGTTTATTTGCTACCGTAAAACACCTATGGTACGAACCCAAAGTCATCATTATCTCTGACAAAGTATTGCATTGTTTAAATGGCCACATCTTTGTCTGTTAATCTGATTCAACTTTAGGTGCGAGCCCACAATTCAGAACTGAGCTTCCTGCTTCTTCTCTCGCTGAAGCTCTGCTTCCTGTGCTCGCTGGTTTTCATCGGTCGTCCATCAGTCTGGTCCTGTCGGTTCCAGCAGGCAGCCTTTGGGATCAGCTTTGTACTTTGTGTTTCCTGCCTCCTGGTCAAAACCCTTGTAGTTCTTGCTGTTTTCCGCTCAGCTCGGCCTGGTGCTGAAACCTTGATGAAGTGGTTTGGTCCGGGCCAACAGAGAGGAAGTGTCTGCCTCTTTACTTCTGTACAGGTATGAATACTGTCTTAGTGATTCAATCAAGAGAACATTTTATTACATACTGTAACATGATATTGAACGATAACGCAAACATGTGTTCACTTTTCATTCAGGTTATCATCTGTGCCATATGGCTGTCCCTCAGCCCCCCAGAGCCTCGAAATGATCTGGGTTTCAAAGGGTCAAAGGTCACCCTGGAGTGTTCCATGGCCTCTGTGGTGGGCTTCTCTCTGGTTCTGGGCTACATCGGCCTGCTGGCCTGCACCTGCCTCCTCTTGGCCTTTCTTGCTCGGAAACTCCCTGACAACTTCAATGAGGCCAAACTGATCACCTTCAGCATGCTGATATTCTGTGCTGTCTGGGTGGCCTTTGTCCCTGCTTACGTTAGCTCTCCTGGGAAGTATGTTGTTGCAGTGGAAATCTTTGCAATCCTGGCCTCCAGCTATGGTTTACTGCTCTGTATTTTTGCCCCCAAATGTTTCATCATTCTCTGCAGGCCTGAGAGAAACACCAAGAAACACCTGATGGCCAGATAGTGTTTCTAGCCTGAATATGAACTGATGACTCTTTAATATAAATGTCTGTTGAACCCCCAACTTGCCCTGGTCTATTATCATTTATGTCTTAGTCTGTGTCATGTACATTTTTGAGGTACTTTGCTGTATGATATTAAAAACTGTGTTGAAGCCACACATAGTTAAGGCTTTGATTGTTAACTGAATATTTAAGAATATTTCTGCTGTTCTTTGACATCATTCAACGCTAATGTAACATTATTATTAAAGAAAAATACATACTTTAATTGAATACTGACAAATTACACCGTCTGATGAGCATAGTAATTTATTTCTATTATACTTTATCCAATTAATTAATAAAAATAAAAAAAAAATAATATAATACACTTCATTTTCACAGTGGCTCACTGTCATATATTCTGGCCTTACATGGTTAAATTGATTTTAACTTTTATTTAAAATGCTGAGCTGTTAGAATGACTCACCACTTAAGACATGAAAATCATATTACTGAGAGAAATAATAAAGTCTATCACCCATTATTCTACACCCAGTTAATACACTGATAACTAATCACACATGGACATCTTTTTGATTAAACTGCATGTACCCAGTAAGGACCACTAGATGGAAGTATTATACCACTAAATGATGCTCTACCACATCTTTCCTCATCTCGCAACAAGGTTCCTTCCTTGTTTGACCGGCAGTACATCTGCAATAATCTTGAGCAGCCTTGCAACAGCTTGCAAATTCCCTTCTTGTAATTTAAGAATTTGCTTTAAAGGTCATGTACAGTAATGTCCCTAATCTTATTGCTGTGCAAATTAATCAATTATTTTGTCTCAAATATAGACATCCTTAGACCCTCAATGAAACTATGTATATATTGAAGAGGCAGCTGTAGTCAGAGCCCATACCTCCACCAAATCACCTTTAATTCAGTCAAGCCTAATAAAATATCAAACTCGATAGCCCTGTTTCACTCTGAGCTCACCAAAGCTCTAACAAAATTATATTTACTCCAGCCACCTAAATACGGCTGATTTTCAGGATTCTTGCATTATTCCCTGAGAAAATTAACAAAATGTTGAAAAATGTCCTATCTCGCAATGATCAGGAAAGTGAGAAAGTAAAGAGAAAGTCTGTTTATATGGATTCACACCAAAAGGTCATGGAGTCTAGTCTGGGCCAAGGCCCATCCTCCATCCAGATTTGTGTAAATCTGTTCAGTAGTTTTTGTGCAATCCTCCTGACCGACTGAGCAACCAAACATCAAACTAACAGACCCCAGACCACTCAATAAACAGCAGATATATTATAAATTTTCCCATGTTCATGTTATTTTTCCCCCAAAGCTGGTGCCATATTTTATTTCACATTCACATCTTGCAGACAGTGACCAATTGAGGCAAATACACTGTTTCAGTCAGTGAAACTGAAAAACCCTCTCTTAAACCCTCTTTTTCTGTCAGGTTCTACCAAGGAGACACTGGATGAGTCACAGGGAATTATAAATTAGTAGCCTGTTTCTTTGAGTGGCCACATTACTTAATCTCTTTCATAAGTTGAATTGCATACAGCAGCTCAATCTGCTGTAGATATTTTTTTGTCAAGCTCAATCTGCTGTAGATATTTTTTTGTCAAATGATGTCAGTGTGCTAGTTATGATCTGCAAAACAACAACAGCCATGCAAACAGCCTCAACTGATCCCCTCTGTGCCACCTCTTTGTCAGTGTGTAATGGGATGTAATTGCTTGTAAAATTAACAATGATGGAGGTGAGGTGAGAAACACCTGCGGCTCATCAGTTCCTCCTTAACCCACCTGATTTAATGCTGACGAAACTTAGTCCTGTGAGATCAGATGACCATTTTAGCTCTGGAACTAGTTTCCCACTTTCCCACTTTGTTTACTCACAGCATTCAAATCACCGTGTCATGTTGAAGCTCCTTAAAATCACATTGTGGTTGCTTCTTACTCTACACATACATGCAAACTAGCAGCTATGAAACAAGCACAATTGTTGACATGCTTGTCTACATACATTGTGTAGATAAATACAAAGTATAATGGCTGATCTTTCTTGGATGCCTTATCTTGTACACTGTAAGCACAACTTATAACGATGACACTTGCAGAGTTAACTTTGTTGGAGATTGAAGATCACAGGCACAAAAAGTGACAGCAGAAACTACAGGCCCAATGAGTTTGGTTTCATAAAGGAAAAGTTCAACCAAAAATTAAAATGTAGTCATAACCTACCCACCTCCTTGCAGATGGAAAGTCAAGTGAAGTACTTGTAATGTACAAAACATTCCTAGAGCTTCACTGTAAAACAGCGTTGCAGCAATCTCCTCACCAACAACCCTTTTTAAAGCCGTAACCTTCAATTCAGCTGCTCAACTAAAAGCGTTAGCAAATGCCCGTCTTAAGTTCGTGCATGAACTTGACTGCTTGTCGATCACGGTGACTTCTTGAGACTTGGATAACGCTGGAAAAACTGTATACATTCGATTTCTCTTTTGTTGTCTGTTTGTTTATTGACATTTTAAGACATGTCCCCATCTACCTCAGTTTATTTGGAGATTGCTGCAATGATGTGAAGCTCCAGAAATGCTATGTGCACTACAAAACTTCACCTAACATAATGTCAGCATGGGGTTGAGAAGTTAATGACTGGAATTTGAGTTTTAGGTGAACTTTCCCTTTAACATTCAGCCATTGTTATAGCTGTTTGACGATAATTTGCTGCTGAACTTTATAACCGATGTGCTTAAATCTGTCTTGCAGACATGTTGAATTAATTTCTGACATAATCTCATTGATTTCTGGTGGGACAGTGCAGTCACATAGCTGGTTAGGTTTATGTAGAAAGCTAGCATAAGTGAATTGTTGGGAAAGGATTGGACCACTGCCACTGACTCGGTGTCCAAGTCTGCCAGGCTTACCAGAGTGCAATGTGCCAATCCAGGGACGATTAGACTAATTCATATTTGTATCAGTTTCAGCTGACAAATAAATGGGGTAAGTGTTATTGAGAGGTTTCATCATCTCTAGCTAAGGGCAGATTGTGGCCTACTTTTACACGGAGACACACCACACCTAGCTCTCAGTCACAGGTGCAGGGGTGGGTCAGGCCTGTTTTCCTAGGCTCTCTTGCCATCTGCTGTATTTGAACCAGATACAATTAAGACACTCCAACAGGCCCAATTTACCTGCTGTTACGTTTCAGTGCATGAAGAGTGATGCTGCTTCCTGGCCAGGTGATGCAAGCTGGTGCTACACCTGAACCCAGCACTCTGGGGTCTTATCTGATGCCAACCTATTGAGCTGTACCCTTTCCAACCTTTCAAGGATAGCGAACCAGCAGTGAGAGGGTCAGTCGTGGAAGAAGTTTTCAGATCTGTGTTTTTGAGCATTACAGTTTTTTACAACCGCTATGACCCATTGTTCAATACTTTTAACGCTTTTTCAAAACTCTTCACACAGTTACCACAACATCAGCCTGTGTGGGCTATACTATTAACACAATTCTTCTTCTTTTGTTACAAAATACACACATTTTACACATTTAAAATTAGTTTTAACTCCTTTTACACACAAGCTCAATCAAGACCAAAACAGTAGATGTTAACTGGTGAATTTTCAATTGCTTTCACACGGTTTGTCAAAACAGAAAACCTCATGTTCAAAACTAATGGATTGAAGATTACATTGATCACAGCTGACAATTGCCAGGGCTGGATAAGGCATGCAAAAAGATACTTCCCAAGATTCCTGGCCAGAAAAGACATCAGGTGTCATCATGTCGATGAAAATATGTGGCCCAATGCTGACGACCGAGCAGATTAGTTTTTATTTCTTCCACTTTTACAGTGATTTCTTCTGCTCTTTTTTCTTTTTGTGTATTTGACAATACAGTAATGAATGACAGCTAAATGCTGATTTTTTTCCCTCTTTACTGTACGTCATTTTCATTTGCAATACAGTAAAGTGTTTACTGCAAATCCTGTCATTTACTGTCTTCTTCTTTCATAAACATTCTGCAAAGCTGCTCTGACATGGGTCGTTCACTTTTTGTACTGAGTGTTGTACAAAAAAAGGAACAAAATTCATGGCCAACAAAAGAAAAATGAAGAACATCATCACAAACATTGATTTACATGTATGATCAACACAATAATCTGTTGATTGTAAAAGAAAAAGGAAAAAAGTAGATTTGACACAGTTTGTGTTATTCCATCAGTTGTCAGCGTTTTTTATGACACTGTGCTGTGACTGACTACAGTTTTTTACAACCGCTATGACCCGTTTGTCAGAACCTTAAACACTTTTTCAAAACTGTTAACACACATCACACCTGAAACACACAATTCCCCAAACAGTTAATTTCATGCTCAAAATCACGCAGTGTAACTAAACACAGACACACACTTCCAAAATACAATAATACACTAACACAGTTCACCAAATCTACCAAAGCACTGACACACGTTGTCTTCCAACAGAAACATTTAGTCAGTCACAGCACAGTGTCATAAAAAACACTGACAACTGATGGAATAACACAAACTGAATCACTTTGCATGTATCAAATCTACTTTTTTCCTTTTTCTTTTACAATCAACAGATTATTGTATTGATCATACATGTAAATCAATGTTTGTGATGATGTTCTTCATTTTTCTTTTGTTGGCCATGAATTTTGTTCCTTTTTTTGGACAACACTCAGTACAAAAAGTGAACGACCCATATCAGAGCAGCTTTGCAGAATGTTTATGAAAGAAGAAGACAGTAAATGACAGGATTTGCAGTAAACACTTTTCTGTATTGCAAATGAAAATGACTTACAGTAGAGTAAAGAGGAAAAAAAATCAGCATTTAGCTGTCATTCATTACTGTATTGTCAAATACACAAAAAGAAAAAGGAGCAGAAGAAATCACTGTAAAAGTGGAAGAAAAAAAAGCTAATCTGCTCGGTCGTCAGCATTGGGCCACATATTTTCATCGACATGACACCTGATGTCTTCTCTGGCCAGGCATCTTGGGAAGTATCTTTTTGCCTTATCCAGCCCTGGCAGTTGTCAGCTGTGATCAATGTAATCTTCAATCCATTAGTTTTGAACATGAGGTTTTCTGTTTTGACAAACCGTGTGAAAGCAATTGAAAATTCACCAGTTAACATCTACTGTTTTGGTCTTGATTGAGCTTGTGTGTAAAAGGAGTTAAAACTAATTTTAAACGTGTAAAATGTGTGTATTTTGTGTCAAAAGAAGAAGAATTGTGTTAATTGTATAGCCCACACAGGCTGATGTTGTGGTAACTGTGTGAAGAGTTTTGAAAAAGCGTTAAAAGTATTGAACAACGGGTCATAGCGGTTGTAAAAAACTGTAAATGTTTCTGTTGGAAGACAACGTGTGTCAGCGCTTTGGTAGATTTGGTGATCTGTGTTAGTGTATTATTGTATTTTGGAAGTGTGTGTCTGTGTTTAGTTACACTGTGTGATTTTGAGCATGAAATGAACTGTTTGGGGAATTGTGTGTTTCAGGTGTGATGTGTGTTAACAGTTTTGAAAAAGTGTTTAAGGTTCTGACAAACGGGTCATAGCGGTTGTAAAAAACTGTAAAGCATGTAAACCTATTCTAGCAGTAATCCCCCCAAAAATGATGAACCTGAAAATGAGCAGAAAATCTCTTTTTTTTGTCATATGTATATATATATATGTATATATATATATATATATATATATATATATATATATATATTTATCTCTTTTTGACTTTGCTATATGAATGAAACTGTGAAAAAAGTCAGGGCCAGCCCGAGGCAGAAGCGAACTAAACGGCTGCCAATCGAGAAAAAAAAATTTATTTCTTTTTTTTCCCCTCCATATTAAATAAATTAAACAAGTGACATAAATGAATGAATGAATGAATAATTCATGACAAGATGATTCTGATTTCATGACCAATATACCTGCCTACAACTTCTATGTCTGCCAGCATTTGAGTCATGCGCATAAACTAGACACTTTGCGTGCATAGACACTGCATCAAGTTCAATCGTCTTATTAGAGTCAGTTGGAAGAGACGGTAACGTTAAGCCATGTCACAAAAAAGGACGTATCCCTCAGGGGGACAGTAGTTCATAATCTGTCACTGTATTAATACAATTTATAATTTAACATTACAGTGTGACATTTGTGTCAATAATTGTCAATTGGGGGGGGGGCCCAAATCCAATTCTGCTTAGGGACCCCAAAAGGCTTGGGCCGGCACTAAAAAAAAGTTAATGTCAAAACATTCTCCAAAAGGCTTCATAATGACCTAACCTATACTGACACAACATTGTGACAGAACAGCCACGAGGGGCCCTATTTTTGTTAGTCACTGTGGATTAATTGATCAAATTGCAAATCTAACTCTACTGGGACATCAGTGGTCACTGCCCTCCATGCAAATGCTGGATTTCTGTGTCACCCACCACTGTATTATTGTTTTACTCTCACCTTTGAGAAAGGTGATTTGATGCAGTGTCATCCTGTTTACTATCATTCCGCCATGGGCTTCACATGCTGTTATAAATATCCTGAACAACATCTGTGCTGTGCAGAGCAGGAGGGGGGGTATGTCGTACTGTAGATTTTTTGTGTAGTGCAAGTTGGATCTGTCAAAACATGCATTTTGTCATTGATATAATTTGGTTTACAGGTGGATGTCTAAGGTTAAGATATTAACTTTCTCCTGCTGTGTTAAGAGGAATTTATTAGAAATTGATATTTTTATTTTAGGAACCGTTGACTGTTTATTGCACCTCTTATCTGTACATGTAATGTCAATGATAAGTTGTCTAACTGAGTGTATTGTACATATTTAAAGTGTCCAGAACAGCTGCAACCATGTCTTCATTCTCCTGGCTCTTCACTCTGTGGCCCTCATCAGCCCCATCCCTGCTCCTTGTGGGGCTTGTGGGCAGACAGCTGGGGCTCAGGGTGGGGTTGCAGGTGGTTCAGACAGTGACTTGTTCTCGTTTGGGTTCACCGAGCGCCCAGGGTCTGTTCCAGGATGGAGATGTAGTTATTGGTGGGCTCTTTAGTCTTTATCACGAGACTCCATCTACGGCCCACAACTTCACTCAGCTGCCAGACTACAAACCTTGCACCAGGTAAAACTCTGAACTGCATTGTTTGACACACATGCTAATTTTGTTGTTAAAAAGATGTTGCCTTAATTGCTTATCCAACGATGATACAAATTGATTATCTATATTACTTACAGATTATTACAAAGCAGTTTAACACATTTTGACAGATTTTTCTCCCATCCCTTTCCTTTTCATCTTCATTTCAGTCTGGAAAATCTCCCGTTACAGTACATATATGCTATGATGTTTGCACTGGAAGAAATCAATCATAGTACAAGCTTGCTACCAGGTTTGAAGCTTGGCTACCACATTCGTGATAGTTGTGGCCTGCACCCTTGGGCTATGCAGGCAGCACTGTCGCTGGTCGGAGGAGACAGCACCAGCTGTAATTCAGCAGCCCAGCCAGACTACTCTGATGGATATGGAGGGGGCATCAGAGAAAGGAGAGGTACTAAATCAAGTTCACATGGAACTGTTGTACGTTCTTCTCTATTAATAACAAGTGAATACAATGAGGACAGCATAAACACAGGTAACAGAACCAAGCACTATTTTTATTTCAATGAATGACTTTTTCCGTCATAATCTCTTAAATTATATTTATATCTCATAATGTCATCAGGTGAACGGCCCGTTCCTTTGATCATTGGCGGTTCCTCATCTATAGCAGCCATGATACTCTGCAGAGTCCTGGGGCCACTCTCTGTGCCTTTAGTGAGTTCCATCAAAATCCCCAAAGTTATTGGTGTTTGTTTTAAAGGAAAATTGGAATTGAAACAAGACACGTTTTCACTCAGAATGTTAAAATCCGATTTTCACTTTGTGAGACACTCTTTGGTTAAACATTTACCCTGTTAAACATAACATTTATAGTGTTTTTAAACCACTTTGATGGACTTTGGTGTGTTAATAGTGGCTATTTTTTCATGTTCTGTTATGTTATGTTATGTTATGTTTTTGCTGTCCTGAACTTGCATAAAAGTAAAGCTGAAATACAAGAAACAAACACTAAATGTGAGAAGAAAATGTCTTAATAGTGGTGAAATATGTATCCGTGCAGCAAGATAATTTGACTTGACAAGAAATCTTTAAATAGGTTGGTTTGGTCTTATAATAAATAGACTCTGGTAAGTGTTCAAAAATTTTACATAATTGGAGACTTGATGTTAGATCAAACTGCTTGAGATCAGATTTTTTGCCTTCTTAATGTTAGCACGCTGACAAACTGACGGCAAAGGGGCAAGAAAAATTAAAGTGTCAGTGATTATGATTATGCTGATACTTTTTTGTGAACGAGCATGATATGCAGCTTCACTCTACTTTAATGTAGATTATTTCACCAGTAAATAACTGATGACATAAGGCATACAAGACATATACATAATTGTAAATATATACCATGAAGTCAACGGTTGAAAAAACTAAAAACAACTTTTAAAACAAGATGATTACTTTCATATTTCTATGAATTAAATCCTGGCAGGGACAGAACTTTTTGTGTATTTCCTAAACTGTCTTCTCAGAGTAGACAACATAACCTGGGTGTAAATGAAATCACATCAATCTTTATGGGTGTGACGTTTCAGAGTAACTGCCGTTCGGCTGCCAGCAGACTGCCAGCCGGATCCCATTTAATTCCCAGCCACTGGGAGTCCCCCCTCCTCCTGGGAGTGTGCCCAGATTTCACTGTAAACACGCCCATTCATTCAATTGCAGGGTCCCTCGCAAATTTCACACAGCATAGATACCCTTTAAACCCAAACCATATTGTTCTCCCCCCTTTCATCTCAGTGGCAAATATTACACTTTTGTCCCACTACATTAATTTAAAGTATTAGTTTACTTAGCGTTAGCCCTATTGGTTACTTTACTTAATTTATTTATATTTTTTTATTAATAATCTAAAGTTGTAGTTAGATTAAATTATTATAGATTAAGTCAAAGCCACCCAGCAGTATATACATTTTTTGAGTTCATCCTTAACATGCTGCAGCTCTAATGCATACATGTATGTATGTATGTATGTATGTTTCTTGTCTTTTAGGTAAGCTACACTGCTAGCTGCCCTTGTCTAAGTGACAGGCGCCAGTTTCCGAACTTCTTCAGGACAATGGCCAGTGATATCTATCAAGCTCGAGCCATTGCCCAGCTTGCCATTCGTTTCAACTGGACCTGGATCGGAGCAGTGGTAGCAAACAACGATTATGGCCACATGGCAGTAAAGGTGTTTCCATTTTGTTGTAGAAATAGAAATAGAAGAAGAGCTATGGCATACAAGATACAATATTTAAATACTTTTCAATCATCTGATCTTTTTGCTCCTTTCAACTGTACATGTCAGGTATTTCAGGAGGAGACTCAGGGGAAAGGAGTGTGTCTGGCATTTGTGGAGACTCTCCAAAGGGAAAACATTGTGAGTGATGCCAGACGAGCAGCACTTAGGATTCAGGCCTCGACTGCAAGAGTGATTCTGGTCTTTAGCTGGTATACAGACGTGAGGGAACTGTTCCTGCAGCTAGCCAAGATAAATGTGAGCACTGAATCTGTAAATAATAGCAGAACTAATCTTATATGAGAAACAATGTTTTTATTTCTTTTTTAAATATCTCTTGATCTTATCATGTTGCTCTCATTAGGCGACAGACAGACAGTTCTTGGCCAGTGAGGCTTGGAGCACCAGTGGCAATCTCCTCCAAAATGTAATCACTTCTAAAGTGGCAAGTGGTGTTCTTGGTGTGGCCATTCGAAGTTCACCTATACCTGGATTTGAAAGTTATCTCAGGAATTTAAAGCCATCTCGTCGTCCTGACGATGCCTTTTTAAAAGAGTTCTGGGAAAATGAGTTTGGCTGCACTCCTGGAGCAAGCAGATTGCTTCAAAAGACTTCTTTACCAGCCTGCAGTGGGATGGAGTCCCTCGAGAGAGTGCAGAATTTTTTTACTGACACCTCTCAGCTAAGAGTGACATATAATGTGTACCTGGCTGTTTATGCTGCAGCCCACGCCCTCCACAGCCTTCTCTCCTGCCCCAACAGAGACAGCCCTCCTGGAAACAACAGCTCCACCTGCTCCTCTCCAAAACACATCAAACCCAGAGAGGTAAACACAAATATGTATATTTCAGCACTCTCATGAAAGGCATTTTAGACTTTCACAACCCATGTTTGCAAATTTCTAGGAGATTGTTTTAATGTCCCCAATGAAACTATCAAGGTACTGTTCATCTACTTTTGAGTAAAATGGCAACTATTTCATCATTTGATTGTTGCAGCTGTTGCAGCACTTGAACAAAGTGAACGTCACCACACCACAAGGAGAAATGTTTTATTTCCAAGGTGCCGACGTTCCAGCAAAGTACGACCTTGTCAACTGGCAGAACACCCCTGAGGGGTCAGTTAAACTTGTTTTGATCGGTCGTGTGGACGGGTTTGACCTCCACCTTAATGAGTCAGCTATTCAGTGGAGCACAGGAACCAATCAGGTAGTCACATTAACAAGTTGTGTCAAGGCTATTAAACATTATCTGTTGCAATGACTGTCTGGCTTTTTGTCTAGGTTCCTGTTTCAGTGTGCAGTGAGAGCTGCCCCCCAGGTACCCGAAAGGCCAACAGGAAAGGAGAACCTCTCTGCTGCTTTGACTGTATCCCATGTGCTGAAGGGGAGATTAGCAATACAACTGGTGAGGAAATCAAGACATATGATGTTCCCTTCAACATTTTATTTCGGCCAGTGCTGCAATCACAATAGTACATCCTTCTAATATGCAGCAACATTGATGCTTTCAGGTCTCCCGTTTAAGTTTATTTATGGCTTTTGTATGTCTTTCACTCAGGTTCTCTTCACTGTGAGCGTTGTCCATCTGAGTTCTGGTCCAATGTTGAACAAACAGCCTGTGTCCCTCGTCAGCTGGACTTTCTTTCCTTTAATGAAACATTGGGCATTACTCTGACCACTGCAGCTGTGTCTGGTGCTGCAGTGACAACAGCTGTGTTTGTGGTGTTTATTTTCTACCATCAAACACCTATGGTAAGGATACAGAATAATTCAATAAAGACACACTGAACATTTTTGACAACAATTTTGGTTTGGTCAATATATTTATTCCAGCAGAAATTATTTCTGCATTACTGTATATAATATAAATATTTGTTTAAAATAATCTAAATGAATCCATTTTGGGTTAAATGTGCTTGTCTTTTCATTTCTTATTTCAAGGTGCGAGCCAACAATTCAGAACTGAGCTTTTTGCTTCTTGTGTCGCTGAAGCTTTGCTTCCTGTGCTCGCTCGTCTTCATCGGTCGTCCATCAGTCTGGTCCTGTCGGTTCCAGCAGGCAGCCTTTGGGATCAGCTTTGTACTTTGTGTTTCCTGCCTCCAAGTCAAAACCATAGTTGTTCTGGCAGCGTTTCGCTCAGCTCGGCCCGGTGCTGCAGCCTTGATGAGGTGGTTTGGTCCGAGCCAACAGAGAGGAAGTGTTGGCCTCTTTACCTGCATACAGGTCAGTGATGCACATGCACTTTTTATGATCAAAACTGCTATTCTTTTCAAAATACTATGTCATTACATATATTAGCCTAACATTGTGCAATTTTTTTTGTTTCATTAAGGTTATCATCTGTATTATTTGGCTTTCACTGAGTCCTCCAGTGCCCCAAGCTGACTTGGACATCCCAGGATTACAGGTCACCCTAATGTGTGCCATGGCCTCTGTGGTGGGCTTCTCTGTGGTTCTGGGCTACATCGGCCTGCTGGCCTGCACCAGTCTCCTCTTGGCCTTTCTGGCTCGGAAACTCCCTGACAACTTCAATGAGGCCAAACTGATCACCTTCAGCATGCTGATATTCTGTGCTGTCTGGGTGGCCTTTGTCCCTGCTTACGTTAGCTCTCCTGGCAAATATGCAGTTGCTGTTGAGATTTTTGCAATCCTGGCCTCCAGCTATGGTTTACTGCTCTGTATGTTTGCTCCGAAGTGTTTCATTATTCTTTTGAGACCTGAGAAAAACACCAAGAAACACCTGATGGCCAGATAGCAAAAAACATTAACAATGCATGCTGTGACCTAATCATCTCTAAAAAATGAGAGTGATATTAATTTAGAAAATACATTAAAGTAAATTTATTAAGCTATTATATGCCTATCAATCTGCATCCCTTTATTTTATTTATATAGTAACTATATATAGTCATTTTCATCAGAGTAGTCATAGTCTGATGAATATCTGCTTTTTTAGACAACATGAATTATGTTTATTAATACAGACGACCAAAATGTTTTGAGTTTTTGATAAAAAAAACCCAAACATTTTGCAATATTTTTCAACAAATCAAACTTTAAACCATATACTTACTTTACTTCAGTTTCTACAACAATTACTAATGTAACACGCCTTGTACAGCATAAGACAAATAAAGATGAATAAAAGTAAGATCCAAGGTTGTGTTTTGTTTTGTGATGCAACAGTTGAAAAATTGATTTTGTGTTCTGAGAGAATCAGAGTTCTGAACGGGATTTGTATCAAATTGAATTCTATAAAAATGTAATGAATTGCCCTTATTGGGGAGGTTATTGTTTCACTGTTTCCATATATGAATGGGATCTAAACTGATGTAGCCCGCGGAAAGATAAAGCTGGTTTGGAGGACTTGAACCTATATTGGCTAAACCATATCCTGTCCAGTCAGTCCCCAGGATCTAACCAAATTTCCAGTAGTCTCATTTAAAATACCCATTAATGATAAAATCAATATTTTAAAGAAGTAAATTATCATCATGTTCAGGCAGTTACTGAACACAGATCTGGATCCAACCCTAACCCTTTTACCCCTCCAGATCAAACTGTTTAGTGCCTTATCAGTTTAGTGCCTTAATATTATGCAAAGAAAGGGAACAGGAATCATCCTGCTTAACATCTTGCTTAATCTTGTCAATACCCTCAGAATATCAGACTGTACTCAGATGGAGATTGGAGTATTTTTCTATTCCTAAATTGCCTATGTACCGTAATACCCAGGGCCGTCCAAAGGAGGGAAAATATTGTAAATACAAGCAATGATGACAACATTTATATTGAACCAAAATACTCATTGTTACTCATCAGAACAATCTAAATAAACTTTTTATTTATTGTTGCTTTGTCCAGTACAACCATGGTCTGATCAGTCGGCCACTGAGCAGCCATACTGGAACAGTCGGGGTTAAGTGCCTTGCTCAAGGGCACCTCAGTTGTGATAATGAGTGTGGAACAAGTGAGAGTTGGGTAGTGTCAGTGAAGGAGCCATCAGAGAGGATGATGTCGAGAGTTGCGTATATGTTCCGCATATATTTATGTAAGAAAGCGAGTACATGAAATGTAACAGGAGCAGTGTAGATCTGGGCAGGGCCCATTCACTGGACCGTCTCAGTGGCACTCAGTACATGTATTGCCAATTCTGTGTTTTTGCCATGTTGCAAGCCAAAATACTCAACACCTTTTGACCAAAAAAGAGCTGAAACACACACAACGCTGTAGGTATAAAGAAGTTCTATTCAATTAAGTGTAAGCTACCCTCAGCATACAAATAAATTGTATGATTCGCATTTGTATTATTAATGGGGAAGATATCTGGATTCTGTATACAAGCCAATGTTCTAATGGTAGGTGGGACAGCAGTAGCTCAGTCGGTAGAGACTTGGCTTGGGGACCGGAGGGTGGCCCCCATGTGCTCCCCGGGCGCCTGACATGGCAGCCCACTGCTCCTAGTTTGCAGTGTGTGTGTGTGTGTGTGTGTGTGTGTGTGTGTGTGTGTGTGTGTGTGTGTGTGTGTGTACTTACAATGTGCAGCTAGTGATGGGTTAAATGCGGAGGACTAATTTCGGGTGTGTTTGCATGTTGCATGTAAAGGTAACTGACAAAATAAAGATTCTTATAAAGATTCTTCGTAATGTGAATACAACTGGAGAGAGCAAACAGTCTTGATGTGACCCTCTATAACTGTTAACAATGGTCTGAAACTGATCATTTGTAATTTAGCATGCTAATCCTTTTCCCCTCTAATTTCACGTTCTCATGGCAGAGACCTACAAAAACTACAACTCTGCACTCTCACTGTATTTTCTAAATGTCATTGAATGGCCGCAGTCATACAGTTAAATTAAAGTTTAGAGCAGTTTTGATGATATGGCCGACCTATTTGAACCAAATATATATATAAACCTGTGTTTGATCATTCAGATAAGAAAAAGGATTGACTTGCACTTACATAACTGTCCACTCGCCATTTCCACTACCTACCTAAACAACAATAATCATTTGTAATCACGCTGTTGTTGTTTTTCTGTTACCCTTGAGAGGAGTGATTTGGGGTTGTGTCTACGTGCCATCATGTTAACTTGCTTGCGAAAAGACCTTACATATATTATAAATACCCACATTAATAGCTGGAATGTTCTAAGGAGGAGGAGGGGTGTTATGGTTTTGTTAGTCAGTGCCCAACCCAAGTTATGTGTTTGAAAATATATGTTTTGAACTTCAAATTGTTGTTTTTCTCTCCACAGGTGGATGTTTTAAAGCCAAAATGCCAACTTTTTTGTACTGTATTTGATCTGATTTGACTTTCATCAGAGGAACTGTTTATAGATATTGAATGTATTGCCTATTCATACAAGTTACCCAGCTGAGTATATATTCAAAGTGTGCAGAACAGCTGTATCCATGTCTTGTTTCTCCTGGCTCTTCACTCTGTGGCCCTCCCCAGCCCCATCCCTGCTCCTTGTAGGGCTTGTGGGCAGACAGCTGGGGCTCAGGGTGGGACTGCAGGTAGTTCAGGCTGTGACTTGTTCTCAGTGGGGTACAACCAGCAACCAGGGTCTGTTCTGGAATGGAGATGTAGTGATCGGAGGGCTCTTTGGTCTTCATTACCAACCTCCAGCTATAGACCACGATTTCACTCAGTTGCCGCACTACAAACCTTGCACCAGGTAAACTGTACTATTAACTGTGATTATTGCAGAAAGAACAGCAGTTTGTATCTATGCATCATTCAACATCTACACATGTACTGTGGCTTTACAGAATCAATCAGAAGTTTGACTGATATTTCTCTTGTTTCTTTTCTCCTGTGGTCTCAGTTTAGAACATGTTCCACTACAGTATATACATGCTGCTGTGTTTGCGGTAGAGGAGATCAATAATAGTACTATGCTGCTACCAGGTGTGAAGCTGGGGTACCATATTTTTGATAGCTGTGGTCGAGCGCCATGGGCCCTCCAGGCAGCACTGTCACTGGTTGGAGGAGACAGCACCAGCTGTAATTCAGGTAGCTTGTTATGCATCTGTACCACACTGTGTCCTTTACCAAATGAAATGATGACTGTGAAACAAATGCAAAGCTGTGTGTAAAAGAGAGATCTCCTTTTTAAAAAAAAATATTTTTGTAGAAATTATCTATCACGTGACAACATTTCACACTGTCATCAGGTGATCACCCTGTTCACTTGATCATCGGTGGTGCTTCATCTGTAAGCCAGATACTCTCCAGAATCCTGGGGCCACTCTCTGTGCCTGTAGTAAGTTTGGTTTTGCATACTGCATTAACACTATACTGTAACTTTTTTTTTTATCCTAATTTTCAGGTAGAAGCTGCCATCTTTAATTCCTCTCATTTTACTCCTCTTAAGATAGAAAAACTATTTTTGAAAATTAAGACAAATATTCTGGATGAAAGTCATCTGCTTTTTTAAAGATTGTTTTTTATTTCAATTAAATTAATTGATTATCTTAATTATTCAATCTTTCAGATTAGCTACCTGTCAAGCTGCCCTTGTCTAAGTGACAGGCGCCAGTTTCCTAACTTCTTTAGGACCATCCCCAGTGATATCTATCAAGCTCGAGCCATTGCCCAGCTTGCCATTCGCTTCAACTGGACCTGGATCGGAGCAGTGGTAGCAGACAACGATTATGGCCACATGGCAGTAAAGGTGTTTCCATTTTGTTGTAGAAATAGAAATAAAAGAAAAGTTATGGCATACAAGATGCAATATTTAAATACTTTTCAATCATCTGATCTTTTTGCTCCTTTCAACTGTACATGTCAGGTATTTCAGGAGGAGACTCAGGGGAAAGGAGTGTGTCTGGCATTTGTGGAGACTCTCCAAAGGGAAAACATTGTGAGTGACGCCAGACGAGCGGCACTTAGGATTCAGGCCTCGACTGCAAGAGTGATTCTGGTCTTTAGCTGGTATACAGACGTGAGGGAACTGTTCCTGCAGCTAGCCAAGACAAATGTGAGCAACTAAATCTATCAAAAGGCAATCGGGATATTAGCCAAAATTTTACAGACAATGTGGCTTTTTAAAAAACTTTTCTAACTTGATGATGATCATATCATGTTGTGCTCTCACCAGGTGACAGACAGACAGTTCTTGGCCAGTGAGGCTTGGAGCACCAGTGGCAATCTCCTCCAAAATGTAATCACTTCTAAAGTGGCAAGTGGTGTTCTTGGTGTGGCCATTCGAAGTTCACCTATACCTGGATTTGCAAATTATCTCAGAAGTTTGCACCCAATTCATCGGCCTGATGACGAGTTTTTAAAAGAGTTCTGGGAAAATGAGTTTGGATGCACTCCTGAGGTCACACCTCTCTCTTCATATTTCTCTTCATCCCTCAAATCTGGCCATCCGTTAAATATTCATAGTTCACTTGTCAGTAGATCTCTTTGGAAAGCTTCTCTACCAGCCTGCAGTGGGACAGAGTCTCTGGAGGGAGTGCAGCACCCATTCACTGACACCTCTCAGCTAAGAGTGACATATAATGTGTACCTGGCTGTTTATGCTGCAGCCCACGCCCTCCACAGCCTTCTCTCCTGCCCCAACAGAGACAGCCCTCCTGGAAACAACAGCTCCACCTGCTCCTCTCCAAAACACATCAAACCCAGAGAGGTAAACACGGTTATCATCCTGAGAAGGGAAATCTATTCTTTAACAACCAATGATTTTAAGTTCTGTCAAATTTTCATGAGAATCATCCTTCATGTGTCATAGTGTGTCAATATTTTGATGGTTTCAGCTGTTGCAGCACTTAAACAAGGTGAATTTCACCACACCACAAGGGGAAATGTTTTATTTCCAAGGTGCCAGCATTCCAGCAAAGTACGACCTTGTCAACTGGCAGAACACCCCTGAGGGGTCGCTTAAACTTGTTTTGATCGGTCGTGTGGACGGGTTTGACCTCCACCTTAATGAGTCAGCTATTCAGTGGAGCACAGGAACCAATCTGGTAGTCACATCAAGTTGTTTCAACCTGCTGTTGAAATGAATATCTCTGTCAACTCACAAAATTATCTAATTGAGAATGTTAATTGGGTTTATGTTTAGGTCCCTGTTTCAGTTTGCAGTGAGAGCTGCCCCCCGGGTACCCGAAAGGCCAACAGGAAAGGAGAACCGCTCTGCTGCTTTGACTGTGTCCCATGTGCTGAAGGGGAGATTAGCAATACAACTGGTGAGGTTTAACAATAAAAAACACCAGCTAGTCAAGTGTCCTAGATTCCAAAATTCAGTGATGCTGACTTTAGTATCGGCCTGCTTTAAGCTAATTTTCCTCTCATTTCACTTCTCCTCTTTCCCCCTCTACCCTCTTCTCTCTCTCAGGTTCTCTTCACTGTGAGCGTTGTCCATCTGAGTTCTGGTCCAATGTTGAACAAACAGCCTGTGTCCCTCGTCAGCTGGACTTTCTTTCCTTTAATGAAACATTGGGCATTACTCTGACCACTGCAGCTGTGTCTGGTGCTGCAGTGACAACAGCTGTGTTTGTGGTGTTTATTTGCTACCGTGAAACACCTATGGTAAAAATCCAAAGTAATGTTAACAAAACTAAACTGTACATTTCATCAAATCCTCATCGTTGTGCAGTTTTATTTGTTAATGATATGGTGAGGTCCATTTCATTTAATTCCGTAACATAGAATTTCTTTCCTTACAAGCTAAAGTGGACTGCTACATTACTGAAAAAATATAAAGTTAATCTGAATTATTCCTTGTTTGGCTGTTAATGTCCTTGCCATTTTTTAACATGATTTCTCCGGTACAGGTTCGAGCCAACAATTCAGAACTGAGCTTCCTGCTTCTTGTGTCTCTGAAGCTCTGCTTCCTGTGCTCACTTGTCTTCATCGGTCGTCCATCAGTCTGGTCCTGTCGTTTTCAGCAGGCAGCCTTTGGGATCAGCTTTGTACTTTGTGTTTCGTGCCTCAAAGTCAAGACCATTGTTGTTCTGGCAGCGTTTCGCTCGGCTCGACCCGGTGCTGCAGCCTTGATGAAGTGGTTTGGTCCAGGTCAACAGAGAGGAAGTGTCTGCATTCTCACTTGTATACAGGTACTACAGATGTGCGCAAGTTTTACGTAAGTGTTGGTGTACTATATTTTAAATCAATTCAGTTGCATTTTATTCAATTCAGGTTATCATCTGTGCCATATGGCTGTCCCTCAGCCCTCCAGTGCCTCGACGTGATCTGGGTTTTCAAGGGTCAAAGGTCACCCTGGAGTGTTCCATGGCCTCTGTGGTGGGCTTCTCTCTGGTTCTGGGCTACATCGGCCTGCTGGCCTGCACCTGCCTCCTCTTGGCCTTTCTTGCTCGGAAGCTCCCTGACAACTTCAATGAGGCCAACCTGATCACCTTCAGCATGCTGATATTCTGTGCTGTCTGGGTGGCCTTTGTCCCTGCTTACGTTAGCTCTCCTGGGAAGTATGTTGTCGCTGTGGAAATTTTTGCAATCCTGGCCTCCAGTTATGGTTTACTGCTCTGTATGTTTGCTCCAAAGTGTTTCATTATTCTTTTGAGGCCTGAGAAAAACACTAAGAAAAGTTTGATGGCCAGATAGCCTGGATAAAATAACATGACTTGACAATTTGCATGCATTCACTACATTTATTCAGTACCGCATACTGGAATGAGCATTATTATTCTGATTTCCCAGAAACAGATAATACCATAGAATCATACTGTTTTTGCTAATAGTGTATCAACTGTGCAGTACCTGAAGGTTCTTTCCAATTCAGGCATTCATATAAAATTATTATCTATGTTATTTAAAGGACCATTCAGTCATTTAAAAAATAAAAAAGGGAAATGAAAGCACTCTTTCTTGTGTTTATCAGTTAATTAGTTTTCATATTGGGCTCACAGATCACAGATTACAGATTGTACCATGAATTTACACTGAAGGTTGTTATCAATGAAAATAATTAGTATCTGTACCTCACACATACTTACATTGCTGTAAAGTGACTGGGATCCATAAAGGAAGAAAAATACTATTTAGTACAGTGGCCATTAGTGCTCAGTGTACTGCAACATAATTACATACATGCAAAAACAGAAAACACAACACAATATAAAGTGAATAAAGCGCTGCAATTTGCATAGAACAAAAATGGAGCAAACTTAAACAAAGAAGAATAAAACAGATCTGAGTAAGAAAAAAAGAAAAGAACCGGTCAGGATACAGTTGTTGCCATGGTTTGTGGGCTCATGGAGCTACTTACTCAACACATTTAATGCTCTCATTAGGTGTCATTATTGTCTGTATATGGTCAGTTTATTTGAATCAATTAGCTTAAGAATCTAACTTTATAAAGTAAACATCTATAATAAAAATCTAAATCATGAAATCTGAAAATATATTACTGGCTCATTTTTTGTAACATAACAGAATCATAGACATGTTCAGACACTTACTGTTCATTCAGGTTAATTTGTATTTATCCTGAAATCATACAGATTGAATATATTTATGTTATCAAAACAACACATGGTCGTTACTGTGTCTAATAATGTCAACAGAGCTTCTACTTCACAATGCAAGGCTTTTCAAAACAAATGCCTTCACCTTGTAGAACATGTTCCTGGATGCCTGATCACCCTTAATGATTAAAAACTCTAACTAATCCAACCAAATCCTGATTCAATCCTGCAATCATTATATAAAGCACACATACAAACTGAAAAAGAAAAGAGACACTGACACTGATTAGAGATATTATTGCAGTGCCCCGGCCCATCAGCATCTATAGACCTTTGGCCGGTTTCAGGCTGAATTTTGGTGTCTAAAGTTATGCACAAGACATCAAGAATATTTACAGTTGATGAAAAGGTGTAGCCATGAAACAAAGAGCATCTGGTTTCAATATCTCACTAAGTGTTTACAACATATGGCCTACCTCCAATAAACAGCTAGACCGAGATGATGCACAATAAATATGTGACACTTTCAGGTGGAGTGTTTATTATTCTTAAGATGAAACATGCAGGTAAAATGTTAATCACTGACACTGACACTGGCTAAACAGGCAGCAAACATAATTGAAGTTTCAGCAGCTGCTGTAAGTTTGGGAAACATACTGGACAAACAATGCCAAAACAGAGAAACGTGATTTACTGGTGGTTTACTGTTGGCCATCACTTAGATGTTTATGTACCAATGTGTTTGTGTGAAGGAGGCACCATCTCGTGGTGACACCCTGAAATTGAATGAACGGGGCTTGAATGGGTATGTTAACTGTGGAACTGGAAAATGTCTGAACTAAAATGCAGCTGACTGGCAGCTGGAGTGCCTCCAATTGTGAGTGACTGGGACTGTATTGTTCATTAACAATACAGTCATAACGTATTTCATTGTCTTTTCTCATACAGCAAAATTATGGAAGAGGATATGGCCGCTGTAAAAACATTTTGAGCTCTGACCTTTTTCTTACTACTGAGAAAAAAGTCAGAACTCATTTGGAAAAATCTGGTAGTGATTTGAACTGAGATAAAAGAACCCCAGAACATTCCAGCAGATCATTTAATGATGATATTCTGATCTCATCCGATTCACTTCATTGGCAGCTGGCAGTAGAATTTCAGATGAAAATTTGAATGCTGGTGGAAGAAGCACAGAAGAAGTGCTGATTATGTCTCCTGTAATTAAATGCAGTTGTTATGACTTGCTCGTACCTCGACCCATGATTGCCTTCTTTGTGTTCCTCTCTGGTCTCAGCAGGATTATGTAACATTTGGGTCCAAACAGTGCCACCAAGAGACCAAAACTGGAGGCCAGGATGGCGAATACCTCCACGGCATCTGCATATTTGCATGGTGAGCTGACATAAGCAGGGACAAAGGCCACCCACACAGCACAGAAGATCAGCATGCTGAAAGTGATGAGTTTGGCCTCATTGAAACTATCTGGAAGATTCCTGGATATGAATGCAATCAGAAAACTGAGGGAAGCCAACGAGCCAATATAGCCCAGTAACACTGCAAAACCAACTGTGGACCCAACTGCACACTCATAAACTATCTTATCATTGTAGTATTGAGTGTTTTTGTGAGGAGTTGGGGAGGCAGATACAATCCAGACAGTGCAGATAGCTGCCTGAATAGAAGTAAGAACAATAACTGTCCCTCTCTGCTGCAAAACACCAAACCACTTCAGACTGGCTCCCCCTCCTGGCTTGGAGGCCTTGAACACAGCCAGAACCACCATGGTTTTTACCAGAATACATGAGATACAAAGCACAAAGCTGATCCCAAATGCTGCATGTCTCAGCTGGCATGTCCACAGTCTGGGACGGCCAATAAACAGCAGCGAACACAGGAAACATAACTTAAGTGACAGCAATAGCTGGAAACTCAACTCTGAATTGTTGGCACGTACTATAGGTGTGCTGTGATGACAGATAAATATGCCTAGGACAACAGCACACATACATGTGCCCAGCAAAGAAGTTGCTGTCAAGCAGATACCCAGAGGCTCATGATAGGAGAGAAACTCTGTTTTCTTAGGAACACAGTGGTCACGCTGGGGGCTGGACCAGAAGTCCTCTGGACAACTGGTGCACTCCATGGAGTCTATGAAAAAAGGAACAGTTTTAAAATGTATATATATTCACACACTACAATGTTTAAAACTAAATACCAACCAGTTTCATTACTGATCTTTCCCTCAGAACAAGGGATGCAGTCAAAACAGCACACAGGTTCCCCTTTCTTTCTGGCCATGCGGGTACCTGGAGGACAGCTTTCACTGCAAACTGAGCGGGGTGGCTATAGAGAGAAAAATATCACTTTACACTGCTATACTGAGTTATCCATGGTGTGTCTGAAAAATTCAATATAACCTTTTTGGATTCAAAGTTCCAGAAGATTTTATCTTCATCGAGTGTGAGTTCTTCACCTTTAAAGGCCGACCTCTTGACCTCACCCACATTCTGCAGTTTTGTTCTTCCATCAGGGAGCCACAGCCAGTTCATGATATCATATATTGGTAGTGCATCACCATTTTCATCAAATGATACTTGATCACCAAATGATGTGGTGAAGTTGACCTTTTGCAAGTAAAACACTAACTGTGAATATCAGAATAAGGGAGAGAGAAAAAGATTCAGATATAGAGTGTAGATTAAAAACTATTTCTATATGACCAGCATGAAGAGTCAATTATCGAACTGTCGATTTAACTCATGAACAGATGTATACATTAACACATCCAAAAAAATCTTTCCTTTAAGGTGAAGTCACATGTCTGTGGAAGCTCTGAGAGGCAAGTTAGAAATTCTGGTGATCCATTTTTCGATGTCTTTGAAGGCAATCGTGTTTTCTGCCAGGTGAGTTTTAGCATCAATCAAAATAGTTTCCAGCCAAACGAAAGGCAGGAAAGTGAAGTTACATAACTTACGATGAACAATATGTGTACCTTGTGTTTAGAGTGCATGAAGAAATTAAAACTCAGTTAGAAGGAAACATGAGTGCTTTGGGTTTCCTTTTAGAACATGGTGTATTACTGTAGTTCATCCTCTTGTGGCCAACATGAGTATTACAAAACCGAACACTTCAGAATTGGTCATAACAAAAACATTTCTCACATATAGCTAATCTTTTACCCCTACTTGTAGAGGACTAAGTAACTAACAAAGATTACAACAATTCTTTTTCTCATATGCCTCTTAGGGCTTCAGTATTTTCCTTCAGTAGGAAAAATCTGATTATGTCTTATCAACGGATATCACACCTGCCATGGCTCCAGTCGTTGCAAAGTTGCACAGCTGTGCCCGCTGAAAGGCCCTCTCCCTGGCTCACACTGCAGCATGTCATCAAGGGCATAGGCCAGAGCATACACAGCCTTGTACACATTATACTCTGGCCTGAGGTTTGAAGTGTCCAACAACTCAGTTTCCATATCCTCTAAATCTTCCTGTCCTGTACATAATACTCCTTCAGATTCCACCCAACCTGCTGGAGGTGGTGTAAATCTACACTGAAATGTGAATTCCCAAAACAGTTTCACCTGCAATGCAACCCACATATAAACAAAAATAAAAACATAATATTATTCTTAGACTTTGTCATCACATTATAAAGTTAAACTCTCACTATGCTGTTTCTATAGCTGTTGTGGTTGAGGTCAGGACGTATTCGTAGCAGGAATTCCCTGAGCCCTGGTATTTCTCCTCGACGAATGGCAATGCCCAGTGTGCCAGCCAGGTACGGTATGAGGTGGCGGGTCTGAAACACAGCAGCTGCTGTCCAAGCTTCACTGGCTATATATATATATATATATATATATATATATATATATATATATATATATATATATATATATATAGTCACCAGATGCGGACCGATGTGGTTTGACCTAGGGCACGGTTTTAATGAGAAACAAATGACCCTGCAAGCAAGTGTAACTATGTAAAACACAACAGTCTTTAATTAAAACCAATGAAAACCCATCCATTGTAATATGAGACGCTATAGAATAACTTTTTATCCAAGCGGCATGACATTTCATATTCATTTCATATTGTTTTGTTGTGGGTAAAATCCTTTACGTCATGATAAAAGTTACCTATATACCTATGCCAGGATTGCAAATACCTCATATGTGATGTCAATGAACTTACATAATAAAGTTTAAATAAGTAAAGTTTGCATATATATTTTTTTAGAAATTGTATATAGAAAAAAGTTTAATTCTGTCTGATGAAGACAAGTGCAGTAATTATGCCTGGATTTCCCGACCCATGATTGCCTTCTTTGTGTTCATCTCTGGTCTCAGCAGAATTATGTAACATTTGGGTCCAAACAGTGCCCCCAAGAGACCAAAACTGGAGGCCAGTGTGGCAAACACCTCCACTGCATCTGCATATTTGCCTGGTGAGTTGACATAAGCAGGGACAAAGGTACGGAGCCCCTAAAGGGACATGGATGGACTTTTTTTTTTTTTGCGAGATCTCGCAAAAGTATTGCGAGATCTCGCAAAGTATTGCGGGATCTCGCAAAAAGTATTGCGGGATCTCGCAAAAAGTATTGCGAGATCTCGCAAAGTATTGCGGGATCTTGCAAAAAGTATTGCGGGATCTCGCAATAAGTATTGCGAGATCTCGCAATACTTTTTTGCGAGATCTCGCAAAGTTCTGTCCTACTTCGGTGAACCGGAAGTAAAACAGACACACATGATGGAGGAGCGTACACATCATCCGTGCTCTGTTGTAGGACCATAGTAGGCTCCTCCATGCTGTGTCTATTTTACTCCCTCCTCCCCCTTCTTCTTCTTCTTCTTCTTATTTTAGGCTACGTGTTTTACTTCCGGTTCACTGAATGGAGAAAAAACTTTTGCGAGATCTCGCAAAAAGTATTGCGAGATCCCGCAATACGTTTTGCGAGATCCCGCAATACTTTTTGCGAGATCCCGCAATACTTTGCGAGATCTCGCAAAAAAAAAAAGTCCATCCATGTCCCTTTAGGGGCTCCGTACAAAGGCCACCCACACAGCACAGAAGATCAGCATGCTGAAAGTGATGATGAGTTTGGAATTCAAATCTGGCAGCGATGTGAGTTGAGATCAAAGAACCCCAGAACATTCCAGCAGACCATTTGATGATGATCCGATCACATCCCATTCACTTCATCAGCAGCTGGCAGTAGAATTTCAGATCGAAATTTGAATGCTGTTGGAAGAAGTTTTTGTCCTGCCACTGAACTCTTTCTTGAACGAGAAACATTTCATCCATCTACACAGCTACTCCTCAGACATGAAAGTGCAGTCATTGAGTGATTTGAGAATGAATAAATAATTAAATATAGCGAAGGTTGTACGTTGTAACTCTGGTTATATGGTGTAAATCAGAGCATGTTAACCTTGTGACAGTGCCATTGCTAGTAATTGCCACAACATACTTTTTGCTTCTATATCTGTATTGGATACAGAAGAAGTGCTGATTCTGTCTCCTGTAATTAAATGCAGTTCTTATGACTTGCTCGTATCTCGACCCATGATTGCCTTCTTTGTGTTCCTCTCTGGTCTCAGCAGGATTATGTAACATTTGGGTCCAAACAGTGCCAGCAAGAGACCAAAACTGGAGGCCAGGATGGCGAATACCTCCACGGCATCTGCATATTTGCCTGGTGAGCTGACATAAGCAGGGACAAAGGCCACCCACACAGCACAGAAGACCAGCATGCTGAAAGTGATAAGTTTGGCCTCATTGAAACTATCTGGAAGATTCCTGGATATAAATGCAATCAGAAAACTGAGGGAAGCCAATGAGCCAATATAGCCCAGTAACACTGCAAAACCAACTGTGGACCCAACTGCACACTCATAAACAATCCTGTCAATGTAGTATTGAGTGTTTTTATAAGGAGTTGGGGAGGCAGATACAATCCAGGCAGTGCAGATAGCTGCCTGAACAGAAGTGAGAACAATAACTGTTCCTCTCTGCTGCAAAACACCAAACCACTTCAGGCTAGCTCCCCCTCCTGGCTTGGAGGCCTTGAACACAGCCAGAACCACCATGGTTTTTACCAAAATACATGAGACACATAGCACAAAGCTGATCCCAAATGCTGCATGTCTCAGCTGGCATGTCCACAGTCTGGGACGGCCAATAAACAGCAGTGAACACAGGAAACATAACTTAAGTGATAGCAGTAGCTGGAAACTCAGTTCTGAATTGTTGGCGCGTACTATAGGTGTGCTGCGATGACAGATAAATATGCCTAGGACAACAGCACACATACATGTGCCCAGCAAGGAGGCAGCTGTCAAGCCGATACCCAGAGGCTCATGGTAGGACAGAAACTCTGTTTTCTTAGGAACACAGTGGTCACGCTGGGGGCTGGACCAGAAGTCCTCAGGACAGCTGGTGCACCCCATGGCATCTATAAGAAAAGAAACAGACTTGAGATACTCTATATGTTAATATTATGTCTCAAAACTGCAATGTTTAAAGTTCAAAACCAACCACTTTTATTGCTGATCTTTCCCTCAGAACAAGGGATGCAGTCAAAACAGCACACAGGTTCCCCTTTCTTTCTGGCCATGCGGGTACCTGAAGGACAGCTTTCACTGCACACTGAGCGGGGTGGCTATAGGGAGAAGTATCTGTTATTCTCCATTACTTTACACAGCTATACTGAGTTATCCATGGTGTGTCTGAAAAATCAGACATAACCTTTTTTAATTCAAAGTTCCAGAAGATTTTGTCTTCATCAATTGTCAGTTCTTCACCTTTGGAGTCTGACCTCTTGACCTCACCCACATTCTGAACTTTTGTTCTTCCATCTGGGAGCCACAGCCAGTTCATGACATCATAGATTGCTAAGGCATCACCATTCTCATCAAATGACACTTGATCACCAAATGTTGTAGTGAAGTTGACTTTTTCCAAGTAATACCCTAGCTACCATAGAGAAAAACAAAGAGGACCGATTAAAGCTCAAAGACCAAAAGCAATTAATGTGATGCTTGTACCTCCTGTATTTATTTAGTTTTTTTTCTTAATCTATTATAGCAGTTAGCTTCAAGAAATTGCTATTTCCAACCCAGATACCTTCACTTTGGCAGATGACTAGGTTGTTGAGGGTTAAATATTTCTGTGTAATCATGGTAAACATAGGGATACCCAGAATTCAATTTTTAAACTGTATACTACACTTATGAACACATCAAAACAAGAACCTATTACTGAGCTAATAATATTAACCACTGCCATCACCCAGTAGAAGGTAATCCTCTCACTTTTTGTTCGGCACATTACAATTAGCGGTACCACTTTGCAAGAAACACTAAAAACTATGATTTAGTCATGTAACAGATGGAGTGTAAAGTGATATCACACCTGCCATGGCTCCAGTTCTTTCAAATTGCCACAGCTGTGTCCACTGAAAGGCCCTCTCCCTGGCTCACACTGCAGCATGTCATCAAGGGCATAAGCCAGAGCATACACAGCCTTGTACACATTATACTCTGGCCTGAGATTGGAAACGTCCAACAACTCAGTCTCCACATCCTCTAGCTTTTCCTGTCCAGTACATAATGCGCCCCCAGCCTCCACCCAACCAGCTGGAGGTGGTGTGAATTTACATTGAAATGTGAATTCCCAAAACTGGTTTACCTGAAATATATTCAAAACAGTCTTAGAAATGATGACTATATATTATTTTTGCAATTACCAGATCAATACACAGTTAAACTCTCACCATACTATTTCCATAGCTGTTGTTGTGATGGTGTAGATCAGGAAGCATTTGTAGGAGGAATTCCCTGAAGCCTGGTATTTCTCCTCGACGGATGGCAATACCCAGTGTGCCAGCCAGGTACGGCATGAGGTCAGGGGTCTGGAGGACGGTAGAAGCTGTCCAGGCTTCACTGGCCATCCACTGCAGGCCTGTCACATTCTGCCTCACCACCTGTGGGTCAAATAAGATAATTAACTCAATAAGGCCATGTCACTAAAGTAATGACGAGTCTTCTGAATTGTACTGTACACAGTACACACATGATGTCTTATTTGTTCATACACAGATGCAATCCTGTGTTTTATACTGTCTTATATGAGCAAAGCGATGCATATCATCATAACCACAGTTTTGTGTAATTTGTCTGACTACCTGATCATACTCTGAAACCCTGCCAACAGGGCATTGAATAAAAAGAGGTGTAACCTATTCAAATTAAAATATTTGTCACAGGCCAATATGTTATTGCAACTTCAATCTTTCAATTTGATAAATTAAAACAAAATAGGACATTTAACTTAGGTTACAGTTCAAGCCTAACCTCTTCCATGAGGTTAATCATGTAACTCTCATGTGCAAACACAATGACCACACGAGCTGTGGATTTCTTCATCAAATTAACGATCCTCCTTAGTTCAACTGGGTCATTGTCCCACGGCAACACCTCTAAGTAGGCAAGACAACCTTCACCAGAGTGTGCCAGGTCAGATTGGAAGGATCGAGCAGCATGGAGTCCATAGTCATCATCACTGATCAGCAGACCTGCCCAACTCCAGCCGAAACGCTTCAGTATCTGAATCATAGCTTGCACCTGAGTGAATAAAGAGATTAGTGTGCAGGCTGAAATTTTCTTTCTGTGGAAAACATGCTAAAAAGGCTTCACATAGGATTATATTAGATCCATCTTAGATTGATTTAGTTATTGCAGTTCAAGGAATACAACAGTTTTTGCAGAGTAGAGATATTCCTTCTTGTGAATGTTTCACTGCACATCCTTTTCATGCATTTTAATTTTTGTGATGGATGGTCACCTGGAAAGCATCACTTGGGATTGTCCTAAAGAAGGATGGAAACTTCTGCCGGTCACTCAGACAGGAACATGTGGCAAAATAACTCACCTGTGAAAGACACAGACTGTACAGCCTGAAAATATTCAAAGCCTTTTCCTGCTCTTTCAATATTTGATGGTAGCTCCCAGTTTACAAGTGACATTAAATCTGAGATCATATCAAAATGATCCAAAACAATTCATAGAAGGTGTTACGGGCCTTGGTCTGATTGGCAAACTTACCATCGGTACTCTGTACAAACCTAGAACAGAGGAGATGGCAATAGAATGTGTAGAAGAAGAATCACCCACAATCCCTATGACTGGAGGGGTTCCTGCACAGGTCTCATCTAATATAAACTGCTCCTCTTGACCACTGACTGCGGATAATCCTGCACGAAATGAAATCCCCAGTTTGACACAGTGATCATAAAGACTGTATCCCAGAGTCACATTAGGTAGCAGCTTGTTGTTTCTGTTGATCTCATCAATAGCAAAGGCCATGGTCTGGGCCCTTCTAAATCCTACAACATCAAAACTAACACAAATACCAGTATTAGCAATTGAAAAATACAACATATAATAATTGCGACAACATGACCACATTGCACAGGTACACATTTCACAAACAATTATGGCTGTTGAATATCAACAATTATTTACAATAATGAAATAGATAAATGTTTAAGATAACATATGTGTATAATGTAATTCTTTCAGAGTAATATTTGATTTGCAGAAATACATATAAAATCATTTTCTCCAGTTTTTGTTTTTGCCAGTTCATTGAGAGACTCACCCATGGCAGGTAGGCTGTTGTGGGTTCGAGGTAAAAGACAGGTCAGGAAAGACAGAGAAGAAGTGGACCTGAAATATCCCACCTAGAACCACATCTCCAGCCTTGTGCATCTCATTTAGATGAAACCGTCCCTGTAACTGGCAGGAAGAGGAATAAAGAGGGGAGGACACAGCAGAAGAGAAGTAGGAATACAAGAACATGAAATACATTAGCGAGAACAATTTAATATCTAAAAATCCCCACATGACTCTCGTCCTGTTCATCCCTCTCCTGAGCCCAGTCAGCTTTATCACGGTCAACCTCTTTTATTGACTTGCAGCATTGTTTAATCTTAAACCCCACCCAATGGGCTATAAGCAAGAGTAGGGGCAGGGCCTAGAATTATTCTAATTTCATATTGATTTTGAGCAAACTAAGACAAGTGGTGCAACATTATCTCTTCCCATCAATTTTTCTTTGTACTGTCCTTTTCATGATAACAGACAACAGTGTTGAGGGTAAAGAGTTTCAAAAGCAATGTGTTCCAGCAATATATTTCTTCAAGCGGTTACGGAGTAATATGTAACGTGTAATCATTTTTGGTCCTAAATATCCACAGTATTGTCACATAATTAATGTTAACAAGTAAGTTGAACCGATAGTGTTTATTTTATTAAGAATCCATCCACACCGCACATGACCGCAACCTTCCGCCACCAAAAAAAATCACTCTGTGTGACTGAAATGAGCCATATTTTATAGGACTAACAATGGTCTTGGTAAATGGTAAATGGTCTTGCATTTTTATAGCGCTTTTCAAGTCTACTGACCTCTCAAAGCGCTTTACAATACTCGCCACATTCACCCATTCACACACACATTCATACACTGATGACGGAGGCTGCCATGCAAGGCGCCAACTGCTCATCAGGAGCAACTTGGGGTTCAGTATCTAGCTCAAGGACACTTCGACATGCAGCTTGGGAGGAGCCGGGATTCCAATCAGCAACCTTCCGATTACTAGACGACCCGCTCTACCTCCTGAGCCACAGCCCCCAATGAAGCCGAGTACTAGTGCACTTTAATTTACATGAATTTACTTGAATCACACATACCAACGCATTCCTTGTTCTCAGGAGTATAATAAAAAGACATAGAAAAATAATTGTTTGTATTTTCATGTCATTATAAGCTACATTGTTGGGAAACAAGATGGCGCCAGTGTGTGTGGCCTGCTATCTGTCACTGCCAGTGCTGTGTGTGTTTATGCTGTGTGTTTCGCTTCTTGCTCTGGATGTCAACTCTCTACTGGTGTATGATCGCCTGCTGAATCTTAAACTTTCTGCCTTAGATGTAGTAAAATTGGATGATGGTGGACTTGAAACTTTGCCCCTGCTCCTGGCAGGGGTCCCAGCTCACCTTTGCTGCGCCCCAGCCCCACCTTCTCAGCCTAAGCGCCCCCGCCGCCAGGGAAACAAAGTGGCCGGCTGGTGAGGCTGAAGGCCTGTCTCGTGCGCTTTTCTACGCCTTCTTGGAGAGATTGGAACCGTGCCTAGCTTTGTTATTCCTCGATGCACGCTGGACCCTGTCGATGTCTGGCTGATACCTCGTTGGCCAGGAAGAGGTGTTCCAGCCCCACGACCCCTGGTCTCCTCGTCCCCGCTGGCGCGGGGTGAATCACCGCAATTTGTGGTATCTGTGTCAATTTGAGGCTGCTCTTGCCTGTAATGCAGTTAAACCTTGCACTGCTGCTCGGCGCTGTCGCATTATTAACCCTTCCACTGCTGTTCAGTTCTCGGTTGCTTTCAATCAGAACATTCAGGCTTTCTCTTCCACACATCCCCTCTCTAAGTTCTCTGTCAATGACCTTGTAGATCATTTTAGTTAAAGACTTACAAATGTTATTGATGGCATTGCACCCACTAAAGTGAAGGTGATCTCTAGTAAGAACAAATCTCTTTGGAGAAATGCCACGCTAGTCAAAATGGAAAAAAGGAATGTTGAAAAGCTGAGTGCAGGTGGTGTAAAACAAATATTCAGGTTCTTTTTTTAACATTTATAAAAAAGAGACTTTACATTTTTAATTGAGAACTGAAAAAGTCAAGCCAGTCCTTATTCTCAGAGATTCTCACCAGACACAATAATAATGCAGGTGACCTGTAGACTGGCTAACAAACCCTCCTGTGCCAGCAGCCTCTGAACCTTCCTCCTGATGCCTTGATACATTACCAGCAGGATTCTTCAAAAAAGTTTCAGAGTGCACTCTAGATCTGTTACAAATAGTCCATGTCTCTTCTCTCAGCTGTCTTCCCACAAATGTAGTTCTAAAATACATGGCATGAAAAGTGGAAAGAGGATATAGCATCAACTGATGTATGAACATGGTTTAAGCTTTGTGGCTACATGGCTACATGTTGAGACCTAAAAACTCCTTAAAACTGTGGAGACCATCAGCCTACGAGGGATGTGTGAAGTAATAACCAGATGTGGACCAATGTGGTTTGACGTAGGGCACAGTTTTATTATAATGAACAACATATGACCCTGCAAGAAAGTGAAACTATGTTAAACACAGTCTTTAATTACACCAAGAATAACCCATCCATAATAATGTAAGATGCTGTAGAATAACTTTTTCTAAGCAGTTAGACATTTCATATTCATTTCACATTCTTGTGGGTAAAATAATTTATGTCATACATGACATAAGTTACCTATGTGATATAAGTTACCCAGGTACACTACCAGTCAAAGGTTTGGACACACCTTCTCATTTAATTGTTTTTCTTTATTTTCATGACTATTTACATTGTAGATTCTCACTGAAGACATCAAAACTATTATGTAGTAAACAAAGTAGCCACCCTTTGCTTTGATTACTGTAGTGTATGTGACATAGGAGAACATATGTAATGTAAGTTAACATAAATTAAGTTTGCATATTCTTTTTTATTGTATATTGAAAAAGTATTCATTCTGTCTCATGAAGATAAGTGCAGTTACTAGTTCTTGATTTCCCGACCCATGATTGCCTTCTTTGTGTTCCTCTCTGGTTTCAGCAGAATTATGTAGCATTTGGGTCCAAACAGTGCCACCAAGAGACCAAAACTAGAGGCCAGGATGGCAAATACCTCCACGGCATCTGCATATTTGCCTGGTGAGCTGACATAAGCAGGGACAAAGGCCACCCACACAGCACAGAAGATCAGCATGCTGAAAGTGATGAGTTTGGCCTCATTGAAACTATCTGGAAGATTCCTCGCTATAAATGCAGTCAGAAAACTAAGTAAAGCCAATGAGCCAATATAGCCCAGTAACACTGCAAAACCAACTGTGGACCCAACTGCACACTCATAAACAATCTTATCATTGTAGTACTGAGTGTTTTTATGAGGAGTTGGGGAGGCAGAGACAATCCAGGCAGTGCAGATAGCTGCCTGAACAGAGGTAAGAACCATAACTGTTACTCTCTGCTGCAAAACACCAAACCACTTAAGGCTGGTTCCACCTCCTGGCTTGGAGGCCTTGAACACAGCCAGAACCACCATGGTTTTTACCAGAATACACGAGACACATAGCACAAAGCTGATCCCAAATGCTGCATGTCTCAGCTGGCACGTCCACAGTCTGGGACGACCGATAAACAGCAGCGAACACAGGAAACATAACTTAAGGGACAGTAATAGCTGGAAACTCAGTTCTGAATTGTTGGCACGTACTATGGGTGTGCTGTGATGATAAATAAAGATGGCCAGGACAACAGCACACATACATGTGCCCAGTAAGGAGGCAGCTGTCAAGCCGATACCCAGAGGCTCATGGTAGGAGAGAAACTCTGTTTTCTTCGGAACACAGTGGTCACGCTGGGGGCTGGACCAAGAATGCTCGGGACAACTTGTGCACTCCATGGCATCTATGAAAAAAGGAAAATACCTGAGATACTCTATATGTTTATATTATGTCTCAAAACTGCAATGTTTAAAGTTAAAAAACGAACCAATTTTATTGCTGATCTCCCCCTCAGAACAAGGGATGCAGTCAAAACAGCACAAAGGTTCCCCTTTCTTTCTGGCCATGCGGGTACCTGGAGGACAGCTTTCACTGCACACTGAGCTGGGTGGCTATAGGAAAAAAAAAAGACTCCATTACTTTACACTGCTATACTGAGTTACGCATGGTGTGTCTGGAAAATTAGATATAACCTTTTTTGATTCAAAGTTCCAGAAGATTTTGTCTTCATCAATTGTGAGTTCTTCACCTTTGAAGGCTGACCTCTTGAACTCACCAACATTCTGAACTTTAGTCCTTCCATCAGGGAGCCACAGCCAGTTCATGACATCATACATTGGTAAGGCATCACCGTTCTCATCAAATGACACTTGATCTCCAAATGATGTGGTGAAGTTGACCTTTTCCAAGTAATACACTAGCTATAAAGTAACACAAACGATGAACAAAGAGGACAGATTAAACCTCAGAGACCTACTAAATTTTTTGGGATGCCTGCATTTATTTGGTTTTCTCCTAACTTATTCTAGGAGACAACATCCAGTTATGGCTTCTTCCAATCCAGATACTTTCACTGCCAGTGGTTAATTGGGTTTTTGAGGGGTAAAAAATAATGCTCTATGATCATAGTAAACATGTCAGTATCTGGAATTTTATAATCAGACTGCATACTACACTTGAGAACATACCAAAACAAGAACCTCTCACTGAGCTGATAATACCAACCACTGCGATTGCTCAGTAGTAGGGAATATCCTCTCAGTAGTTGTCCAGCACATTACAATTGGTTGTACCACTTTGAAAGAAACACTAAACCATATGATTAGTCATCTAACAGAAGGAGTGGAAAGTGATATCACACCTGCCATGGCTCCAGTCCTTTCAAACTGCCACAGATGTGCCCGTTGAAAGGCCCTCTCCCTGGCTCACACTGCAGCATGTCATCAAGGGCATAGGCCAGAGCATACACAGCCTTGTAGACATTATACTCTAGCCGGAGATCGGAAACGTCAAACAACTCAGTCTCCACATCGTCTAGCTTTTCCTGTCCAGTACATAATGTTCCCCCAGCCTCCACCCAACCTGCTGGGGGTGGTGCGAATCTACATTGAAATGTGAATTCCCAAAATTGGCTTACCTGAAATATGTTCACAACAGTCTTACAAATGATGACTATATATTTTTCCTGCAATTACCAGATCAGATTGCACAATAAAAGTCTCACTATGCTATTTCCAATGCTGTTGTTGTGTTGTTGATCAGGACGTATTTGTAGGAGGAATTCCCTGAAGCCTGGTATTTCTCCTCGACGGATGGCAATGCCCATTGTGCCAGCCAGGTACGGCATGAGGTCAGGGGTCTGGAGGACAGTAGCAGCTGTCCATGCTTCACTGGCCATCCACTGCAGGCCTGTCACATTCTGCCTCACCACCTGTGGGTCAAATAAGATAATAATTTATATTATATAATTTTCAAAAAAAAAAATATAACTCAATAATGCCATATCGCAAAAGTATTGTCTGGTCTTCTGCATTTTACATATTACACACAAGTGATGTCTTGTCTTACTTGTTCATACACAGATGCAATCCTTTGTTTCCAGTATTATGAGCATAACGAAGCATATCATTATTACCAATGTTTTCTGTAATTTGTCTGTCTAACTGGTCATATCCTAAAACCTTGCTAACAGGGCATTGAACTAATACAAAGTGTTACGTATTAAAATAAATATTTGTCAGAAGCCAATATGTTATTGCAACTTCAATCTTTCAGTTTGATAAATACAAAAAATAAGATGTATAACTTAGGTTGTAGTTCAAGCCTAACCTCTTCCATGAGGTTCATCAAATAACTCTCATGTGCAAACACAATGACCACACGAGCTGTAGATTTCTTCATCACATCCACGATCCTCCTTAGTTCAACTGGGTCATTGTCCCAAGGCAACACCTCTAAGTAGGCAAGACAACCTCCACCAGAGTGTGCCAGGTCAGATTGGAAGGATCGAGCAGCGTGGAGTCCATAGTCATCATCACTGACCAGCAGACCTACCCAACTCCAGCCATAACGCTTCAGTATCTGAATCATAGCTTGCACCTGAGTGAATAAAGAGATTAGTTTGCAGACTGAAATAGTCTTTCCTGTGGAAAACATGCTAAAAAAGTTTCACTTTGGATCATATTTAGTTAATGCATTTTAAAGAATACAACAGTTTTTGCAGAGTAGAGATGTTCTTTCTTGTGAATGTTTAACTGCACATTCCTTTATGCATTTTAATTGTGCAGATGGATAGTCACCTGGAAAGCATCACTTGGGATCGTCCTAAAGAAGGATGGAAACTTCTGCCGGTTACTCAGACAGGAACATGTGGCAGCATGACTCACCTGTTAAAGACACAGACTGTACAGCCTGAAAGCATTCAAAGCTTTTCCTGCTCTTTTAATATTTGATGGTTACTCTATGTTTACAAGGGACATTAAATCTGAGATCATATCAAAGTTATCCAAGAGAATTACCAAAAGGCAAATTGGCAAACTTACCATAGGTACTCTGTACAAACCTAGAACAGAGGAGATGGCAATAGAATGTGTAGAAAAAGCATCACCCACAATCCCTATGACTGGAGGGGTTCCTGCACAGGTCTCATCTAATATAAACTGCTCCTCTTGACCACTGACTGCGGATAATCCTGCGCGAAATGCAATCCCTAATTTTACACAATTATCGTAAAGACTGTATCCCAAAGTCACATTAGGTAGCAGGTTGGCGTTTTTGTTGATCTCATCAATCGCAAAGGCCATGGTCTGGACCCTCCTGAATCCTACAACATCAAAACTAACACAAATACCACTATTAACAATTCAAAAATACAACATACAATAACTATGACAACATGAACACATTGCAAAAGTACACATTTTACAAACACTTATGGCATTTGAATATCAACAATTACTTACAATAACTAAATAGATACTACCCGGAAAATTAACAGAAATACATATCACCCATGGAATTAGTTTTCTCCAGTTTTTGTTTTTGCCAGTTCCCTGAGAGACTCACCCATGGCAGGTAGGCTGTTGTGGTTCTGAGGTAAAAGACAGGTCAGGAAAGACAGAGAAGAAGTGGATCCGAAATATCCCACCTAAAACCACATCTCCAGCCTTGTGCATCTCATTTAGATGAAATTGCCCCTGTATCCGGCAGGAGGAGGAATAAAGAGGAGAGGACACAGCAGAAGAAAAGTAGGAATACAACAACATGAAATACATGAGCGAAAGCAATTTAATATTTAAATATCCCCACATGACTTTCCTCTTGTTCATCCTTTTTCTGAGCCAAATCAGTTTTATTGCCGTCAACCTCTTTTATTGACTTGCAGCATTGTTTAATCTTAAATACCACCCAATGGGCTTTAAGCAATATTAGGGGCAGGGCCTGGAATTATTTTAATTTGAGTTTGATTTTTCAGCATACTAAGACAAGCGTCGTATCTATTTTATTTTTGTCTTTTTCATGACAACAGACAACAGTGTTGGGGGTAACGCGTCACAAAAGCAACATGTTAAAGTAATAAAGTTATTTTAAGGATCTATGGCCAGCACTGGGACCTACAATGTTAAACACTGTTAATTTATCACTCATGACTGGTATTGCTGTTAGTTTTAAGTCTGCTGTGGTTAACACTCTTCTTAGAAACCATTGTTTGACCCAGGGTCTCCAAACAATTATAGACCAGTTTCCAACCTTCCCTTCTTTTCTAAAATCTTGGAAAGAGTTGTCTCCCAGCAACTTTTAGGCTACCTACTACATAATAATCTTCTGGAACCTTTTCAATCAGCCTGTCATTCCACCAAAACTGCACTTACTAAAGTGGTCAATGGCATTCTATTCACTATGGACTTAAACTGCACCTCTGTGCTTCTGTTACTGAATCTCAGCGCTGTATTTGTTACCATAGATCACAGCATACTGTGAGACTGAAGTCAGTTTGGCATCTCAGGCCTGGCTCTGGCTTAGCTAAAGTCTTACCTATTGGACAGAACACAATGTGTGTTTCTTATAAAAATACTACTTCAATATTTACTGATTGTGGATTTCAAAATAGACTCTGAACTGAGCTCCGATTCCCAGAATTCCCCAGTCTCCACACATTCAGCTTTGAGCTACTATTGGTCAGGGTGACAGACCCCCCCACTGACCAGATAGTCAAAACTCCAGCTCTTTCCTTTGTTCTCTCTTTCCTCCACCTCATTCCCTACATGGCTGCTTGCGCTCAAGTTCTCTTCTGCTGGATTCTTCTGGGCCTAACAGCTGCTGAGAGATGCCAGCTACATTTTCAGCAGGCCCAATGAACTTCTCCTCACAGCAGGCTTCATTCAGGCTTCCTACTGATGGACCACGGGCCCCTGGGAACATCCATCTCTCATGGCTCCCACTGCCTCACATATTGACGAATCTGGATCATCATACCCCGGGCTCTGCTGAATCACGGCTCTCCTCTATTACTATCTCCTTATATCTGAATTTCTGTAAAGTTTGATGCCTCTTCGTTCTGATGTCTTCTTTTTGACTGCGAATTATCTTGTATGGGCTGCCCTCTTCCAGGTCACCATGGTGGAGAGGAGGTTGCCTGTGGCTCAGGCACCACTTGGCAATTCCTCGGCCTGCTCAGTTGTCCTCCTGGATCCACACACTTTAAGTGTATTATATAGTTTGTATCAAGTATTCTGTCTATGCAAATTTTAAATTGTGATTTTGCTGTTCTGTTCTGTACATGCAACATCTATTGCATGATTTGATTTAGCGGTAACAGGCAATATAATTCGTGACTAATAATTTTCAGCAATATATTACCAAAGTTATGTCACATTACATATTAAAATCCACCTTACTGACTAAGTTGAAGTGTTTAGTGTAATCTTTCGCAGGATCCATCTACACTCGTGACCGGGAAAAACAACTCTGAGACAGACATAAGCCATATTTTGTAGACCATATGATGAATCCTAATACTCTAAGCTCACTTTAATTTACATTCTTGAATCACATATGCCAATGCATTCCTTGTTCTGTAGACCATAATGAAAAGGCATAAAAAAATGTTATTCTTGTCATGTCATTAAAGGTACACTGTGTAGTGTTTTATGTAATTTATTACCTCAAGTCAACATCTTCATTCATAAATAAGTCCTCATTGGTGTAAAATTATCTCTGCCAACAATCTCACTTATCCTCCTAAGTGAAGAATCACTTATCTGTATTTACATAGGACGGATGAGCTCTACGGAGGCTTCCATGTCGTTCCGGTCTATAAAAAACAATGAACTGCCGAGAGGGACAAAAAGCACTACGTGGTACATATAAGGCTAAACATGTTTTCACTCAGAGCCAGCGTGACTTTGGAACGGAGAAGGAGCTTAGCGAGACGCGCTTGTCAGTTGGAGTTTGAAGTTTGTTTGAAATAACGTACCTCATCACCTGAAACAAAACTTGATGAAGTGGTGTTTGAAGACATGTTGTTGTCATAGCTGCTTGAATCTTGACACATCCCGCCTGCCGTAGTTCCAACAGGTTGCAACGCACATTTGAAAATGCGAGGCGCTAGAGAGCAGTATTCGTTTGAATGCAAAATAAAATTTAACCACGAGATGGGAGAAATAATTCCACAGTGTCCTTTTAAAGGCTACATTATAGAAGGTGTAGGTCTATTGTGTTTCACATTACCATGCCTAAAATTAAAAATATGTATTTCTATCTCATAATATATCAGAATTTGATCCATGTTTGCCTGCCAATCCCTGTGTCCAAGGCCATTATTTTATTAAAAAAGATCTAGGCCATTTCATTGATTCATATAGGTTACTTGGCCATTTTGTAGAATGTAACTAAAAAGTAGTGCAATAGGTAATAGTTTAGTCTATACAGACAGTAATATGGTACGGTAATATAATTCCAAAAAAAAAAATGAGAGTAACTAGTAAACACTACTAGACAACAGACTTTTATTAGATAACTGTACTGTGAACAGTGCAGTAATATTAGGGTATGGATGGAAGCTGTCAAGATACTGCAATTTTATTTTCCGATTCTAGCACCTTAATAGACTTACTTAGAGGCTAATTTGCAACACATCACAACTGAACTGTACTGCAAAGTAAAATGAAAATAATTTTTTTTTCCTTCCCGTTTGATCCTTTTTAGACTTTCTTAGAAGTGAATTTGTCATACATTAAAACAGAACAGTACTGCAAAATCAAATGAAAACCATCTTTATTTCCTACCTGTTAGACCCTTTAACGCTTTCTTAGAGGCTAAGTTGGGACACCTTACAACAGGACTGTAACATAAATTAGAGCAATAACACACATCTGTTACTTCAGACACAGCTCTTCTTTGGCAAGTCCCGTATATCTCTATACTTCTGACAAGCATTTCCAGTCAGATGTAGTTCTAAAATACATAGCATGAAAAATGGCGATAGGATATCATCAGCTGATGAGTGTAAGTGGTCTGGACATTGTGTATGCAGGTGGCTGTATGTTAGTACAACCTCCTGCAAACTGTAGAGAACATCAGCCTATGAGGGATGTGTGTTATCATAAGGAGGAACATGTGACCCTGCAAGACAGTGAAACCATGTTAAACACAACAGTCTTTAATGAAACCAACATTAATCCATCCATTGTAATATAAAATGCTGTAGAATAACTTTTTCTAGACAGTGAGACATTTCATATTAATTTCGCATTCTGGTGGGTGTAATCCTGTAAATCACATACGTGACATAAGTTACCTATGTGACACAAGCTACCTGCGTTCATTACATGTCAGACTTGAGAAAACAAATCTGATGTCAGTGAACAAACATAATGAAGATGAAATCAGTCAGATTGACATTTTTTGTATTGTACATAGAACAAGGTTTCATTCTGTCTCATGAAGACAAGTGAAGTTGCTAGGCCTGGATTTCCCGACCCATGATTGCCTTCTTTGTGTTCCTCTCTGGTCTCAGCAGGATTATGTAACATTTGGGTCCAAACAGTGCTACCAAGAGACCAAAACTAGAGGCCAGGATAGCGAATACCTCCACCGCATCTGCATATTTGCCTGGTGAGCTGACGTAAGCAGGGACAAAGGCCACCCACACAGCGCAGAAGATCAGCATGCTGAAAGTGATGAGTTTGGCCTCATTGAAACTATCTGGAAGATTCCTGGATATGAATGCAATCAGAAAACTGAGGGAAGCCAACGAGCCAATATAGCCCAGTAACACTGCAAAACCAACTGTGGACCCAACTGCACACTCATAAACTATCTTATCATTGTAGTATTGAGTGTTTTTATAAGGAGTTGGGGAGGCAGATACAATCCAGACAGTGCAGATAGCTGCCTGAATAGAAGTAAGAACAATAACTGTCCCTCTCTGCTGCAAAACACCAAACCACTTCAGAGTGGCTCCCCCTCCTGGCTTGGAGGCCTTGAACACAGCCAGAACCACCATGGTTTTTACCAGAATACATGAGATACAAAGCACAAAGCTGATCCCAAATGCTACATGTCTCAGCTGGCATGTCCACAGTCTGGGACGACCGATAAACAGCAGCGAACACAGGAAACATAACTTAAGTGACAGCAATAGTTGGAAACTCAGCTCTGAATTGTTGGCACGTACTATGGGTGTGCTTCGATGATAAATAAAGATGGCCAGGACAACAGCACACATACATGTGCCCAGCAAGGAGGCAGCTGTCAAGCCGATACCCAGAGGCTCATGGTAGGAGAGAAACTCTGTTTTCTTCAGAACACAGTGGTCACGCTGGGGGCTGGACCAGAAATCCTCTGGACAGCTGGTGCACCGCATGGCATCTATGAAAAAAGGAACAGACCTGAGATACTCTGTATGTTAATATTATGTCTCAAAACTGCAATGTTTAAAGTTAAAAACCAACCCGTTTTATTGCTGATCTCCCCCTCAGAACAAGGGATGCAGTCAAAACAGCACACAGGTTCCCCTTTCTTTCTGGCCATGCGGGTACCTGGAGGACAGCTTTCACTGCACATTGAGCGGGGTGGCTATAGGGAGGAAAATAATCTCCATTACTTTACAGTGCTATACTAGGTTATCCATGGTGTGTCTCAAAACTCCAGTATAACCTTTTTAGATTCAAAATTCCAGAAGATTTTGTCTTCATCAATTATGAATTCTTCACCTCTGGAAGCCGACCTCTTGACCTCACCCACATTCTGAACTTTTGTTCTTCCATCAGGGAGCCACAGCCAGTTCATGACATCATAGATTGCTAAGGCATCACCGTTCTCATCAAATGACACTTGATCACCAAATGGTGTGGTGAAGTTGACTTTTTCCAAGTAATACACTAGCTATATAGAGATGAAAAACCAAAGTAGACAGATTAACCTTTGAAGACCTAGAACAATTTTTGGGGAGCCCGACCCTCCTGTATTATTTTCATGTTTTCCTAACCTATTCCAGCAGTGGGCATCTAGTATTTGCATCTTCCAACCCAGATACTGTCACTGCCAGTAGTTCAAGAGGTCTTTGAAGGGTTACAAAATATTTCTGTATGATCATGATAAACATGGACGTACCCACTAATAAATTTTCAAACTGTATACTACACTTTTGAACATATCAAAACAAGAATCTATCACTGCGCTGGTAATACAAATCACTGCCATCACCCAGTAGAAGGTAATTTCCTCTTACTTTTTGTTTGGCACATTACAATAAGTAGTACCACTTTGCAAGAAACACTAAACTGTATGATTTAGTCATATAACAGATGGAGTGTAAAGTGATATCACACCTGCCATGGCTCCAGTTCTTTCAAATTTCCACAGCTGTGTCCACTGAAAGGCCCTCTCCCTGGCTCACACTTCAGCATGTCATCAAGCGCATAGGCAAGAGCATACACAGCCTTGTACACATTATACGCTGGCCTGAGATTGGAAACATCAAACAACTCAGTCTCCACATCCTCTAGATTTTCCTGTCCAGTACATAATGTTCCCCCAGCCTCCACCCAACCAGCTGGAGGTGGTGAGAATTTACATTGAAATGTAAATTCCCAAAACTGGTTTACCTGAAATATATTCAAAACAGTCTTACAAATGATGACTATTTTTCCTGCAATTACCAGATCAGATTGCAGTTAAAATTCTCACTATGTTGTTTCCATAGCTATTGTTATGGCGTAGGTCAGGACGTATTTGTAGGAGGAATTCCCTGAAGCCTGGTATTTCTCCTCGACGGATGGCAATGCCTAGTGTGCCAGCAAGGTACGGCATGAAGTCAGGGGTCTGGAGGGCATTAGCAGCTGTCCAAGATTCACTCGCCATCCACTGCAGGCCTGTCACATTCTGCCTCACCACCCGTATGGCAAAAAAATAAAAATAAAATGTAAGGCCATAATGCCATGTCACTAAAGTATTGTCTAATCCTCTGAATTGAATGCAGTATAAAAAAGTGATGATTTGTATTACATACACAGATGCAATTCTGTGTTTTACACAGTATTTTATGAGCAAAGTGATGGATATCATCATAACCAGAGTTTTGTGTAGTTTGTCAGGCTAACTGATCATACTCTAAAACCATAGTAACAGAGCATTAAACAAAATGAGTTGTAACCTATTCAAATTCATATGATTGTCACAGGCCAATATATTATTGAATCTTTCCCTTTGATAAATAAGAAAAAAAAAATAGACGTATGACTTGGGTTGTAGTTCAAGCCTAACCTCTTCCATGAGATTAATCATATAACTCTCATGTGCAAACACAATGACCACACGAGCTGTGGATTTTTTCATCACATCCACAATCCTCCTTAGTTCATCTGGGTCATTTCCCCATGGCAACACTTGGAAGTAGGCAAGACAACCTCCACCAGAGTGTGCCAGGTCAGATTGGAAGGATCGAGCGGCATGGAGTCCATAGTCATCATCACTGACCAGCAGACCTGCCCAACTCCAGCCAAAACGCTTCATGATCTGAATCATAGCCTTCACCTGAGTGAATAAAGAGATTAGGTTTTGCAGGCTGAAATAATCTTTCTGTGGAAAACATGTTTACAAGGTTTCACATTGGATCATATTTAGTCATTGCATTTCAATGAATATAACTCTTTGCAGTGTAGATACATTCTTTCTTGTGAATGTTCAACTACACATTCTTTAATGAATTTTCATTTTGCTGGTGCATAGTTACCTGGAAAGCATCACTTGGGATTGTCCTAAAGAAGGATGGAAACTTCTGCCGGTCACTCAGACAAGAACATGTGGCAAAATGACTCACCTGTGAAAGACACAGACTGTACAGCCTGAAAACATCCAAAGCCTTTTTTTTTATTTTGATAATTACTCCATGTGTATAAGTGACATTAAATCTTGAATCCTATCAAAATTATCCAAGACAATAAATAGAAGGGAAATTGGCAAACTTACCATAGGTACTCTGTACAAACCTAGGACAGAGGAGATTGCAATAGAATGTGTAGACGAAGAATCTCCAACAATCCCTATGACTGGAGGGCTTCCTGCACAGGTCTCATCTAATATAATATGCTCCTCTTGACCACTGACTGCAGATAATCCTGCACGAAATCCGATCCCTAGTTTGAAACAGTTATCATAAAGACTGTATCCCAGAGTCACATTAGGTATCAGGTTGGAGTTTCTGTTGATTTCATCAATGGCAAAAGCCATTGTCTCAGCCATCCTAAATCCTACAACATCAAAACTAACACAAATACAACTATTAACTATTGAAAACATACAACATACAATAACTGACAACATGAACACATTGCAGAAGTACAAATTCAAACAATTATGGCAGTTGAATATAATTTTTTTTAAATTAAATCGGTACAGCTGTTGGAAAGGGTAACATGTTTAAAATAGCATAGATAAAACATCTCTTTCTTTCAGAGTTAAATTTGGTTTGCCAAAATACATGACACATGGAATTGATTTTCTCCAGTTTTTACTATTGCCACTTCCCTGAGAGACTCACCCGTGGCAGGTAGGTTGTGGTGGTTCTGAGGTAAAAGAGAGGTCAGGAAAGACAGAGAAGAAGTGGATCCGAAATATCCCACCTAAAACCACATCTCCAGCCTTGTGCATCTCATTTAGATGAAACTGTCCCTGTAACCGGCAAGAGGAGGAATAAAGAGGGGAGGACACAGCAGAAGAGAAGTAGGAATACAACAACATGAAATCCATGAGCGAGAGCAATTTAATATCTAAAAAACCCCACATGACTTTCCTCCTGTTCATCCCTTTTCTGAGCCCAGTCAGTTTTATTACTGTCAACCTCTTTTATTGACTTGCAACATTGTTTAATCTGAAGAACCACCCAATGTGGGATATGCAAAAGTAAAGGCAGGGCCTAGAATTATGTAATTTCAGATGATTTTGACCATACTGAGACAAGTGTTGGAACAATGCAACAATATCATCACTAATCACAGAAATTGTAATTGTTTATTGTCTATGTATTTGCCTATCATGTCTACGTTATACGTATTGTTTTCTTGTTGTTGTTTTGATTTGGTTTGACTTAGGGTACAGTTTGATCATAATGAGCAAAAAATGACCCTGCAAGAAAGTGAAACTATGTTAAACTCAACAGGCTATCTAGCTTAAGCCAATGAAAACCCACATCTGGTGATGTAGCATAACTTAAAGGGATAGTTCAGAATTTTGGACATAAGGCCTATTTTCCAAGTCAACCGGTGTGTTTGAGATGTCTGGAGACGTTTTCAAGACATTTCATTCAGGTCCTCCTAGTCGCCGAGTTTGCTGTGCTATGGCTAGCGCAAGTCAACGGATCTTGTTAGCATGGCATTAAAAACACTCATACCGACTCCACAGTCCACCCGAGGCAAATCAATTGTAACGGCAGACTATTGATGTACATATGTGTTGATAGAATAATATTTGAAACAAAACTAACCTCGCATCGCATGAATCATCCATTTTTTTGAGGGACTAGTTTCTCAGCAGCAGCAGAATTTTACTTTGCTCTGGTTAGTTGTGAAGTAACCAAAACACTGCAACAGAGAAGCGCATGACAGAAGCCCGGCGGGACACAGTAGCCGAGTAGCCTAAACCTTGTACAGTTGGACGACGGGGCAACATGGTAAATCAGTGTGCATTTCCAAACTGTAAAAATAAAACCTACAGATGGGCACCGCAAATTTTCCACCTCTTTCCAGTGAGAGATCCAGAAAGGACTCAGCTGTGGCTTCTAGCTGCTGGGTTGGACATAAACACACCGGCGGAGACTCTACGCAAATGGAGAATCTGTAGTGATCATTTCAGACCAGACGACTTCACAATTACAAAGGAGAAGACGTTTCTGACAGAGAGAATGTTGATTATAGGATATAATATTCCAGAAGAAGAGCATGAGTTTATGCTCGCGTTATACTGTAACTTTGGGTAGCATTGGCAACAGAAGAGGCTTCAGTGCATGGCCTACAGGCAACCATCCTAGATTACCAACTCTGAAGCGTGGTGGCTTGTGAATTTGTCCAACAGTCTCTCAAACCTCGTAGGCCTACTGCTAGGAGATCCACAGTGCAGCGTCAGGCCAGGCGAAAGAAATCCAACTGCTATCAGCACAAGTAAGGGATTGACTCAAAATAAATACTAGTAGTAGTTTGACATTTATGACATACACTGATGACACTGATTATACGCTCTTGTACAATGCAGCATCTTCAAAACTGTGCAGTTACATGTCTGAATTCTGTTACAAAAAGATTCAGTTTCACAGTTACATTTCATAAAGTCTCTCTGCTCTTAGGCTCACCGGCAATAAAACATCTGTTGTCCACTACACTATTGATATTTGCATATATATTTGTATTCTGTTGTTTATAAAGGAGGAAAAAGTGTCTGAAGATGCCAACCCACTGGACCAGGGTATGAGCTCATTTGAGGCTTCATCAAGTCATCCAGTTGACAGTAGCTTTGCTCCACTGGACAGCACGTCAAGCTCCTCCAGCTCTGACGGTGACATCTCCTCCGCTGCAGGAGCCAAGAACTGGGCAGAAAGAAAATGGATCGTCAGTGAGTCCAAGCTAATGGAGCTCTTCAAAACGTGCCACCAGTGTGGAGTCTTCATTGAAGAGGATGACAAGACAGTGACCACTAGAGGGACGGGCATACGCATCAGGTGGAGCTGTTCGAATGGGCATTCAGGTGAATGGGAGTCATGTCCTCAACTGCGCGGGATGCCAGTAAACAACTTGCTGGTGGCCTCATCCATCCTGTTCAAAGGTTGTACAAACACTGAAATATCTGATTGGGCTGAATTACTGCATCTACAAATTCCAAAGAAGACAACCTTTTACTCCCTGCAAGCCACCTACCTCATACCAGTAATTGAGTTTGCATACCGTGACCAGCATGAAGACATACTGAGACATCTACTACAGACAGGTTGAAGGCTTTCGATCTGTGGGGATGGTCGCTTCGATTCACCTGGATACAGTGCCAAGTACACCACATACACTTTCATGACTAATGAAACCAAGCAAATCATCATGTCCGATTTAATTCAGGTAAATACACAGAAATGTATATAATACTTATCCTCTCATTGCGGTTGTGTTTGTTTGGGGTGGGTTGGCGTGTCGGGGGGGGTGCAATTGAGTTATTGGTGAAGAGTGAAATAGTTGCTCACAATGTATACTGATTGTCATTACAAAGGTTACAGAGGCGACCAGTTCACCAGCGATGGAGACACTGGGTTTTCAGAGGGGGGCTGTGCCGCTTGCTTGAGGCAGGAGTTGGAGTGGATGTGATCACTACAGACCACTCCCCCTCTATCAAGAAGCTGATGAGAGAGACCTACCCTGACATCAATCATCAGTTTGACCCTTGGCATGTAGTGAAAGGTAAGCTTTTTAGTAAATGCAATCAGACTTGGTTGAAACCTCCCCCACCCCCTCTTCTCTGTCATCCCTGCCCTCAATTTCCTTTTATTTCTTAGGACTGAAGAAGAAATTGACTGTGGCTGCAAACCTAAAAAAAAACAACGATCTGCAGCCTTGGCTCAAGGTAATTACTAATCATCTGTGGTGGTCCTGCCAGACATGCGGTGGTGATGCAGCGGTAAGTTCATTAGACGTTTTTTTTGTTCTTGTTTTCTGTACTTAGCTAAAGACAGGTTTCTTGTATAATGTCTGTGTGTTTCCCTGAAAAACATTTTGGTTGGCAGGAGTTGAAACGCCGCTGGACGTCCATTCTCCATCACATTTGTGGCATCCACTGGTGGGAGGAAGACGGACAGGAGAGGACTTGCTACCACCAGGACCTCACTGAAGAGCATCAGAGAAAGAAGAGATGGCTGCAAAAAGACTCTGCTGCATTCAAGACACTGTCAGACCACGTCCTGAACAAGAACCTGTTGAATGACCTCAACCACATGACTCTCTTCCAACATACAGGTATGTCTGCTGCTACCATTTAGTTGCACATTTACACAAATTGAACTCTTTTGTAAGGCCTAAAAAAAAATCCACCTATCACTCGCTGCCACTGGAAAAACAAAATAAAAAAATAAAATAAAATAAAATAAAATAAATTCCTCCCTAACCATGACCTCAACTGACAACCAACAGGAACCAATTTTTAACATGCTGGCATGAGTGCTTTAGATAGAAGCACATCGGCCACTGAGAGTTTCTACTGTGCTTGTCATTGAATGAATGAAAAAAATATTTTTGAATATCAACCTTTTGGATAACATTCACAAGGTAATAACCAACTGATATAAACTGCAGGAGCCCTGGAAGTGTACCACAGTGCAATGCTGAAGTACAGTGAGAAGAGGCTTCACTTCGTCTACAGCTGTATGAAGGCACGCACTCTTCTCTCTGTGATGGACCATAACGAGAATGTGGGCCGTCAATAAGCAACAACCACTGATGGTAAGCCTACACATGATAGATAACTTCAAATTTGTAAGCCTTCTGTAACAAGTACACTGTAAATGTACTTTCCAAGACTTGGTTTGTTTATGTTGCTGTGCATTTGAACTCCCTCAGGGACTCCAAAGTACAATTTGGCCTTTCCCAAACAAACTAAAAGATGGGTTGCCAAGAAGATGTACGAGCCAACAAGGCAGACATTCCGAAAGGATTTGGTGGAGCGTGTCCTGGAAAGGCGCCAGGATCGTACTGTGAAGTTTGCAGATCCAGAGTTTTATATCCAGCAACCAGCAACTATACCCGACAACATAGCCACCACTCTAAGACCGGACAAAGATCAATGTATTGCAGACCATGTCTCCCGATTTTAAAAAAGGGGAAAAGTCTAACTGTGGTTTAATGTGGTGCTAAGTACTGTCTGAAAGTATTAGTAAAAAAACAAAAGTTCAACAGCAAACTTTTATTTATATTTAACCATTTATGAACAATAATTTTGAAATGTTACTGTAAACATTAGAACACTTTTGGAATCTCCTGTGCAATTGTGTATATAAAAAAGTAAAACTATACAAAGTAACATCAACTTATTGTGTCATCTGTAACCAAATGTATGTATTCTTTATGTATTTTAAAGGATATGGTGCAGTAAGAAATGTTTTCTAGTAGCCTGCAGTAGTGTTGTGCTTAGAACACGGGGAGAACACGCCGGTTTCCTTTGCCCAGCTGCGTTCCTTTCAACCCCCACTCAAGAACGATTCGGTAAGCCACCAAGCGGTACTGCCTAAAACAGGAAGGAAAAAAGAAGTGAACTCTTGGGAGCAGGCTCTTACCTAAAACAGCTACACTAATCTAATAGCCAAGATAAAGACAACAGCCCTTTTGCTTTTCATGGTGGTAGACTGATTTTCTGAATTATTTAGGCTAAAAAGCCTGTGGCCTATGCCTATATGGTAATACCTGGCAAGTTATTCTAAGCTTTCTCCATTATCATCTACTCTTGAGGTTGTACATCTAGGATAAAGAGTAGGCCTAGCCTATGTAGCAGGCTTGGAGTCCATGTATGAACATACCATATATAAGAATTGATTGATTGATTGGTTGATTGCAATCAATACATTCTTGTATATGGCATGTTCATGCATGGACTCCAACTATGCAACACAATTAGTCAACACAACATTTCATTTGGATTGTACACTCACAATATTGACAAATGGCCATTGGGTCCAGCCGGTCTGTTTTTTTTTTTCCAATTTATTTTCTCAACTGAGAAGAATGTTTCCAGCACTCCGCGATTGAGAAGGGGGGAGAAGTCCTGGTGCTCCGTTATGCAGGTACTGTCTCGCGGTATGCTATGTCCAGACACATCTAGGTGCTGGAAACTTGCGTCCAGCTCCAATTCTCGCAACTGTGGGATGACCAGGTCCCACTCCCTGCAGCAAAACGATTCGTTTTCGGTCGGCATTTTTTCACAATTTCTGCACTGGCACCACCAGTCTCCGTTTGCTCGGTCCCGGTTCTCAGCTCCAGCGGGGGCTGTCTCTGTCTCCGTCTCCACAGACGCTCATTCACGTTCTGCCCTCTCGCGCAACTCGTCCTCTGTGTATTCAGGCTCGTAGAGGTACGGTTGGGTTTTGGTGGAGAAAAACTCCTCATCAGTGTCTTCAAAAGTATCACTATATTCTCCAAAAGTGGCCATTTCTGTGCGATTTCAGAAAGCTAAGTCTCAGTGTACTGCAGGCTGTAGCTATGACAACAGGTAAACAAAATATTATAGAACCGGTAACTTATAAGTGCTAGTGAACTTACATCATGATGTTAAAGTAAGTCGACCCATGATTGCTTTCTTTGTGTTCCTCTCTATTCAGCGCAGGATTATGTATACATTTGGGTCCAAACAGTGCCACCAATGTACCAAAGCTGGAGGCCAGTATGACAAACACCTCTACTGCATCTGCACATTTGCCTATCATTGTAGTATTGGGTGTTTTTATGTGGAGTTGGGGAGGCAGATATGATCCAAGAATTGCAAATTGCTCCCTGAATAGAATTAAGAACCACAACTGTCCAGTTTGCTGCAAAACACCAAACCAATTCAGTCTGTCTCCACTTCCTGGCTTGGAGGCCGTGAACCGTACCATAGGTGTGCTTTGATGATAGGTGAAGATCCCAAGGACGATAGTACATAAAGATTTGCCAAGCAATGAGCCAGCTGTCAAGCAGTTACCCAGAGGCTCATAGAAGGAGAGAAATTCTGTTTTCTTAGGAACACAGCGGTCACACTGGGGGCTGGACCAGAAGTCCTCTGGACAACTGGTGCACTCCATGGAGCCTATGACAAAAGGAACCAACATGAGTATATTTATATTTCCACACTACAATGTTGTGTAATGTACAACCAAATACCAACCAGTCTCATCACTGATCTAAACAGGGGAGGACACAGCAGAAGAGAAGTAGGCATACACAACATGAAATACATGGATGAAAGCAATTTAATATCTCAAAATGCCCACATGACTTTCCTCCCGTTCCTTCCTTTTCTAATCCCAGTCGGTTTTATTGCTGTCAATGTTACACTTGGTTTGTACATCGTAGACTCAAAAATGGACAATGAGGCAGGGGGCGGTATTCAAGGTAATTTATTGACTTCTAAAGGGGTTTGCAGGTGAAGCTGGGGAGAGTCCCAGGCTGAGTCCCTGTCTGGGAGTGTGAAGAAAGAGGAGAGGTTGCTCAAGGTGATGCTGGTGGTTAGAGTGGTGAGTTGAAACTCCGGCAAGCGCAGGGTAAGGCTGTTGGCTGCAGAGGTGCGGAGAGTTGGGCGGCTGGAGCTGGAGACACTGGTAGTAGGAGTGCAGGTGAACACTGGAACAAGAGAAACACGAGAAATATTAGATCTCCAGGTGAAAAACACGAGAACACTAGAAGTCTTACTAATTGATGATCTAGCTGGAGCATGGCATCAGGTAGCGTGGAGAGCAAGGCTTATCAGCAGGCGCTGACTGCCAACCTGAGGTGAGCATGTGTCAGCAGCTCCAGTGAGTGGAAGGCTCCGCCCAGCCTCTCAATGAACATCTGAACAAAAAAGAATAACACCAAAGTACAAAATATCCACCACAGACTCTGACAGTACCCCACCCTCAACAGGTGCCTCCAGAGATCACTGGAGGAGACAGGCTTGAGCTGCAAGACGTTGAACTGGGGATGCAAAGGTAACGAGGTGGGCAGCTTGGGACGGATGGCAGTGGGGTTGATTGATTTGTCCACCTCGAATGGACCAACAAAACGTGGAGCCAGCTTGCAGGACTCCACCTGAAGCGGGAGATACCAGGAGGAAAGCCTTACCTTTTCTCCCTGTTGATATTGGGAAGCGGGTATACATGGACGATTCAGCTGCTAACATTGCTGGGTAGAACAGGTAATGGAATCTCGGGCCGATCTCCAAATTTCCTTGCACTGGGTGATATGCACGTGGACAGAAGGGACAGTGACCTTGCCCGTCTGGGGGGACGAGAAGAGGAATTGTGCGTGTACTCGACCCACGGGAGGAGGACACAAAACTGGATTACGGGTGGTGACGCAGCGAATGGCGGTCTCCACATCTTGGTTGGCTCTCTGTTTGTCAATTTGACTGCAGACGATAAACTGAAGTTAGAGGTGGTGCTGAACGTCTTACAACAAGCCTGCCAGAGCTGAGATGTGAACTGGGGACCGCGATCTGAGATGATATCAGCGGGAGGGCCATCGAGCCGGAAGACATGGAGGATGAGTAGGTTGCCAATTTCAGAGGCAGAATGGGAGCTTGACCAGAGGGATGTAGTGAACCATCTGTGAGTGTCCATCAGAGAGAGGAAGACCAGTGACAAATCCACCGCTACGTGGGACCAGGGACTACTGGGGACAGAGGGCCTGAGGAGACCAGCGGAGGGATGATGGGATGACTTGGTCAAGGCGCACACCACACAGGCAGCCACAAACTCGCCTACATCTTTAGCTTGGCCAGGCCACCAGAAGTGCTGGTAAAGAAACTGCAGTGTCCACTGGGCTCCAGGATGGTGGGTGAACCGGGATGAATGGCCCCGCCTCATCACCTGGGACCGGACAGGGGGTCATGCATGCATAGACAATTCGGTGGACCTGTACCAGTGTTGGGGTGATTGCGTTGGGCCACTCGGACTGTGGTTTCAAACTCCTAGGTAAGTGCCTCCAATGATCCGGGGAAAAGGTACGATGGGCTAGGGTTAGTAGGGGGTGGGCTAGAGGAGAAAAGGTGTGAAAGGGCATCAGGTTTGCCATTCCTGGAGCCAAGGCGGTATGAAAGGGTGTAATTAAAATGGCTTAAGAATAGTGACCAGCGGGCCTGGTGGGAATTGAGTCTTCTGTCAGAGCGCAGGTAAGCAAGATTTTTGTGGTCTGCTCAAATGAGGAATGGCTCCACAGTCCCCTCCAGCCAGTGTCACCACTCCTGTAACGGCAAAACTTCGGCCAGGAGCTCTCGATTCCCCATGTCGTAGTTCCTCTCCTCAGGGGAGTCACAGGGATAAAGTGTCCACCTACACCACAAACTGGCGAGCCGGGTCAGGATGTTGAAGGATGGGAGTGAACAGTAGGGTTGGGTATCGTTTGGGTTTTATCCGATACCGGTGCCTACTCGGTACTTTTTAAACGGTTCCGGTGCTAAAACGGTTCTCGAACCGGTGCTTAAAAAAACGAAAATGCACACACTTTGTCAAAAAACAATACCTTTTTATTTCCAGGGCCAATTTAAACACAATATAAAATAAAGCAATATAATTTAAAATAATATAAAATAAGAATTCACATTTATGTCATATCAAATAAAACAATATTGTATCAAATATAAGTACTGAAGATTAATAGAGATTACTACCAGGGTAATCTAATCTCCATTTAGTCCTCCTAATGACCTGAACTGAACAGTGCAACACCTTAAATATTAAAAAAAGATACATAATATAAAACACACATATAGAACAAGATATTGCAAAACAGTATTGCACATTTTAACAAGCTTTTGTGACTGGTAATGACCTAAACTGAACAGTGCAACACCTTGAATATTAGAATAGATACATATATAAAACACAAATATTGCACAACAGTAGTGCACATTTAAACATTTGCATGCACGACTTGTTATGAGTTTCACATTAAGCAGAAAGTCAGCGGACACTGAGTTGAAGTTAAGGACATAGCACACGTTGTCACACACACTGTTGAATGGCCACAGTGTTTGCTAGCAGCTAGCCTACTTGATATGCAAGATTTGCGTTAAATTACTCGATTTACCCAAAGAGGAAAGGCTGCTGTGAGTGCTGTGACTGTCACCATCATCCTCTGTGATGTCCACCACCACACCGTAGGCACATCATAGGTACACACGTAGGCTATCGAACACGGTGCATTGTTCGGCTTCTAAATAAACACTGTGAGTCGTCAGTCAGTGAGTCGTTAAATTTGAGGTGTTACCTCCTTTGCACGATATCGCTTTATTGCATCTGTTGCATGTTGCAGAGTCTGAATCCTTGAATGTGAAAATGCATCTTCATTTATCCTCTCACTGCTATCAGTTGTTCTGATCAACAAGTGTGCAGCGTAGCGGCACTGACGTCACGCAGGTTGACGCCGCCCGCAAAAAAAAGTCAGGCACCGAAATGAGGCACCGAAATTTGCGTTCTTATTTGATCTCGTTACAACCGTTTATATCGGAACCAGTGCCCTACTGGAACCGAGTTTCGGTGCTTAACCCTAGTGAACAGTGCCTTCAGCTTCCTGAAGGCTGTGTTGGCACCGGGAGACCAAGTAGGGTGACCAGATGTCCCGCTGTGTGCGGGATTGCATAGCATTTTAATCACTTGTCCCGCGTCCCACATATTAAGATAATGTCCCGTAATTAAATTAGCTCTAGGTTTCAAAGTGAAACAACTGCAGAACAGATGCTTTCTCTGAAATGTGTTTTTTATCCAATGTTGTGAAGAAAGGAGGAACGGCTGTTTCTCATAAGAAACGTGTGGCGCAAAAAGATATGACAACATTCCTCCTGAAACCCAAAGATGACTGCCAGACAGATCAGGTAACATCAGCTGAAATAATCAGGATTTAACACACTGTGCAGCGCTCCCAGTCATACAGGTCAGCAGACTGGTTGCAAGCTAGCATCTGTCATTTTCCTAGACTCGGAGATTGCAAAAAAAATGTCATGTGTTAAAATAGTCCTATTGTGTGCTACTAAATCAACCAGAAGGTAAAGCATGGATGTTATGAGCTACCAGGGAGAATAGAAATGTTTATATCTTTTTTAAGTTAGACAATATATAAGAATTTTAGACTCCGTCCATACATTGGTGACGTGTCCCACATTGTCCCACACAAACATGCCCTTTGTCCCACATTTGGCCTTACCAGCATAAGGCTGTTGGCTGCAGAGGTGTGGAGTGTTGGGCTGCTGGAGCTGGAGACACTGGTAGTAGGAGTGCAGGTTGACACTGGAACCAGATAAACACGAGAAATCTCCAGGTGAGAAACATGAAAACACTAGAAGTCTTACTAATTGTCGATCTAGCTGGAGCTATGTACCACATCTAACTGACGAAATCATCTGGCATCAGGTAGCGTGGAGAGCAAGGCTTATCAGCAGGTGCTGATTGCTAACCTGCTGCAGGTGAGCATGTGTCAGCTGCGTGAGTGGAAGGCTCCGCCCAGCCTCTCAATGCACCTCTGCAAGCACAACAGTGAAAGAGACAAACACCAAGCACAAAATATCCACCACAGAATCTTGCAGAACATGACAGTCAACCTCTTTTATTGACTTACAACATTGTTTAACCTTAAGCACCACCCAAAGTTGGGGTGGGGCTTTAAATTAATTCAATTGAAGGTTGACTATGAGAACACTAAGACATTTGGTGAAACAATATGTGTTGCGTCAATTTCTTCTTAGAACTGTATGTTTGAAGTAGGGCTGTATTGCAAATCGGTATGATTAGGCTATGGAAGCTGCCAAGAATTTTATTTTCCACTATTAGCACCTTAATAGACCTTCTCAGAGGTTATTGCAAGACATTACAACAGAACGGTACATATTGTATTGCAATATAAATCAAAAAAACATCTTTATTTTCAATGTGTTCGGCCCTCATCAGACTTTCTTAGAGGCCTATTTGCAACACACTACAACATAATTGTACTTATTCGCTACTTCAGGCCACATCTTCTTTGGCTGGTCCAGCACAATTCTATACTCCTGACAAGCATTTCCAGTCAAATGTAGTTCTTTAATACATCGCAGGGAAAGTGGAAAGAGGATATAGCATCAACTGATGTATGTAAGTGGTCTGAGCATTGTGGATGCATGTGGCTCTATGTTGGTGTCTGTGAAAACTGTGTTTGTGTTGTTTGACTTAGGGCACAGTTTTATCAAATTGAGAAACAAATGACCCATCCAGAAAGTGAAACTACAGTATGTTAAACACAACAGGCTATCAATTAACACAGAGGAAAACCCATCTGTGATTATAGAAGATGCTGTAGAATAACTTTATCTAAGTGGGAATACATTTCATATTCATTTAATTTTCTTCTGGCAGAAATATCTATACATTACATGCGTGACATAAGTTACAAATGTGTCATAAGTGAACTTCAGCATTAATGTTAAAATAAGTCAAGTTGACGCATTTTAGTATTTTAGTATACAGAAAAAGTATTCATTCTATCTCATGAAGATAAGTGCAGTTACTTGGTCTGGATTCCTCGACCCATGATTGCCTTCTTTGTGTTCCTCTCTGGTCTCAGCAGGATTATGTAACATTTGGGTCCAAACAGTGCCAGCAAGAGACCAAAACTAGAGACCAGGATGGCAAACACCTCCACTGCATCTGCATATTTGCCTGGTGAGCTGATATAAGCAGGGACAAAGGCCACCCACACAGCACAGAATATCAGCATGCTGAAGGTAATAAGATTAGCCTCATTGAAACTATCTGGAAGATTCCTCGCTATGAATGCAATCAGAAAACTGAGTAAAGCCAGTGAGCCAATATAACCCAGTAACACTGCAAAACCAACTGTGGACCCAGCTGCACACTCAAAAACAATCTTATCATTGTAGTATTGAGTGTTTTTATGAGGAGTTGGTGAGGCAGATACAATCCAGGCAGTGCAGATAGCTGCCTGAACAGAAGTGAGAACAATAACTGTCCCTCTCTGCTGCAAAACACCAAACCACTTCAGACTGGCTCCCCCTCCTGGCTTGGAAGCCTTGAACACAGCCAGAACCACCATGGTTTTTACCAGAATACATGAGACACAAAGCACAAAGCTGATCCCAAATGCTGCATGTCTCAGCTGGCATGTCCACAGTCTGGGACGGCCAATAAATAGCAGTGAGCACAGGAAACAAAGCTTAAGTGACACCAAGAGCAGGAAACTCAGTTCTGAATTGTTGGCACGTACTATGGGTGTGCTGTGATGATAAATGAAGATGCCCAGGACAACAGCACACATACATGTGCCCAGCAAGGAGGCAGCTGTCAAGCCGATACCCAAAGGCTCATGGTAGGAGAGAAACTCTGTTTTCTTCGGAACACAGTGGTCACGCTGGGGGCTGGACCAGAAGTCCTCAGGACAGCTGGTGCACTCCATGGCATCTATGGGAAAATGAAAGGACCTGAGATACTTTAAAAGTTAATATTATGTCTCAAAACTGCAATGTTTAAAGTTCAAAACCAACCCGTTTTATTGCTGATCTCCCCCTCAGAACAAGGGATGCAGTCAAAACAGCACAAAGGTTCCCTTTTCTTTCTGGCCATACGGGTACCTGGAGGACAACTTTCACTGCACACCGAGCGGGGTGGCTATAGGAAGAAAAAGTATCTGTTATTCTCCATTACTTTACACTGTTCTAATGAGTTCTGCATGGTGTGTCTGAAAAATCAGATATAACCTTTTTTGATTCAAAGTTCCAGAAGATTTTGTCTTCATCAATTGTGAGTTCTTCACCTTTGGAGTCCGATCTCTTGACCTCACCCACATTCTGAACTTTAGTTCTTCCATCTGGGAGCCACAGCCAGTTCATGACATCATAGATTGCTATGGGATCACCATTCTCATCAAATGACACTTGATCACCAAATGTTGTGGTGAAGTTCACCTTTTCCAAGTAATACACTAGCTACCATAGAGAGATAAAAAAAACAAAGAGGACCGATTAAACCACAAAGACCAAAAGCAATTAATGAGATGCCTGACCATACTGTATTTGTTTTGTTTTTTCCCTAACCTGTTCTAGCAGTTGGCTTCAAGAAATTGCTATTTCCAACCCAGATACCTTCACTTTGGTGGATGACTAGGTTGTTGAGGGTAAATTATTTCTGTGTGATCATGGCAAACATGGGGGTACCCAGAATTCAATTATCAAACTGCATACTACACTTATGAACACATCACTGAGCTAATAATATTAACCACTGTCATCACCCATTATCAGGTAGTTTCCTCTCACTATTTGTTCGGCAAATTAAAATAAGTAGTACCCCTTTGGAAGAAAATACTAAACCCCATGATTTAGTCATATAACAGATGGAGTGTAAAGTGATATCACACCTGCCATGGCTCCAGTTCTTTCAAATTGCCACAGCTGTGTCCACTGAAAGGCCCTCTCCCTGGCTCACACTGCAGCATGTCATCAAGGGCATAGGCCAGAGCATACACAGCCTTGTAAACATTATACTCCTGCCTGAGATCAGAAACGTCCAACAACTCAGTCTCCACATCCTCTAGCTTTTCCTGTCCAGTACATAATGTTCCCCCAGCCTCCACCCAACCTGCTGGAGGTGGTGCAAATCTACATTGAAATGTGAATTCCCAAAACTGGTTTACCTGAAATATATTCAAAACAGTCTTGGAAATGATGACTATATATTATTCTTGCAATTACCAGATCAGATTGCACAGTTAAACTCTCACCATACTATTTCCATAGCTGTTGTTATGGTGTAGGTTAGGAAGCATTTGTAGAAGGAATTCCCTGAAGCCTGGTATTTCTCCTCGACGGATGGCAATACCAAGTGTGCCACCAAGGTACGGCATGAGGTCAGGGGTCTGGTAGACAGTAGTAGTTGTCCAGGCGTCAGTAGATATCCACTGCAGGCCTGTCACATTCTGCCTCACCACCTGAGTATCAAATAAAACCTCCGTAATGCTATGTCACTAAAGTAATAGTAATAGTCTAGTCTTCTGAACTGTACACAGTACACACAATTGATGTCTTTGTTCATACACAGATGCAATCCTTTGTTTTAGAAAGTATTTATACCTGATCTACCTGATCATACTCTAAAACCCTGCTAACAGGACATTGAAAGAAAAGAGGTGTAACCTATTCAAATCAATATATTTGTCACAGGCCAATGTGTTATTGCAACTTAAATCTTTCAGTTTGATTAATAGAAGATAAAAAAATTCATATAACTTCAAGTTGCAATTCAAGCCCAACCTCTTCCATGAGGTTCATCATGTAACTCTCATGTGCAAACACAATGACCACACGAGCTGTGGATTTCTTCATCACATCCACGATCCTCCTTAGTTTATCAGGGTCATTACCCCAAGGCAACACTTCGAAGTAGGCAAGACAACCTCCACCAGAGTGTGCCAGGTCAGATTGCAAGGATCGAGCAGCTTGGAGTCCATAGTCATCATCACTGACCAGAAGACCTACCCAACTCCAGCCAAAACGCTTCAGGATCTGAATCATAGCCTTCACCTGAATGAATAAAGAGATTGGGTTTTGCAGCCTGAAATAGTCTTTCTATGGAAAACATGCTAAAAAGGTTTCACTTTGGATCATATTTAGTTATTGCATTTCAAGGAATATAACTGTTTTTGCAGTGTAGACAATCTTTTATGCTTGTTCATTTTTCTGATGGATAGTCACCTGGAAAGCATCACTTGGGATCGTCCTAAAGAAGGATGGAAACTTCTGCCGGTCACTCAGACATGCACATGTGGCAAAATAACTCACCTGTGAAAGACACAGACTGTACAGCCTGAAAACATTCAAAGCCTTTTCCTGCTCTTTTAAGATTTGATTGTTACTCTATGTTTACAAGTGACATTAAATCTGATATAATATCAAAATGATTCAAAACAATTACTAAAAGGCAAATTGGCAAACTTACCATAGGTACTCTGTACAAACCTAAGACAGAGGAGATGGCAAGAGAATGTGTAGAAAAAGGATCACCCACAATCCCTATGACTGGAGGGCTTCCTGCACAGGTCTCATCTAATATAAACTGCTCCTCTTGACCACTGACTGCGGATAATACTGCACGAAATGCAATCCCTAGTTTGACACAGTTATCGTAAAGACTGTATCCCAGAGTCACATTAGGTAGCAGCTTGGTGTTTCTGTTGATCTCATCAATTGCAAAAGCCATGGTCTGGACCCTCCTAAATCCTACAACATCAAAACTAACACAAATATCACTATTAATTATTGAAAAATTCAACATACAATAACACTGACAACATGAAAACATATCACAAGTACAAATTTTACAAACAAATAAGTCAGTTCAATATCAATAATTACTTACAATAATTAAATAGATACAACAGTTGGAAATTTACAGAATTAGATATAATTCATGGAATTCATTTTCTCCAGTTTTTATACTTTTGCCAGCTCCCTGAGAGACTCACCCATGGCAGGTAGGTTGTGGTGGCTCTGAGGTAAAAGACAGGTCAGGAAGCACAGAGAAAAAGTGGATCCGAAATGTCCCACCTAGAACCACATCTCCAGCCTTGTGCATCTCATTTAATTGAAACCGTCCCTGTAACTGGCAGGAGGAGGAATAAAGAGGGGAGGACACAGCAGAGGAGAAGTAGGAATACAACAACATGAAATACATGAGTGAGAGCAATTTAATATCTAAAAATCCCCACATGACTTTCCTCCTGTTCATCCCTCTCCTGAGCCCAGTCAGTTGTATTGCTGTCGGCCTCTTTTATTGACTTGTAGCATTGTGTAATCTTAAACACTAACCAATCACCTATCAGGAGGAGTCGTGTTGGGGGTAACTCATTGCAAAAGCAACATGTTACAATAATATATTTCTTTGAAGGATCTATAGCCAGCTCTGGGACCTACAATGTTAAATATTATTGGTCCCTGTGGTTATGCCTCTTCTTATGAAATCACATGTTGTAGTGTTTTCTTTTTTACTGCAAATTATCTTGTATGGCCTGCCCTCTTCCAGGTCACCATGGGGGAAAAAGGCATTGACAAATAAATGTTATTCTCGTCATGTCATTAAAGGCTACATTATAGAAGGAATAGGTCTATTGTCTTTCACATTACTAAGCCTACAATTAAAAATATATATGTGTAGCTGGGTGGGAAAATGTAATGCAACTGCTCACTAACGCCACCAGAGGGCACTTTATCAGTATTGAATTGTTTTGAGAGCAGTTCAAGAAAATACCGGAAGTCGCCATCTTGTTCACAGCGGTGCGACCACACTACGGTTTTCAGAGGTTTATGAGGGTAAATATAACATAAATGTGTCTGTTTACATGAAATATCTAATTGATATATGTTTAAGAGTAATGCATGTGCAGACTGAAATGTTTTATGTTAATGTGTGCGTATGTGTTAGTAGTTAACAGATAAACAGACGACGAGAGAGACCCAACGGTTGTCGTGTAGCAGGCCATTGTCAGTGTTGTTTGTGCTGTGGTAAAAATGCACAAGTTAGTAACATTATGTATTACAATACTGCACATTTATTGTTATGTTTTGACCTGTGGAAGAGTGTTTAATGTGTATTTGTGGGCTCCTTGTGTTTTAGGGTCAAGCCACTGTAGTTCATTCTTGCACTCCATTGTTGCTTATAAGGACATTTTTGTACACTCTGATAGCAGTCTGAAAGTTCATTTTTATATTTTTTTGTACTGAACTTCAAGACACATTTTGCTCCCTTTTGGTGCTAGTCTACATTGTTTATTTTTGCACTCTTTTGTAATAGGATAATTACCAAAGGGTTATGGATATTGTCCGGTGAATTTAGCAGACTAAACAGAGTTACAGTAAGCGACCCGTGTGTCAGGCTCAGTGTGGGGTCGCAGATTTTTGTTTCTACTCGTACTACAGCTGAAAACTATCAGACAATTTTGGTTTAAAACTTTCATCATTTATTTTATTTGAACACCATATTCTTCTGTGCAGAAATAAAGACCCCAGAAGATAGTTTTGTGTCCTGTGCTGGTTCAGTTTAGCCAGGCTACATATGCCTTCATATATTCCATAATATATTACAATTTGATCCTTTGTCTACCTGCTCATCCCTGTGTTCAAGGCCATTAGCTTTTTTAAAAAGATCTAGACTATTTAATTGTTCTATACAGGTTATTTGGCCATTTTTTTTTACTAAAAAGTAATAGGTATATATTTATCCATACAGACAGTAATATTGTGAGGTAATACATTTCTTAAAAATCAAAGTAACTAGTGATATGTAATATACTGCAGTTCAAAATGAACTTGCCCAACACAGACAGACAACATACTGTTTTTTGATAACTGTACTGTGAACAGTGCAGTTGAGGTAAGGAAGCTGTCAAGATACTGCAATTTTCTTTTCTGCGACTAGCACCTTAATAGAACACATCACAACTGAACTGTATTGCAAAGTAAAATGAAAACCATCTTTATTTCCTTCCCATTAGATCCTTTTTAGACTTTCTTAGAAGTTAATTTGTCATACATTGAAACAGAACAATACTGCAAAATCAAATGAAAACCATCTTTGTTTCATACCTGTAAGATCCTTTTAAGACTTTCTTAGAGGCTAATTTGCGACACCTCACAACAGGACTGTAACATAAATTAGAGAGATAACACATATCTGCTACGTCAGACACACCTACTATGGGAGGTCCAGTACAACTCTATACTTCTGACAAGCATTTCCAGTCAGATGTAGTTCTAAATTACATGGCATGAAAAGTGGCAAGAGGCTAAAGCATCTACTGATGTAAGTGGTTTGAGCATTGTGGATGCATGTGGCAATATGTTAGCACCTACAACCTCCTGCAAACTGTGGAGAACATCAGCCTACGAGGGATGTGTGAAGTAGGGACCAGATGCGGACCGATGTGGTTTGACTTAGGGAAAACCCAAACATGCCATTTTTTCAGTGGCTCCAGATGCTTCTAAAATATAAACAGGGCTGCTTAAAATATAATAATTGTTAAGTACTTCATATGGGAAATAAAGGTCTGACCTGTAACCTGTAGTCCTATTGTGTGCTACCAAATCAACCAGAAGGTAAAGCATAGATGTTATGAGCTACCAGGCAGAATAGAAATGTTTATTTTTTTAAAGTTTTATAGACAATATATTAAAGTTTTAGACTCCGTCCATACATTGATGACGTGTCCCACACGAACATACCCTTTGTCCCACACTTGGCTAATTGGGATCTGGTCACCCTAAGACCAGGTGAAAGGTGAAGCAGTCATTTGATTGAGGGGAGTCGCGACTCAGCTGTAACCACGGATGAATCGCCGGTTTAAGTTGTCAAATCCCTGGAAAAGTAGCTGTTTTTGGGTGGAAGGTGTGGGTCACTCCTCCAAGGCCCAGATCTTGGCGGGGTGAGACTTCAGGCTTCCCTGAGCTATAACGAAGCCCAAAAAATTTTACTTCAGCCAAGTGAAACTCACATTTCTCCAGTTTTGAAGACACTTTATTGTCCAGGAGTCATTGGAGCAACAGCATCACCTGCTTAGTTGTTTGGCTCACCAATGTTCCCTCAATCACTGGTGAGCTGGTCCTTTTGGCAGCGCCAGGCAGGAGGCGAGGCAGTTTCCAGGCTGACCACAGTAGATGCAAATTTGTTTGTGAACCTGGTGTTGACGTTCCTCCGGTTTCAAGCGGGTCCTCCCTACCTGCATAGGACAGCAGGGGGAGCTCTGCGAATCTAGGTGAAATATGAGGAGCGCTGTTGGCGGCTGGTGGATGCCCTGTCTCTCTGTCTCTCCCTCAGCCGATTATCTAGGTGGATGATTGGCGATATGAGCTGCGCAAGGAATGTTCGTTCTTTTCTTGACACAAGCTCATCCTGTTAACTCTCTGAAAGACCTCACTTAAATAAACTTACCAGTGCAGGCTTGCTCCAGCCATTCTCAGCTGCCAAAATGCGGAAATCAATGGAGTAGAGTAATCTGCGGCTGGCTATGAGCCCTGGCTGAATAGCCTACTGGCTGCCTCAGACCCCTGTACCAGGTCATCAAAAACCCTCCTCATCGCAGTAAAAAACATGACATGAGACTCAAGAGTCGCTAAACCTGCCTCCCACAAAGCCATTCCGCACTGTGCTGCCTTTCCCCTCAATGAATTCAGATTGTAAGCAATCTTAGCTTTATCTGAATTATAACTGGTGGATTGTGAGTTGAATACATGTGAGCACTGTAACAAAAAACTAACACATGAGCCTAGGTCTCCAGAGTAATGTTCAGATGGGGGAACAAAAGGTTCTTTGGCTGGGGGAGAAGAAGGTCGGGCAGAGCTTGTAACAAGAGGATTATTCACAGTTGCAGGTGTAGTTGAGCAAGAGGCAGGTGGTAGGGAGGCAAGCAGGTTGAGTTGGTGACCAGTCTGGGAAACGTTGGAGTTTACGGTCTGGAGTTATTGACCCTAACCCAAACACCAAGTACAAAATATCCACCACAGAATCTGACAGAACATGACAGTCAACCTCTTTTATTGACTTACAGCATTGTTTAATCTTAAGCACCACCCAAAGTCGGGGCGGGCTTTAAATTAATTTCATTTGAGGTTGATTATGAGAACACCAAGAAATTTGGTGAAACAATGTGTTCCAATCTATTTTTTATTTGAACTGTCTGTTTGATGGAGGGCTATTTTATAAATCAGTATTATAAGGATATGGAAGCTGCCAAGAATTTTATTTTCTACTATTAGCACCTTAATAGACCTTCTTAGAGCTTATTGCAACACATTAGAACAGAACGGTACATATGGTATTGCAATATAAAAAACATCTTTATTTTCTATGTGTTCGGCCCTTATGAGACTTTCTTCAAGGCCTATTTGCAACACATTACTACCTAACTGTACCATAACTTAGAGAGATATCACATATTTGCTACTACAGGTCACAATGTCTTTGGCTGGTCCAGGACAATTCTATACTCCTGACAAGCATTTCCAAATACAGGGCAGGAAAAGTGGCAAGACGATATAGCATCAACTGATGTATGTAAGTGGTCTGAGCATTGTGGATGCATGTGGCTCTATGTTGGTGTCTGTGAAAACATCAGCCTACATGGGATGTGTGAAGTAGTGACCACATGTGGACTGATGTGGGTTAACGTAGGGCACAGTTTTATCAAATTGAGAAACAAATGACCCAACCAGAAAGTGAAACTACAGTATGTTAAACACAACAGGCTATCAACTAACACCGAGGGAAAACCCATCTGTGATAATAGCAGACACTGTAGAATGACTTTATCTAAGCGGAAATACATTTCATATTAATTTAATTTTCTTCTGGCAGAAATATCTATACATTACATGCGTGAAATAAGTTATAAACAAATAAGTGAACTTCAGCATTAATGTTAAAATAAATCAAGTTGACGTATTTTTGTATTGTAAACACAAAAGGCATTCATTCTATCTCATGAAGATAAGTGCAGTTACTAGATCTGGATTCCCCGACCCATGATTGCCTTCTTTGTGTTTCTCTCTGGTCTCAGCAGGATTATGTAACATTTGGGTCCAAACAGTGCCAACAAGAGGCCAAAACTGGAGGCCAGGATGGCGAATACCTCCACTGCATCTGCATATTTGCCTGGTGAGCTGATATAAGCAGGGACAAAGGCAACCCACACAGCACAGAAGATCAGCATGCTGAAGGTGATGAGATTAGCCTCATTGAAACTATCTGGAAGATTCCTCGCTATGAATGCAATCAGAAAACTGAGTAAAGCCAGTGAGCCAATATAGCCCAGTAACACTGCAAAACCGACTGTGGACCCAGCTGCACACTCATAAACAATTTTATCATTGTAGTATTGAGTGTTTTTATGAGGAGTTGGTGAGGCAGATACAATCCAGGCAGTGCAGATAGCTGCCTGAACAGAAGTGAGAACAATAACTGTCCCTCTCTGCTGCAAAACACCAAACCACTTCAGACTGGCTCCCCCTCCTGGCTTGGAGGCCTTGAACACAGCCAGAACCACCATGGTTTTTACCAAAATACATGAGACACATAGGACAAAGCTGATCCCAAATGCTGCATGTCTCAGCTGGCATGTCCACAGTCTAGGGTAGCCAATAAACAGTAGTGAGCACAGGAAACAAAGCTTAAGTGACACCAAGAGCAGGAAACTCAGCTCTGAATTGTTGGCGCGTACTATGGGTGTGCTATGATGATAAATGAAGATGCCCAGGACAACAGCACACATACATGTGCCCAGCAAGGAGGCAGCTGTCAAGCCGATACCCAGAGGCTCATGGTAGGAGAGAAACTCTGTTTTCTTCGGAACACAGTGGTCACGCTGGGGGCTGGACCAGAAGTCCTCAGGACAGCTGGTGCACTCCATGGCATCTATGAGAAAAGGAACAGACCTGAGGTACTCTATATGTTAATATTATCTTAAAACTACAATATTTAAAGTTCAAAACCAACTAGTTGTATTGCTGATCTCCCCCTCAGAACAAGGAATGCAGTCAAAACAGCACACAGGTTCCCCTTTCTTTCTTGCCATGCGGGTACCTGGAGGACAACTTTCACTGCACACTGAGCGGGGTGGCTATAGGGAGAAAAATAAGTATTATTCTCCATTACTTTACACTGCTATAATGAGTTCTGCATGGTGTGTCTGAAAAATAAGAAATAACCTTTTTTGATTCAAAGTTCCAGAAGATTTTGTCTTCATCAATTGTGAGTTCTTCACCTTTGAAGGCTGACCTCTTGACCTCACCCACATTCTGAACTTTAGTTCTTCCATCAGGTAGCCACAGCCAGTTCATGACATCATAGATTGCTAAGGCATCACCATTCTCATCAAATGACACTTGATCACCAAATGTTGTAGTGAAGTTCACCTTTTCCAAGTAATACACTAGCTACCATAGAGAGATGAACAAACAAAGAGGACAGATTAAACCACAAAGACAAAAAGCAATTAATGGAATGTCTGTATCTCTGGTACTTATTTTGTTTTTCCTAATCTATTCTAACACTTGGCTTCAAGAAATTGCTATTTCCAACCCAGATACCTTCACTTTGGTGGATGACTAGGTTGTTGATGGTAAAATATTTCTGTGTAATCTTGGTAAACATTGGAATTCAATTATCAAACTGCATACTACACCTATGAACATATCAAAACAAGAATCTATCACTGAGCTAATAATATTAACCACTGCCATCACCCAGTATCAGGTTATTTCCTCTCACTTTTTGTTTGGCACTTTAAAATAAATAGTACCACTCTGCAAGAAACACTATACTGTATGATTTAGTCATTTAACAGATGGAGTGTAAACTGATATCACACCTGCCATGGCTCCAGTCTTTGTAAACTGCCACAGGTGTGCCCACTGAAAGGCCCTCTCCCTGGCTCACACTTCAGCATGTCATCAAGGGCATGAGCCACAGCATACACAGCCTTGTACACATTATACTCCTGCCTGAGATCAGAAACGTCCAACAACTCAGTCTCCACATCCTCTAGATTTTCCTGTCCAGTACATAATGTTCCCCCAGCCTCTATCCAACCTGCTGGAGGTGGTGCGAATTTACACTGAAATGTGAATTCCCAAAACTGGTTTACCTGAAATATATTCAAAACAGTCTTAGAAATGATGAGTATATATATATATTTTTTTACAATTACCGGATCAGATTGCATAGTTAAACTCTCACCATACTATTTCCATAGCTGTTGTTATGGTGTAGGTCAGGAAGCATTTGTAGAAGGAATTCCCTGAAGCCTGGTATTTCTCCTCGACGGATGGCAATACCCAGTGTGCCAGCAAGGTACGGCATGAGGTCAGGGGTCTGGAAGACAGTAGCGGTTGTCCAGGCTTCAGTGGATATCCACTGCAGGCCTGTCACATTCTGCCTCACCACCTGAGAATCAAATAAAATATATTACTCCATAATGCCATGTCACTAAAGTATTGTCTAGTCTTCTGACCTGTACAAAGTACACACAAGTGATCTCTTACTTGTTCATACACACATGCAATTCTTTATTTTACACAGTATTTTATGAGCAAAGCGATGCATATCATCATAACCGTAGTTTTGTGTAATTTGTCTCACTACCTGATCATACTCTAAAACCCTGCTAACAGGACATTGAACAAAAAGAGGTGCACCCTGTTCAAATCAATATATTTGTCACAGGCCAATGTGTTATTGCAACTTAAATCTTTCAGTTTGATAAATAAAAGACAAAAAAATAATATAACTTAAGTTGCAGTTCAAGCCCAACCTCTTCCATGAGGTTCATCATGTAACTCTCATGTGCAAACACAATGACCACATGAGCTGTGGATTTCTTCATCACATCCACGATCCTCCTTAGTTTATCTGGGTCATTGCCCCAAGGCAACACCTCTAAGTAGGCAAGACAACCTCCACCAGAGTGTGCCAGGTCAGATTGCCAGGATTGAGCAGCGTTGAGTCCATAGTCATCATCACTGACCAGCAGACCTACCCAACTCCAGCCAAAACGCTTCAGGATCTGAATCATAGCCTTCACCTGAGTGAATAAAGAAATTTGTTTTTGCAGGCTGAAATAGTCTTCCTATGGAAAACATGCTAAAAATGTTTCACTTTGGATCATATTCAGTGAATGCATTTCAAGGAATATAACTGTTTTTGCAATGTAGAGACATTCTTTCTTGTGAATGTTTAACTGCACATGCTTTTATGCATCTTCATTTTGCTGATGGATGGTCACCTGGAAAGCATCACTTGGGATCGTCCTAAAGAAGGATGGAAACTTCTGCCGGTCACTCAGACAGGCACATGTGGCAAAATAACTCACCTGTGAAAGACACAGACTTTACAGCCTGAAAACATTCAAAGCCTTTTCCTGCTCTTTCAATATTTGATGGTAACTCCAAGTTTACAAGTGACATTAAATCTGATATGATATCAAAATGATCCAACAGAATTACTAGAAGGCAAATTGGCAAACTTACCATAGGTACTCTGTACAAACCTAGAACAGAGGACATGGCAATAGAATGTGCAGAAAAAGGATCACCCACAATCCCTATGACTGGAGGGGTTCCTGCACAGGTCTCATCTAATATAAACTGCTCCTCTTGACCACTGACTGCGGATAATACTGCACGGATTGCAATCCCTAGTTTGACACAGTTATCGTAAAGACTGTATCCCAGAGTCACATTTGGTAGCAGGTTGGAGTTTCTGTTGATCTCATCAATCGTAAAAGCCATGGTCTGGACCCTCCTGAATCCTGCAACATCAAAACTAACACAAATGCCACTTTTAACTATTGAAAAATTCAACATATAATAACTGACAACATGAACACATTTCACAAGTACAAATTTTACGAACAAAATATGTTAGTTGAATATCAACAATTACTAATAATAATTAAATAGATACAACGGTAGGAAATTAACAGACATAAATATGACTCATGGAATAGATTTTCTCCGGTTTTTTACTTTTGCCACTTCCCTGACAGACTTACCCATGGCAGGCAGGCTGTGGTGGCTCTGAGGTAAAAGACAGGTCAGGAAGCACAGAGAAGAAGTGGATCCGAAATGTCCCACCTAGAACCACATCTCCAGCCTTGTGCATCTCATTTAGATGAAACCGCCCCTGTAACCGGCAGGAGGAGGAATAAAGAAGGGAGGACACAGCAGAGGGGAAGTAGGAGTACAACCACATGAAATACATGAGTGAGAGCAATTTAATATCTAAAAATCCCCACATGACTTTCCTGTTGTTCATCCCTTTTCTAAGCCCAGTCAGTTTTATTGCTGTCAACCTCTTTTATTGACTTGCAGCATTGTTTAATCTTAAGCACCACCCAATGAGCTATAAGCAAGAGTAGGGGCAGGGCCTAAAATCATTGTAATTTCAGATTGATTTTTACATTACTAATTATTTTTCAGTAACATATTATTATAGTTATGTCACATAATGTGTTAAAATCTGCATTACCGACCAAACTGAATGCGTTTAGTGTTGTTATTTTAAGAGTCCGTCCATACCGACCATGACCACGACCTTCCGCTACTGGAAAAAAAATACTCTGCGACAGAAATTAGCCATATTCTGTAGACCTAAAGATGAAACCTAATATTCTAAGCGCACTTTCATTTACATCCTTGAATCACATATGCCCATGCATTTCTTGTTCTGTGGACTATAATAAAAAGGCATTGGAAAATATTTTTTTGTCTTTTATTGACTTGCAGCATCGTTGAATCTGTAGCACCACCCAATGGGATATAAGGAAGAGTCGGGGAAGGGCCAAAAATTATTGTCACTTCAGACTGATATTGATCATACTAAGACAAGTGGTGGAACACTATTTTTTTCCCCATCTATTTTACATTGCACTGACTTTCTCTTGACAACAGAAAACAGACTGTTATTAGATAACTGTACTGTGAACAGTGCAGTAATATTAGGGTATGGAATCTGTCAAGGTACTGCAATTTTATTTTCTGCTTCTAGCACCTTCATAGACTTCCTTTGAGGATAATTTGTAACACATCACAACTTAACTGTACTGCAAAGTAAAATGAAAACCATCTTTATTTCCTTCCCGTTAGATCCTTTTTAGACTTTCTTAGAAGTGAATTTGTCATTCATTGAAACAGAACAGTACTGCAAAATCAAATGTAAACCATCTTTATTTCCTACCTGTTAGACCCTTTTAAGAATTTCTTAGAGGCTAAGTTGGGACACCTTACAACAGGACTGTAACATAAATTAGAGAGATAACACACATCTGTCACTTCAGACACAGCTCTTCTTTGGCAAGTCCCATACAACTCTATACTTCTGACAAGCATTTCCAGTCAGTTCTAAATTACATGGCATGAAAAGTGGCAATAGGATATATCATCAGCTGATATATGTAAGTGGTCTGAGCATTGTGGATGCATGTGGCAGTATGTTAGTACCTACAACCTCCTGCAAACTGTGGAAAACATCAGCCTACGAGGGATGTGTAAAGTAGGGACCAGATGTGGACCAATGTGGTTTGACTTAGGGCATAGTTTTATTATTATTATGATTATGATTATTATTATTTATTTTTTTTATTGAATAACACCAACGAAAACCAATCCAGTAATTATATAAGATGCTGTAGAATAACTTTTTGTAAGCACTGAGACATTTCATATTCATTTCACATCCCTCTGGGTGAAAACCTTTATGTCATGTACATGACATGAGTTACCTATGTGACACAAGCTACCTACGTACATTTCCTTTGTGACATAAGAGAACATATGTGATGTCAATGAACTAACATAATGAAGATCAAAAAAGTCAAATTTACATTTGTTTTATTGTATATAGAAAAAGGTTTCATTCTGTCTCATGAAGACAAGTGAAGTTGCTAGGCCTAGATTTCCCGACCCATGATTGCCTTCTTTGTGTTCCTCTCTGGTCTCAGCAGGATTATGTAACATTTGGGTCCAAACAGTGCCACCAAGAGACCAAAACTGGAGGCCAGGATGGCGAATACCTCGACGGCATCTGCATATTTGCCTGGTGAGCTGATATAAGCAGGGACAAAGGCCACCCACACAGCGCAGAAGATCAGCATGCTGAAAGTGATGAGTTTGGCCTCATTGAAACTATCTGGAAGATTCCTTGCTATAAATGCAATCAGAAAACTGAGTGAAGCCAATGAGCCAATGTAGCCCAGTAACACAGCAAAACCAACTGTGGACCCAACTGCACACTCATAAACAATCTTATCATTGTAGTATTGAGTGTTTTTATGAGGAGTTGGGGAGGCAGATATAATCCAGACAGTGCAGACAGCTGCTTGAACAGAAGTGAGAACAATAACTGTTCCTCTCTGCTGCAAAACACCAAACCACTTGAGGCTAGCTCCCCCTCCAGGCTTGGAAGCCTTGAACACAGCCAGAACCACCATGGTTTTTACCAAAATACATGAGACACAAAGCACAAAGCTGATACCAAATGCTGCATGTCTCAGCTGGCATGTCCACAGTCTGGGACGGCCAATAAACAGCAGTGAGCACAGGAAACATAACTTAAGGGACAGCAAGAGCAGGAAACTCAGTTCTGAATTGTTGGCACGTACTATGGGTGTGCTATGATGATAAATGAAGATGCCCAGGACAACAGCACACATACATGTGCCCAGCAAGAGGCAGCTGTCAAGCCAATACCCAGAGGCTCATGGTAGGAGAGAAACTCTGTTTTCTTTGGAACACAGTGGTCACGCGGGGGGCTGGACCAGAAATCCTCAGGACAGCTGGTACACTCCATGGCATCTATGAGAAAAGGAACAGACCTAAGATACTCTATATGTTAATATTATGTCTTAAAACTGCAATGTTTAAAGTTCAAAACCAACCAGTTTTATTGCTGATCTCCCCCTCAGAACAAGGGATGCAGTCAAAACAGCACACAGGTTCCCCTTTCTTTCTGGCCATGCGGGTACCTGGAGGACAACTTTCACTGCAAACTGAGCGGGGTGGCTATAGGGAGAAAAGTAGATACCTATCATTATACACAATTTGACAATGCTATTATGAGTTATCTATAGGGTGTCAGAAATAACCTTTTTTGATTCAAAGTTCCAGAAGATTTTGTCTTCATCAATTGTGAGTTCTTCACCTTTGGCCAACCTCTTGACCTCACCCACATTTTGAACTTTTGTTCTTCCATCAGGGAGCTGGAGCCAGTTCATGACATCATAGATTGCTAAGGCATCACCATTCTCATCAAATGACACTTGATCACCAAATGTTGTTGTGAAGTTGACATTTTCCAAGTAATACACTAGCTATATAGAGACATGAAAAATGACGATGAAAAACCAAAGTTGACAGATTAACCTTAACAACTTTTGGGGATGCCCGACCCTCCTGTATTAATTTTATGTTTTCCTAACTTATTCCAGCAGTCGGCATCTAGTATTTGGATCTTCCAACTCAGATACTGTCGCTGTCAGTGGTTCACGAGGTTTTTGAAGGGTTACAAAATATTTCTGTATGATCATGATAAACATGGAGATACCCACTAATCAATTTTCAAACTATATACTACACTTATGAACATATCAAAACAAGAACCTATCACTGTGCTGATAATTCGAATCACTGCCATCACCCAGTATCAGGTTATTTCCTCTCACTTTTTGTTTGGCACTTTAAAATAAATAGTACCACTTTGCAAGAAACACTATACTGTATGATTTAGTCATTTAACAGATGGAGTGTAAACTGATATCACACCTGCCATGGCTCCAGTCTTTGTAAACTGCCACAGGTGTGCCCACTGAAAGGCCCTCTCCCTGGCTCACACTTCAGCATGTCATCAAGGGCATGAGCCACAGCATACACAGCCTTGTACACATTATACTCTAGCCTGAGATTGGAAACGTCCAACAACTCAGTCTCCACATCCTCTAGATTTTCCTGTCCAGTACATAATGTTTCCCCAGCCTCCACCCAACCTGCTGGAGGTGGTATGAATTTACATTGAAATGTGAATTCCCAAAACTGGTTTACCTGAAATATAAGCAGTCTTAGAAATGATGACTATATATTTTACTTGCAATTACCAGATCACAATGCATAATTAAACTCTCACCATACTATTTCCATAGCTGTTGTTATGGTGTAGGTCAGGAAGCATTTGTCGAAGGAATTCCCTGAAGCCTGGTATTTCTCCTCGCCGGATGGCAATGCCAAGTGTACCAGCAAGGTACGGCATGAGGTCAGGGGTCTGAAGGACAGTAGTAGTTGTCCAGGCTTCACTGGCCATCCACTGCAGGCCTGAAACATTTCGCCTCACCACCTGTGTGTCATATAAAATATATAACTCAATAATGCCATTTCACTGAAGTATTGTCTAGTCTTCTGAACTGTACATGGTACACACATGTGATGTCTTACTTGTTCACGGATGCAATTCTGTGTTTTCCACAGTATTTTATGAGCCCAATGATGCATATCATAACCAAAGTTTTGTGTAATTTGTCTGACTAACTCATCGTACTCTAAAACCCTTCTAACAGGACATTGAACAAAAAGAGGTGTAACCTATTCAAATCAATATATTTGTCACAGACCAATATGTTATTGCAACTTAAATCTTTCAGTTATATGAATAAAAAAATAAAAAATACATATAACTTAAGTTTTAGTTCAAGCCTAACCTCTTCCATGAGGTTAATCATGTAACTGTCATGTGCAAACACAATGACCACACGAGCTGTGGATTTCTTCATCACATCCACGATCCTCCTTAGTTCAAGTGGGTCATTGCCCCATGGCAACACCTCTAAGTAGGCAAGACAACCTCCACCAGAGTGTGCCAGGTCAGCTTGGAAGGATCGAGCAGCATGGAGTCCATAGTCATCATCACTGACCAGCAGACCTACCCAACTCCAGCCAAAATGCCTCAGGATCTGAATCATAGCCTTCACCTGAGTGATACAGAGATTAGTTTGCAGGCTGAAATTGTCTTTCTGTGGAAAACATGTGAAAAAGGCTTCACTTTTGAACATATTTAGTTACTGCATTTCAAGGAATATAGCTGTTTTTGCAGTGTAGACACGTTCTTTCTTGTGAATGTTTAACTGCACATGCTTTTATGCAATTTCATTTTGTTGATGGATAGTCACTTGGAAAGCATCACTTGGGATCGTCCTAAAGAAGGATGGAAACTTCTGCCGGTCACTCAGACAGGAACATGTCGCAGAATGACTCACCTGTAAAAGACACAGACTGTACATCCTGAAAACATTCAAAGCCTTTTCCTGTTCTTTCAAGATTTGATGGTTACTCTATGTTAACAAGTGACATTAAATCTGATATAATATCAATATGATCCAACAGAACTACTGGAAGGCAATTTAGCAAACTTACCATAGGTACTCTGTACAAACCTAAGACGGAGGAGATGGCAATAGAATGTGTAGAAAAAGGATTACCGACAATCCCTATGACTGGAGGGGTTCCTGCACAGGTCTCATCTAATATAAACTGCTCCTCTTGACCACTGACTGCGGATAATCCTGCACGAAATGCAATCCCAAGTTTGACACAGTTATCGTAAAGACTGTATCCCAGAGTCACATTAGGTAGCAGTTTGGAGTTTCTGTTAATCTCATCAATCGCAAAGGCCATGGTCTGGACCCTCCTAAATCCTACAACATCAAAACTAACACAAATACCACTATTAACTATTGAAAAATAAGACATACAATAACAATGACAACATGAACACATTGCAATAGTACAAATTTCACAAACAAATATGTCAGTTTAATATCAAAAATTACATCCAATAATTAAATAGATACAATGTTAGGGAAATTAACAGACATACATATGACTCATGGAATTGATTTTACCAAATTTTTGCTTTTGCCACTTCCCTGAGAGACTCACCCGTGGCAGGTAGGTTGTGGTGGTTCTGAGGTAAAAGACAGGTCAGGAAAGACAGAGAAGAAGTGGATCCGAAATATCCCACCTAGAACCACATCTCCAGCCTTGTGCATCTCATTTAGATGAAACTGCCCCTGTAACCGGCAGGAGGACGAATAAAGACGGGAGGACACAACAGAGGAGAAGTAGGAGTACAAAAACATGAAATGCGAGAGCGAGAGCAATTTAATTTCTAAAAATCCCCACATGATTTTCTTCCTGTTCATCCCTTTTCTAAGCCCAGTCAGTTTTATTACTGTCAACCTCTTTTATTGACTTGCAGCATTGTTTATTCTTAAGCACCACCCAATGAGCTATAAATCAGAGTAGGGGCAGGGCCTAAAATCATTGTAATTTCAGATTGATTTTGACATTACCAATTATTTTTTCAGTAATGTATTATAATGTAATGCATTACAATCTCCATTACTGACCAAACTGAATGTGTTTAATGTGTTTTTTTTAAGAATCCCTCCACACCTCATGACCATGGTCTTCTGCCATCGGAAAAAAAAAAATACTCTGTTCGACAGAAATTAGCTATATTTCGTAGGCCTAATGATGAAGCCTAATATTCTAAACACACTTTAATTTACATCAATGAATCACATATGCCCATGCATTCCTTGTTCTGTGGACTATGATAAAAAAGGCATTGAAGAATATTTTTTTTGTCTTTTATTGACTTACACCACCCAATGGGCTATAAGGAAGAGTCGGGGAAGGGCCAAAAATGATTGTAACTTCAGACTGATTTTGATCATATTACGACAAGTGGTGGAACACTGTCTTCCCATCTATTTTACTCATTTTTTTCATGACAACAGACAACAGTGTTGGGGGTAACTCATTGGAAAAGCAACATGTTACAATAATATACTTCTTTTAAGGAACTATAGCCAGCCCTGGGACCTACAATGTTAAATATTGTTGGTACCTGTGGTTCGGCCTCTTCTTATGAAATCACATGTTGTAGTGATTTCTTTTTTACTGCAAATTATCTTGTATGGCCTGCCCTCTTTGAGGTCACCATGTTGAAAAAAGGCATTGAAAAAGAAATGTCATGTCATTAAAGGCTACATTATAGAAGGTATAGGTCTATTGTGTTTCATATGACTAAGCCTACAATTAAAAGTATTTATTTCTATCTCATAATATATCACAATTGTATCCATGTCGGCCTGCTAATCCCTGTGTCCAAGGCCATTTGTTAATTTAAAAAAGATCTAGGGTATTTAATTGTTCTATATAGGTTGTTTGGCCATTTTGTAGAAAGTAACTAAAAAGTAGTGTAATAGGTATATATTACTCTATACAGACAGTAATATTGTGAGGTAATATATTTCTTAAAAATCAAAGTAACTAGTAACATGTGATATATTGCAGTTTGAAAGTAACTTGCCCAACACTGCCAGACAACAGACTGTCATTCAATAACTGTACTGCGAACAGTGCAGTAACATTGAAGTAAGGAAGCTGTCAAGATACTGCATTTTTATTTTCCACTACTAGCACCTTAATAGACTTCCTTAGCGGCTAATTTGCAACATATCACAACAGAACTGTTCTGCAAAATCAAACGAAAACCACCTTTATTTCATACCTGTTAGATCTTTTTAAGACTTCCTTAGAGGCTAAGTTGCGACACCTTACAACAGGACTGTCATATAAATGAGAGAGATAACGCATATCTTCTACTTCAGACACAAATTCGATGGGAGGTCCAGTACAACTCTATACTTCTGACAAGCACTTCCAGACAGTTCTAAATTACATGGCATGAAAAGTGGGGATAGGATATATCATCAACTGATGTATGTAAGTGGTCTGAGTTTTGTGGATGCATGTGGTTATATGCTAGTACCTACAACCTCCTGCAAACTGTGGAGAACATCAGCCTACGAGGGATGTATGAAGAAGGGACCAGATGTGGACTGATGTGGTTGACTTAGGGTACAGTTTTATCATAATAAACAACATATGACCCTGCAAGCAAGTGAAACAATGTTAAACACAACAGTCTTTAATTACACCAACGAAAACCCATCCAATTGTAATATAAGATGCTGTAAAATAACTTTTTCTGAGCAGTAAGGCATTTCATTCAATTCACATAATTGTGGGTAAAATCCTTTACGTCACGTACATGACATAAGTTAACTATGTGACACAAGCTACCTACGTACATTACATTTATATTTACATTTAGGACATTTAGCAGGTGCTTTTGTCCAAAGGGACTTACAGTAATTCATACATACAGTCATACAGTCCCTGAAATGAAATGGCTTATATGAAAGGCAAAGGCCTCTAGATTATGCTTATTATGCCAAAATAAAGTTGTGTATCATTCATTGAGTTTTATCATTTAATTAGGACAAAAAGGTCAGATTTTGCTTGGACAAAAGTCTTGTCGCATACAAAAATAATGTATGATAGAAATTATATTTTATTTTGAATACACAAACATGCAACAATAACATCTGAACATAAAGTCATGGTGCCTTGGGAAAAATAATTAATATCGTGTATGACTCCCATGAGCTTGGAGGACTGCATCCATATGTATCGGCAATGACTCAAATATGTTATGGATGAAGTCATCTGGAATGTCAAAGAAAGTAGTCTTGCAGGACTCCCAGAGTTCATCAAGATTCTTTGGTTTCAACTTCCAAGCCTCCTCCTTCATTTTACTCCAGACATGCTCAATAATGTTCATGTCTGGTGACTGGACTGGCCAATCCTGGAGCACCTTGACCTTCTTCGCTTTCAGGAACTTTTATGTGGAGGCTGAAGTATGAGAAGGAGCGCCATCCTGTTGAAGAATTTGCCCTCTCTTGTGGTTTGGAATGTAATTGGTAGCAAGAATCTCTTGATACTTCAGGCTGTTGATGTTGCCATCCACTTTGCAGATCTCTCACACACCCCCATACTGGATGTAACCCCAAACCATGATTTTTCCTCCACCAAACTTGACTGTTTTCTGGGTGAATCTTGGGTCCATGCAAGTTCCAACAGGTCTTCTGCAGTATTTGCGGCGATTGGGATGCAGTTCAATGGATGATTCATCAGAAAAATCAACCTTCTGCCACTTTTCCACTGTCCATCCTTTCCACAAACTGTGGGCCTTGGCAAATGCAACACAATTCTTTTGTTGTCTTCTGTTTAATGCTGGTGATTGGGATGCAGTTCATGGAGACCACTGCGTGAGAGAATTCGACAAACTGTTCTTGTAGATACAGGGGTTTCTGGTGACCAGTTCCCATGTACCAGTTCCCATGTAGCTCTGCTGCAGTTGAAAAAGGGCTGGCCCTGGACTGCCGAAGCAACAAACGGTTTTCTCGAACAGTTGTCTTGCGGGGTCTGCCTGACCTTGGCTTGTCATGAATGTCACCAGTTTCTTCAAATCTTTTTTTGATCCTCTCCACTTGACGTTTGGATACATTAAAGATGTCTGCCACCTCAGCAGCAGACTTGGTCTTCAGGTTCTTGATGATCAGCACTTTGGTCTGTGGTTGAATATTTGGCATGTTGTCAGAGGTCAGGTTGCACTTCACATGAAGGTCTGGTGTGCTGGGGTTCTTTTTATACACACCTGGGAATGTGTTAATTACCGTATTTGTCACAGGTGGAGCTCTAATCTGTGATTGGTTGACTCGTTTAAAGACATGACAAGACTTTTGTCCAAGCAAAATCTGACCTTTCTGTCTTAATTAAATGATAAAACTCAATGAATGATACACAACTTTATTTTGGTATAATAAGCATAATCTAGAGGCCTTTGCCTTTCATATAAGCCATTTCTGATTCCAATTTATCAACTACAAGTCAGGTTATTATTTGTTGTTTCTACAACTTGGATAAGCGACAAGACTTTTGTCAGGGACTGTACACTGATGGCAGTGGCTGCCATGCAAGGTGCCATCCAGCACAACAGGAGCATTTTGGGGTTCACTATATTGCCCAAGGACACTTCACATGCAGACCAGGGGAATCAAACCAGCGACCTTGTCATACCAAGACGTTGGCTCTGCCCCTGAGCCACAGCCGCCCCCTTTACGTATGTGACATAAGAAAACATATGTGATGTAACTGAACTTACATAAGTATATAGAAAATCTTTTTGCTCTGTCTGATGAAGACAAGTGCAGCTACTAGGCCTGGATTTCCCGACCCATTATTGCCTTCTTTGTGTTCCTCTCTGGTCTCAGCAGGATTATGTAACATTTGGGTCCAAACAGTGCCACCAAGAGACCAAAACTGGAGGCCAGTATAGCAAATACCTCCACTGCATCTGCATATTTGCCTGGTGAGCTGATATAAGCAGGGACAAAGGCTACCCACACAGCACAGAAGATCAGCATACTAAAGGTAATAAGTTTGGCCTCATTGAAACTATCTGGAAGATTCCTTGCTATAAAGGCAATCAGAAAACTGAGTGAAGCCAATGAGCCAATATAGCCCAGTAACACAGCAAAACCAACTGTGGACCCAACTGCACACTCATAAACAATCTTATCATTGTAGTATTGAGTGTTTTCATGAGGAGTTGGGGAGGCAGATACAATCCAGGCAGTGCAGACTGATGCCTGAATAGAAGTAAGAACCATAACTGTTACTCTCTGCTGCAACACACCAAACCACTTGAGGCTAGCTCCACCTCCTGGCTTGGAGGCCTTGAACACAGCCAGAACCACAATGGTTTTTACCAGTATACATGAAACACATAGCACAAAGCTGATCCCAAATGCTGCATGTCTCAGCTGGCATGTCCACATTCTGGGACGGCCGATAAACAGCAGTGAACACAGGAAGCATAACTTAAGAGACAGCAAGAGCAGGAAACTCAGTTCTGAATTGTTGGCACGTACTATGGGTGTGCTGTGATGATAAATAAAGATGGCCAGGACAACAGCACACATACATGTGCCCAGTAAGGAGGCAGCTGTCAAGCCGATACCCAGAGGCTCATGGTAGGAGAGAAACTCTGTTTTCTTCGGAACACAGTGATCACGCTGGGGGCTGGACCAGAAGTCCTCAGGACAGCTGGTACACTCCATGGCATCTATGAGAAAAGGAACAGACTTGAGATACTCTATTTGTTAATATTATGTCTCAAAACTGCAATGTTTAAAGTTCAAAACCAACCAGTTTTATTGCTGATCTTTCCCTCAGAACAAGGGATGCAGTCAAAACAGCACACAGGTTTCCCTTTCTTTCTGGCCATACGGGTACCTGGAGGACAGCTTTCACTGCACACTGAGAGGGGTGGCTATAGGGAGAAAAATAAGTATGTTATTCTCCATTATTTTACACAGCTATAATGAGTTCCGCATGGTGTGTCTGAAAAATCAGATAAAACCTTTTTTGATTCAAAGTTCCAGAAGATTTTGTCTTCATCAATTGTGAGTTCTTCACCTTTGAAGGCCGACCTCTTGACTTCACCCACATTCTGAACTTTAGTTCTTCCATCAGGGAGCCACAGCCAGTTCATGACATCATAGATTGATAAGGCATCGCCATTCTCATCAAATGACACTTGATCACCAAATGTTGTAGTGAAGTTCACCTTTTCCAAGTAATACACTAGCTAGTTTTTTCATCATAGAGAGATGAATAAACAAAGAGGACCGATTAAACCACAAAGACCAAAAACTGTTAATAGGATGCCCGTACCTCCGTTTCTGTTTTGTTTTTTCCTGACCCATTCTAGCAGTTGGCTTTAAGAAATTGCAATTTGCAACCCAGATACTGTCACTGCCAGTGGTTGACTAGGTTGCTGACAGTAAAATGTTTCTGTGTTATCTTGGTAAACATGGTGGTACCCAGAATTATATTATCAAACTGCATACTACACTTATGAACATATCAAAACAAGAATCTATGACTGAGCTAATAATATTAACCACTGCCATCACCCAGTATCAGGTAATTTCCTCTCACTATTTGTTCAGCACATTACAATAAGTAGTACAGCTTTGCAAGAAACACTAAACCCTATGGTTTAGTCATATAACAGATGGAGTTGAAAGTGACATCACACCTGCCATGGCTCCAGTTCTTTCAAATTGCCACAGCTGTGCCCGTTGAAAGGCCCTCTCCCTGGCTCACACTGCAGCATGTCATCAAGGGCATAGGCCAGAGCATACACAGCCTTGTACACATTATACTCTGGCCTGAGATTGGAAACATCCAACAACTCAGTCTCCACATCCTCTAGATGTTCCTGTCCAGTACATAATGTTCCCCCAGCCTCCACCCAACCTGCTGGAGGTGGTGTGAATCTACATTGAAATGTGAATTCCCAAAACTGGTTTACCTGAAATATATTCAAAACAGTCTTATAAATGATGACTATGAATTATTCTTGCAATTACTAGATTCCAATGCATAGTTAAACTCTCACCATACTATTTCCATAGCTGTTGTTATGGTGTAGGTCAGGAAGCATTTGTAGAAGGAATTCCCTGAAGCCTGGTATTTCTCCTCGACGGATGGCAATGCCAAGTGTGCCAGCAAGGTACGGCATGATGTCAGGGGTCTGGAGGACAGAAGAAGCTATCCAGGCTTCACTGGCCATCCACTGCAGGCCTTTCACATTCTGCCTCACCACCTGTGTAGAAAATAAAATATTTAACTCAACAACGCCATGTCACTTAAGTATTGTCTAGTCTTCTGAACTGGACACAGTATTCACATAAGTGATGTCTTACTTGTTCATACACAGATGCAAAGTGATACATATTATCATAACCAAAGTTTTGTGTAATTTGTCTCACTACCTGATCATACTCTAAAACCCTGCTAACAGGACATTGAATAAAAAGAGGTGTACCCTGTTCAAATCAATATATTTGTCACGGACCAATATGTTATTGCAACTGAAATTTTTCAGTTTGATGAATATAAAAATAAAAAATACATAAAACTTAAGTTGTAGTTCAAGCCCAACCTCTTCCATGAGGTTAATCATGTAACTCTGATGTGCAAACACAATGACCACACGAGCTGTGGATTTCTTCATCACATTCACAATCCTCCTTAGTTCATCTGGGTCATTGCCCCAAGGCAACACCTCTAAGTAGGCAAGACAACCTCCACCAGAGTGTGCCAGGTCAGATTGGAAGGATCGAGCAGCATGGAGTCCATAGTCATCATCACTGACCAGCAGACCTGCCCAAATCCAGCCAAAATGCCTCAGGATCTGAATCATAGCCTTCACCTGAGTGAACACAGAGATTAGCTTGCAGGCTGAAATTGTCTTTCTGTGGAAAACATGTGAAAAAGGCTTCACTTTTGAACATATTTAGTTGCTGCATTTCAAGGAATATAGCTGTTTTTGCAGTGTAGACACGTTCTTTCTTGTGAATGTTTAACTGCACATGCTTTTATGCAATTTCATTTTGTTGATGGATAGTCACTTGGAAAGCATCACTTGGGATTGTCCTAAAGAAGGATGGAAACTTCTGCCGGTCACTCAGACAGGAACACGTAGCAGAATGACTCACCTGTAAAAGACACAGACTGTAAACCCTGAAAACATCTGAGGCCTTTTCCAGCTCTTTTAATATTTGATGGTTACTCTATGTTTACAAGTGACATTAAATCTGATATCATATCAAAATAATTCGACAGAATTTCTAGAAGGCAAATTGGCCAACTTACCATAGGCACTCTGTACAAACCTAGAACAGAGGAGATGGCAATAGAATGTGTAGAAAAAGGATCACCCACAATTCCTATGATTTGAGGGGTTCCTGCACAGGTCTCATCTAATATAAACTGCTCCTCTTGACCACTGACTGCGGATAATCCTGCACGAATTGCAATCCCTAGTTTGACACAGTTATCATAAAGCCTGTATCCCAGAGTCACATTAGGTAGCAGGTTGGAGTTTCTGTTGATCTCATTAATCGCAAAGGCCATGGTCTGGACCCTCCTAAATCCTGCAACATCAAAACTAACACAAATACCACTATTAACTATGACTACATGAACACATTACACAAGTACAGATTTTATAAACAAATATGTCAGTTGAATATCAACAATTACTTACAATAATTACATAGATACATTTGTAGGAAAATGAACAGACATACATATGACTCATGAAATAGATTTTCTCCAGTTATTTACTCTTGCCACTTCCCTGAGAGACTCACCCGTGGCAGGTAGGCTGTGGTGGATCTGAGGTAAAAGACAGGTCAGGAAGCACAGAGAAGAAGTGGATCCGAAATATCCCACCTAGAACCACATCTCCAGCCTTGTGCATCTCATTCAGATGAAACCGTCCCTGTAACCGGCAGGAGGAGGAATAAAGAGGGGAGGACACAGCAGAAGAGATACAGGAATACAACCACATGAAACACATGAGTGAGAGCAATTTAATATCTAAAAATCCCCACATGTTTTTCCTCCTGTTCATCCCTTTTCAGAGCCCAGTCAGCTTTATTTCTGTGAACCTCTTTTATTGACTTGCAGCATTGTTGAATCTTAAACACCACCCAATGGGATATAAGGAAGAGTAGGGGCAGGACCTCAAATTATTTTATCTTCAGATTGATTTTGATCATACTAAGACATGTGGTAGGACACTATGTCTTCACATCTACACATCTTTACTTTGCATCGTCTTTTTCATGACAACAGACAACAGTGTTGGGGGTAAAGCGTTACAAAAGGAACACATTACAGTAATACATTTATTCTAAGGATCTATGGCCAGCACTGGGACCTACAATGTTAAATACTGTTAATTTATCACTCATGACTGGTGTTGTCCCTGCTTGCTTTAAGTCTGCTGTGGTTAAGCCTCTACTTAAGAAACCACATCTTGACCCAAGATCTCTAAATAATTATAGATCAGTATCCAACCTTCCCTTCTTGTCTAAAGTCTTGCAAAGAGTTGTGTCCAGGCAATTTTTAGGCTACCTACTTAATGATAATCTTCTGGAACCTTTTCAAGATTTTAAAGATTCTTGGACATCTGTGGACGTGCAACATGGGTTGAATATTTAAATGTCTGACCAGGGAACCTCTTGGACCCTTATGGACATTAAAAGTGGGTTTAGTATCTGAACGTCAGACTAGGACCCCTTTTGGGTGTTTCTGGACATGCAACATGGGTCAAACATCTGAACATCTGACTGGGACCCCTTTTGGATGTCTGTTTATGTTTAAAACAGGTCAAATATCTGAACTTCAAGCTACAACTCTTTTTGCATGTTTGTGGACATACAAGACAGCTAAATATTTTGATGTCTCTTCAGAACCCGTTCTGGACGTCTACTTAAGCGTGTTCAACATCTGAACCAATCTTACTGCCATTATTGTAAACTAAAAAAGTTTTTTTGACAAATAGTAATGTGAAATACATGTTGAATTAAGATAAATAATCAAATTATAGTGAAAATGGCAGATAAGCACTGAGGCATTCAGTCAATACCATTAATAGACAGATTCAAGTAACGAGCTCAGCAGAATCCATTGCAGCTTTCATTTTGAACCCTGTAAGGATGTCACTAGCATGTCAATAGTTAATGTTAAATAGATGTCTAAAAAAAGATTTGCAAAAATGTTCATTTTTCCATCAAACCTCAGATGTCATTGGAACAATTTTGGACAAATGAACATGACAAATTAAAAAGAGGTGTATAAAAGATAAATCGCAGGCAACCATAGAGGACAACTCATAGTTAAAAACAGTTATATTCAAATGTTGAGTCGTTCAAAATAAAAGTCATAAACTGAACTGTAGGTGTAACTGTATCAAGTTTAAATGTATGCTGTAAAATGGTCCAAGTGTATGGAGAATTGAAACTGAAAGCTGTTTTCCAACATTACTGTTTACGCGGGGAACTTCAAGCATCATACAATCACTAGAGCATGTTGAATGTCTATAGACAACATCACCGTAATCCAGGACAGATAAAACACAGAACATGGGGAAAGTAGTTCTGTTTCTGTATGAATAATAACCAATTATTTTTCTTAGCTTGCTAACAAGTGTGATAATATGACATTTAAATGTGAGTTTCTGATTCAACCAGAATATTTGTATTCAGAAACCCTTACAATACTGTGTCCTATTAGAGTGGTAAGCATGCAGACCAATGTCTGCGATGTCTCTGGCTCTTGAGAATATCATGAATTTGGTTTTGTTTGCATTAAAGACTAATTTCAGGTTAAAAAGAGAATATTGCAGTTGTCAAAAGCTTGTTGGATAATTGTAATGGCTTTATGTGCAGTTTTAGGACAGCAGTACAGGACTGTATCATCAGCATAGAGATGGGAGTAACAACTAGTTATAGAGGACGTAATATTGTCATTATAGATTGTGAATAAGACAGGACCCAGTATTGAATGGTCCATTTCAGAATACTATACGTACAGTATATTCTCGAATTATAACTTATTAAGCATAACTGTATGATCACCTGCCTAATATTGTGAAGGTTCCCATTGTGCAGCCAAAACAGCTCTGACCTGTCAAGACATGGACTTAAGACCTCTGAGGGTGTCCTGTGGTGTCTGGCACCAGGGCATTTTATAGTGGATCCTCTGGGTCCTGTATGTTGGGGGGTGCGGCCTCCATGGATCAGACCTGCTCCAGCACATCTTACAGATGCTCGATCAGATTGGGATCTGGAGAATTTGGAGGCCCGGTCAACACCTTGGGCCCTTTATGGGCCCTTTATTGTGTTCCTCGAGCTGTTCCTGAGCAGTGTTTGCGGTGTGTCAGGGCACATTTTCCTGCTGGGGGGCCACTGCCATCGGGTAGTGTTGTTGTGATGAGGCGGTGTACTTGGTCCACAATAGTGTTTGGATGGGTGGTTCATGTCAAGTGGCATTCACATGAATGCCAGCACCGAAGGTTTCTCAGCAGAACATCATATTGTGATGAGATGATCAATGCTATGCTTACTGGACTCCATTACAAAATTCAAAACTGCTCTTAAAACACATCTTTTTAAACTAGCCTACTCACTCTAACTGCATCATCTGCACCTTATGTTTGTTTCTAAATGTCGATCTTAAAGCTTTACTTAGCTCTGCCCTATCAAATGTTTTTATTGTTGACTATATTGATTGTTTTTGTACTTGAGGTAAGGCGACCTTGAGTGCCATGAAAGGCGCCATCAAATAAAATGTATTATTATTATTATTATTGATATGAAAGATTAATTAAATAAGTAAAGTTGAGTAAGCAGTAGGGCTAATGCTAACTAAACTAACTAAAGCTTTAAAATAAAGGTAGCGGGATAAAAGTGTAATATGTATTATGCTTTTTACATGATGACATGGTTATACCCATATTATACTTCCTTAGAAGTTAATCAGCAACACATTACAACAGAATGGTATGGCACAGAAATAAAGAAAAATAAAAACAATGCAAGGAATGCAACATAAATTATAGAGACAACACATATCTGTTACCTGAGATACACCTTCTGTGGCTGGTCCAGTACAATTATAATATACTTCTGACAGGCATTTCCAGTCAAATGTAGTTCTAAAATATATGGCATGAAAAGTGGCAAGAGGATATAGTATCAACTGATGTATGTAAGTGGTCCACAAGACTGTGAAGAACATCAGCCTATGAGGGATGTGTGAAGTGGTGACCAGATGTGGACCAATGTGGTTTGATCTGGGGTAACTTTTTTTCATAGTGAACAACAAATTAACCTGCAAGAAAGTGAAACTATGGTAAATACAACAGGCTTTATTTAACAACAATGAAATCCCATCAATTGTCATATAAGATGCTGTAAAATAACTCTCTAAGCGGTAAGACATTTCATATTCTATGACACAAGTTACCTATGTGATGTAATTTACCTAAGTGAACTTACATAATAATGTTGAAATGATCAAGTTCATGTATTTTTGTATTGTACAGAGAAAAAATGTATATTCTGTCTCATGAAGATAAGTGGAGTTATTATGTTTAGACTTCCCGACCCATGATTGCTTTCTTTGTGTTAAACTCTGGTCTCAGCAGGATTATGTAACATTTGGGTCCAAACAGTGCCAGCAAGAGGCCAAAACTGGAGGCTAGTATGGCAAACACCTCCACTGCATCTGCATATTTGCCTGGTGAGCTGACATAAGCAGGGACAAAGGCCACCCACACGGTGCAGAAGATCAGCATGCTGAAAGTGATGAGTTTGGCCTCATTGAAACTATCTGGAAGATTCCTGGATATAAATGCAATCAGAAAACTGAGGGAAGCCAACGAGCCAATATAGCCCAGTAACACTGCAAAACCAACTGTGGACCCAACTGCACACTCATAAACAATCTTATCATTGTTGTATTGGGTGTTTTTATGAGGAGTTGGGGAGGCAGATACAATCCAGACAGTGCAGATAGCTGCCTGAACAGAAGTAAGAACCATAACTGTCCCTCTCTGCTGCAACACACCAAACCACTTCAGACTGGCTCCCCCTCCTGGCTTGGAGGCCTTGAACACAGCCAGAACCACCATGGTTTTTACCAAAATACATGAGACACAAAGCACAAAGCTGATCCCAAATGCTGCATGTCTCAGCTGGCATGTCCACAGTCTGGGACGGCCAATAAACAGCAGTGAACACAGGAAACATAACTTAAGGGACAGCAGTAACTGGAAACTCAGTTCTGAATTGTTGGCACGTACTATAGGTGTGGTGCGATGATAGATAAATATGCCCAGGACAACAGCACAGACGCATGTGCCAAGTAATGAGCCAGCTGTCAAGCAGATACCCAGAGGCTCATGATAGGAGAGGAACTCTGTTTTCTTAGGAACACAGTGGTCACGCTGGGGGCTGGACCAGAAATCCTCAGGACAGGTGGTGCACTCCATGGCATCTATGAAGAAAGGAACCGACTTGAGATATTTTGCTATTTCCACACTACAATGTTTAAAACCAAATACTAACCAGTCTCATTACTGATCTTCCCCTCAGAACAAGGGATGCAGTCAAAACAGCACACAGGTTCCCCTTTCTTTCTGGCCATACGGGTACCTGGAGGACAGCTTTCACTGCACACTGACCGCGGTGGCTATAGGGAGAAAAAAAAATCTGTTATCATACACTTCTTTACGTTGTTAAAATGAGTTATCCATCAGGTGTCTAAAAAATCAGAAGCAACCTTTTTCGATTCAAAGTTCCAGAAGATTTTATCTTCATCAATTGTGAGTTCTTCACCTTTGAAAGTCGACCTCTTAACCTCACCCACATTCTGAACTTCTGTTCTTCCATCAGGGAGCCACAGCCAGTTCATGACATCATATATTGGTAAAGCATCACCATTTTCATCAAATGACACTTGATCCCCAAATGGTGTGGTGAAGTTGACCTTTTGCAAGTAATACACTAACTATGAATATCAGAATAAGGGAGATAGAACAAGATTCAGATATAGAATATAAATTAAAAAAGAATTCCAAATGACCATGGTGATCAGTATTCAATTATCAAACTGTCAATTTTACTAATGAACAGATTAATATATTAATAATTCCAACAAAATATTTCCTTTTGAAGCAAAGAAATGCTTCTACAGAAGCTCTGAGAGCCCAGTAAGAAAATACTGGTGATCCATTTTCGATGTCTTCGAAGGCATTCATGTTTCTTCCAGGTGAATTCCATCACCGATCAAAATTCATTTCCAGCCCAAAGAAAGACATGATGATAATGCTACATTACTTAAAATGGACAATATGCGCACCTTGTTTAAAACTCACCAAGAAGAAAACATGAATGCTTTATTCTCCTTTTAGAACACAGTGTGTTGGTGTAGTTCAATCAGGCTGAAAACTGATCACAGTCATTTTTCTTTTCTAACTTGCCTCTCAGAGCTTCTGTACATTTCTGGATAACTCGTGACAAGATATTATTGTCTCTGATCACATGATACTATCCACTGCTATCACCCAGCAGTAGGGAAAATCTGATTTTGTCATAAAAACAGAGTGTGAACTGATAGCACACCTGCCATGGCTCCAGTCTTTGTAAACTGCCACAGCTGTGCCAACTGAAAGGCCCTCTCCCTGGCTCACACTGCAGCATGTCATCAAGGGCATAGGCCAGAGCATACACAGCCTTGTACACATTATACTCTGGCCTGAGATCGGAAACATCCAACAACTCACTCTCTGCATCCTCTAGATTTTCCTGTCCAGTACATAATGCTCCCCCAGCCTCCACCCAACCTGCTGGAGGTGGTGCAAATCTACACTGAAATGTGTATTCCCAAAACAGTTTCACCTGCAATGCAACCCACATATAAACAGAAATAAAAATGAAATTATTCTTAGACTTGTCATCAGTTTATAAGATTAAACTCTCACCATGCTATTTCCATAGATGTTGTTGTGGTGTAGGTCAGGGCGTATTCGTAGCAGGAATTCCCTGAGCCCTGGTATTTCTCCTCGACGGATGGCGATGCCCAGTGTGCCAGCCAGGTACGGTATGAGGTGGGGGATCTGAAAAACAGCAGCTGCTATCCAGGCTTCACTGGCAATCCACTGCAGGCCTGTCACATTCTGCCTCAGCACCTGTGTATTGTACCAACTATATAGATTAATTCTGCTATACCACTTAAGTTATGCCATATTATATGCAGTTCATATGCTTGTCTTAGTCATTAATATGCTGGTGCAATCCTGTGTTTTACACAGTATTATGAGCAAAGTGATGCATATCATCATGTCTGGAAATTAGTGTAGCATTAATGATGTCAATCTGAAACCCCACTAACAGCATCCTTAACTTGTAAGTTAAATCAAACTAAATTTATTTTTTCTCAGCCCAATATGTTGGTGTAAACTGATTCTCTCGGTTTGACAGTTAAATCATTAAGTTGTGGAATTAAATTGTATCATATCTAAGTTTTATTTCAAGCCCAACCTCTTCCATGAGGTTAATCATGTGACTCTCATGTGCGAACACAATGACCACATGCGCTGTGGATTTCTTCATCACATCCACAATCCTCCTTAGTTCAGCTCGGTCATTTCCCCAGGGTAAGATCTCAGCGTAGGCCAGACAACCTCCACCAAACTGGATTAAGTCAGATTGGAAGGATCGAGCAGCGTGGAGTCCATAGTCATCATCACTGACCAGCAGACCTGCCCAAGTCCAGTCAAAGTGTCTTAGAATCTGAATCATAGCACGCACCTAAGTAAGTACAGAATTAAGTGTTTAGTGCACAGACAGAAAAAAAAATGCTAAACAGGTTTCAGAATGAATCATGTTTAATTATTGCATTGTGTTGCATTAAAGGGAAGGTCTTTCTCAGGAATGATTAACTGCAATTCTTTAATGCGCATTCATTTTGCTGATGGATGGTCACCTGGAAAGCATCACTTGAGATCGTCCTAAAGAAGGATGGAAACTTCTGCCGGTCACTCAGACAGGAACATGTGGCAAAATAACTCACCTGTGAAAGACACAGACTGTACAGTCTAAAAAACATTCAAAGCATTTTCAAGCTCTTTTAGCTTTGAAAGTTTGATTGCATGTTTATAACTGACATTAAATTTAAAATCAAATCAAAATGATCCGCAAAAATGAGTAGATGGCAAAATGGAAAACTTACCATAGGCAATCTGTATGAACCTAAGACAGAGGAAATGGCAATAGAACTTGTAGAAGAAGAATCACCCACAATCCCTATGACTGGAGGGGTTCCTACACAGGTCTCGTCTACTATAAACTTCTCCTCTTGACCACTGATGAGTGACATTGCTGCACGAAATCCTATCTGTAGTTTGTAGCAGTTATCATAAAGACTGTATCCTAGAGTCACATTAGGTAGCAGGTTGGAGTTTCTGTTGATCTCATCAATTGCAAAGGTCATAGTCATGGCAGCCCTGAACCCTGGAATGTCAAAACTAACAAAAAAAATAAAAATTTTACAAAAGAAAAATATATGATACTACAGCTTTTGAAAACAATTAGGCTAGTTTAATATTAACAATTATTAAAAAAAAACATAATTCAAACCATTTAAAAAAAGTTATTTATTTGAAAAAGCAAAAATGCTAAATATCATTCTTCCAGAGTAAAATTTGATTTGCAGAATTACACTTACAAATGCAACAGATTTTCCCCAGCTGCTTCCCTGACAAACTCACCCGTAGCAGGTGGGCTGTTGTGGCTCTGAGGTAAAAGACAGGTCAGGAAAGAGAGAAAAGAAGTTGATCTCAAACAGCCCACCTAGAACCACATCTCCAGCTTTGTGCATCCCATTTAGATTAAACTGTCCCTGTAACCGGCAGGAGGAGGAATGAAGAGGGGAGGACACAGCAGAAGAAAAGTAAGAATACAACAACATGAAATACATGAGCGAGAGCAATTTAATATCTAAAAATCCCCACATGACTTTCCTCCTGTTCATCCCTTTTCTGAGCCCAGTCAGTTTTATTACTGTCAGCCTCTTTTATAGACTTGCAGCATTGTTTAATCTTAAACAACACCCAATGGGGTATAAGCAAAATTAGAGGCAGGGCCTAGATTTATTGTAATTCCTGATTGATTTTGAGCATACTAAGACAAGTGTTGGAACACTATGTCTTCCCATCTATTTTTCTTTGCACTGTCTTTTTGATGGAGGGTTATATTGTATATATATGGTTGGCACTCAATGATTTATATGATAGTAGAAATGATCAGTTCTGTAGAAACGTGTGGGCAAGACATTTTATCCTATTAGACTTTTGTCTATAAAATTTGCAATGTTGAGAATTTAAGAAGTATCATGCAATTACAAATCAAAAACAATGCCATATCAGATTTGAAATATATTAGTTAAACACTTGAGTCGGTTGGTTCAACATCTAACAAGTGGCCCTAATGACTCTGAAGGTCACATGTGACCTTAACAATTCTGTAAGGACACTCCGACACAGGGTTTGAAGCCTGCAACTCCCTTCCAATTAGGTAGAACTGAAGAAGCCTCTTCGATGAGTGGTCGAACCAGGGGCGTAGTCATCATTTCAGAAGTGAGGGGGACAAATTGTTCAGAGGTCTATTGAGTGATTTATCATCTTGCATTCAATTGCACCTCTCCTGAGTGGCTAAAGAACCACATAACCACAAACAGCACAGCACCAGGGGACCGACTTTAGTTCTTTAAAATTATACACTATCAAAATCTAAAGTCAAAATCTAAAATCCAGAGCTGCCAAACTCTGGTTGAGTTGACACAGCATGACCCTTGGGCATCTACAGGGTAAGTAGCCAGATAATTAAGTGCCAAATGACAACACTGAACACGAAAAGTTTTGTAAAACACCATTGCTGTTTCAAATTATCAGCACCAAAATGGAATGGACGTGACAAGGTAACAGGGTAATAAGCCACATAATTTAATTCAGTGACAAGAAGTGACAAGTGAAAGTGACACAACAATAAACATATCGACATTAAGATGTAGCTATTTTACATTTGGTGTCATCGACTATGACAGCAGAGATGTGCAAAATTAATCAAGACTAAGAAAAATGGTATGACCTATACCTGCTGCCTTTAAAACACAAATAATGCAGTAGTGAAATAATATCTGCAAATAAATAAATAATAAACAAATAAACAAAAAGTCTCTCTGAAATTAAATATAAACTACATCTTTAAACATCCATGTCAGTATTTCCCTTTTGAACTAAGGGAATCAAAGGCTACAGGCTCTCCTGATTAACTATATTACAAAATAATATGATCAGTTCTAGATCTCTTTTAGACCTAAGCAGAAACAATAATATAATCAAAATAAAATAACAGTTAGGTATTAAATAAAAAGTAACAAAGTCTCTTTGTTGTTGATCCTCTACAGTTAAATAATTGTGATGTTAATGTTTGTGTGGGGGCTAGACCTATATAAATGAAAAAAATGAATGAAATATACATATCTATCTGTGATAGGCCAATATCTCTGAATCCTCTATCATGTAGGAATAAGGAAGCCTCCCGCAACATGTACATATATGTAGTAGTACACTGATCTCACCTAAGTGAAGCACCCAAACGTGATTCTGCGCCTCTCATTAGCCGCAATGAATTGCTGAGCAATTTGTCTCCTATTTAGTTTGTCCAGTTTCTTTGTGGATATGACACACAGCAACATTGTTGAACGGAGACTGTGTCATTGTGCTTCGGAGCCAGGTTTTTTTCTTGTTTCAGTTTCTTGAAGATGTTCGATGGTCGAACGTCTTCAAGAAGCTGAAATAAGTCCAGTTGCCTATGATATAGCACTTAGAATTGCCATGACCCAGATGACTGAAAACATTCATCTTTAGTCAGACCCTAATTTACCCTATTGACCACATAACACTGTAGTGAGATACCATAATGCTACAAACATGTGCTTACAGCGGCTTTATCAGACCACATAGACTGTTATTCAATAAAAGCAATGCTATATTTAAAATGGTCAGACAAAACACAGAGCTCAGAGGATGATACATTTATTTGGACTTCATTTAACATAGTTTTACCTTCTTACAAGTACACACACTCTAACCACACAACCTATCTATTCTATATAATCTCAAACCGATGACTCTCATATCATCAAAGAAAACCACTGATCACAGAAATTGTAATTGTTTATTGTCTATATATTTGCCTATCATATCAACGTATATGTCTTGATTTCGTGTTGTCATTGTTTTGATGTGGTTTGACTTAGGGCACAGTTTTATCATAATGAGCAAAAAATGACTCTGCAAGAAAGTGAAATTATGTTAAACTCAACAAGCCATCTAGCCAAAGCTAATGAAAAGCCACACGTGTTGATGTAGCATAACTTAAGCAGTAAGATATTTCATATTTGTTTCATTTTCTCCCTGCAAAGGTCCTATACGTTATGAGTTACCTATGTGACATAAGTTACCTACATGATGTAAGTGAACTTACATCATAATGTTAAGATAAGTCAAGTTGACATATTTTTGTATTGTATACAGAAAAAGGATGAATTATGTCTCGTGAAAATAAGTGCCGTTATTATGTTTGGATTTCCCGACCCATGATTGCTTTCCTTCTCCTTCTGTTTCTCTCTGGTCTCAGCAGAATTAAAGAATCAAATGCATACAGTAATGTTAGAGGAACTTGATTAATGTGCATACTTTATTGAGAGAAAGTAACTTGCAGTTTTGCTTATACTTTAACTACATACTGGACATGTTTATAATAACTTTATCCAAGCTCTAACAGATAACACATTTAAATTTGCTTGAATCAATATCTTATTTCTGCTTATTATTATTGACCTTATTTTCTGCCTGTATTTTTATATGTATATAGAAAAAGGATTTATTCTGTTGCACGAAAATAACTGTAGTTATTGTGACTGGATGTTCCGACCCATAATTGCCTTCTTTGTGTTTCTCTCTGGTCTCAGCAGAATTATGTAACATTTGGGTCCAAACAGTGCCACCAAGAGACCAAAACTGGAGGCCAGGATGGCGAATACCTCCACGGCATCTGCATATTTGCCTGGTGAGCTGATATAAGCAGGGACAAAGGCCACCCACACAGCACAGAAGATTAGCATGCTGAAAGTGATGAGTTTGGCCTCATTGAAACTATCTGGAAGATTCCTCGCTATGAATGCAATGAGAAAACTGAGTAAAGCCAATGAGCCAATATAGCCCAGTAACACAGCAAAACCAACTGTGGACCCAACTGCACACTCAAAAACAATCTTATCATTGTAGTATTGAGTGTTTTTATGAGGAGTTGGGGAGGCAGATACAATCCAGGCAGTGCAGATAGCTGCCTGAACAGAAGTGAGAACAATAACTGTCCCTCTCTGCTGCAAAACACCAAACCACTTCAGGCTGGCTCCCCCTCCTGGCTTGGAGGCCTTGAACACAGCCAGAACCACCATGGTTTTTACCAAAATACATGAGACACAAAGCACAAAGCTGATCCCAAATGCTGCATGTCTCAGCTGGCATGTCCACAGTCTGGGACGACCAATAAACAGCAGTGAACACAGGAAACATAATTTAAGGGACAGCAGTAACTGGAAACTCAATTCTGAATTGTTGGCACGTACTATAGGTGTGCTGTGATGATAAATAAAGATGCCCATGACAACAGCACACATACATGTGCCCAGCAAGGAGGCAGCTGTCAAGCCGATACCCAGAGGCTCATGGTAGGAGAGAAACTCTGTTTTCTTCGGAACACAGTGGTCACGCTGGGGGCTGGACCAGAATTCCTCAGGACAACTGGTGCACTCCATGGCATCTATTAAAAAAAAAGGAACCAACATGAGACATGAGATATGTTTACATTATGTCTCAATATTGCAATGTTTAAAGTTAAAAAACCAACCAGTGCCATTACTGATCTTCCCCTCAGAACAAAAGATGCAGTCAAAACAGCACACAGGTTCCCCTTTCTTTCTGGCCATACGGGTGCCTGGAGGACAGCTTTCACTGCACACTGAGCGGGGTGGCTATAGGGAGAAAAGAAGATATCTATTATCATACACTTCTTTACATTGCTATAATGAGTTACCCATGGTGTGTCTACAAAATCTGAGATAACCTTTTTTGATTCAAAGTTCCAGAAGATTTTGTCTTCATCAATTGTGAGTTCTTCACCTTTGAAGGCCGACCTCTTGACCTCACCCACATTCTGAACTTCAGTTCTTCCGTCAAGGAGCCACAGCCAGTTCATGACATCATAGATAGCTAAGGCATCACCATTCTCATCAAATGACACTTGATCACCAAATGTTGTAGTGAAGTTGACATTTTCCAAGTAATACACTAGCTATATAGAGACATGAAAAATGACGATGAAAAACCAAAGAGGACAGATTAACCCTCAAAAACCTAGAACAGTTTTTGGGGGTTTATTTTTTCCTAACCTATTCCAGCAGATAGCATCTAGTATTTGCGTCTACCAATCCAGATACTGTCATTGCCAGTGGTTGACTAGGTTTTTGAGGGTTACAAAATATTTCTGCATGATGTGATCATGATAAACATGAGGGTACCCACAAATCAATTTTCAAACTGCATATTCCACTTCTGAACATATCAAAACAAGAACGTATCACTGCACTGATAATACAAATCACAGCAATCGGCCAGTAGTAGGCAAGTTCCTCTCCCTATTTGTTTTGCACATTACAATTAGTAGTACCACTTTGCAAGAAACACTAAACCCTACGATTTAGTCATGTAACAGATGGAGTGTAAAGTGATATCACACCTGCCATGGTTCCAGTCTTTTCAAACTGCCACAGCTGTGTCCACTGAAAGGCCCTCTCCCTGGCTCACACTGCAGCATGTCATCAAGGGCATAGGCCAGAGCATACACAGCCTTGTACACATTATACTCTGGCCTGAGATCAGAAACATCCAACAACTCAGTCTCCACATCCTTTAGATTTTCCTGTCCAGTACATAATGTTCCCCCAGCCTCCACCCAACCTGCTGGAGGTGGTGTGAATTTACATTTAAATGTGAATTCCCAAAACTGCCTGACCTGAAATATATTCAAAACAGTCTTACAAATGATGACTATATATTTTTCCTGCAGTGAACAAATCAGATTGCACAGTAAAACTCTCACCACACTATTTCCGTTGATGTTGTTGTGGTGTATGTCAGGACGAATTTGTAGCAGGAATTCCCTGAAGCCAGATATTTCTCCTCGACGGATGGCAATTCCTAGTGTGCCAGCCAGGTACGGCATGAGGTCAGGGGTCTGGAGAACAGTGGAAGCGGTCCAGGCTTCACTGGCAATCCACTGCAGGCCTGTCAAATTCTGCCTCACCACCTGACAATCAAATTAAATATATAACTCCATTAAGCCATACTACTAAAGTATTGTGTAGTCTTTTGAATTGGATACAGTACACACAAGTCATGTCCTGTCTTACTTGTTTGTAACTGGCCAATTCTAAAACCTTGCAAACAGGGCATTTAACAAATATGAATTGTTACTTATTAAAATAAATATATTTGTCACAGGCCAATATGTTATTGCAACTTAAATATTTCAGTTTGATTAATAAAAAATAATTAAGACGTATAACTTAAGTTGTAGTTCGAGCCCAACCTCTTCCATGAGGTTAATCATGTAACTCTCATGTGCAAACACAATGACCACACGAGCTGTGGATTTCTTCATCACATCCACGATCCTCCTTAGTTCATCTGGGTCATTGATCCATGGTAACTCCTCTAAGTAGGCAAGACAACCTCCACCAGAGTGTGCCAGGTCAGATTGGAAGGATCGAGCAGCATGGAGTCCATAGTCATCATCACTGATCAGCAGACCTACCCAAGTCCAGCCAAAACGTGTCAGTATCTGAATCATAGCCTGCACCTGAGTGAACACAGAGATTGGTGCACAGGTTGAAATAATCTTTCTGTGGAAAACATGCTAAAAAGGTTCACATCAGATCATATTTAGTTATTGCATTTCAAGAAGTATAAATGTTTTTGCTGCATAGAGACGTTCTTTCTTGTGAATGTTTAACTGCACATGCTTTTATGCATGTTCATTTTGCAGATGGATGGTCACCTGGAAAGCATCACTTGGGATCGTCCTAAAGAAGGATGGAAACTTCTGCCGGTCACTCAGACAGGAACATGTGGCAAAATGACTCACCTGTGAAAGTACAGCCTGAAGACATTCAAAGCCTTTTCCAGCTCTTTTAATTTTTGATGGTTACTCTATGTTAAAGGGATATTCCGGTGTAAGTTTAATCCATGGTCTAACACATCTTGACACCGAGTAAGACTCCCCCTCGAGAGGTCAAGTTTGCTGACCGCTAGCTTAGCTAGTTTTAGCAACCTCAGAAAAGACCGCACGAAAACAATACACTGCCGCTTATGCCTCCATTTAGAAACCGCCATCAAAAAGCCACAAATAATGGTCAGAACACCACCAAACTTCAGCAACAGTACATGTACAGTCCCAGCACACAGTACGAAGCATCAAACATCTGCTAGCTTAGCCGGATTTGTATTAAAAACACAGCTCAACTCTCCGTGCTCCTCCAGCAGCCTGCCTGTGTTTGAAGCTCCGACGAGTCGATTACCGAGTGCAGTAGATTTCCGCAGCTCAAGGGTGAAAATATATGATTATTACTCCATTACTTCCCTTATTTTCCCTGTGAGCTCTCGATAATAAGAACTGAGCATGCCATGGAGTAATAATCATACATTTTCACCCTTCAGCTGCGGAAATCTACTGCACTCGGTAATCGACTCGTCGGGGCTTCCAAAGACAGGCAGGCTGCTGGAGGAGCACGGAGAGTTGAGCTGTGTTTTTAATACAAATCCGGCAAAGCTAGCAGATGTTTGATGCTTTGTACTGTGTGCTGGGACTGTACATGTACTGTTGCTGAAGTTTGGTGGTGTTCTGACCATTATTTGTGGCTTTTTGATGGCGGTTTCTAAATGGAGGCATAAGCGGCAGTGTATTGTTTTCGTGCGGTCTTTTCTGAGGTTGCTAAAACTAGCTAAGCTAGCGGTCAGCAAACTTGACCTCTCGAGGGGGAGTCTTACTCGGTGTCAAGATGTGTTAGACCATGGATTAAATTTACACCGGAATATCCCTTTAAGAAGTGACATTAAATTTGAGATCATTTCAAAATGATCCAATAGAATTAATAGAAGTCAAATTGGCAAACTTACCATAGGCACTCTGTACAAACCTAGAACAGAGGAGATGGCAATAGAATGTGTGGAAGAAGCATCACCCACAATCCCTATGACTGGAGGGGTTCCTGCACAGGTCTCATCTAACATAATCTGCTCCTCTTGACCACTGACTGCGGATAATCCTGCACGAAATGAAATCCCTAGTTTGACACAGTGATCATAAAGACTGTATCCCAGAGTCACATTAGGTAGCAGCTTGTTGTTTCTGTTGATCTCATCAATAGCAAAGGCCATGGTCTGGACCCTCCTAAATCCTACAACATCAAAACTAACACAAATACAACTATTAACTATCTATTAATAAGACATACAATAACTATGATCACTTAAAACATTGCATAAGTACAAATTTCACAAACAATCATGGCAGTTGACTGTCAACAATTATTTACAATAATTAAATAGATACAAGTGTAGGAAAAAGTAACATGTTTAAAAGAGCATGCATGCAAAATCGAATTATTTCAGAGTAATATTTGATTTGCAGAAATACATATGATTGATGGAATTGATCTTCTACAGTTTTTGCTTTTGCCGCTTCCCTGAGAGACTCACCCGTAGCAAGTCGGCTGTGGTGGCTCTGAGGTAAAAGACAGGTCAGGAAGCACAGAGAAGAAGTGGACCTGAAATATCCCACCTAAAACCACATCTCCAGCCTTGTGCATCCCATTAAGATGAAACCGTCCCTGTAACTGGCAGACGGAGGAATAAAGAGGGGAGAACAAGACAGAAGAGAAATAGGAATACAACAACATGAAATACATGAGCGGGAGCAATTTAATATCTAAAAATCCCCACATGACTTTCCTCCTGTTCATCCCTCTCCTGAGCCCAGTCAGCTTTATTTTTGCCAGCATGTTTTATTGACTTGCAGCATTGTTAAATCGTAAACACCATCCAATGGGGTATAAGCAGGAGTAGGGGCAGGGCCTAAAATTACTGATTTTGAGCATACTAAGACAAGTAGTGGAACAATATGTCTACCCATCGATTTTCCTTTACACTGTCTTTTTGATAGAGGCCTATATTTTATGTGGTTGACACATAGTAATTTAGATCATAGTAGATATGATCACATCTGTTGAAAAGTCTGGGCAAGAAAGGTTAACCTATCAGACCTTTGTCTATCCAATTTGCAATATTGAGAATTTGAGAAAAGAAAGATTATGCAATTACTAATTAAATACAAATGCCATATGTGATCTGAAATATATAATTCTTAATATCATTCACATCATCATTTCTTATCAAGAAAATAATCCAGGCACTGATTAAAGATGTTATCTATTGCATTGCTCCAGCTCATCAGCATCTACAGACCTTCCACCTTTTCAGGCTAAATTTTGCATAAGTGTATCTAAAATGATGCCTAAGACATCAAGAGTATTTCCATGAAAGATATTAGTATTTTGTTTTAATATCACTCAGTAGTGACATCATATAGCCAACATTCTAAAAAAGAGCTACATTAAGTTGATGCATAATGAATATGAAATACTTTCAGATGAAGTGTTTCTTTTCTTGAACTTGAAAGTAATTAAGGTTAAGTTAGGAGAGTACCCAGATAGCAAATTTTACTTTGAATTCATTAAGCTCTCTTTTCTGATATAGCAAATCTGGTAGTGTTTTGAAATGGAAGAAAAAAAAAACATTCCAGCAGATGATTTCATGACAGTATTTTATCGCATAAAACTTGTATCATCCAGAGCACTGCATCTTTTCTCAGCTTCACACTAATTTCATCTCATTCACACATTTAAGAGTAAACACAACACCAGCCATGCTCGTTGGAATTATATTCATGCACTGTTTCAATTGATTCAGGTTGATGTAAAGTGAAGGCATTGATTAATTTTTATTTTTGGACTGTTTAGGGAATTCATAATGATAAAGACATAACATAACTCCAGTCTTTTGTTAGAATTCTAGAGCTAATGTAAAATAAAGCAAAGGTTATACATTCTAACTCTAGTGCTATGGTGTAAAGCAGAGAATGTTAACCTTGTGACAGTGTCATTCTAAGTCATTATATAACATACTTTTTTGTTTGTATGTCTTGTATATAGTATAAATTCTGTTTCAAGTAATTAAGTAGAGTTTTTATGACTTTGTGGTGCCCCGACCCATGATTGCTTTCTTTGTGTTTCTCTCTGGTCTCAGTAGGATTATGTAACATTTGGGACCAAAGAGTGCCAACAAGAGACCAAAACTGGAGGCCAGGATGGCAAACACCTCCACTGCATCTGCATATTTGCCTGGTGAGCTGATATAAGCAGGGACAAAGGCCACCCACACAGCACAGAAGATCAGCATGCTGAAAGTGATGAGTTTGGCCTCATTGAAAGTATCTGGAAGATTCCTTGCTATAAATGCAATCAGAAAGCTGAGGATAGACAGAAGGCCAATATATCCCAGTAACACAACAAAACCAACTGTGGACCCAACTGCACACTCATAAACAATCTGATCATTGTAGTATTGAGTGTTTTTATGAGGAGTTGGGGAGGCAGATACAATCCAGGCAGTGCAGATAGCTGCCTGAACAGAAGTGAGAACAATAACTGTCCCTCTCTGCTGCAAAACACCAAACCACTTCAGACTGGCTCCCCCTCCTGGCTTGGATGCCTTGAACACAGCCAGAACCACCATGGTTTTTACCAAAATACATGAGATACAAAGCACAAAGCTGATTCCAAATGCTGCATGTCTCAGCTGGCATGTCCACAGTCTGGGACGACCAATAAACAGCAGTGAACACAGGAAACATAACTTAAGGGACAGCAGTAACTGGAAACTCAGTTCTGAATTGTTGGCGCGCACCATAGGTGTGCTTCGATGATGGGTGAAGATCCCCAGGACGATAGCACAGATAAATGTTCCAAGTAATGAGCCAGCTGTCAAGCAGATACCCAGAGGCTCATGGAAGGACAGGAACTCTGTTTTCTTAGGAACGCAGTGGTCACGCTGGGGACTGGACCAGAAGTCCCCTGGACAACTCTTACACTCCATGGAGTCTATAAAAAGAGGAACCGACATGAGATATATGTATGTTTCCACACTACAATGTTTCAAACTAAATACTAACCAGTCTCATTACTGATCTTTCCCTCAGAACAAGGGATGCAGTCAAAACAGCACACAGGTTTCCCTTTCTTTCTGGCCATGCGGGTACCTGGAGGACAGCTTTCACTGCACACTGAGCGGGGTGGCTATAGAGAGAAAAATAAGAGTCTGTCATTGTACACTAATTTGCATTTCTTTCATGAGTTATCCACGAGGTGCCTGAAAAACAAATATAACCTTTTTGGATTCAAAGTTCCAGAAGATTTTATCTTCATCAATTGTGAGTTCTTCACCTTTAAAGACCGACCTCTTAACCTCACCCACATTCTGCAGTTTTGTTGTTCCATCAGGGAGCTGGAGCCAGTTCATGATATCATATATTGGTAAGGCATCACCATTTTCATCAAATGACACTTGATCACCAAATGATGTGGTAAAGTTGACCTTTTGCAAATAATGCAGAAGCTTTGAATATCAGAATGAGGGAGAGAGGAAAGCCAAAGTACACAGATTTTAAATAATAATTTTATATCAACATATGAACACAGTGGTACCTTGTGTTCAATAGTGAAATATCATATGATACTTACAAACACTTTTCTATACTACGATTAGTTATTTCATTGCTCTGGATTTGATCCTTCACCCTGTATTCCTCAGGAAATACGAAAGCACATGATTAAGTCATACAAACAGATGGAGTGTAAAGTGATATCACACCTGCCATGGCTCCAGTCTTTTCAAATTGCCACAGCTGTGCCCGCTGAAAGGCCCTCTCCCTGGCTCACACTGCATCATATCATCAAGGGCATAGGCCAGAGCATACACAGCCTTGTACACATTATACTCTGGTCTGAGATCGGAAACATCCAACAACTCAGTCTCCACATCGTCTAGATTTTCCTGTCCAGTACATAATGCTCCACCAGCCTCCACCCAACCTGCTGGAGGTGGTGCGAATTTACATTGAAATGTGTATTCCCAAAACAGTTTCACCTGAAATGTATTTAAAACTTGTTAACAGTTAACAGTTGAGCATGTTAACAGAAATAAAAACACTGTATTATTCCTGCAATTTGTCATAAGATTGGGAGGGTGAAACTCTCACTATGTTATTTCCATAGCGGTTGTTGTGGTGTAGGTCAGGACGTATTCGTAGCAGGAATTCCCTGAGTCCTGGTATTTCTCCTCGACGGATGGCGATGCCTAGTGTGCCAGCCAGGTACGGCATGAGATCGGGGGTCTGAAGTACAGTAACTGCTATCCAGGATTCACTTGCAATCCACTGCAGGCCTGTCACATTCTGCCTCAGAACCTGTGCACCATATATAATATATATGTTTACAGGTTTAATTGGTGTGTGTTGGCATTCAGTTATAATTAAGTTATGTTTCAAGCCAAACCTCTTCAATGAGGTTTATCATGTTACTCTGATGTGCAAACCCAATGACAACATGAGCTGTAGATTTTTTCATCACAGCCACAATCCTCCTTAGTTCAGCTGGGTCATTTTCCAAGGGTAAGATCTCAATGTAGGCCAGACAACCTCCACCAGACTGAACAAAGTCAGATTGGAAGGATCGAGCAGCGTGGAGTCCATAGTCATCGTCACTGACCAGTAGACCTGCCCAAGTCCAGCCAAAGTGGTTCAGAATCTGAATCATAGCACGCACCTAAAAGAGGAAAGAATGAAGTGGTTAGTGCACAGACAGAAAAAATAAAACATTTATTGGAAAACATGCAAAACAGGTTTCACAATAAATCATGTTTAAATATTGCCTTTCAAAGATAATACATAGTTTCTGCATTGAAGGAGGAACACTCTCTGAGAAATGATCATTTGCAACTCTTGCTACAATTGTGTCACGCTGGATCATATTTATTTATAATTGTATTTTAAAGAATATAATTGCTGTTGCAGAGTAGAGACGTTCTTTCTTGTGAATGTATAACTGCACATGCTGTTATGCATTTTCATTGTGGCGACTTATGGTCACCTGGAAAGCATCACTTGGGATCGTCCTAAAGAAGGATGGAAACTTCTGCCGGTCACTCAGACAGGAACATGTGGCAAAATGACTCACCTGTGAAAGACACAGACTGTACAGCCTGAAAACATTCAAAGATTTTCCTGCTGTTTCAATATTTGATGGTCACTCCATGTTTACCAGTGACATTAAATATTATATAATATCAAAATGATCCAACAGAACTACTGGAAGGCAAATTGGCAAACTTACCATAGGTACTCTGTATAAACCTAAGACAGAGGAGATGGCGAGAGAATGTGTAGAAAAAGGATCACCCACTATCCCTATGACTGGAGGGCTTCCTGCACAGGTCTCATCTAATATAATATGCTCCTCTTGACCACTGATTGAGGATAATACTGCACGAAATGCAATCCCGAGTTTGACACAGTTATCGTAAAGACTGTATCCCAGAGTCACATTAGGTAGCAGATTGGAGTTTCTGTTGATCTCATCGATCGCAAAAGCCATGGTTTGGACCCTCCTAAATCCTACAACATCAAAACTAACATAAACACCACTATTAACTATCGAAAAATAAGACATACAAGACATAAGACATAACTCTGACAACATGAACACATTGCACAAGTACAAGTCTGACAAACAATCACGGCAGTTGAATATCAACAATTATTTACAATAATTAGATCCAACTGGAGGAAAAAGTCACATGTTTAAAAGAGCATGCATGCAAAATCAAGTTATTTCAGAGTAATATTTGATTTGCAGCAATATATATGACTCATGGAATTGATTTTCTACAGTTTTTACTTTTGCTGTTTTCCTGAGAGACTCACCCGTGGCAGGTAGGCTGTTGTGGCTCTGAGGTAAAAGACAGGTCAGGAAGCACAGAGAAGAAGTGAACCTGAAATATCCCACCTAAAACCACATCTCCAGCCTTGTGCATCCCATTGAGATGAAAATTTCCCTGTAACTGGCAGGAGGAGGAATAAAGAGGGGAGGATACAGCAAAAGTGAAGTAGGAATACTTCATGAAATACATGAGCGAGAGCAATTTGATATCTAAAAATCCCCACATGACTTCCCTCCTTGTAATGCCTTTTCTAAACCCAGTCAGCTTTATTGCTGTCAACCCATTTTATTGACCTGCAGCATTGTTTAATCTTAAGCACCACCCAATAGGGTATAAGCAAAAGTCGGACCGAGCTTAAAATTAAAGGCCAAGAATTTTATTTTCCACTATTAGCACCTTAATAGAACTTCTGAGGGGATATTGCAACACATTACACCAGAAAGTGAAAGCAAAATGAAATAAAAAATACAAAAATCTTTATTTCCTACCTGGTAGACACTTGCTAAACTTTCTCAGAGGATAAACTGTCACACATTACAATAGAACAGTACCGTAAAAAAAATATCAAAAACATCTCTATATCTTTCCTGTTAGATGTTTATGAGCCTTTCTTTAAGGTTAATTTGCAACACATTTCAGCAGAACTGTACTGCAATATAAAACAAAAAAAAACATCTTTATTTTCTACATGTTCGACTCTTATTAGACTTTCTTCAAAGCTAATTTTCAACACCTTATAACAGGACTGTAACATGAATTTAAGATATATCACATACAGTATCTGCTCAAGCATTTCCAGTGAAATACAGATGCCCAGTGCAACATTTCTTTAATTATCTTTTTCATTTATTTTTTGTTTCCTATCACTTCATCTGATTTTTTTGTATCGCTCATATACATGTCTAGTCAATCATGTCATGTTGCTGTGCCGTTATTATAACTGTTACTGTGTGTGTGGTTCCAAAGTTCCAATAATTAGTTTTATAAAAAGGTTATTTTGTGCATGTTTTTTTTTTTTTTTGGGGGGGGGGGGGGGCATGAAAGTGAAACTATGTTAAACACAACAGTCTATCAACCAGTTGATGAAGGTTCTCATCCAGGTCATGGTAATTCTAATTGCTGTATCTTAGGCAATTGGACTTGTTTCCGTTTCTTGAAGACGTTTCACCTCTTATCCAAGAGGCTTCTTCAGTTCTCACTAACTGGAGAGGAGTTGGCAGGCTTTCAACCTCTGTGTGTGCGTCTTCTTACAGAGTCGTTAAGGACATGTGTCGTGAGGGCCACTTGTGGGTCGTTGGTCCAACCGGCCCTCATGTCGGTTGCTCGGGCTAGGTGAGCCCACTTTTGAATGGTTGTTAAGCTGTCTGGTGAGGGAACTTTGGGTGGAACTTCTGGCCCTCCTGTGTTGTGCCATTAGTTTATGGATAGGTTGTTTTATCTTCCCAATGTACAAATCTGTGCATTCCTGGCTGCATTGAACAGCATACACTACATTACTCTGTTTATGCCTGGGTGTTTTGTCCTTAGGTTGGACAAGCGTCTGCCTCAGTGTATTGGTAGGTTTAAAGTGAACCAGGACATGATGTTTATGAATGATTATCCTGAGTTTCTCAGATGTTCCTGCGACATAGGGAATGATGATGTTGTTACATTTTCTCGTCTCCTCCTCTCTGTCTGTTCTGGATCTTTTAGCATTTTGACAAAGGTTCAGTTTTGGTAGCCACAGGTTTTAAGTGCTCCCTTGATGTTCTTCTATTCCTTCTTCTTACCCTCTGACTTAGTGGGCACAGTCTCAGCCAGATGGTAAAGGTTTCTGATGACACCCCATTTGTGCTCCAGTCGGTGATGAGAGTCAAACAGCAAGAACTGATCTGTGTGTGTAGGTTTTCTGTACACTTCAATGTTGAGGCTTCTGTCTTCTTCAGTGTGTACTGCACAGTCCAAGACGGGCTATCATCTAATTTAAATGTAAATCCATCCATGATAATAGCAGACGCTTTAGCATATCTTAATCAGTAAAAAAATTAATTGTATTCTCCTGGGCAAAGTCCTATACGTTGCATACATGACATAAGTTACGTAAAGGATGTAAGTGAACTTCCATGATGAAGATAAAATAAGTAAATTTGACTTTTTTTTTTTTATTGTATACAGAAAAAGGATTCATTCTATCTCATGAAAGAAAGTGCAGTTACTATCTTTGGATTTCCCGACCCATGATTGCTTTCTTTGTGTTTCTCTCTGGTCTCAGCAGGATTATGTAACATTTGGGCCCGAACAGTGCCAGCAAGAGACCAAAACTGGAGGCCAGTATGGCAAACACCTCCACTGCATCTGCATATTTGCCTGGTGAGCTGACATAAGCAGGGACAAAGGCCACCCACACAGCACAGAAGATCAGCATGCTGAAAGTGATGAGTTTGGCCTCATTGAAAGTATCTGGAAGATTCCTTGATATAAATGCAGTCAGAAAACTGAGGATAGACAGAAAGCCAATATAGCCCAGTAACACTGCAAAACCAACGGTGGACCCGACTGCACACTCATAAACAATCTGATCATTGTAGTATTGAGTGTTTTTATGAGGAGTTGGTGAGGCAGATACAATCCACACAGTGCAGATAACTGCCTGAATAGAAGTGAGAAACATAACTGTTCCTCTCTGCTGCACCACACCAAACCACTTCAGACTGGCTCCCCCTCCTGGCTTGGATGCCTTGAACACAGCCAGAACCACCATGGTTTTTACCAAAATACACGAGACACATAGCACAAAGCTGATCCCAAATGCTGCATGTCTTAGCTGGCAAGTCCACAGTCTGGGACGACCAATAAACAGCAGTGAACACAGGAAACATAACTTCAGGGACAGCAGTAACTGGAAACTCAGTTCTGAATTGTTGGCGCGCACCATAGGTGTGCTTCGATGATGGGTGAAGATCCCCAGGATGATAGCACAGATAAATGTGCCAAGTAATGAGCCAGCTGTCAAGCAGATACCCAGAGGCTCGTGGAAGGACAGGAACTCTATTTTCTTAGGAACACAGTTGTCACGCTGGGGACTGGACCAGAAGTCCCCTGGACAACTCTTGCACTCCATGGAGTCTATAAGAAGAGAAACTGACATGAGATAAATTTATATTTCAACACGACAATGTTCAACACTAAATACCAACCGGTCTCATTGCTGATCTTTCCCTCAGAACAAGGAATGCAGTCAAAACAGCACACAGGTTCCCCTTTCTTTCTGGCCATGCGGGTACCTGGAGGACAGCTTTCACTGCACACTGAGCGAGGTGGCTATAGGTAGAAACATAAATATCTGTTATTATACACTAATTTACATTTCTTTCATGAGTTATCATTGAGGTGCCTGAAAAATCCGATGTTACCTTTTTGGATTCAAAGTTCCAGAAGATTTTATCTTCATCAATTGTGAGTTCTTCACCTTTGAAGGCCGACCTCTTAACCTCACCCACATTCTGCAGTTTTGTTGTTCCATCAGGGAGCTGGAGCCAGTTCATGATATCATATATTGGTAAGGCATCACCATTTTCATCAAATGACACTTGATCACCAAATGATGTGGTAAAGTTGACCTTTTGCAAATAATGCAGAAGCTGTGAATATCAGAATAAGGGAGAGAGGAAAGCCAAATAACACAGATTTTAAATAGTTTTATATTAACATATGAACACAGTGGTACCTTGTGTTCAATAATAACATTTCATGATACTTACAAACAGTTTTCTATAACTCGTGACAAGATATTGTCATCCCTAACCTGAAAATACTGGTGGGAAAAATGTATTCAACTATGTGAGACACTTATGATTAGTTATTTCATAGCTCTGGATTTGATCCTTCTCCCTGTATACCTCAGGAAACACTAAAGCACATGATTAAGTCATACAAACAGGTGGAGTGCAAAGTGATATCACACCTGCCATGGCTCCAGTCTTTGCAGATTGCCACAGCTGTGCTCGCTGAAAGGCCCTCTCCCTGGCTCACACTGCAGCATGTCATCAAGGGCATAGGCCAGAGCATACACAGCCTTGTACACATTATACTCTGGCCTGAGATCAGAAACATCCAACAACTCAGTCTCCACATCCTCTAGATTTTCCTGTCCAGTACATAATGCTCCACCAGCCTCCACCCAACCTGCTGCAGGTGGTGCAAATTTACATTGAAATGTGTATTCCCAAAACAGTTTCACCTGAAATGCATTTAAAACTTGTTAACAGTTAACAGTTGAGCCTGTTAACAGAAATAAAAACACTGTATTATTCTTGCAATTTGTCATAAGATTGGGAGGGTGAAACTCTCACTATGTTATTTCCATAGCTGTTGTTGTGGTGAAGGTCAGGACGTATTCGTAGCAGGAATTCCCTGAGCCCTGGTATTTCTCCTCGACGGATGGCGATGCCTAATGTCCCAGCCAGGTAAGGTATGAGATCGGGGGTCTGAAGTACAGTAACTCCTATCCAGGATTCACTTGCAATCCACTGCAGGCCTGTCACATTCTGCCTCAAAACCTGTGCATCATATAAAATATATATGTTTACAGGTTTACACACTATGAGAAAAGTGTTGCATATCATCATAACTGGAGTTCCGTGGAATTGGTGTGTGTTGGCATTCAGTTATAAATAAGTTATCTTTCAAGCCAAACCTCTTCAATGAGGTTTATCATGTTACTCTGATGTGCAAACCCAATGACCACATGAGCTGTAGATTTTTTCATCACATCCACAATCCTCCTTAGTTCAGTTGGGTCATTTTCCAAGGGTAAGATCTCAATGTAGGCCAGACAACCTCCACCAGACTGAACAAAGTCAGATTGGAAGGATCGAGCAGCGTGGAGTCCATAGTCATCATCACTGACCAACAGACCTGCCCAAGTCCAGCCAAAGTGGTTCAGAATCTGAATCATAGCACGCACCTAAAAGAGGAAAGAGTGAAGTGGTTAGTGCACAGACAGAAACAATAAAACATTTATTGGAAAACATGCAAAACAGGTTTCACAATAAATCATGTTTAAATATTGCCTTTCAAAGATAATATATAGTTTCTGCATTGAAGGAGAAACATTCTTTCTGAGAAATTATTATTTCCAACTCTTGCTACAATTGTGTCACACTGGATCACATTTATAATTGCATTTTAAACAATATAATTGCTGTTGCAGTGTAGAGACGTTCTTCCTTGTGAATGTATAACTGCACATGCTGTTATGCATTTTCATTGTGGCGACAGATGGTCACCTGGAAAGCATCACTTGGGATTGTCCTAAAGAAGGATGGAAACTTCTGCTGGTCACTCAGACAGGAACATGTGGCAAAATAACTCACCTGTGAAAGACACATGTACATCCTGAAAACATTCAAGGCCTTTACCAGCTCTTTTGACTTTTTTTAAGTTAAAGACTAAGTTTCTACAATTGACATTAAACTTGAAATAAAGTCAAAATTGTTAACAATAGTTATTAGACTGAAATCTGGTAAACTTACCATAGGTACTCTGTAAGTACCTGTGACATAGGCGATGGCAATAGAACTTGTAGAAAAAGAATCACCCACAATCCCTATGACTGGAGGGGTTCCTTGACAGGTCTCGTCCAATATAAACTGCTCTTCTTGACCACTGATGAGTGACATTGCTGCACGAAATCCTATCTGTAGTTTGTAGCAGTTATCATAAAGACTGTATCCCAGAGTCACATTCGGTAGCAGGTTGGAGTTTCTGTTGATCTCATCAATTGCAAAGATCATAGTCATGGCAGTCCTGAACCCTGGAATGTACAAACTAACAAAAAACAATACAACATTTTGAAATGGATAAATACATGATACAGTGTCTGACAACTACAGCTTTTGAAAACAATGAATCCAGTTGAATATTAACAGTTAGAATTATTGACTAAAACTTTTAAAATAAGTAATTTGTTTAAAATAGCATAATGCTGAATCTCATTCTTCCATAGCAATATTTAATTCGTAGAAATACATTCTACAAATGTGACTGATTTTCCACAGATTCTATTTTCTAATGTTTTCCTGACAAACTCACCCGTAGCAGGTAGGCTGTTGTGGCTCTGAGGTAAAAGACAGGTCAGGAAAGAGAGAAAAGAAGTTAATCTCAAACAGCCCACCTAGAACCACATCTCCGGCTTTGTGCATCCCATTTAGATGAAACTGTCCCTGTATCTGGCAGGAGGAGGAATAATGAGGGTAGGATGCAGCAGAAGAGAAGTAGGAATACAACAATATGAAATACAGGAACGAGAACAATTTAATATCGAAGAATCCCCACATGACCTTCCTCCTGGTATTGTCTTTTCTGAGCCCAGTCAGCTTTATTACTGTCAGGCTCTTTTATTGACTTGCAGCACTGTTTAATCTTGAGCACCACCCAAAGTTTGGGCAGGGCTTTTATGAGCACACTAAGACATTTTGTGAGACGATATGTCTTCTGATCTGTTTTTTTCTTTGCACTATCTGTTTCATTGAGGGTTATATGGTTAATGAGTCAGATTAGGCTATGGAAGCTGCCAAGAATGTTATTTTCCACTAGTAGCACCTTAATAGACCTTCTGAGAAGTTATTGCAACACATTACAACAGAGTGGGAAAGGCAAAATAAACTAACAAACATCTTTATTTCCTACCTGGTAGACTCTAATGTTTCCAAGAGGATAAATTGTCACACATAACAACAGAACAGTACTGTAGAATTAAATAAAAACATCTTTATTTCCTTCCTGTTAGACCCCTATGACCCTTTCTTTTGGATTAATTTGCATAACATTACAGCAGGACTGTACCACAATATAAAACAAAAAAATATCTTTATTTTCTACATGTTCAACCCTTATTAAACTTTCTTAGAGGCTAATTTGCAACACCTTACAACAGGACTGTAACATTAATTCGAGAGATATCACATATTTGCTAATTGAGACACACCTTCTTTGGATGGTCCAGTACAATTGTATACTTCTGACAATCATTTCCAGTCAAATGTAGCTCCAAAATGCACAACATGAAACGTGGCAAGAGGATATAGCATCAGCTGATCTTAGGGCTGAGCATTGTGGATGCATGGGGCTAAATGTTAGTACCTACAAACACCACAAGACTGTGGAGAATGTCAGCTTGTGAAGTAGTGACCAGATGTGGACCGATGTGATTTGACTTAGGTCACAGTTTTATTATAATGAATAGCATATGACCCTGCAAGTAAGTTAAGCGTGTGTATGTTATACACAACAGTCTTTAATTAACACCAATGAAAACCCATTCATCGTATTAGCAGCGATAGATTCACTATCTATCTGAAGCGGTAAGACATTTCATATTCATTTCATATTCTTGTGGGGGGAATTCTATACGTTTTGTATGTGACATGAGCTACCTACATAACAGAATATAAGTGATGGTAGTAAACTGACATATGTCAAAATAAGTTTACATTTTTTTGTATTGTATACAGAAAAAAAGATTAATTCTATCTCATGAAAATAAGTGCAGTTACTAGGCCTGGATTTCCCGACCCATGATTGCCTTCCTTGTGTTCATCTCTGGTCTCAGCAGGATTATGTAACATTTGGGTCCAAACAGTGCCAGCAAGAGACCAAAACTGGAGGCCAGGATGGCAAACACTTCCACTGCATCTGCATATTTGCCTGGTGAGCTGACATAAGCAGGGACAAAGGCCACCCACACAGCACAGAAGATCAGCATGCTGAAAGTGATGAGTTTGGCCTCATTGAAAGTATCTGGAAGATTCCTTGCCATGAATGCAATCAGAAAGCTTAGGATTGACAGCAAGCCAATATAGCCCAGTAACACTGCAAAACCAACTGTGGACCCAACTGCACACTCATAAACAATCTTGTCATAGTTATATTGGGTGTTTTTATGAGGAGATGGTGAAGCAGAAACAAGCCAGGCAGTGCAGATAGCTGCCTGAACAGAAGTGAGAACAATAACTGTTCCTCTCTGCTGCAACACACCAAACCACTTCAGACTGGCTCCCCCTCCTGGCTTGGAGGCCTTGAACACAGCCAGAACCACCATGGTTTTTACCAAAATACATGAGATACAAAGCACAAAGCTGATCCCAAATGCTGCATGTCTCAGCTGGCATGTCCATAATCTGGGACGACCAATAAACAGCAGTGAACACAGGAAACATAACTTAAGTGACAGCAGTAACTGGAAACTCAGTTCTGAATTGTTGGCACGTACTATGGGTGTGCTACGATGATAAATAAAGATGCTCAGGACAACAGCACACATACATGTGCCCAGCAAGGAGGCAGCTGTCAAGCTGATACCCAGAGGCTCATGGTAGGAGAGAAACTCTGTTTTCTTAGGAACACAGTGGTCACGCTGGGGGCTGGACCAGAAGTCCTCAGGACACCTGGTGCACCCCATGGAGTCTATGAGAAAAAGAACAGACCTGAGATACTCTATATGTTAATATCATGACTCAAAACTGCAATGTTTAAAGTTAAAAACCAACCTGTTTTATTGCTGATCTCCCCCTCAGAACAAGGGATGCAGTCAAAACAGCACACAGGTTCCCCTTTCTTTCTGGCCATACGGGTACCTGGAGGACAGCTTTCACTGCAAACTGAGCGGGGTGGCTATAGAGAGAAAAATATCACTTTACACTGCTATACTGAGTTATCCATGGTGTGTCTGAAAAATTCAATATAACCTTTTTTGATTCAATGTTCCAGAAAATTTTGTCTTCATCAATTGTGAGTTCTTCACCTTTGAAGACCGACCTCTTGACCTCACCCACATTCTGAACTTTAGTTCTTCCATCAGGGAGCCACAGCCAGTTCATGACATCATAGATTGCCAAAGCATCACCATTCTTATCAAATGACACTTGATCACCAAATGTTGTAGTGAAGTTGACTTTTTCCAAGTAATACACTAGCTACCATAGAAAGATGAAAAACCAAAGAGGACAGATTAAACCTCAGACCAAGACCAAGAGCATTTTTAGGGTGCCCAAACCTTGGGTATTTATTTTACATTTTCCTAATCTATTCTAGCAGTGGGTATCTAGTATATGCTTCTTCCAACCTGAATATTGTCACTGTCGGTGGTTGACTAGGTTGTTGAGGGTTACAAAATAATTCTGTGTGATCATGGTAAACATGGAGGTACCCAGTATTAAATTATTACTACTGCATGCTTCACTTATGAACATGTCAAAACAAGAACTAATCTCTGAGTTTATAATACCAGCCACTGCCATCCCCCGGTAGTAGGTAATTTCCTCTCACTATTTTGCACATTACAATTAGTAGTACCACTTTGCAAGAAACACTAAACCCTATGATTTAGTCACATAACAGATGGAGTGGAAAGTGATATCACACCTGCCATGGCTCCAATCTTTGCAGATTGTCACAGGTGTGTCCACTGCAAGGCCCTCTCCCTGGCTCACACTGGAGCATGTCATCAAGGGCATAGGCCAGAGCATACACAGCCTTGTAGACATTATACTCCAGCCTGAGATTGGACACGTCCAACAACTCAGTCTCCACATCCTCTAGATTTTCCTGTCCAGTACATAATGTTCCCCCAGCCTCTATCCAACCTGCTGGAGGTGGTGCGAATCTACACTGAAATGTGAATTCCCAAAACTGGTTTACCTGAAATATATTCAAAACAGTTTTACAAATGATGACTATATATTATTCTTGCAATTACCAGATCACAATGCACAGCTAAACTCTCACCATACTATTTCCATAGCTGTTGTTATGGTGTAGGTCAGGAAGCATTTGTAGAAGGAATTCCCTGAAGCCTGGTATTTCTCCTCGACGGATGGCAATGCCCAGTGTGCCAGCAAGGTACGGCATGAGGTCAGGGGTCTGGAGAGCAGTTGCAGTTGTCCAGGCTTCACTGGCCATCCACTGCAGGCCTGTCACATTCTGCCTCACCACCTGTATGTCAAATAAAAAATATATCTCAATAATGCCATGACACAAAAGTATTGTCTAGTCTTCTGAATTGGACACAGTATACACAAATGATGTCTTGTCTTACTTGTTCATACAGATGCAATTATTTTTTTAAGCAGTATTCTATGAGCAAAGTGATGCATATCATCATAATCACAGTTTTGTGTCAGTTGTCTGACTAACTCATTTTACTATAAAACCCTGCTAACAGGATATTGAAGAAAAAGAGGTGTAACCTATTCAAATCAATATATTTGTCACAGACCAATATGTTATTGTCACATAAATCTTTCACTTTTAAAATTAAGACATATAACTTTTTAGTTATAGGTTTTAGTTCAAGCCCAACCTCTTCCATGATGTTAATCATATAACTGTCATTTGCAAACACAATGACCACACGAGCTGTGGATTTCTTCATCACATCCACAATCCTCCTTAGTTCATCTGGGTCATTTCCCAATGGCAACACCTGTAAGTAGGCAAGACAACCTCCACCAGAGTGTGCCAGGTCAGATTGGAAGGATCGAGCAGCATGGAGTCCATAGTCATCATCACTGACCAGCAGACCTACCCAATTCCAGCCAAAACGCTTCAGTATCTGAATCATAGCCTTGACCTGAGTGAATAAAGAGATTAGTTTGCAGGCTGAAATAGTCTTTCTATGGAAAACATGTTAAAAAGTTTTCACATTGGATCATATTTAGTCATTGCATTTCAAGGAATATAACTCTTTGCAGTGTAGACACATTCTTTCTTGTGAATGTTTAACTGCACATGCTTTTATGCAATTTCATTTTGTTGATGGATAGTCACTTGGAAAGCATCACTTGGGATCGTCCTAAAGAAGGATGGAAACTTCTGCCGGTCACTCAGACAGGAACATGTGGCAGAATGACTCACCTGTGAAAGACACAGACTGTACAGCCTGAAAACATTCAAAGATTTTCCTGCTGTTTCAATATTTGATGGTCACTCCATGTTTACAAGTGACATTAAATCTGATATAATATCAAAATGATCCAACAGAACTACTGGAAGGCAAATTGGCAAACTTACCATAGGCACTCTGTACAAACCTAAGACAGAGGAGATGGCAATAGAATGTGTAGAAAAAGGATCACCCACTATCCCTATGACTGGAGGGGTATCCACACAGGTCTCATCTAATATAATCTTCTCCTCTTGACCACTGACTGAGGATAATCCTGCACGAAATGCAATCCCGAGTTTGACACAGTTATCGTAAAGACTGTATCCCAGAGTCACATTAGGTAGCAAATTGGAGTTTCTGTTGATCTCATCAATCGCAAAAGCCATGGTCTGGACCCTCCTAAATCCTACAACATCAAAACTAACATAAATATCACTATTAACTATCGAAAAATAAGACATACAATAACTATGACAACATGAACACATTGCACAAGTACAAATCTTACAAACAATCATGGCAGTTGAATATCAACAGTTATTTACAATAATTAAATAGTAGTAATACAACTGGAGGTAAAAGTAACATGTTTAAAAGAGCATGCATGCAAAATCAAGTTATTTCAGAGTAATATTTGATTTGCAGAAATATGTATGACTTGTGGAATTGATTTTCCCCTATTTTTGGTTTTGCCACTTGCCTGAGAGACTCACCCGTAGCAAGTAGGCTGTGGTGGCTCTGAGGTAAAAGACAGGTCAGGAAGCACAGAGAAGAAGTGGACCTGAAATATCCCACCCAAAACCACATCTCCAGCCTTGTGCATCCGGTTAAGATGAAATTGTCCCTGTAACTGGCAGACGGAGGTATAAAGAGGGGAGGAGAAGGCATAGAAATAGGAATACAACAACATGAAATACATGAGCGAGAGCAATTTAATATCTAAAAGTCCCCACATGACTTTCCTCCTGTTCATCCCTCTCCTGATCCCAGTCAGCTTTATTATGTCAACCTCTTTTATTGACTTGCAGCATTGTTTAATCTTAAACACCATCCAATGGGGTATAAGCAGGAGTAGGGGCAGGGCCTAAAATTACTGATTTTGAGCATACTAAGACAAGTAGTGGAACAATATGTCTACCCATTGATTTTCCTTTACACTGTCTTTTTGATAGAGGCCTATATTTTATGTGGTTGACACATAGTAATTTAGATCATAGTAGATATGATCACATCTGTTGAAAAGTCTGGGCAAGAAAGGTTAACCTATCAGACCTTTGTCTATCCAATTTGCAATATTGAGAATTTGAGAAAAGAAAGATTATGCAATTACAAATTGAATTGAACTGAAATACATCATTCTTAATATCATTAATATCATCATTTCTTATCAAGAAAAGAAAACAGGCACTGATTAAAAACATTATGTATTGCAGTGCTCTACCTCATCAGCATCTACAGACCTTCCACCTTTTCAGGCTAAATTTTGCAGAAGCGTGTCTAAAATGATACCCAATACATCAAGAGCATTTCCGTGAAACATATTAGTATTTGGTTTAAATATAACTCAGAAGTGAAATCATAAAACGGACCTTCAAAAAATAGTTACAATTAGGTGATGCACAATGAATATTAAATACTTTTAGATGAAGTGTTTCTTTTCCTGAACTTTAAAGTCATTAAGGTTAAATTATGAGGGTACCCAGATAGCAAATTTTACCAGACAACCTCACCCAGCCGACAAACAGTGTGGACGGATGGGACTTGGATGTGTAAAATCTGTGTTCCTGTTATTAAAACATTTGAATAGTAACCACTGATAACTGGATTGGCGGCAAAAAATATTTAAGTTTTATCATCTATCTTGTGTTTTGGAAACATATTCAACAAATAACTTGCAAAGAAAAGAAAATTACTCTCTCATGTACTCCGGTCCATCATACAGTGGTTTAGGTGTCAATGTGTTTGTGAGAAGGAAGGGTCATCTCATGGGGACATTCAAAATTAATGAATAAAGCTTGAATGGACATGTTTACTGTGAAAGGTAGCTGAAAAAAAGTCTTGAAACTGAAAAGAGCCCCAAATTCTGAACAACTGAGGCTATATTGTTCATAAGAATTTACTTAATTTACTTTTAGTTCATTAAGCATTTCTCTTTTCTCATAGAGCAAATTTGGTAGAGTTTTGAAATGGAAAAAAAAACAAAAAACAAAAAAAACATTCCAGCAGATGATTTGATGACAATATTTTATTGAATAAAACTTGAATTCATCCAGAGCACTGCATCTTTTCTCAGCTTTGCACTAATTTCATCTCATTCACACATTTCACCGATATGCATTATTGTCATTGAGTCATTTGAGAGTAAAAACTACACCAGCCATGCTCGTTGGAATTATATTCACACACTGTTTCAATTGATTCAGGTTGATGTAAAGTGATGTGGCATTGCTTAATTTTTATTTTTGGACTGTTTAGGGAATTCAACATGATAAAGACATAAAATAACTCCAGTCTTATTTTGTTCTAGTGCTAATGTAAAATGAAGCAAAGGTTATACATTCTAACTCTAGTTCTATGGTGTAATGCAGGGAATGTTAACCTTGTGACAGTGTCATTCCAAGTCATTGTATAACATACTTTTTTTACTTGTATGTATTGTATATAGTATTTATTCTGTAGCAAGTAATTAAGCAGAGTTTTTATGACTTTGTGGTGCCCCGACCCATGATTGCCTTCTTTGTGTTCCTCTCTGGTCTCAGCAGGATGATGTAACATTTGGGACCAAACAGTGCCAACAAGAGACCAAAACTGGAGGCCAGGATGGCAAACACCTCCACTGCATCTGCATATTTGCCTGGTGAGCTAATATAAGCAGGGACAAAGGCCACCCACACAGCACAGAAGATCAGCATGCTGAAAGTGATGAGTTTGGCCTCATTGAAAGTATCTGGAAGATTCCTTGCTATAAATGCAATCAGAAAGCTGAGGATAGACAGAAGGCCAATATAGCCCAGTAGCACAGCAAAACCAACTGTGGACCCAACTGCACACTCATAAACAATCTGATTATTGTTGTATTGAGTGTTTTTATGAGGAGTTGGTGAGGCAGATACAATCCAGGCAGTGCAGATAGCTGCCTGAATAGAGGTAAGAACCATAACTGTCCCTCTCTGCTGCAACACACCAAACCACTTCAGACTGGCTCCCCCTCCTGGCTTGGAGGACTTGAACACAGCCAGAACCACCATGGTTTTTACCAAAATACACGAGACACAAAGCACAAAGCTGATCCCAAATGCTGCATGTCTTAGCTGGCATGTCCACAGTCTGGGACGACCGATAAAGAGCAGTGAACACAGGAAACAAAGTTTAAGTGACACCAAGAGCAAAAAACTCAATTCTGAATTGTTGGCTCGTACCATAGGTGTGCTGTGGTGATAGATAAAGATGCCCAGGACAACAGCACACATACATGTGCCAATTAATGAGGTTACTGTCAAGCAGATACCCAGAGGCTCATGGTAGGAGAGAAACTCTGTTTTCTTAGGAACACAGTAGTCATGCTGGGGACTGGACCAGAAGTCATCTGGACAACTGGTGCACTCCATGGAGTCTATAAAAAAAGGAACAGATTTGAGATTTATGTATATTTATATCCACACTACAAAGTTTCAAACTAAATACCAACCAGTCTCATTACTGATCTTTCCTTCAGAACAAGGGATGCAGTCAAAACAGCACACAGGTTCCCCTTTCTTTCTGGCCATGCGGGTACCTGGAGGACAGCTTTCACTGCACACTGAGTGGGGTGGCTATAGAAAGAAAAATAAGAGTCTGTCATTATACACTAATTTACAGTGCTTTCATCTTATGAGGTGTGTGAAAAATCAGAGGGAACCTTTTTGGATTCAGAGTTCCAGAAGATTTTATCTTCATCAATTGTGAGTTCTTCACCTTTGAAGGCTGACCTCTTAACCTCACCAACATTCTGCAGTTTTGTTGTTCCATCAAGGAGCTGGAGCCAGTTCATGATATCATATATTGGTAAGGCATCACCATTTTCATCAAATGACACTTGATCACCAAATGATGTGGTAAAGTTGACCTTTTGCAAGTAATGCAGAAGCTTTGAATATAAGAATAAAGGAAAGAGGAAAGCCAAAGAACACAAATTAATATATATATATATTAACATATGAACACAGTGGTACCTTGTGTTCAATAATAAAATGTAATATGATACTTACAAACAGTTTTCTATACCTAGTGACAAGATATTGTTATCCCTAACCTGAAAATACTGGTGGAAAAAAATGTATTCAATGTGAGACACTTATGATTAGTGATTTCATAGCTCTGGATTTAATCCTTCACCCTGTATACCTCAGGAAATACTAAAGCACATGATTAAGTCATACAAACAGGTGGAGTGCAACATGATATCACACCTGCCATGGCTCCAGTCTTTTCAAATTGCCACAGCTGTGCCTGCTGAAAGGCCCTCTCCCTGGCTCACACTGCAGCATGTCATCAAGGGCATAGGCCAGAGCATACACAGCCTTGTACACATTATATTCTGGCCTGAGATCAGAAACATCCAACAACTTAGTCTCCACATCCTCTAGATTTTCCTGTCCAGTACATAATGCTCCACCAGCCTCCACCCAACCTGCTGCAGGTGGTGCAAATTTACATTGAAATGTGTATTCCCAAAACAGTTTCACCTGAAATGCATTAAAAACTTGAACATGTTAACATAAATAAACACACTGTATTATTCCTGCAATTTGTCATCAGATGGGGATGGTTAAACTCTCACTATGTTATTTCCATTGCGGTTGTTGTGGTGAAGGTCAGGACGTATTCGTAGCAGGAATTCCCTGAGCCCTGGTATTTCTCCTCGACGGATGGCGATGCCTAATATGCCAGCCAGGTATGGCCTGAGATGGGGGGTCTGAAATGCAGTAGCTGCTATCCAGGATTCACTTGCAATCCACTGCAGGCCTGTCACATTCTGCCTCAGCAACTGTACATCATATAAAATATATTTATGCTTACAGGTTTACACATATTGAGTAAAGTGTTGCATGTCATTATAACTGGAGTTCAGTGGAATTGGTGTGAGTAAACAATCCCTGATAAAAGCACCTTGGACTTGTAAATTTAATGAAATTAAATCTATCTCTATAGCCCAATGCATTATTGTAACTTAAATCTTTCAGTTTCATGAATAAAACATTTAGATCCATAACTAATTAAGTTATTTTTCAAGCCCAACCAACACAGGCCTGTCACATTCTGCCTCAGAACCTGTGCACCATATACGATATATATGTTTACAGGTTTAATTGGTGTGTGTTGGCATTCAGTTACAATTAAGTTATGTTTCAAGCCAAACCTCTTCAATGAGGTTCATCATGTTACTCTCATGTGCAAACCCAATGACCACACGAGCTGTAGATTTCTTCATCACATCCACAATCCTCCTCAGTTCAGTTCGGTCTTTTTCCCAGGGTAAGATCTCAACGTAGGCCAGACAACCTCCACCAGACTTAACAAAGTCAGATTGGAAGGATCGAGCAGCGTGGAGTCCATAGTCATCGTCACTGACCAACAGACCTGCCCAAGTCCAGCCAAAGTGGTTCAGAATCTGAATCATAGCACGCACCTAAAAGAGGAAAGAATGAAGTGGTTAGCGTATCAATAGAAAAAAATATATATATATATGTTTTGCATTGAAGGGACGTACTTTATGAGGAATGATTTTTTGCAACTCTTGCTAAAAATGTTTCACATTGGATCACATTTAATTATTGTACTTTAAAGAATATAATTGTGGTTGCAGTGTTGGGAATTCTTGTGAATGTATAACTGCACATGCTATTATGCATTTTCATTGTGGCGACTGATGGTCACCTGGAAAGCATCACTTGGGATCGTCCTAAAGAAGGATGGAAACTTCTGCCGGTCACTCAGACAGGAACATGTGGCAAAATAACTCACCTGTGAAAGAAACATACTGTACATCCTGAAAACATTCAAGGCCTTTACCAGTTCTTTTGACTTTTTTAAAGTTAAAGACTACGTTTCTACAATTGACATTAAACTTGAAATAAAGTCAAAATTAACAACAATAAACATCAGATGGGAAAGCAGAAAACTTACCATAGGTACTCTGTATGAACCTATGACAGAGGAGATTGCAATAGAACTTGTAGAAGAAGAATCACCCACAATCCCTATGACTGGAGGGGTTCCTTGACAGGTCTCGTCTACTATAAACTTCTCCTCTTGACCACTGATGAGTGACATTGCTGCACGAAATCCTATCTGTAGTTTGTAGCAGTTATCATAAAGACTGTATCCCAGAGTCACATTAGGTAGCAGGTTGGAGTTTCTATTGATCTCATCAATTGCAAAGGTCATAGTCATGGCAGTCCTGAACCCTGGAATGTACAAACTAACAAAAAACAATACAACATTTTGAAATTGATAAATACATGATACAGTGTCTGACAACTACAGCTTTTGAAAACAATGAATCCAGTTGAATATTAACATTTAAAATGCTAAATTAAAACTTCGAAAATAAGTAATTTGTTTAAAATATCATAACGCTGAATCTCATTCTCTCAGAGCAATATTTAATTCATAGAAATACATTCTACAACTGATTTTTGACTGATTTTCTACAGATTCTATTTTCTAATGTTTTCATAACAAACTCACCCGTAGCAGGTAGGCTCTTGTGGCTCTGAGGTAAAAGACAGATCAGGAAAGAGAGAAAAGAAGTTGATCTCAAACAGCCCACCTAGAACAACATCTCCAGCCTCATGCATCTCATTTAGATTAAACTGTCCCTGTAACCGGCAGGACGAGGAATAAAAAGGGGAGTACACAGCAGAAGAGAAGTAAGAATACAACATGAAATACATGAGCGAGAACAATTTAATATCTAAAAATCCCCACATGACCTTCCTCCTGATACTGTCTTTTCTGAGCCCAGTCAGCTTTATTGCTGTCAACCTCTTTTATTGACTTGCAGCATTGTTTAATCTTAAGCACCTCCCAATGGGCTATAAGCAAGACTCGGACCGGGCTTAAAATTTATTTAATTTAAGATTGATCTAGACCACTTGAAGACATTTGGTGAACCATTTCGTGATTGAGGGCTATATTACAAACCAGTACGATTAGGCTATGGAAGCTGCCAAGAATTTTATTTTCTACTATTAGCACCTCAATAGACCTTCTGAAAGGTTATTGCAACACATTACATCAGAAAGGGACAGCAAAATAAAAAATACAAAAATCTTTATTTCCTACCTGGTAGACCCTCATTAAACTTTCTCAGAGGATAAATGGTCTCACATTACAATAGAAGAGTACCATAAAAAAAATAAAAGAAACATCTTTATTTCCTTCCTGTTAGATCCTTATGAACTTTTCTTTGAGGTTAAATTACAACACATTTCAGCAGAACTGTACTGCAATATAAAACAAAAAACATCTTTACTTTCTTCATGTTCGACCCTTTTAAGACTTTCTTAGAGGCTAATTTGCAACACCTTACAACAGGACTATAAAATGAATTTGAGAGACATCACATATCTGCACAAGCGTTTTCAGTCAAATGCAGTTCAAGAATACGTGACATGAAACGTGGCAAGAGGATATAGCATCAACCAGGGGCGGTTCCTCATATGGGCAATATGGACACACCGATCAGGCATAACATTACGACCAATGACAGGTGAAGTGAATAAGGGAATAACACTGATTATCTCTTCACCTGTCAGTGGATGGGATATATTTGGCAGCAAGTGAACATGTTGTCCTCAAAATTGATGTGTTAGAAGCAGAAAAAATGGTCAAGCATAAAGATTTGAGTGAGTTTGACAAGGGCCAAATTGTGATGGCTAGACAACAGAGTCAGAGCATCTCCAAAACTGCAGCTCTTGAGGGGTGTTCCTGGTCTGCAGTGGTCAGTATCTATCAGATGTGGTCCAAGGAAGGAACAGTGATGAACCGGCAACAGGGTCATGGGCAGCCAGGGGTCATTGATGCACATTGGGAGCGAAGGCTGGACTGTGTGGTCCAATCCAACAGACGAGCTACTGTTGCTCAATATGCTGAAGAAGTTAATGCTGGTTCTGATAGAAAGGTGTCAGAGTACACAGTGCATCGCAGTTTGTTGCGTATGGGGCTGCATAGCTGCAGACCAGTCAGGGTGCCCATGCTGACCCCTGTCCACTGCCTAAAGCGCCAACAATGGGCACTTGAGCATCAGAACTTGACCACGGAGCAATGGAAGAAGGTGGCCTGGTCTGATGAATCATGTTTTCTTTTACATCATGTGGATGGGCAGGTGCATGTGCGTCGCTTACCTGGGGAACACATGGCACCAGGATGCACTATGTTAAGAAGGCAAGCAGGCGGAGGCAGTGTGATGCTTTGGGAAATGTTCTGCTGGGAAACCTTGGGTCCTGCAATCCATAAGGATATTACTTTGACACGTACCACCTGTCTAAGTATTGTTGCAGACCATGTACACCCTTTCATGGAAACAGTATTTGGTGGCTGTGGCCTCTTTCAGCAGGATAATACACCGTGCCACAAAGCCAAATTGGTTCAGGAATGGTTTGAGGAGTACAACAACAAGTTTGAGGTGTTGGCTTGGCTTCCAAATTCCCCAGATCTCAATCCAATCGAGTATCTGTGGGATGTGCCTCAACGGGTCAGGGTTGTTTTGGCAAAAGGGGGACCAACACAATATTAGGCAGGTGGTCATAATGTTATGCCTGATCAGTGTATATTTTCTTTTTTTTTCTTTTTATTTGTTTGCTTTCATTTCATCCATTTTTTTAGTATTCCTCCTATACACGTCCAGCCAATTATATCATGTCATGGTTTTTCTTTTTCTGTCCCTTTTTTTTGGGGGGGGGCTCAGCTGAAGCTGAGGTTCGCCCAGGGTGTCATGCAAGCTAGGACCGCCACTGACATCAACTGATGTATGTTAGTGGTCTGAGCATCATGGATGCATGTGGCTATGTTAATACCTACAAACTCCACAAAACTGTGGAAAACACCAACCTACGAAGGATGTGTAAAATAGTGACCAGATGAGGACCAGTGTGGTTTGACTTAGTGCAGTTTTATCATAATGAGAAACAAATGACCTTGCAAGAAAGTGAAACTATTGTTAAACACAACAGTCTATCAACCAGTTGATGAAGGTTCTCATCCAGGTCATGGTAATTCTAAGTGCTTTATCGTATGAAATTGGACTTGTTTCAGTTTCCTGAAGACGTTTCACCTCTCATCCAAGAGGCTTCTTCAGTTCTCACTAACTGGAGAGGAGTTGGCAGGCTCTCAACCTCTGTGTGTGGGTGTGTTCTTACAGAGTTGTTAGGACATGTGTTGTTAGGGCCACTTGTGGGTCGCTGGTCCAACTGGCCTTCATGTGGCTTGTTAGGGATAGGTGAGCCCAGGTTTGAATGGTTGTTAAGCAGTCTAGTTAGGGAACTCAGTACTGCACTGTAGGTGGGTGAGAAGTAATGTCTTAGGCCACCTCCTCTGTTCAAAGACGGTTGTTCCAGTTTGACATAGATGGACTCCTTTACTCCTCAAACTATCTGTCTTCTCTGGCCAAGATGTTTACATTGTTGTCCTTAAATGAATGATTTTTCTCCCTCAGATGCAAGTGGACAGCAGAGTCTAGACCGGAGGAGTTGGCCCTCCTGTGTTGTGCCATTTGTTTATGGATAGGTTGTTCTGTTTCCCCAATGTACACATCTGTGCATTTCTGGCTGCATTGAACGGCATAAACTACATTACTCTGTTAATGCCCGGTTGTTTTGTCCTTAAGATGTACAAGTTTCTGCCTCACTGTGGTAGGTTTAAAGTGAACTGGGATATGATGTTTATTAAAGATTTTCCTGAGTTTCTCAGATGTTCCCACGAGATAGGGAATGACGATGTTGTTGCGTTTTCTTGTCTACTCCTCTATGTCTGTGCTGGATCTTTTAATGGTTTTGACAAAGGTCCAGTTTTGGTAGCCACAGGTTTTAAGTGCTTCCATGATGTTCTTAAGGGGCCCACACACGACCCAGACTCAAACCAACAGCCAACTGCCTTTATCCGACCACTCCGTTACCTCCCGTCTGACCCGTTCGGCAGAAAAGTTGCATTGAAACACACTGCCTCGACTACTGCCAGCTACACAGTAGCGCGTACGTTCTGTGTATGCGCGAGATGCAAAAGGTCTTCTAAACATCGGGTGGCGCTAGTCTCATGCCAGTCACCCAAAACATGAAAACAGGAAATGACGGAATGGAGTGCAGACCATAGCTTATCAAAAACAAAGCGCAGTGGTCTCTCTTTCATCAGCAGCTTCTCGGTCCACAGTCCTCGGTGCACACAGCCATGGCTTACAAAAATATGTTGGTTTATCCCAAAAATAACGAACGGTGAAATGTTGTTTGTAACTATCTCTGTTTATGTGGTTTGTTTACCATTATCACTTCTGCCACCCCTCCCACATGCCAAGCTGATTTGCTAGCACACCGCCAATCAGAATGGTCACCAAACAGCTAGCTAACTACCAATCAGAGTATCCGACGGCTTCCAATCCTCTGAGGCCAACTTGCTCAGACTTTGCAAGTTGAATTGGACCAGAGACCATCCGCACGTTTCCGAAAGCTTCCGACACAGCTGAACACACAGAACAGAGTTATTCCCAAACTCGTCCGACTCTCTCCAGACGCTTCAGACGTCCGACGTTAGGACCAGTGTGTTCCTGCCTTTATGTTCCTTCTCGTTCCCCTCTGACTTAATGGGCACAGTTCCAGCCTGATGGTTTGGGGTTCTGATGACCTCCAGCTTGTGGTGAGAGTTGAACAGCAAGTACTGATTTGTGTGTGTAGGTTTTCTGTACACCTCAATGTTGAGGCTTCCGTCTTCTTCAATATGTACTTCACAGTCCAAGAAGGGTTCTTAACTAATTTAAATGTAAATCCATCCATAATAATAGCAGATGCTTTAGCATATCTTAAAACATTTCAGTTTTGTCTACTTGTCTACTTGTCTACTTAAATACATGACATAAGTTACCTACATGTCGTAGGTAATTTATGTCATGTGAATTCTAAGTAAGTGAACTTCCATAATAAAGATAGAATGAGTCAAGTTGATGTATTTGATTTGATTGTATACAGAAAAGGGATTTATTCTGTCTCATGAAAAAATTGCAGTTATTATGTTTGGATTTCCCGACCCATGATCGCTTTCCTTGTGTTCAACTCTGGTCTCAGCAGGATTATGTAACATTTGGGTCCAAACAGTGCCAGCAAGAGACCAAAACTGGAGGCCAGGATGGCAAACACCTCCACTGCATCTGCATATTTGCCTGGTGAGCTGACATAAGCAGGGACAAAGGCCACCCACACAGCACAGAAGATCAGCATGCTGAAAGTGATGAGTTTGGCCTCATTGAAAGTATCTGGAAGATTCCTTGCTATAAATGCAATCAGAAAGCTTAGGATAGACAGAAAGCCAATATAGCCCAGTAACACAGCAAAACCAACTGTGGACCCAACTGCACACTCATAAACAATCTTATCATTGTAGTATTGAGTATTTTTATGAGGAGTTGGTGAGGCAGATACAATCCAGGCAATGCAGATAGCTGCCTGAACAGAAGTGAGAACCATAACTGTCCCTCTCTGCTGCAACACACCAAACCACTTCAGGCTGGCTCCCCCTCCTGGCTTGGAGGCCTTGAACACAGCCAGAACCACCATGGTTTTTACCAAAATACATGAGACACAAAGCACAAAGCTGATCCCAAATGCTGCATGTCTCAGCTGGCATGTCCACAGTCTGGGACGACCAATAAACAGCAGTGAACACAGGAAACATAACTTAAGGGACAGCAATAGCTGGAAACTCAGTTCTGAGTTGTTGGCTCGTACCATAGGTGTGCTTCGATGATAGATGAAGATACCTAGGACAATAGCACAGATAGATGTGCCAAGTAATGAGCCAGCTGTCAAGCAGATACCCAGAGGCTCATGGAAAGATAGGAACTCTGTTTTCTTAGGAACACAGTTGTCACGCTGGGGGCTAGACCAGAAGTCCCCTGGACAACTCTTGCACTCCATGGAGTCTATAAAAAGAGGAACCGACATGAAATATATTTATATTTCCACACTACAATGTTTATTATTCACTAAACTGTTCACTAAATACCAACCAGTCTCATTACTGATCTTTCCCTCAGAACAAGGGATGCAGTCAAAACAGCACACAGGTTCCCCTTTCTTTCTGGCCATACGGGTACCTGGAGGACAGCTTTCACTGCACACTGAGCGGGGTGGCTATGAGGATAAAAATAACAGTCTCTCATTATTCACTAATTTATAGTCCTTTCATGAGTTATCCATGGTGTGTCTAAAAATTCAGATATAACCTTTTTGGATTCAAAGTTCCAGAAGATTTTATCTTCATCAATTGTGAGTTCTTCACCTTTGAAGGCTGACCTCTTAACCTCACCCACATTCTGCAGTTTTGTTGTTCCATCAGGGAGCTGCAGCCAGTTCATGATATCATATATTGGTAAGGCATCGCCATTCTCATCAAATGACACTTGATCACCAAATGATGTGGTGAAGTTGACCTTTTGCAAATAATGCAGAAGCTGTGGATATCAGAATAAGGGAGAGAGGAAAGCCAAATATCACAGATTTAAAAGATCACACATATTATATATATATATTTATATATATGACAACATATGATATATGAACACAGCGGTACCTTGTATTCAATAAAAAAACTTCATATGATACATTTTTCTGTTCCTCGTGACAAGATATTGTTATCCCTTACCTGATAATACTGGTGGGGAAAATGTTAGGCACTTATTATCATATCTCTGGATTTAATAATTCACACTATGTACCTCAGGAAATACTAAAACACGGTTAATTCATACAAACAGGTGGAGTGTAAACTGATATTACACCTGCCATGGCTCCAGTCTTTTCAAACTGCCACAGCTGTGCCCACTGAAAGGCCCTCTCCCTGGCTCACACCGCAGCATGTCATCAAGGGCATAGGCCAGAGCATACACAGCCTTGTACACATTATACTCTGGCCTGAGATTGGAAACATCCAACAACTCAGTCTCCACATCCTCTAGATTTTCCTGTCCAGTACATAATGCTCCCCCATCCTCCACCCAACCTGCTGGGAGTGGTGTGAATCTACATTGAAATGTGTATTCCCAAAACAGTTTCACCTGAAATGCATAAAAAAACGTGAACAGCTGAACATGTTAACATAAATAAATACATTATATTATTCCTTCAATTTGTCATCAGATCAGGAGGGTTAAACTCTCACTATGTTATTTCCATAGCTGTTGTTGTGGTGAGGGTCAGGACGTATTCGTAGCAGGAATTCCCTGAGCCCTGGTATTTCTCCTCGACGGATGGCGATGCCTAGCATGCCAGCCAGGTACTGCATGAGATGGGGGGTCTGAAATACAGTAACTGCTATCCAGGATTCACTTGCAATCCACTGCAGGCCTGTCACATTCTGCCTCAGCAACTGTGCATCATATAAATGTATAGGTTTACAGGTTTACACACTATGAGCAATGTGTTGCATATCATCATAACTGGACTTCAGTGGAATTGGTGTGAGTAAACAATCCCTGTTAAAAGTACCTTGGACTTGTAAATTTAATGAAATTATATCTATTTCTATAGCCCAATGCATTATTGTAACTTAAATCTTTAAGTTTCATGAATAAAACATTAAGATCCATAAGTTCATTCAGTCATAATTAAGTTATATTTGAAGCCCAACCTCTTCGATAAGGTTTATCATGTAACTCTCATGTGCAAACCCAATGACCACACGAGCCGTGGATTTCTTCATCACATCCACAATCCTCCTGAGTTCAGCTCGGTCATTTTCCCAGGGTAAGATCTCAACGTAGGCCAGACAACCGCCACGAGATTGAACAAATTCAGATTGGAAGGATTGAACGGCGTGGAGTCCATAGTCATCATCACTGACAAGCAGACCTGCCCAAGTCCAGCCGAAGTGGTTTAGAATCTGTATCATAGCACGCACCTAAAAGAGGAAAGAATGAAGTGGTTAGCGCATGGACAGAAAAAATAAAACATTTACTGGTAAACATGCAAAACAGGTTTCACAATGAATCATGTTTAAATATTACCCTTTCAAAGATTATATTATATTTTTTGCATTGAAGGGACGTACTTTCTGAGGAATAATTATTTGCAACTCTTGCTAAAAATGTTACACATTGGATCACATTTAATTATTGTATTTTAAAGAATATAATTGTCGTTGCAGTGTTGGGCATTCTTTCTTGTGAATGTACAACTGCACATGCTGTTATGCATTTTCATTGTGGCGACTGATGGTCACCTGGAAAGCATCACTTGGGATCGTCCTAAAGAAGGATGGAAACTTCTGCCGGTCACTCAGACAGGAACATGTGGCAAAATAGCTCACCTGTTAAAGACACATACTGTACATCTTGAAAACATTCAAGGCTTTTTCCAGCTCTTTTGACTTTTTTAAAGTAAAAGACTAAGTTTTTACAATTGACATTAAACTTGACATAAGTCAAAATTAATAACAATAATTATTAGACTGGAATCTGGGAAACTTACCATAGGTACTCTGTAAGAACCTGTGACATAGGCAATGGCAATAGAACTTGTAGAAAAAGAATCACCCACAATCCCTATGACTGGAGTGGTTCCTTGGCAGGTCTCGTCTAATGTAAACTTCTCCTCTTGACCACTGATGAGTGACATTGCTGCACGAAATCCTATCTGTAGTTTGTAGCAGTTATCATAAAGACTGTATCCCAGAGTCACATTAGGTAGCAGGTTGGAGTTTCTGTTGATCTCATCAATTGCAAAGGTCATAGTCATGGCAGTCCTGAACCCTAATATTAAAAAACTAACAAAAAACAATACAACTTTTTGCAAGTGATAAATAAATGACAGTGTCTGACAACTACAGCTTTTGAAAAACAATGAATCCAGTTGAATATTAACAGATATTAGAATACTTAAATAATACTGTGAAAATGAGTAAATCGCTCATTCTCCCAGAGTAAGTTTTAATTTGCAGAAATACATTAGACAAATGTGACTGATTTTCCACAGCTTCTATTTTCTAATGTTTCCCTGACAAACTCACCCATGGCAGGTAGGCTGTTGTGGCTCTGAGGTAAAAGACAGGTCAGGAAAGAGAGAAAAGAAGTGGATCTCAAATATCCCACCTAGAACCACATCTCCAGCTTTGTGCATCCCATTTAGATTAAACTGTCCCTGTAACTGGCAGGAGGAGGAATAGAGAGTAGAGGATGCAGCAGAAGAAAAGTAGGAATACAACAACATGAAATACATGAGCGAGAGCAGTTTAATATCTAAAACTCCCCACATGACTTTCAGTCAGATTGTCATTTGTCAGTTTTATTGCTGTCAACCTCTTTTATTGAATTGCAGCATTGTTTAATCCTAAGCACCACCCAAAGTTGGGGCCGGGCTTTATTTTTTTTAATTTGAGGTTGATTATGAGCATACTAAGACATTTGGTGAAACAATATGCCTTCCAATCTATTTTTTCTTTGCACTGTATGTTTTATTAAGGCCTATATTGTAAATCAATCAGATTAGGCTATGGAAGCTGCCAATACTTTTATTTTCCACTATTAGCACCTTAATAGACCTCCTGATAGGTTATTGCAACACATTCAAAAGAGCAGGACAGCAAAATAAATTAAGCATCTTTAATTCCAACCTGGTAGACACTTACTGAAGTTTCTAAGAGGAGAAATTGTCACACATTACAACAGAACAGTTCTGTAGAATAATAATAATAAAAAAAAAATCTGTATTTTCTTCCTGTTAGACCCTTATGACCCTTTCTTTTAGGTTAATTTGCCTCACATTACAGCAGAACAGTACCACAATGTAAAACAAAAACATCTTTTGTACATGTTCAACCCTTATTAGACTTTCTTAGATGCTAATTTGCAACACCTTACAACAGGACTGTAACATAAATTCGAGAGATATCACATATCTGCTACTTGAGGTACACCTTCTTTTGATGGTCCAGTACAATTGTATACTTCTGACAATCATTTCCAGTCAAATGTAGCTCCAAAATGCACAACATGAAATGTGGCAAGAGGATATAGCATCAGCTGATCTTAGGTCTGGGCATTGTGGATGCATGGGGCTAAATGCTAGTACCTATAAACACCACAAGACTGTGGAGAACTTCAGTTTACATGGGATGTGTGAAGTAGTGACCAGATGTGGACCAATGTGGTTTGACTTAGGTCAAAGTTTTATTATAATGAATAGCATATGACCCTGCAAGAAAGTGAAACTATGTTATCCACAACAGGCTTTAATTAACACCAATAAAAACCCATTAATTGTAATATTAGCAGTTGTAGATTCACTTTATTTATAAGGGGTAAGACATTTCATATTCATTTCATATTCTTGTTGGCGAAATTCTATACGTTTTATATGTGACATGAACTACCTACATAAGAGAATATATGTGATGTTAGTAAACTTACATATGTCAAAATATGTTTACATTTTTTTGTATTGTATACAGAAAAAAAGATTAATTTTATCTCATGAAAATAAGTGCAGTTACAAGGCGTGAATTTCCCGACCCATGATTGCCTTCCTTGTGTTCATCTCTGGTCTCAGCAGGATTATGTAACATTTGGGTCCAAACAGTGCTAGCAAGAGACCAAAACTGGAGGCCAGTATGGCAAACACTTCCACTGCATCTGCATATTTGCCTGGTGAGCTGACATAAGCAGGGACAAAGGCCACCCACACAGCACAGAAGATCAGCATGCTGAAAGTGATGAGTTTGGCCTCATTGAAAGTATCTGGAAGATTCCTTGCTATGAATGCAATCAGAAAGCTTAGGATAGACAGAAAGCCAATATAGCTCAGTAACACTGCAAAACCAACTGTGGACCCAACTACACACTCATAAACTATCTTGTCATGATTATATTGAGTGTTTTTATGAGGAGTTGGGGAGGCAGAGACAAGCCAGGCAGTACAGATAGCTGCCTGAACAGAAGTGAGAACCATAACTGTCCCTCTCTGCTGCAACACACCAAACCACTTCAGACTGGCTCCCCCTCCTGGCTTGGAGGCCTTGAACACAGCCAGAACCACCATGGTTTTTACCAGAATACATGAGACACAAAGCACAAAGCTGATCCCAAATGCTGCATGTCTCAGCTGGCATGTCCATAATCTGGGACGACCAATAAACAGCAGTGAACACAGGAAACATAACTTAAGAGACAGCAAGAGCAAGAAACTTAGTTCTGAATTGTTGGCACGTACTATAGGTGTGCTGTGATGATAGATAAAGATGCCCATGACAACAGCACACATACATGTGCCCAGCAATGAGGTTGCTGTCAAGCAGAAACCAAGAGGCTCATGGTAGGAGAGAAACTCTGTTTTCTTAGGAACACAGTGGTCACGCTTGAGGCTGGACCAGAAGTCCTCAGGACAGCTGGTGCACTCCATGGCATCTATGAGAAAAGGAAAATACCTGAGATACTCTATGTGTTAATATTATGTCTCAAAACTGCAATGTTTAAAGTTCAAAACCAACCCGTTTTATTGCTGATCTTTCCCTCAGAACAAGGGATGCAGTCAAAACAGCACACAGGTTCCCCTTTCTTTCTGGCCATACGGGTACCTGGAGGACAACTTTCACTGCACATTGAGCGGGGTGGCTATAGAGAGGAAAAATAGTATCCGTTATTCTCCATTACTTTGCACTGCTAAAATTAGTTATCCATGGTGTGTCTGAAAAATCAGATAAAACCTTTTTTGATTCAAAGTTCCAGAATATTTTGTCTTCATCAATCGTCAGTTCTTCACCTTTGGAATCCGACCTCTTAACTTCACCTACATTCTGAACTTTAGTTCTTCCATCTGGGAGCCACAGCCAGCTCATGATATCGTAGATTGCTAAGGCATCACCATTCTCATCAAATGACACTTGATCACCAAATGTTGTGGTGAAGTTGACCTTTTCCAAGTAATATAGTAGCTATATAGAGAAATGAAAAACCACAAAAGACAGATTGAATCTCAAACAGCTTGAACAATTTCTGGGTGCCTGACCATCCTATATATTTTTTTATAACCTAATCTATTCCAGCATCATTGGCATCTAGTATTTGCTCCTTCCAACCCAGATAGTGTTACTTTTGGTGGTTGATTAGGTTGTTGAGGGTTACAAAATAAATCTTTATGATGATGTAATACATGGCGGTACCTAGTATTCAATTTTCAAACTGCATACTACACTTATGAATGTATCAATACAAGAACCTTTCACAGGACTAATACCAACTACTGCCATCACCCAGTAGAAGGTAATTTCCTTTTTGTTTGGCACATTACAATTAGTAGTACCACATTGCAAGAAACACTAAACAGTGTGATATGTTCATAAAACAGATGGCGTGTAAACTGATATCACACCTGCCATGGCTCCAGTTCTTTCAAATTGCCACAGCTGTGCCCACTGAAAGGCCCTCTCCCTGGCTCACACTGCAGCATGTCATCAAGGGCATGTGCCAGAGCATACACAGCCTTGTATACATTATACTCTGGCCTGAGATTGGAAACATCCAACAACTCAGTCTCTGCATCCTCTAGATTTTCCTGTCCAGTGCATATAGGTCCCCCAGCCTCCACCCAACCTGCTGGAGGTGGTGTGAATCTACAATGAAATGTGAATTCCCAAAATTGGCTTACCTGAAATATATTAAAACAAGTCTTACAATGGATGACTATATATTTTTCCTGCAATTACCAGATCAGATTGTATAATAAAACTCTCACCATGCTATTTCCATAGCTGTTGTTATGGTGTAGGTCAGGAAGCATTCGTAGAAGGAATTCCCTGAAGCCTGGTATTTCTCCTCGACGGATGGCAATGCCCAGTGTGCCAGCAAGGTATGGCATGAGGTCAGGGGTCTGGAGGACAGTAGCAGCTGTCCAGGCTTCACTAGCCATCCACTGCAGGCCTGTCACATTCTGCCTCACCACCTGAGTATCAAATAAAATATATAACTCCATAATGCCAGGTCACTAAAGTAATGACTAGTCTTCAGTATTATGAGCAAAATGATGTGTACAGTTGCATCATAACCAAAGTTTTGTGTAATTTGTCTGAGTAATTTATCGTGCTCTAAAACCCTGCTAACAGGGCTTTTAACAAATAAGAAGTGTGACGTATTCAAATAAATATTTTTGTCACAGGTCAATATGTTATTGCAACTTAAATCTTTCAGATTGATAATTAAAAAACTTAATACATAACATGCGTATATATTCATTCATTTTCATTAAATGAAATAAAACATTAAGATCTATATTCAGTTATTATTTGTAATTTAAGTCCCACCTCTTCCATGAGGTTAATCATGTTTCTCTCATGTGCAAACACAATGACCACACGAGCTGTGGATTTCTTCATCACATCCACGATCCTCCTTAGTTCAGGTGAGTCATTGCTCCATGGTAACACCTCTAAGTAGGCAAGACAACCTCCACCAGAGTGTGCCAGGTCAGACTGGAAGGACCGAGCAGCATGGAGTCCATAGTCATCATCACTGACCAGCAGACCTGCCCAACTCCAGCCAAAGCGCTTCAGTATCTGAATCATAGCTTTCACCTTAATGAATAAAGAGATTAGTGCACATGCTAAATAATGTTTCTGTGGAAAACATGCTAAAAGGGTTCATATTTGAACATATTTAGTCAATGGTTTTTCAGTGTAGAGATGTTCTTTCTTGTGAATGTTTAACTGCACATGCTGTTATGCATTTTAATTATGCTGATGGATGGTCACCTGGAAAGCATCACTTGGGATCGTCCTAAAGAAGGATGGAAACTTCTGCCGGTCACTCAGACAGGAACATGTGGCAAAATAACTAACCTGTGAAAGACACATACTGTGCATCCTGAAAACATTCAAAGCCTTTTCCTGCTCTTCTAATCATTACAGGTTACTCCATGTGTTGGGCAAGATACTTTCAAAATGCATTATACAATATTACACATTACTAGTTATGTTCATTTTTAAGTAATAGTTACAATATTACTGTCTGCATAGAGTAATATATTACTTATCACAGTACTTTTTGGTTACTTTCAACAAAATGCCCAAATAACCTATATAGAATAATAGTGTAGATCTTTTTAAATATGCAAATATATATTCTGATATATTATGAGATAGGATTAAATATTTTTAATTGTAGGCTTAGTCATCTGAAACGCAGCAGACATATACCTATATATAATGTGTGGATGGATTTTTAAATAAACAATAACCAACACTTAACTTCAGTGGGTAACGCGTAACATGTTATGTGAATGTAATAGATTACTGAAATTGTATTAATAACACATTACATTACTCTATTACCACTGAGAAAATACTTTAATGCGTAACATTGTAACACTGTTTATAAGTGACATAAAATCTGAGATCATATCAAAATCCAATAGAATTAATAGAAGGCAAATTGGCAAACTTACCATAGGTACTCTGAACAAACCTAAGACAGAGGAGATGGCAATAGAATGTGTCGAAGAAGAATCACCCACAATCCCTATGACTGGAGGGGTTCCTACACAGGTTTCATCTAATATAAACTGCTCCCCTTGACCACTGATAAGGGATATTGCTGCACGAAATGCTGTCTGTAGTTTGTAACAGTTATCATAAAGAATGTATCCCAGAGTCACATTAGGTAGCAGGTTGGAGTTTCTGTTGATCTCATCAATAGCAAAGGCCATGGTCTGGACCCTCCTAAAACCTACAGCATCAAAACTAAAACAAATATTACTATTAACTATTGAAAAATACAATGATAATAAGTACAGTATTATAATACTATAATTATAATAGTACAATAACTGTGAAAACACAAATACATTGCATAAATAACAATTTTTTTAAGTAATAATGGCAGTTGAATATCAACAATTATTTACCATAATTAAATAGATACAACTGAAGAAAAAACAAAAACATGTTTAAAATAGCATGCATGCAAAATCAAATTCTTTCAGTGTTATAATTGATTTTTCAAAAATATATATGACTCATGGAATTGATTTTCCCCTACTTATGCTCTTGAGACTCACCCGTGGCAGGTAGGCTGCTGTGGCTTTGAGGTAAAAGAAAAGTCAGGAAACACAGAGAAGAAGTGAATCTGAAATATCCCACCTAGAACAACATCTCCAGCCTTGTGCATCTCATTTAGATGAAACTGTCCCTGTAACTGGCAAGAGGGGGAATAAAGAGGGGAGGGCACAGCAGAAGAGAAGTAGGAAAACAACAACATGAAATACATGAGCAAGAGAAAGCTGATCTCTAAAAATGCACACATAACTTCCTTCCTGTTTGCCCTTTCTCTGAGCTGAGCCAGTTTTATTGGGATGTCTTCCCTTTTTATTGACTTGCAGTCCTGTTTAATATAATGCGCCACCCATTTGGGCATAAGAAAAAGAAGGGGTAGGGCATAAAATGCATCTAATTTGAGATTGATTTTGTATTGAGCATACTAAGACATTCAGTGAAATAGTACATCTTCCCATGCATTTTTCTGTCTATTTGATGTAGGGCTTTTGTATCTGTCTGGCACACAGTAACTCACTTTTTATTCGATTCGTTATATTCAATATGTGGATAATGGATTGCATGACTCCTAAGGGGTGTATTGCATGACAATAGACCTGAATGATCTCCATGTCAAGGTAGCATCCAAAACCAGAAAAATTCCTCAATTTACTGAACAGGGAATACCTTTGAGTACAACAGATTACCAAATGGATACTCCCTGGCTCCGCTCAATTTCAGCAGATTTTTAAATGTGGTACTTAAGCTGTTGCACAACCAGAGCATTTTTTTTTCTTTTACCTCAAATCTCATTGTAATGGCTATGTCGAAAGAGTTGACCCTGATCTTGTATCCGTGGATATATTCGCCAAACAGTTGCTATTCGTTGTGGTTCTCTCTTATGCTGTAAGATGAACGATCCCTGGGGATGGCCAGCTTTCCTCTTTGCCTCATCCCCCCACTGCTGGAGATGATCTGTCCCTTAGTGGAACCTGCTGTTTGTGCTTAAGGCTTTGGTGAAGGATTCCTGTGAGCCTCTGAAGCATTCCTCTCTGAGGGTGTCATTTAGGGTGGGCTTGCTGGTTGCGCTGACCTTGGCAAAGAGAGTAAATGAGCTATACATGTATGCCCAGTTGGTCAATGCTGTTCCATGTGTGGCAAGTGGAGGGTAGAAAAGGGTGTCACCAACAATGCCACCTGGGGAGTTTCGCCCCAGGAGATAGTTAATTGTTTGAGAAAAATAGATACTCTTATTACAGGAGATGTTTTATAAAAATATAATATAAGACAATTTTACTTTACAATTAACAAATGAAATACATAAAAACGCCAGAATGGAGGGGTGAACAGGGCTGGGGCTACCACAGCGGCCGCACACACACACATTCGTGATGGAAAAGACCACCACCAAGGATTTGGTCGCCGTCTTGGCCCACAGCACCTGTCCACAAAGAAAAAGAGAAAATATAAAACAGGCTTCACAGTTCTAGCACACTCTCACACGCACGCACGCACGCACACACACACACACACACACACACACACACACACACACCATAAGCAATGCACATTAATTGAATAATAAGAAAACAACAAACCAACACCAAATAAAGTAAATGTACATTAAACAAAATTAACTAAATTAACACAAAAGGAGTCCCATTCGCATTAACAAAATAATTAATGAACCAAACAGAATTCCTGGGGCAGCAACAAAGCCCGCCAGCTCAGGGAAGAGCCGGTGATGTCAAATCAATTCTCCCTCACAGCTCATGAGAGCCGTGGAGCCACAAAATATAATTTCAATGAGCCAAAACAGCAGTGGGTCCAAGAGGTGATGGCTTCGGTGCTTTAGGACCTCACCAGCATAGCATCACGGAGTGCCAGAAGGGATAATCTAGGGCAAAAGCACAGAACAACAACAATCAGCTGGGAGTGGAACAACAGAATTAAGACAAAGAGCGGTCAACGCCGACTTACCGTGTGGAGACGTCACCACGACACCCAGAAGCGCTTCCAGTGCGACAACCCAGCCCCATGGCACCAGCAGTCTGCCACACTGCAGCGAAAAAAACTGTGTCACATTTACACATTCGGCACATGAGTGGGAAGAAGAAACAGTGGTGCGCTTTACTGCGCCTTACCTGTGTGCTGCAAGAGATAACATGTGTCTATGGCAGATACACCGAGGACGCTCCAATGTCAGCAGAGCCACACCACCTGCGCTTCAGCAAGCCAGCACCAGCACCGCCATGCCAGGCCACAGCCACCATCAAGGAAGAGCAGAACAGCAAAAGGAGAGGGCGTGCCAGGTGAAACCAGACTACTAAATAGCTGGCCCTGCCCGTCAGCCAGCGCACCAGCAAAACACAGCGCCTCGCCGCGTGAAGGAGTGAGCGTGCTCTGGCTACACATGATCACTGCAGTGGAGCTATTCCTAGACCGAACCCCTCTTTTGTTCCTTAGAACATAAGGAGCTACTTCTGTTTGAGAGTAATACAGCTGGGAGGTTTAGTTCTACACCCCATGTAGGGGGACAGGGAGGTAAAACTACATCTGCTATGTTCAATGCATGCATTGTCATGTTATGGTCAAGGCTACTTGTGCGCTATGGTGTGGTTGATTGAACACAGAAATATAAGACAGAACTAAACATTGTGATGCCTTAATCAAAAGGTTCTCTGTGCCTGTGTTGGAGTGCACAGAGACAGACACAGACCCAATAACCTCTGATGTATAGAAGGAAGGATATCAAGTAAGACATAAAATGACCAGAAGTTCGGCCTCATCCACCAACTTTGAATGAATAACCAAAGCAAGCAAAGTTGTTCTTCAGACAGAGCCAGAGACAGAGACTACAGGATGCCACACTGCTATCTAATGAGTTTTGGTAACAACTTTTATCACAATGATATCAGAAAATACCAGTACCACATTTGATTACACTGATTATATATATACATATACATATATATGAATACACATATCGTGGATGTATAAATTAAATATTCAAACCTCAGCTGGAGTTCGATTGACGACGACAACGCTGTTGACCGCAGCAGTGAGTTCTTTCCATACAGCATTCGTCTGCATCTCCATGTCATAAACTCTAGGGCCGAGGCCCCTAAACTGAGAATTTTTAATGGCGTGATATTTAAATGAGGATTGTTTTCAGCCGCCACATTTGTCAATGCCCGATCATTTCTTACACTGTGATCGGCGAGACACGAACGTTTCATGAATCACATGTGAACCCTGTCGTAAGATGATTTCTGTGCTCGGATCTGTGCTGGTTTCTATGTTAGATTGATAAATGAGGGCCAATGACATCACAGTTAGAAATAAATACCCACTACCCCTGATCAACCCATTCTTTTTTTTTTTTTAAGTATTTTTTTGGCCTTTATATGGCTTTATTGATAGAACAGGCTCAAGACACGACAGGAAACAGGATAAGAGAGAGTGACACGCAGCAAATGGTCTCCAGGCCAGGACTCGAACCCGGGTCCGCTGCAGCGAGGACAAAGCCTCTGTACATGGGACGCCCGCTCTACCAACTGAGCTAAACAGTGCCCCGATCGACCCATTCTTAAAGCCTCTGTGTCACGCCCGGATTTTCACCAAACTGGACCTTCGGAAAGCCTACCACCTGGTCCGCAATATTATTTCAAATTATTTTATTTGGGATATACTGTAATAATTTCATAAATTTTAGCTACAATTAATTAATAGCACTGAAAATCCAGAGATAATTGTTTTTAAAAGACTGAATTGTAACATTTAATGTTTGGAAACTGAGGAGCTGAGAGGAGCTGAGAGGAGCTTTTTGCATTTGGGGGCATTATTTAATGGGCAAGTGTATCTTTTGGTCCATGTTTACTCCAGGCATGTCAAAAATAAATGCATACAGTAATGTCAGAGGAACTCAATTAGTATGCATAATTTATTTAGAGAATGTTACAAGCAGTTCAATGAGGTGCAGTAAAAGTTCAACCATGAAATATCACAAAAGCAATAATAGCTCTTCAAATGAAACTCCTTCTTACTTTAACTTCATTCTGGACATCTGTATAATAACTTCATCCTCCATTACACAACATACCCTTTTGCTTGTATATCTTGTATATGGTATTAATTCTGTTTAAAGTAATTAGGTAGAGTTTTTATGACTTTGTAGCGCCCCGACCCATGATTGCTTTCTTTGTGTTCCTCTCTGGTCTCAGCAGGATTATGTAACATTTGGGCCCAAACAGTGCCCCCAAGAGACCAAAACTGGAGGCCAGGATGGCAAATACCTCTACTGCATCTGCATATTTGCCTGGTGAGCTGATATAAGCAGGGACAAAGGCCACCCACACAGCACAGAAGATTAGCATGCTGAATGTAATAAGCTTGGCCTCGTTGAAAGTATCTGGAAGATTCCTTGCTATAAATGCAATCAGAAAACTGAGGGAAGCCAATGAGCCAATATAGCCCAGTAACACAGCAAAACCAACTGTGGACCCAACTACACACTCATAAACAATCTTATCATTGTAGTATTGAGTGTTTTTATGAGGAGTTGGGGAGGCCCAAACAATCCAGGCAGTGCAGATAGCTGCCTGAATAGAGGTAAGAACAATAACTGTTCCTCTCTGCTGCAAAACACCAAACCACTTCAGACTGGCTCTCCCTCCTGGCTTGGAGGCCTTGAATACAGCCAGAACCACCATTGTTTTAACCAAAACACATGAGACACAAAGCACAAAGCTGATCCCAAATACTGCATGTCTTAGTTGGCATGTCCAAAGTCTGGGTCGGCCGATAAACAGCAGTGAACACAGGAAACATAACTTCAGCGACAGCAATAATTGGAAACTCAGTTCTGAATTGTTGGCACGTACTATGGGTGTGCTGTGATGACAGATAAAGATGCCCATGACAACAGCACACATACATGTTCCAAGCAATGAGGCTGCTGTCAAGCCGATACCCAGAGGCTCATGGTAGGAGAGAAACTCTGTTTTCTTAGGAACACAGTCGTCACGCGGGGCATTTGACCAGAAGTCTTCTGGACAACTGGTGCACTCCATGGCATCTATGAAATAAGGCACATACTTCAGATACATGTTTATATTATCTCTTCATAATTCAGTGTTTAAAACGAAAAACCAACCAGTCTTATTACTGATCTTTCCCTCTGAGCAATTGATGCAGTCAAAACAGCACATAGGTTCTCCTTTCTTTCTGGCCATGCGGGTACCTGGAGGACAGCTTTCGCTGCACACTGACTGGGGTGGCTATAGGGAAAAAATGTATATCTGTTATGATACATTACTTTACACTATTATAAGTAATCCATGCAGCAAATATTAGTTGTAGGAAAAAACAGCAGTAACCTTTCCTGATTCAAAGTTCCAGAAAATTTTGTTTTCATCAATTGTGAGTTTTTCACCTTTCGAGTCCGACCTCTTCACCTCACCCACATTCTGAACTTTAGTTCTTCCATCAGGGAGCCACAGCCAGTTCATGATATCATATATTGGTAAGGCATCACCATTCTCATCAAACAACACTTGATCACCAAATGTTGTAGTGAAATTGACCTTTTGCAAGTAATATACTAACTACATGTATGGATGTCAGAATAAGGAAGACAGAAAAATCAGATCCATCTATGAACATATTGAACACAGTTGTACCAAGGATTCAAAAATCAAACCACAGATTACAGTTGAATGTATATATGAAGACATAAACCCAATCATCAGAATGAATGCTGGCATTGTACATTTCTGCAAATCATGCATTTGTTGTAACTTTACATTTCTTGATGTGGCAATAAGTGTTCAGCTAAACGTGCTATAAAAGTAACACATCACTGTAATATAAAAGTAATAGAAGTAACTAATAACATGTAATACATTCAATTTTGAAGTACCATTGTCAACACTAGTTGCAACTTTACATTTTTTAGGTTCAATTGATCGATTGTATGTTGTGACAATGGTCTGGTGTGGTTTTGGCATAAAATGCCTGTGGATGAGGAAAAGGTCATGTTTTGGCATGCCTGGTTCGGTCACCACAATCACAGCTATACAATATCAAGTGGTTTTGCAGAGCAAAAACTCAGTCTCCAAAAGTGGCACTGCACTCCTCAGGATGAGGAGATGCCTCAGTGTCCTGAGAAGAAAGACAGCTCATGTTTATGTGATGTGAACTTGATATGACACGTATTGCAGAAATGTTGATATGATATGTATGAAACTTCCAAATAAATTTATCCATGATTTGCAGAAACATACAATGGCAGCATTTCATACTGGTGACTGGACTGAAAACCTTTTACTGACCTGGTAATACTATCTATTGCTATCACTCAGTAGCAGGGAATATCATTTAAGATATTTGTTTTGCACATTACAGTTAACAATTATATAGATCTGTATTTAATACCCAATACAAAAAAAAAAAACTACAAAAAAAGAAAAATAACAAAAGCAGATGATTTAGTCATATAACAGATAAACTGATATCACACCTGCCATGGCTCCAGTCTTTGCAAATTGCCACAGCTGTGCCCGCTGAAAGGCCCTCTCCCTGGCGTGCACTGCAGCATGTCATCAAGGGCATAGGCCAAAGCATACACAGCCTTGTACACATTATACTCTGGCCTGAGATTGGAAACATCCAACAACTCAGTCTCCACATCGTCTATATTTTCCTGCCCAGTGCATATTGGTCCCCCAGCCTCCACCCAACCCGTTGCAGGTGGTGCAAATCTACAGTGAAATGTTAATTCCCAAAACTGGTTTACCTGAAATATATTCAAAACAGTGTTATAATTGATAACAATGTGTTATTTTTGCAATTACCAGATCAGATTGTACAGTTAAACTCACTATGCTATTTCCAATGCTGTTATTGTGATGTAGGTCAGGACGTATTTGTAAGAGGAATTCCCTGAGTCCTGGTATTTCTCCTCGACGGATGGCAATGCCAAGTGTTCCACCCAGGTAGGGCATGAAGTCAGGGGTCTGGAGCACAGTAGCAGCTGTCCAAGCTTCACTGGCCATCCACTGCAGGCCTGTCACATTCTGCCTAATCACCTGCGTATCAAATAAAATACATATCTCCATACTGCCGTGATCTATGTCATTTTAATTTTTGTGTAATTTGTCTGATTATTTGTTCTCATTATAAGACCCTGCTAACAGGGCAGTTATCAAATAAGAGATCTGACTCATTCAATTAAATATATTTGTCACAGTAATAATTAAGTATAAATAATACAATAATTGTATTTCAAGCCCAACCTCTTCCATGAGATTCATTATGTGACTCTGATGTGCAAACACAATGACCACACGAGCTGTGGATTTCTTCATCACATCTACAATCCTTCTCAGCTCAACTGGGTCACTGCCCCAAGGCAAAACCTCTAAGTAGGCAAGACAACCTCCACCAGAGTGTGCCAGGTCAGATTGGAAGGATCGAGCAGCGTGGAGTCCATAGTCATCATCACTGACCAGCAGACCTGCCCAACTCCAGCCGAAACGCTTCAGTATCTGAATCATAGCTTGCACCTGAGTGATTACAGAGATTAGTGCACATGCTGAAATAATGCTAGAAAAAGGTTTCACAATAAATCATATTTATTTATCCCATTTCAAGAAACATCATTTTATTGCAGTGCAGAAACTTCTTTTTTTTGTGAATGTTTAACTCCACATGCTTTTATGCAGTTCCGTTAAGCTGACAGATAGCCACCTGGAAAGCATCACTTGGGATCGTCCTAAAGAAGGATGGAAACTTCTGCCGGTCACTCAGACAGGAACATGTGGCAAAATAACTCACCTGTGAAAGACACATACTGTACATCTTAAGAACATTCAAAGCCTTTTTTGGCTCTTTTAATCTATAAAGATTACTCCAAGTTTACAAGTGACGTATAAATCTGAGATCATATCAAAAGGACAGAAGACAATTTATAGAAGGCAAATTGACAAACTTACCATAGGTACTCTGTACAAACCTAAGACAGAGGAGACAGCAATAGAACGTGTAGAGGAAGAATCACCCACAATCCCTATGACTGGAGGGTTTCCTGCACAGATCTCATTTAATGTAAACTGCTCCATTTGACCACCAACTAGGGACAATGCTGCACAAAATCCAATTGCTAGTTTGCCGCAGTTATCAAAAATACTGTATCCCAGAGTCACATTAGGCAGCAGGTTGGAGTTTCTGTTGATCTCATTAATAGCAAAGGCCATGGTCTGGACCTGTCTGAATCCTAGAACATCCAAACTAACACAAAAATGACCACTCTTTAGTATTGAAATTAAACATCCCATCATAACTGTGACACATAAACATGTTGCAGAAGTAAAAAAAAATGCAAATAATTAAGACCCTTAAATAGCTACAATAATTGAAATACTTAAATAATTAAAAATTGTACAAAAATGACCATGTTTAAAATGGCATACATCCAAATGTAATTATTTCAAAGTAATATTTGTTTTGCTGAAATACATACAACTCATGGAATTAAATTGCCTGTTTATGCTTTTTACTGCTCTCCTGACAGACTCACCCGTGGCAGGTAGGCTGTTGTGGCTCTGAGGTAAAAGACAGATCAGGAAAGGCTGAGAAAAAGTGAATCTGAAATATCCCACCTAAAACCACATCTCCGGCTTGGTGCATCCCATTAAGATGAAACTGTCCCTGTAACTGGCAGGAAGAGGAATAAAGAGGGGAGGATACAGCAGAAGAAAAGTAGGAATAAAACAACATGAAATTCATAAGCAAGAGAAAGCCGATCTCTAAAAATGCCCACATGATTTCCTTCCTGTTTTCCCTTTCTCTGAGCAGAGCCAGTTCTATTGGGATGTCTTCCCCTTTTATTGACTTGCAGTCCTGTTTATGTATGCACCACCCATTTAGGCATAAGAAAAAAGAATGGCAGAAAATGTTGATTTGATATTGACTTTGTATTGAGCATACTAACACATTTGGTGAAATAATACATCTATTTTTCATTGCACTTTCATTGTTTTTTTGATATACATGTATCTGTCTGGAACACAGTAACTTGGGTTATATTCGATATTAAGTGTTCTGTAGAAGAGTGTGTGCAAGACAGGTTATCTGACCTTTGTCTGTCCTTTCCAGGCTTGGCTCCCAACAGGGACATGCTCAAGCTAGCATGATTGTCTGTAGAGTTCGTGCAGACTAGAGGTGTCACGATACCAAAAATTCAGTAGTCGGTGCCAATACCAGTAAAATTACACGATTCTCGATGCCAATTTCGATACCACGGTAAAAAAAAGGATTTTCTAAGATTACATGTACTTGAACTTGAAACATGAACTTCTTTATTAAATATTTGAAAAATATAAAAATGTCATAACAAGACATACAAAACAGTGCAAGAAACAGAAAATTTTGAATATTCCATATTTTAAAGCATCAGTCTGATGCATTTTGAGATGCATTTTTTGCCAACCTGTGGAGAGCTGGAGAAACTTAACTTCAGCCATGAGTCAAAAATATTATGGCCTCCTTATTAAGTATTTTGCAAGACATTTCATGCCAGCCTGTCACTGGGTCTAACATTTACAGCATATGAGGCACAATGTGGTAAGGGCTTAATGCAAATGGCTTAATGCATATAGGGATGCAGACCACCATCAGAAGCTGAAAGCACTGCTGGCCTCTGCGATTTTACCTGACTGAATTTGGTGAGTGATGGTTTCAATCATTTTAATATTTTCTGGTATATCCAAGTTACCCAGGAGCTCTGTTGACATAGGCTTAGCTAACGTTAGCTACAGCTTGATGAATTGTGTCATTGAACACAGCAGGAGAGCACGCAATGTTAGACAGCTAGCACTAAAGCTCCGGTGGAAAATGATTAGCACTAGCTAACGCTATCATTAACGTTAGCCTAAAATTAGCTACATATCCTTACTAAAGTTAGATGATATCTAGCTAATGTTAGGCTAACGTTAACGGTAGCGTTAGCTAACTGTTAGTGCTAATCATTTTCCACCGGAGCTTTAGTGGTAGCTGTCAGTCAGGTAAAATCGCCGAGGCCAGGAGTGCTTTCAGCTTCTGATGGTGGTCTGCATCCCGAAGAGGTTTTGCAGCAAGCTAGCCGGGTCAGCGCATGCGCGAGGTTTGTCGCGAGCGCGAGTCCTACTCGCAACATAAAAATAAATCCACGCAAGTTTTAGTAATTTAAGGAGATAGGCCTGCACGTAAGTTACACAAATTGAAAAACTCATAGGCCAAGTTGGATGGGGGTTCAAAAATTTACTACCTCGTCAGATGACGTTTATTACCTTTTACTACTTTTTACTGGCCTTAATTTGGGCTAATTTCATTTACTACCTTTAACTACCTTTTACAACCCCGCGGACACCCTGGAACACTTCTGGAAGAGGCGCTGCACCGATGCCAGCACCGGAGTCAGTGCGAGCAGTACTTCAAAAAAATGGGCATCGTCAGTGTTTTGACATTTTAGAATCGAAAGGTATCGCAAGTATCGGTTCTCGTGACATCCCTAGTGCAGACCATCCAGGTGATGTGTACCATTGTCATTCAGCATTCAGTGGAACCTGGTGTTTGTGCTTGAGGCTTTGGGGAAGGATCCCTGTTAGCTTCTGAAGCACTCCACTCTGAAGATGTCATTTCGAACACCTTTGCTGGTTGCACTAACCTTGGCAAAGAGAGATTATATGGCAGATTTTAAATTCATGACCTAATTATTATTGCAAGTCCTTAAACACAAGATATATATATATATATATATATATATATATATATATATATATATATATATATATATATATATATATATATATATATATATATATATATATATATATATATAAATATATATATACACACACATGTTTAAGGACATGCAATCGTAATTAGGTCATGAATTCAAAATCTGCCATATAATGTTGCCATATATATGGTGAGAACGATACAATGATGATGTGGACAGTAAAGCCTTGTTCAAAGAGGGCTTTGCTGGTTGACTTTGTGAGTGCATCGCCCAAGCTTATTGGCAGATGGGAAGAGACCCTAACACTGGCCTGTGTGCGCAACTGACATGCACCTTGGCAGCACCAACAACCCTGTTTGGTGGGAGGTCAGGTGTATGCACCTGACACCTGCTGCCTACAGGGCTCTACAGTTAGCCGTGGAGGGGGCTGTGCAGGGTTTCTAGTGTATATCACTGACCCTAGCAGGGACAGGCCATGGTTCTACACAGTTGCAGATGCGTATTAACTGTTTTGGTTTAGGCTTACCAAGCTACATTCATCAAGCTCCACCCACAAAATCCACAGAGTCCAGTTGAGGGCAGAACATGTTTATTATAGAATGAAGGTAACAATATCGAAATCTTTTTTCCATAACCACAGAGAGTGCCCTCTACCAATGTACCCTGCTGTTCCATCAATACTTGTTTAAGGGGTTGTTGGAGAGCAGAGGGTGAAGATGCTGCCTTATGTACTGTGACAAACGTTCATGGTAGTAAAACCCTCATTCGCCAGCTACTGTACTCACATGCAAATTTTGAGTAGGTGAATAAGTGTGAGTGATGGAAAGAGAGTTTTGACAATATAGTCCAGTGAAGGACTCCACCTGCATTTATAGAACCAAGCTTACCATACCGTAAACCATTATATAATGGGTGAGTATATCTTTTGGTCCATGTCATCTCCAGGCAGGTCAAAAATCAAATACATACAGTAATGTTAGAGGAACTTGATTAATGTGCATACTTTATTTAGAGAAAGTAACTTGCAGTTTTGCTTATACTTTAACTACATACTGGACATGTTTATAATAACTTTATCCAAGCTCTAACAGATAACATATTTAAATTTGCTTGAATCAATATCTTATTTCTGCTTATTACTATTGACCTTATTTTCTGCCTGTATTTTTATATGTAAATAGAAAAAGGATTTATTCTGTTGCATGAAAATAAGTGTAGTTATTGTGACTGGATGTTCCGACCCATAATTGCCTTCTTTGTGTTCCTCTCTGGTTTCAGCAGGATTATGTAACATTTGGGTCCAAACAGTGCCCCCAAGAGACCAAAACTGGAGGCCAGGATGGCAAATACCTCCACTGCATCTGCATATTTGCCTGGTGAGCTAATATAAGCAGGAACAAAGGCCACCCACACAGCACAGAAGATCAGCATGCTGAAGGTGATGAGCTTAGCCTCATTGAAACTGTCTGGAAGATTCCTTGCTATGAATGCAATTAGAAAACTGAGGAATGCCAGTAAGCCAATATAGCCCAGTAACACTGCAAAACCAACTCTGGACCCAACTATACACTCATAAACTATCTTGTCATTGTGGTATTGAGTGTTTTTGTGAGGAACAGGTGAGGCAGATACAATCCAGGCAGTGCAGATTGCTGCCTGAATAGAAGTAAGAACAATAACTGTCCCTCTCTGCTGCAAAACACCAAACCATTTCAGATTGGCTCCACCCCCGGGCTTGGAGGCCTTGAACACAGCCAGAACTACCATTGTTTTCACGAGGATACATGAAATGCTAAGCACAAAACTGATCCCAAATGCTGCATGTCTCAGCTGGCATGTCCACAGTCTGGGACGACCGATAAACAGCAGTGAACACAGGAAACATAACTTAAGGGACAGCAATAGCTGGAAACTCAGTTCTGAATTGTTGGCACGTACTACAGGTGTTCTGCGATGATAAATAAAGATGCCCAGGACAACAGCACACATACATGTGCCAAATAATGAAGCTGCTGTCAAGCCGATACCCAGAGGCTCATTGTAGGAGAGGAACTCTGTTTTCTTAGGAACACAGTGGTCACGCTGGGGGCTGGACCAAAAGTCCTCTGGACAACTGGTGCACTCCATGGAGTCTATGAAAAAAGGAACAGACTTTAGATACATATTATGTCTTTGTACTTTAATTTTTAAAACCAAATACCAACCAGTCTCATTACTGATCTTCCCCTCAGAACAAGGGATGCAGTCAAAACAGCACACAGGTTCCCCTTTCTTTCTGGCCATGCGGGCACCTGGAGGACAGCTCTCGCTGCACACTGACTGGGGTGGCTATAGGGAGAAAAATGCATACCTCTTATGATAGACTACATTGCACAGTTAATCATGGGCCAAATAATTGGTGTATGAAAATTATAAGTTACCTTTTTTGATTTGAAGTTCCAGAAAATTTTGGCTTCATCAATTGTGAGTTTTTCACCCTTGAAAACCAACCTCTTAACCTCACCCACATTCTGAACTTCAATTCTTCCATCAGGGAGCCACAGCCAGTTCATTATATCGTAGATCGGTAAGGCATCACCATTCTCATCAAACGACACTTGATCCCCAAACATTGTGATGAAGTTGACCTTTTGCAAGTAATACACTAACTACATGTATGAGTGTCAGAATAACGAAGACAGAGAAAAACCAAAGAGGCCAGATTAATATATAATTCTTTATAACCATAATGAACATAGCGGCACTGATTATTAAAAAATCAAACTGCAAACTACTCTTGAATTAATAAATGAAGAAATTAACCCAGTCACCATTATGAATGCTGGCAGTGTACATTTCTGCAAATCAGGGATTTGTTTAAACTTTCTTTGTTTCACGTGTTTGAGCAAACACACTTACTAAACATTGTGTTTATAAGAAAAATGATTTTGGTAATTCTTGGTAATACAGTTACTATATCCACTAATTACCACCCAAAATTAAATATAACGACAGCTACACAGACACTAACTCCACAGATTGCACAATGCCAGACTCCCTCAACCACTTCTTTCCTCACTTTGACCGCCGGATTGCTGCTGACACACATTGTCCTTCCCTCTACCAGGGAAGGACAACGTCATTCAGCTGGACCAAAATCAGGTCAGATCCACCCTGCGTAGAGTCAACGCGAGGAAAGCAGCTGGTCCAGAAGGAGTCACCGGCAGGATTCTCAAGGCCTGCGCAGACCAGCTAGCAGAGGTATTCACCACCATCTTCAGCCTCTCGCTACTACAACCTGCAGTCCCCACCTACCTAAAGTCAGCCACCATCATTCCAGTCCCAAAGAAAGGTACAGTGAACTGCCCTAATGACTATCGCACAGTTGCTCTAACCCCCATAATCACCAAATGCTTTGAGAGACTCATCCTCTCTCACATTAAATCTGCCATCCCTGCTGACCTGAACCAACACCAGTCTGCCTATCGAGCGAACAGGTCGACAGGGGATGCTGTCTTCACAACACTCCACACAGCCCTTACACACCTGGATCAGCCCAACACATATGTAAGAGTGCTGTTTGTGGACTTCAGCTCAGCATTCAACATGGTCATCCCCATTAAACTAATGCACAAAATGAGCAACCTGGGCTTAGGCAGTTCACTTAGCACATGGACACTGGGCTTTCTTAGCAACAGACCACAAAACATCAGGATGGGAGGCCGCACATCATCCACACTCATCCTGAACACTGGCACACCACAGGGGTGCGTCCTCAGCCCCCTCTTCTACTCTCTCTTCAACCATGATTGCTCCCCCATCCACCCCACCAATACCATTGTCAAATTTGCTGATGACACGACCATAGTAGGACTGATAACAAATAACAATGAGTCAGCCTACAGGGAGGAGATTCAGCATCTGACAGAATGGTGTTCAGACAATAACCTGGACTGAAACACCTCGAAAACCAAGGAACTTATTGTGGATTTCCGGAAATCCAAGAGCTCTTTGCCCTCTGCATGCACGAAGAGGAGGTAGAGAGGGTAGATGGCTTTAAGTTCCTTGGGGTTCATATCTCGGCCAACCTCACCTGGAGCACTCACATCTCTCATCAGGTGGGAAAGGCCCAACAGAGACTGTGCTTCCTCAGGAAGCGAAAGCATGCTCACCTCCCTCAACATGGTCAGCGATAAAAAGCCACCTGACCTACTGCTGCATGGTGTGGTTCTCCAGCTGCACAGCACAGAACAGGAAGGACCTGCAGCAGGTAGTGGGGGCTGCGGAGCATGTCATCGGGGCGACACTACCCCATCTCAGAGAGATTTACACTGGCTGACTCCAAAAGGCCTGCTGAAGGCCTGCTGTATCATTAAGGACCCCACTCACCCTAGACATTACCTGTTCTCCCCCCTGCCCTCTGGGAAGAGATATAGATCTATCAGATCAAAGACAAACAGACTGAGTAACAGTTTCTTCCCACAGGCAGTCAAAAGCACAATTCCCCCTTCGGTTCACCCCTCACTCTTTAAAGACTTTCACACCAGTGCAATAACCCCCCCCCCCACTACCACCCTTCACATGTCTTGTGAATCTTGTGTCTATGTATCTTGTTGTATATATTATACTATTGTTGTAAATATTCTTACTATTTAACATTTTTTTTTATACTTGTCCATATTTTATATTTATTTGTCAAACAAAGAGCTGCTATCTGTGTTTTGTTGTTTTTTTCTGAAACAATGACACATAAAAATCTATCTAATCTATCTATCTAATCTTCAGTTTGACGGCCTCCCTCACTACTGACAAACTGGTGTTAGTCATGTTCAATAACAACACAGAAGTCTAATAACAAAGCGCCACTAATTTTTAGATCAGGCAGGCCATAAAATCAACTAGTAATATGTAATACCTTACATTTTGGAAGTAACTTGGCCAACATTGGGTGCAACTTCACATTTCTTAATGTTCAACTTTAGATTTTTTTGTTGCGGCAATATTGTACTAATGGTTGGATGTGGTTTGGGCATAAAAACCCTGTGGTTTAGATTAGGACAATATGATGTTTTGGCATACCTGATTCTGCCGCCACAAATACAGCTGGAAAATGTTGTAATGTCCTGTGGTAACTCTAAAAGTGGCCCTGCACACCGCACATTTTCCTACCTCCATAAGATGTGAACGTGATATGACACATGTCATATAAATTGTGATATGATACGTATAAAATGTAAAAATTCAACTAACCTGTGGTTTGCAGAGACATAAAATGCCAACATTTCATACTGGCAACTGGACTGGAAGACCTTTAACCCTCTGCTGACTTGGTAATGCAACCATTGCTATCCCCCAGTAGTAGGGTGCTGCAGCTATTTGTTTGGCACATTAATTATTAATTAATCCTATGCTTGACTATATTTTACTCTATTAATTAAAGCAGATTATTTTGTCTTATAAACAAGTGGAGTGTAAACTGATATCACACCTGCCATGGCTCCAGTCCTATTAAATTGCCACAGCTGTGCCCACTGAAAGGCCCTCTCCCTGGCGTGCACTGCAGCATGTCATCAAGGGCATAAGCCAAAGCATACACAGCCTTGTATACATTATACTCTGACCTGAGGTTCAAAACGTCCAGAAACTCAGTCTCCACATCCTTTAAATCTTCTTGTCCAGTGCATAATGCTCCCCCAGCCTCCACCCAACCTGCTGGAGGCGGTGTGAATTTGCACTGAAATGTGTATTCCCAAAAGAGTTTAACCTGAAATATTTTTAAAACTGTTATAAATAAAGACAATATACAGTATTATTCCTGCAATTACCAGATCAGATTGCACAGTTAAACTCTCACTATGCTATTTCCATAGCTGCTGTTATGGTGTAGGTCAGGGCGTATTTGGAGGAGAAATTCCCTGAGCCCTAGTATTTCTCCTCGACGGATGGCAATGCCCAGTGTGCCAGCCAGGTACGGCATGAGGTCAGGGGTCTGGAGCACAGAAGCTGCTGTCCAAGCTTCACTGGCCATCCACTGCAGGCCTGTCACATTCTGCCTCACCACCTGTGCATCAAATAAAATGCATAAATTCAAACTGCCTAAAAAAGTAAAGTTGTGTCTAGCCTTCTGAATAATACAATTCAAAACACTGATCTCTTGTTTTTACTCAATTATACACAGATATGGTCTTGTCTTTTACACAATGTTACAAGCAGAGTAACACAAATAATCACAACTGGATTTTACTGTAATTGGTCTAAGCACTTGATCTCATTATGAAACCCTTCTAACAGGGCATTTAATAAATAAGATATGTGACATATTTAATAAAATGTTATTGAAGCTAACTTCTCTCAGTTTGACAAATAAAACATTAAGATGTTTAACTATATTTAGTTATGATTAAGTTGTATTTCAAGCCCAACCTCTTCCATCAGGTTAATCATATGACTCTCATGTGCAAACACAATGACCACACGAGCTGTGGATTTCTTCATCACATCCACGATCCTCTTAAGTTCAGCCTGGTCACTTCCCCAGGGCAAAATCTCAAAGTAAGCCAGACAACCTCCACCGGAGTGTGCCAGGTCAGATTGGAAAGATCGAGCAGCGTGGAGTCCATAGTCATCATCACTGACCAGAAGGCCTGCCCAAGTCCAGCCAAAGTGCTTCAGAATCTGAATCATAGCACGCACCTAAGTGAATACAGAGATTAGTGCGCAGTCTTAAATAATCTGATAATACTCTGAGTAGAAAAACATGCTTAAAAGGTTTCAAATTAGATCATATTTAATTATTGCATTTTAAGGAATATAATCTTTATTGCTATGAAGGGACTTTCTTGCTTGTGAAAGTTTCACTTCACATGCTTTCTTTTATGCTTTTTCATGGTTCTGATAGATAGTCACCTGAAATGCATCACTTGGGATCGTCCTAAAAAAGGATGGAAACTTTTGCCGGTCACTCAGACAGGAACATGTGGCAAAATAACTCACCTGTGAAAGACACATACTGTATTTCCTGAAAACATTCAAAGCCTTTCTCAGCTCTGTTAACATTTTAAGGTTGATTACTCCATGTTTACAACTGACATTAAATCTGAGATCATTTAATATGATCCAAAATAATTATTAGATGGAAATGTGGCAAACTTACCATAGGTACTCTGTACAAACCTAAGACAGAGGATATGGCAATAGAACGTGTAGAGGAAGAATCACCCACAATCCCTATGACTGGAGGGGTTCCTATACAGGTCTCATCTAATATAAACTGCTGCTCTTGACCACTGACTAGGGACATTGCTGCACGAAATCCAATGCCTAGTTTGAGGCAATTATCATAAAGACTGTATCCCAGAGTCACATTAGGTAGCAGGTTGGAGTTTCTGTTAATCTCATCAATAGCAAAGGCCATGGTCTGTGCCTGCCTGAATCCTAGAACATCAAAACTAACACAAAAAATACCAGCTTGGTATTATATTAAACATCATATAGTAACTGTGACAACATGAACATGCTGACAAGTACAGAAATAATTATGACAGTTGAATAGCAACACTTATCATACTTAAATATAACTGTACAATAAAGTAACATTTTTAAAATAGCATACATGCAAACTCTTATTTTTAAAAATAATACTTGATGTGTAGAAATACATATGACTTATGGGATTGATCTCAGACTCACCCGTGGCAGGTAGGCTGTTGTGGTTCTGAGGTAAAAGACAGATCAGGAAACACAGAGAAAAAGTGAATCTGAAATATCCCACCTAGAACCACATCTCCAGCTTTGTGCATCCCATTTAGATGAAACTGTCCCTGTAACTGGCAGGAGGAGGAATAAAGAGAGGCGGACACAGCAGAAGAGAGGAACGAATACAATAACATAAGATGCATGAGCAAGAGAAAGTTGATCTCTAAAACTGCCCACATGACTTTCTTCCTGTTTACCCTTTTTCTGAGCTGAGTTAGTTTTATTGTTTTGGTCATCCCCTTTTATTGACTTGTATTCCTGTTTAATATTCTGCACCACCCATTTGGGTATAAGCAAAAGAAGGGGCAGGGCTGGACGTTCATTTAATTTTAGACTGATTTTGTACGGAGCATACTGAGTGATCTGGCCAAAGAATACTTTTTCTGTTCATTTTTGATGGAGGGCTGTTGCATCTGTATGGCACACAGTAACTTGGGAAATATTGGATATGATCAGTTTTGTGGAAAAGTGTGTGCAAAACAGGTTAGTGTCCAATTTGCAATGCTGTAAATTCGTATTTTTCAAATATTCATATACACACATACAGGCTCATTGATCCAGAAAGCAATAATTTGATCTGATTAAAAAACCTAGAATTCATAGTAAATAAGTCTGATTCAACAAAGTCACATGTGGTTCTGGAGCTAAAACTGTCCCTGCAGTATAGTTTGCAGTTCAGACCCGATTTTCAGTGGTTGCTGTAATGATCTGCTGTGATGAGACTGAGCTGGAGTTTAAAATTATGAACATGATGAACAATCCCCCATCAGTGTGGAAGGTCCTGTGGTGCTGGCAGTCCACACAGCTTCTGGTGACATGAACATAGCTGGGTCGAGTGACCTGCCAGTGTCATTTATGCATCTCTAGAGTGGGGGGAGGTCTGCCTGGGGAAAAGGATAGGGGGCAAGTTGCCTATGGGGGAAAGCCGATACAACAACCTGCTTTAAAGGATAACTTCGCCAATTTTCAACCTTAATCTCTAATTATTTGAATTTGGGGTATACAGAGGGACACACCAGTAAACCCCCTCAATGTTCTCTGTGTCTCATTGGAGCTCCATAAAATCTGCCGTCCTTCCAAGAACCAGTGAAGTCACAAGAACTACAGGCCATTTCTGGTTGGATTCTAGTCTCCACCTCTGGGTATCCCATACATTCATGGGGAGCAAGTCAGATCACACAAAAAAACGAAATAAAAAAAAATCTGTCATGTCTCGCTTGTATGCAAATTAGTCATGTGTTCAACTGCAGAAGCATCATTTTATGAGGGCAGAGGAGGTTTCAACACTTGCTGAAGGTGTTGTCGGATAACAGAAAGGCATGCTTTCAGACACATAGTTGATAGCCAAGTCCTGATTGGCCAGCTACACACATTTCCACTTTTCTGCTGGTGAATACATATGTGATTTGAGATTATGACCAAGACTAAGGGCATTACTGATGCTGTGTTAGGGTACAGCATTTATTTATGTACTTAGTAGGATGGTTCCGTCTTAATGGGCTTGAAGTATTCTTGATTTTAAGCATAAACCCGGAAGCTCTTTCCTTTCCATTGAAGTGAAGTTCCCTTGTGTAACATTTGTTGCATGTGTCACTGTGTTTCTCAACTATACTAACAAATACTTTACTAACACACAAAATGAGCACACAAATGTTATACCTCGACAGTCAGTGTTAATGGTCAGTAACTTTCATGTCACATGTATCAGTGGTCAACTATCACTTCACCTGTGGTATTATTCAAGCCTCTCCATGAATAGCGTTAAGGTATCTATATGTATTGGCACAATAAACATTCACAGAGGGAAGAATACAATTTCTCAAAGATGCTGCAATAGATGCCAATCAATTTTAACTAATTTTGCGGCCAGTCTTAAAGGGATATTCCGGTGTAAGTTTAATCCATGGTCTAACACACCTTGACACCGAGTAAGACTCCCCCTCGAGAGGTCAAGTTTGCTGACCGCTAGCTTAGCTAGTTTTAGCAACCTCAGAAAAGACCGCACGAAAACAATACACTGCTGCTTATGCCTCCATTTAGAAACTGCCATCAAAAAGCCACAAATAATGGTCAGAACAGCACCAAACTTCAGCAACAGTACACGTACAGTCCCAGCACACAGTACGAAGCATCAAACATCCGCTAGCTTAGCCGGATTTGTATTAAAAACACAGCTCAACTCTCCGTGCTCCTCCAGCAGCCTGCCTGTGTTTGGAAGCCCCGACGAGTCGATTACCGAGTGCAGTAGATTTCCGCAGCTCAAGGGTGAAAATTTATGATTATTATTCCATGGAATGCTCAGTTCTTATTATCGAGAGCTGACAGGGAAAATAAGGGAAGTAATGGAGTAATCTCTCTAGGGGGAGTCTTACTCGGTGTCAAGATGTGTTAGACCATGGATTGAATTTACACCGGAATATCCCTTTAAGGACCAGAACAATCAGTGAAATGTCAAAAAACTTAGGGCTCAGAGTGAGCACTCAGCTTAGATAATATATTATTTATATATCCTGTATAATCTGATAAAGGTTTATTGTAAAAGAGATTTCATAGATTTGCTACAATTGGGTGGTCACTGTAAGTAGGAACAAAATACAAAACACCAGGGAGGCAGTCAGGATGAGGAACAAAAGTGAGACAGAGTAAGTCTGGGGGGTGACCAGGAGGTTGGGATGCCTCGCAAGAGGACAGAGGCCCTCTGGAGACCTAGCAGAAGGCTGGCGGCAAAGGCAAAGGCCCTCTGGAGGCCTCGTGGGAGACGGCGGCTAAGGCAGTAGCCCACAAGAAGATGGCTGGGTGGCTGAGAACCCCTGGTGGATGTCAGCCGGACTGCCAATGGAAAAGCAGGAGTTGGAGTTGACTGGGCCACTGACAGAGAAACACTGGAGGAAGTCCACTGGGCTGCTGACGGAGAATCACTAGAGGTGGTCGGCTGGGACACCGACTGGGATCCAGTGTTGGAGGTTGGCCAACCGCCGACAACAGAGCTGGGGCACTGGGCAGGGGCAAAGACCAGCACCTGGGCAGCAGCGACGAACACCAGACCAAGGAGCCGGATTGTGGTCACTGGCCTCGCTTTCTCGGGGTAGGCACCTTGTAAGCTAGGTGGATTCCCCAGAAAGGAGACACTTGGGGTCAGTCTTTGGGTGGGGATGAGCAGGCCCTGGAGCTGGCAGGAGGCTAGCAAACACCGGAGTTGACTGGAAGCTTGCAGCCTGGTGGCATGTAACATGTCCAGAATGTCTGTGTTATTTCTCAAACATAAAAACAGACTGTCCCAAATATCCTTAAATTGTTTGCTGGTGTCTGCTGGGCTCAGTTTTTGGTCAGTTCCTTCTGTTACAGTTGGGAGGTGGTTGTAAGTAGGACCCAAATTAATAACACAAGGGAGGCAGTCAGGATGAGGAACAAAAGGAAAGCTTTATTGAACAAAAGCTGAATGCTCCAAAAACTATAAATCCCATAACAACCGAGAAGAGTAAAACCCAAAAATAGTTTTTGAAAAAGAGCAACACAAAAAGTAAAACAAAGTACAGCGAAAAGGTATAAATCAGGAAAAGCTCAAGGAATAAAGCGAGAAACTAAAACCAGAAAACATACCATGAGGAGACACTGGAAACACAGGAACAGGCATACAGGTGGGTAACATAGGGTAGTAACACAAACTAACAAAGACAAGAGGGAGAACACAGACTATATACACACAAGGGCTAATGACAGAGAAGACACAGGTGGACACAGAAAAGGGGCAGGAAATGAAACAATGGGAGGAAATGGAAACCAAAACAAGACACATGAGGTTATAATTTCAAAATAAAACAGGAAACCACAAACGCAAAACCAGAATCATGACAAGTTTTCAGTTTTTAAAAGACTGACTGCAACATTTTATGTTTGGAAACATAGGAGCTGAAATAACTTTCTACATATAAAATGGTTGAATGTATCTGCAAGTCCACATCAATTAAGTTACACCATGAAATATCACAAAAGTAACAGCGCTTTTAATTCAAGTGATTTGTACTTCGACTACCTCCTGGAAAACTGCTAAATAACTTGATCTAAGTTGTAAGAGATTTGATATTCAAATTTTTTTGGGGGGTGTTAGTCTTGCTTGTCTTAACGTTGCTGTTATGACTCGATACTCCGGCCCATGATTGCTCGTTTCGTGTTCCTCTCTGGTCTCAGCAGGAGTATGTAGCATTTAGGACCAAATAGTGCTACCAACAGGCCAAAACTGGAGGCCAGGATGGCAAAAACCTCCACTGCATCTGCATATTTGCCTGGTGAGCTGATATAAGCAGGGACAAAGGCCACCCACACAGCACAGAAGATCAACATACTGAAGGTGATAAGTTTGGCCTCATTGAAAGTATCTGGGAGATTCCTTGCTTTAAACGCAATCAGAACACTGAGGATAGCCAGTGAGCCAATATAGCCCAGTAACACAGCAAAACCAACTGTAGACCCAACTGCACACTCATAAACAATCTTATCATTGTAGTATTGAGTGTTTTTATGAGGAGTTGGGGAGGCAGATACAATCCAGGCAGTGCAGATAGCTGCCTGAATAGAAGTGAGAACAATAACTGTGACTCTCTGTTGCAGAATACCAAACCATTTAATATTGGTTCCACCTCCTGGCTTGGAGGCCTTAAACACAGCCAGAACCACCATGGTTTTAACCAGGATGCATGAGACACAAAGCACAAAGCTGATCCCAAATGCTGCATGTCTCAGCTGGCATGTCCAAAGCCTAGGACGGCCGATAAACAGCAGTGAACATAGGTAACATAACTTCAGTGATAGTAATAGCTGGAAACTCAATTCTGAATTGTTGGCACGTACAACAGGTGTTTTCCGATGATAGATAAAGATGCCCAGGACAACAGCACAGATACACGTGCCAAATAATGAGGCCACTGTCAAACCGATACCCAGAGGCTCATGGTAGGAGAGAAACTCATTTTTCTTAGGAACACAGTGGTCACGCTGGGCATTGGACCAGAAGTCCTCTGGACAACTGGTGCACTCCATGGCATCTAAGAGAAAAGGAACAGACCTGAGATACTGTCCATAAAATATATATATTATTTCTCCAAACTCCAATGTGTAAAATAAATACTGACCAGTTTTATTGCTGATCTTTCCTTCAGAACAAGGGATACAGTCAAAACAGCACACAGGTTCCCCTTTCTTTCTGACCATACGGGTACCTGGAGGACAGCTTTCACTGCACACTGAGCGGGGTGGCTATAGAGAGAATTTTTTTTTATAGCACTACTTCTGCGTTACTTTGCCATATTTTTGCATTAACTCACAATACTTTTGCGTTTCCTCATACATACTATTATGTTACATCGCAATACTTTTTTTCCTTCCGAGTCAAGTTATTATGGATTAAACATACTGACCAGTTCAGCCTCTCTCCTGTCCTTCTGCTGCTCCTGTTTGGGTAACTCATCCTCCAGAGCTGCTCTTCACTTTTAGAGTGTCTCTGGGCTTTTTACGTGGGTGGCTTGGGAAAGTCACCGCAGCTACGACAGCAAAAGTGTCGGTGTGTTTACTAGCGGGGCGACTAAGCTCAAAATCATAAACCACTGAATGTACAGTTAGGAAATAATAACATGTCAGTTATGCTGACATAGCTTGTTCAGGCCCTAGCAGTCTAGAGGAAAGGGAGAAAGATTGATGGGATCCACACACACAACTGAGTGCCTGATCTAAGCTGTCCTCTTGTGTCCAACCCCCTGGGTGCCTGGGTAGTCCCGCTGTACAACCACAGGGAGGGAGTCTAGGGCTACAATGAATTAACTTGTTAATAACACCACAAAGGAGACAAGCAATAGCTATCTAGCATGCTTTTACCTCACTGTATGGTCAGTGGTTGTCTTGTGTCAATGGGTAGTGCATGAAGTTTTCTGGGGGTTGACTTGTAAAAACAAACAGTCAGTAGCAAAGCTGATGCAGCGGATTGTGAGCCATTGCTCCATCTGTAAACACACTGACACTTCGATGTTGCAGCTGCAGTGCCTCTGGGCTTGTTAGGTTCCAGACAGGCTGGGTGGCAGAGCAGTGATAGGGAAGTCTGGCGGCAGCCGGCCTAGCGACTCTACCATATGAGACCAGAGACACTCTGGCAGAGAAGAGCAGCTCTAGATGATGAGTGAACCCAACAGGCACAGCAGAGGACCGGGGGAGAGGCTAAAGAGGTGGTATGTTTGATCCATAATAATACAGCTCAGATGGAACGGAAGGTAAAACGTATAGCAAGGTAATGCATAAGTAGTCCTTTTTTGGTCCTAACCTTTTTTGTTTCAAACTTCCAGAAGATTTTGTCTTCATTAATTGTGAGTTCTTCACCTTTGTAGGCTGACCTTTTCACCTTGCCCACATTCTGAAGTTTTGCTCTTCCATCAGGGAGCTCCAGCCAGTTCATGATATCATATATTGGTAAGACATCACCATTCTCATCAAATGATACTTGATCACCAAATGATGTGGTGAAGTTGACCTTTTGCAAATAATGCAGTAGCTATGAATATTACAATAAGAGAAAGAGGAAAATGAAAGAGGACAGATTTAAAAATATTTTTTGTGAACATATATCTGTTCTGTATTTTGCAGTTAGTCATGTCATATGTCTGTATTCAATCCTATATTCTATTCACTTCAAGAAATACTAAAGCACATGATTAAGTCATACAAACAGGTAGAGTGCAAAGTGATATCACACCTGCCATGGCTCCAGCCTTTGCAAACTGCCACAGCTGTGCCCACTGAAAGGCCCTCTCCCTGGCTCACACTGCAGCATGTCATCAAGGGCATAGGCCAGAGCATACACAGCCTTGTACACATTATACTCTGGCCTGAGATTGGAAACATCCAAAAACTCAGTCTCCATATCCTTTAGATTTTCCTGTCCAGTGCACAATGTTCCCCCATCCTCCACCAAACCTGCTGGATGCAGAGTGAATCTACACTGAAATGTATATTCCCAAAACAGTTTCACCTGAAATATATTTAAAGCCCATAAAAAGTTAAACATGTTAACAGAATTGTAACAATATATCTTTCTTGAAATTTGTCATTCTTTTGTATTAATTTGTAATTCTCACTATGTTATTTCCATAGCTGTTGTTGTGGTGTTGATCAGGATGTATTTGTTGGAGGAATTCCCTGAGCCCTGGTATTTCTCCTCGACGGATGGCAATGCCTAATATACCAGGCAGGTACGGCATGAGATGGGGGTTCTGAAACACAGTAGCTGCTATCCAGGCTTCACTGGCAATCCACTGCAGTCCTGTCACATTCTGCCTCACCACCTGTGCATCATAAACAATATGTGACTTCACACTGCCATGTAAAGTGCCACACTAAAGCAGTGTCATATAATACAAAGGTTACTTATTTGTACACAGGTGCAGTTCAATGTTTTACACACTAGTTAAAGAGAACCTTTAACTAATAATATAAATTAGGTTAAAAATAAATTCAGCCCAATATGTTATTGTTTCTTAATTATCTCACAAAAAACATTAAGATCTATAACTATATTGAGTTATAATTTGTAATTCAAGTCCAACCTCTTCCATGAGGTTAACCATGTGACTCTCATGTGCAAACACAATGACCACACGAGCTGTGGATTTCTTCATCACATTCACAGTTCTCCTTATTTCAGCTGGGTGATTGCCCCAGGGCAACACCTCTAAGTAGGCAAGACAACCTCCACCAGAGTGTGCCAGGTCAGATTGGAAGGATCGAGCAGCGTGGAGTCCATAGTCATCATCACTGACAAGCAGACCTACCCAAGTCCAGCCAAAGTGGTTAAGAATCTGGATCATAGCACGCACCTAAGATAGTACACAGTGGAGAGATCAGTGCACAGGCTGAAATAGTCTTTCTGTAGAAAACATATGTAAGAGGTTTCAAAATGCATCATGTTTATTTTATTTTTTTTTCATTGCAGTAAAGAGGCATTCTTTCCTTGAATGTTCAACCACATGCTTTATTTATATGTTTAACTTTGCCAACAGATGGTCACCTGGAAAGCATCACTTGGGATCGTCCTAAAAAAGGATGGAAACTTTTGCCGGTCACTCAGACAGGAACATGTGGCAAAATAACTCACCTGTGAATGACACAGATTGTACACCCTGAAAACATTCAAAGCCTTTACAGACTCTTTTAATCTTTTAAGATTGATTACTACATGTTTAAAACTGACCTTGAATCTGAGATCAATTAAAAATGATCCAAAACAATAAGTAGATTGAAGGTGGAAACTTACCATAGGTACTTTGTACAAACCTAAGACGGAGGAGATGGCAATAGAACGTGTAGAAGAAGAATCACCCACAATCCCTATGACTGGAGGGGTTCCAACACAGGTCTCGTCTAATGTAAACTGCTCCTCTTGACCGCTGACTAGGGATAACGCTGCACGGAATCCAATCCCTAGTTTGACACAGATATCATAAAGACTGTATCCCAGAGTCACATTAGGTAGCAGGTTGGTGCTTTTGTTGATCTCATCAATAGCAAAGGCCATGGTCTGGGCCTGCCTGAATCCTAGAATATCAAAACTAACACAAAAAAATACCGCTTTTTGTCAGTGATACAGAAACTGTGCCACCAGACTGTACCAGCAGATTAAAAATAGTTTTATCTTTATGTTTTATATTACCCAGATATATCAGAATCCAACCTGATAACGGGCATTAAGTATAATAATAACAAAAAGAAAGGAAATACACAATCTTTCCCAATTAAGTATTTTCTCGCTGATGGTGTTATTTTAAATGAGAATTAAACTGAGACTCTTTCATGACCACTTAAATGTTCTTTGTAGTAAATGTAAATAAAACTGCAAAAGAAGTAGAAAATGGCATTAATGTAATTCTTATGGTGAGTAATATTTCATCATAATGATATATATTCTACAAATAGTTTTTTTGTTTTTTGGCTGACAAACTCACCTGTGGCAGGTTGGCTGTTGTGGCTCTGAGGTAAAAGACAAGTCAGGAAAGACAGAAACAAAGTGCATCCCAAACAGCCCACCTAGAACTACATCACCAGCTTTGTGCATCCCACTTAGATGAAATTGTCCTTGTGACCGGCAGGAGGAGGGATAAAGAGGGGAGGATGCAACAGAAGAAAAGTACGAATACAACAACATGTAAAACATATGCAGGAGCAATTTGGTATCTAAATATGCCCACATGACTTTCCTCCTGTGCACCCCTTTTCTGTGCCCAGTCATCAAGTTTCATTGCTCTTGACCTCATTTATTGACTTGCAGCTTTCTTTAATCTTAAGCACCACCTATTGGGACACAAGCAAATGTATGGGCAGGGCCTAAAATGATTCTGTACTAAGCAGAATTAATCTGTACAGTGGCGATAACATTTCTGCCTGGATGTTTTTCCCAACCCCATTCAAATTGTGGATGACCATTATGGTTGAAATTGATTAAAACTGGCATAACATGCATGCTACTGTGTTTTTTTTTTGTGGTATTATGAGTGGAATTCAAATTTATGTTTAGTTGTAGACAATGTAGAAAGAGTTTGTCATCCTACATCTTCCAAATCATTCTGCAGTTTAATTAACTGAGTAGATAGATGTATTAGAAAGAACACTTTGTACTCAGTATGCCAAAATTGTCAACACATCTACAAGAACTTACAAGGCCATACAAGCAGGTAAGTACAACATAGTAAATGTATGTCTATAATTACAGGCAGAAGCATGTAACTCACTGTATTTCATAGGGTGTGCATGTATATACCCTTAAACTTACAATATGTGTTGAAATTGATGGTAAAGCAGGTGTGGTTATTAAAAAATAATGATTATTGATCGTAATTAATACAAATAAATAAATAAAAAAATATACAAATTTATTCATCAAATCATTAAAATAGGCCCCCACCCTGGAATCAGTGACCAATAACCAGACCAAAAACAGTGTCAAAAGAAGGGTTCACTTTGAATATAAATATTTAGAATTAAAGGAACAGTGAAGGAAATGAATCTGAGCACTGACCAACAAAACCAGCAGTTACCACAAAACATGTACAAAATAATCACAGAAAATTGCTATATATAATTTAACTAAAATACTAAGACGAACCCAAGCAACAAACAAGCATTTGATGTGTGTATGTGTGTGTGTGTGTGTGTGTGTGTGTGTGTGCAAGAGAGACAAAGAGAGAGAGCCAAGTTAGCAGGCGAAGAGAGCTAAGATGGCAGACGCAATCTCATGTCATGGCTTGAACAAACTGTGGCGTAACAACGTTGTCCTCACGTCAGTTATATTGGTAATACCACGGGACACATGTATCTAATGTTATAGCGAGGTCATTAACCATAAATCTTCCACAAGTTGCTCATAAGTTTACGGGTATGTTCACTCCGTACATATGTGTGTACATGCATGTGTGGGTTAGTGAATAGAGTGCAAGAGTGAGAGACAAAGACAAAGAGCTAACGCTCGTAGCATAGCAAAGAGGGAGAAACAGCTGTGAAGACACAACACTCACCTTTCTATCACTCAGCGGCCAGTGAACAAACTCAGGCTCGAATCACCTTCGACTGATCTTTGATAGGAATGCAGCTTATTGAACGCGAACACAGCAGCAACTTTAGCTCCAAAGAGTGGAGAGGCTCGAATCAGCTCATGATGAGCACAAAGAAAAACAAGCAACAAACAGTGTTTTACAGTGTAAAAGTGTAAAAAAAAAAGAAGACTCAGTGGTCCACAAATTCACCAACAATGTAGCTAAAAAGCATACAGTATACACTAATTTCTAGTATCTTCCCAGACACTAATTAAGCCTCATTTTGTCACGGGGGCTGGTAGCGGACGTGGAAGAAAGACCCAGATGCACAGACGGCAGGGAGATCAAGGTTGCAGATTCAAAAACAAGATTTATTTTCTTCAAAAAAGCAAAAACATGAACATGGCATGGTCATAACCAGTAATGACAAACAATGACGCGAGACCGACAGAACAAAAACCAAGACTTAAATACATGACACAAATGGGGGAACAAGAAACAGGTGCGACACGAGAGGGCAGGTGCACATGATTAAAACAGAACAGGGAAGACGAGACATGACACAAGACTACAAAATAAAACAGGAAGTGACCAGAACTAAAAACATGAAACTTGACAAGACAAACACAGGACGTGACAGTACCCCCCCCTTAAGGGACAGCTCCCAGATGTTCCAAGAAACACAACAACAACAAGCTGGGAGGTGGGAGGCGAGGGTTGAGACCCTCTGGAGGCCGGCGGCGGGAGCGCAGGCGCAGGCTGTGGGGTTCTGGAGGCCGGCGGTGGAAGCGCAGACGCAGGCTGTGGGGTTCTGGAGGCCGGCGGCGGTGAGGCAGGCGTGGGCTGTGGGGTTCTGGAGGCCGGCGGCGTTGAGGCAGGCGTGGGCTGTGGGGTTCTGGAGGCCGGCGGTGGAAGCGCAGACGCAGGCTGTGGGGTTCTGGAGGCCAGCGGCGGTGAGGCAGGCGTGGGCTGTGGGGTTCTGGAGGCCGGCGGCGGCGGGGCAGGCGTGGGCTGTGAGCTTCCGGCGGATCCGGCGGCTCAGGAGCGCTGAACTGCTCTGGCAGCTCCGGTTCAGGCGCGCTGAGCTGCTCCGGCAGCTCCGGCAGCTCCGGCGGCTCCGGTTCAGGTGCGCTGAGCTGCTCCGGCAGCTCCGGCAGCTCCGGTTCAGGGGCGCTGAGCTGCTCCAGCAGCTCCGGTTCAGTCGCGCTGAGCTGCTCCAGCAGCTCCGGCAGCTCCGGGGCGCTGAGCTGCTCCAGCAGCGTGGGCTGTGGCGAGGACTGTGGTTTCCTCTGGCTGTGAGACCGTCGTGGCATGGGCTGTGGCGGCGTGGTCTGTGGCGGCGTGGACTGTGGCATTGTGTGGACACGAGGTAGTCGTGGCTTGGGCTGTGGCGGCATGGACTGTGGCGGCTCCGGCAGCTCCGGCTCGGGAGCGCTGAGCGTGGGCTGTGGCGAGGACTGTGGTGGCGTGGACTGCGGCTTGGTCTGGACACGAGGTAGTCGTGGCTTGGGCTGTGGCGGCTCCGGCAGCTCCGGCTCGGGAATGCTGAGCGGCTCCGGCTGCTCCGGCTCGGGAACGCTGAGCGGCTCCAGCAGCTCCGGCTCGGGAGCGCTTGAGTACCGTGCCCACCATAAATACAGGGGTAAGTCCAGGTAGTAATACCTGTGCTGGGGGTGTGCCCGTGCTGGGTCCTGTTTGGCTCGCGTCATTCTGTCACGGGGGCTGGTAGCGGACGTGGAAGAAAGACCCAGATGCACAGACGGCAGGGAGATCAAGGTTGCGGATTCAAAAACAAGATTTATTTTCTTCAAAAAAGCAAAAACATGAACATGGCATGGTCATAACCAGCAATGACAAACAATGACGCGAGACCGACAGAACAAAAACCAAGACTTAAATACATGACACAAATGGGGGAACAAGAAACAGGTGCGACACGAGAGGGCAGGTGCACATGATTAAAACAGAACAGGGAAGACGAGACATGACACAAGACTACAAAATAAAACAGGAAGTGACCAGAACTAAAAACATGAAACTTGACAAGACAAACACAGGACGTGACACATTTGCAGTGTGTGTCTTCTTTTATCCAGCTTCCTGGGATTAAACGCAGCTGTTCAAACAGCGGAGTCAACATGGGCAAAGAAAACAGGTCATAGCATCTGTTTCGGAGGGAAAACCTCCTTCTGCATGGATGAGAGGCTGGGTTGCACAGCTCTTCTCTGGATCTGGGTGGATGTTAGGTAAACATGGAGATAAGATTTGGTAAAATCCAAACGTCTGTTTGATCCCGTTTAGTAACAGCTGTGCAGACGAAAGCTGATGCTTCCAGCAACACATTACGATGCGACTGCGATGAAATGGACGTTTTATCTTCCGTTGCTGCGGAACTGACAATTCATTCAGGTATGCTCTTAGACAATGGGAGATGGAAGTTTTCAAACTGTATGAACCATGTGGTGAGGGTCCCAACTTATATTACTTCTGCCACAGGGGAACTCCCTTTCAAACCAAAACAAAAGACATTTGCTTGGATTCACCCTGAGATGCTGAAGGCTCAGACCATCGTTGGGCTTTCTTGATTGACAAGCCTTTTAAGTGTTGCCTGGAGGTCAGTGACAGTACCTCTGGAGTGGCAGACCCAGTTGGTGGTACACATTTTCAAAAAGAAGGGGTGTTCTCTAAATATCGGATTATCACACCCCTCAGTCTTCCTGGGAAAGTTTATCCCAAAGTGCTGGAAAGGAGGCTATGACTGTTTGTTAAAACTTGAATTCAGGAGGAACATTGCATATTCTGTCCTCGTCGTTGAACAGTGGACCAGCTCTTTGCTGGAGGTGTCGTGGCTGTTTGCCCATTCAGTCTTCATGTGTTTTGTGGAATTGGAGAAGGCCTGTGATCGTGTCCTCTGAGGAGAATTGTGGGGATGCTGCAAGAGTATGGGATACTGGGGCTACTGCTATGAGCTATCAGGTCCTTATTTAACCAAAGTGAGACCTGTGTCTGGCATAAAGTCGAACACGTTTCCAGCGGGTGTTGGACTCAGGGTTGACCCTTGTCCCTGATCCTGTTAGTGATATTCATAGACAGAATCTCAAGGCACGACGTGGCAAGGAGACGTCTGGTTTGAGAACCTCAGAATTGGATCTGGTTTTTGAAGATGATGTGGCTCTGCTCGCTTCTTCAGTCTAAGACCTCCAGCAGGCACTGGGACTATTTGCAGCTGAGTGAGATGCTGTTGGGATGAGGGTCAGCAACGCTAAGTCTGAGGCTATGGTTCTCTGCCCTGAAATGGTGGATTTCTCCTATCTGGTTGAGGGGTGAACCCTGCCCCAAATGAGGTAGTTCAAATATCTCTGGGTCTTGCTCAGGAGTGATGGGAAAAGTGGAGCATGAGATGTCCAGGTAATTTGCTTTGGTTAGGGCATGTGACTAGAATGTCCCAGGGCCCATTGCTTTGGAGGTTTTCCAGGCACATCCTACTGAGAGGTGACCCTGGGGCAGACCCAGAACTCACTGGAGAGATGATATATCTCATCTGGCCAAGAAATACCTCGGGATCCCCCAGATTGAGTTGGAAAGCATTGTCCTAGAGACTGCAGTAACTTGACTCCCTGACTGAGTCAGCAGAAGTACTATGTCATACCACAATAAGAAGCCACAGCTGTCCATAATACATTGAAACGACAGAGTGATCTCATAAGTGTGCCTTTGTAAAACCTCCTTTTGCAGGGCCTGTCAATCCAAACAAGAATCTAGACACTACCCAGTTGGGCTTAGTGGTTGAGGCAAGGGATTTATTGGTGTTGTGCCTTAATTTACCAGTAAAATCTTATTTTGACTGTTCAATTTAAGAGCCTATAGCCGATTTTCTCCGTTTGAAAAAATTCACTCAGAATTCATAGTAAATTAGTCCATCTTATGACAGTCAAGTTTGGTGTTCTAGGAAAACATGCTGACAATGGATTCATTTTTCTTTTTTCAGGTTCAGCGTGCAAGGACAGGTTCATGCTGGAAAACAAGGCACAAAGCAACATTGCAACTTTGGTGATCTGGTAGAGAATTAGTGGAAATGATTGGGCCAATTTGAAATTCTGCAGATTGATAATGGTAAGAGGCAACAGGTAAGAAGGTATGTGCATGGGAAACGGACAGGTGATCTGAATTGCTTGGAAGGGGTTACTGCAGGGCAAGTGGTAAAATTTGCGATTTACAAATTTGGATGGGGAATGTCCAAGGGCATCTCGTGGTGAGGAGGGTGCCAGTGACAGGCCCTGGGAAAGTGGGAATGTGACTGGATCGCAGGACAAAGAACAGAATATGACACTTTATGACATTCGATGCTCAGAAACCCATTTAGGGCAATATAGAAACTGTTGACTATATCTTTAAGTCTGCATCAGTCAGAGACAGGTCAAAATTAAGTGCATATAATAGTGTCAAATGAACCCAAAGAGTCAGCATAACATGTTCAAAGAAAGTAATTAATAATTTAATCAGTTGTAAGTTTAACTTACACCATGAAAAGTCAGAAAGGCAAAATAAGCATTTGAAGTGTTCTTTGTGATTTAACTGTAACCTGAAGAAAACAACACCTTAGGTTGAAGTATTTTCACATACAGTATAATCTAAGTGAAAAGAGATTACATATCAGTCACAGTTATGTGGGATCAACATCAATTGTTGTATTGTGTAAAAAAAAAAAAAGAAAAAGGTTTTCATTCTGTCCATGAAATTAAGTGCAGTTATTATGGTTGGAAGCCCGACTCATAATTGCTTTCTTTGTGTTCCTCTCTGGTCTGAGAAGGAGTATGTAACATTTGGGTCCAAACAGTGCCACCAAGAGGCCAAAACTGGAGGCCAGGATGGCAAATACCTCCACTGCATCTGCATATTTGCCCGGTGAGCTAATATAAGCAGGGACAAAGGCCACCCACACAGCACAGAAGATCAGCATGCTGAAAGTTATGAGTTTGGCCTCATTGAAAGAATCTGGAAGATTCCTTGCTTTGAATGCAATCAGAAAACTGAGGATAGCCAGTGAGCCAATATACCCGAGTAACACAGCAAAACCAATGGTGGACCCAACTGCACACTCATAAACAATCTTATCATTGTAGTATTGAGTGTTTTTACGAGGAGTTGGGGAGGCAGAGACAAGCCAGGCAGTGCAGATTGCAGCCTGAATAAAAGTAAGAACAATAACTGTTCCTCTCTGCTGCATTGCACCAAACCACTTCAGGCTGGCTCCCTCTCCTGGCTTGGAGGCCTTGAACACAGCTAGAACCACCATGGTTTTTACCAGAATACATGAGACACAAAGCACAAAGCTGATCCCAAATGCTGCATGTCTCAGCTGGCATGTCCACAGTCTGGGACGGCCGATAAACAGCAGTGAACACAGGAAACATAACTTAAGTGACAGCAGTAGCTGGAAACTCAGTTCTGAATTGTTGGCACGTATGATAGGTGTGCTGTGATGATAGATAAAGATGCCAAGGACAGCAGCACAGACACATGTGCCCAGCAATGAGGTTGCTGTCAAGCAGATACCCAGAGGCTCACGGTAGGAGAGAAACTCTGTTTTCTTTTGAATGCACTGGTCATGCTGGGGGCTGGACCAGAAGTCCTCTGGGCAACTGGTGCACTCTATGGAGTCTATGAAAAAAGGAACAATCTTGAGATATATTTATATTTCCACACTCCAATGTGTAAAACTAAATACCAACCAGTCTCATTACTGATCTCCCCCTCAGAACAAGGGATGCAGTCAAAACAGCACACAGGTTCCCCTTTCTTTCTGGCGATGCGGGTACCTGGAGGACAGCTTTCACTGCACACTGAGCGGGGCGGCTATAGTGAGAAAAATACATATGTTATTCCTCATTACATTACGGTGTAATGATGAGTTATCTATGAGGTATATGAAAAGTCAGAAGTAACCTTTTTTGTTTCAAAGTTCCAGAAAATTTTATCTTCATCAATTGTGAGTTCTTCAGCTTTGAAGGCTGACCTCTTGACCTCACCCACATTCTGAAGTTTTGTTGTTCCATCAGGGAGCTGCAGCCAGTTCATGATATCATATATTGGTAAGGCATCACCGTTCTCATCAAATGACACTTGATCACCAAATGATGTGGTGAAGTTCACCTTTTGCACGTAATGCAGAAGCTATGAATATCAGAAGGGAGAGAGGAAAACCAAAGAAGACAAATCATAATTTTATGTGAATAGTATTATGTCATGTTAAAAGATGTGTAACTGTAAAGTGATATCACACCTGCCATGGCTCCAGTTTTTGCAAAGTGGCACAGCTGTGCCCACTGAAAGGCCCTCTCCCTGGCTCACACTGCAGCATGTCATCAAGGGCATGGGCCAGAGCATATACAGCCTTGTACACATTATACTCTGGTCTGAGATTGGAAACATCCAACAACTCAGTCTCCACATCCTTTAAATTTTCCTGTGCAGTACATAATGCTCCCCCAGCCTCCACCCAACCTGCTGGAGGTGGTGCAAATCTACATTGAAATGTATATTCCCAAAACAGTTTCACCTGAAATGCATTTAAAATTTGTTAACAGTTAAACATGTTAAGAAATCTAACAATATATAATCCTTGAAATTTGTCACCAGATTGGAAGGTTGAACTCTCACTATGCTATTTCCATAGCTGTTGTTGTGTTGTTGATCGGGATGTATTTGTAGGAGGAATTCCCTGAGCCCTGGTATTTCTCCTCGACGGATGGCAATGCCTAATATGCCTGCCAGGTGTGACATGAGGTTGGGGGTCTGGAACGCAGTAGCTGCTATCCAAGCTTCACTGGCAATCCATTGCAGGCCTGTCACATTCTGCCTCAGCACCTATGCATCATATGCAAAATATAACTCCATACTGCCATTACAGTATTGTAGTTTCTCACACTACAAAGTTCTCTCATTCATACACAGGTTTACTTAATTTTAGCTGCATATCAGCACAGGTGGAGTTCAACTTAACTGGTGGGAGTACATGTTATCACTGAAACCCTGCTTAGAGCAGCCAGAAATTATAGATTTAATTCAATTAAATCAATTTTTACAGCCCAATAATTTATTGTAAGTAAATTCTCTCAGTCTGACAAATACAACATTGAGATCCATAACTATATTAAGTGATAATTAATTTGTATTTGAAGCCCAACCTCTTCCATGAGGTTAATCATGTAACTCTCGTGTGCAAACACAATGACCACACGAGCTGTGGATTTATTCATCACTTCCACAATCCTCCTTGTTTCATCTGGGTGATCGCCATGAGGCAAAACCTCTAAGTAGGCAAGACAACCTCCACCAGAGTGTGCCAGGTCAGATTGGAAGGATCGAGCAGCGTGGAGTCCATAGTCATCATCACTAACCAGCAGACCTGCCCAAGTCCAGCCAAAGTGGTTAAGAATCTGGATCATAGCACGCACCTAAGAAAGTACACATTGGAGGTATTAATGCACAGGCTGAAATATTCTTTCTTAACAGGTTTCAAAATCGATCATGTTTAATTATTGCCTTTAAAAGAATTCATGTTTCATTGCAGTGAATGATTGCAATGGACATCGCTAATATATCTTCTACTTTTTTGACAATACATTTTTCAGGTTTGCTACACTACACTTGAGACATACAGTATATGATAATCATTCACCTGGAAAGCGTCACTTGGGATCGTCCTAAAAAAGGATGGAAACTTTTGCCGGTCACTCAGACAAGAACATGTGGCAAAATAACTCACCTGTGAAAGACAAAGAAACTACATCCTGAATTCTTTGAATCCTTCAATCTTTTCAGGTTAATTCCTCAAAGTTTACAACTGACAGAAAATTTGAAAAAAAATATTTGTGAATTCAAAGCCTTTACAGGCTCTTTTAATCCCTTAAGATCGATTACTACATGTTTAAAACTGAGCTTAAATCTGAGATAAATTAAAAATGATCCAAAACAATTAGTAGATTGAAGGTGGAAACTTACCATAGGTACTCTGTATGAACCTAAGACAGAGGAGATGGCAATAGAACTTGTTGAAGAAGGATCACCCACAACCCCTATGACCGGAGGGTTTCCCACACAGGTCTTGTCTAATATAAACTGTTCCTCTTGACCACTGACTAGAGAAATTGCAGCAGGAAATCCTATCCGTAGTTTGATACAGTTATCATAAAGAATGTATCCAAGAGTCACATTAGGTAGCAGGTTGGAGTTTCTGTTGATCTCATCAATAGCAAAGACCATGGTCTGGGCCTGCCTGAATCCTAGAATATCAAAGCTGAACAAAAGACGTATCAGTGTTTATCATTAATGTATACAATATTACAGTTTCAAAAGTACATGTTGCACAACTACAGTAGGAAAGTCAGACAATCACAGTTACCATAATACTTACAGCTACAAAAAGGGACTTTAATTGTGAGAAACTGTGCAAAAAAGATCAACATTTAAAACTGGTAAATAGACAACATAACTCTCTTAGAGTAATATTTGATGATTGAAAATACACTGGATTCATGGAATTGATTCTCTGCAGTTTCTGCTTTTGGCTATGTTATTCACAGAGACTCACCCATGGCAGGTAGGCTGTTGTGGCTCTGAGGTAAAAGACAGGTCAGGAAAGACAGAAAAGAAGTGCATCCCAAATAGCCCACCTAGAAGCACATCTCCAGCCTTGTGCCTACCATTAAGATGAAAGTGTCCCTGTAACCGGCACACAGCAGAAGAAAAGTAGGAATACAACAACATGAAATACATGAACAAGAGCAATTGAATATTTAAATATCCCCACATGACTTTCATCCTGTTCATCCCTTTTCTGAGCCCAGTCAAGAAGTTTTGTCGCTGCTGACCTCTTTTATTGACTTGAAGCTTTGTTAAATCTTATTCATCACCTATTGGTGTATAAGGAAAAGTATGGGCAGGGCTTATATGATTCTGTATTATGGCAGAATTAATCTGTGAATAATGAAACGTATTAAGAAAGAGTAATTCAGCCTGCGCACTAATCTCTGTATTCCCTTAGGGGCGTGCTATGATTGATATTCCGAAACACGTTGGCTGGAGTTTGGCAGGTCTGATGTCAGTAATGATGACTATGGATTCCACGCTGCTTGATCCTTCCAATCTGACCTGGCACACTCTGGTGGAGGTTGTCTTGCCTGCTTACAGGTTTTGCCCCAGGGTGATTACACAGCTGAATTAAGTTGAATAATGAATGCAATGTTTGAGGTCGGCATAAAACTGCACAACAGTCATGTGTTTAAAGTCATTCTGCAATTTAATACTTTAGCAAATAGGTGATATATATATATATATATATATATATATATATATATATATATATATATATATATATATATATATATATATATATATATATATCACCTATTAGGAGAAGATAGAGTAGAGGCCACTGATATCAAGACAAGGAAGCTCCTTACAATGCATACTGTATACCCTGATCAGCCACAACATTAAAACCACTGACAGGTGACGTGAATAACATTGATCATCTCATCACAATGCGATGTTCTGCCGGGAAACTTTGGGTGCTGGCATTCATGTGAATGCAACTTGACAGACACCACCCATCTAAACACTGTTGTGGACCAAGTACGCCCCCTCATCACAACAACACTACCCGATGGCAGTGGACCCCAGCAGGACAATGTGCCCTGACACACCGCAAACACTGCTCAGGAACAGCTCGAGGAACACAATAAAGGGCCCAAGGTGTTGACCGGGCCTCCAAATTCCCCAGTTCCCAATCTGATAGAACATCTGTAAGACATGCTGGTGCAGGTCTGATCCATGGAGGCCCCACCCCCAAACATACAGGACCCAGAGGATCCACTATAAAACGCCCTGGTGCCAGACAACAACACAGGACACCCTCAGAGGTCTTAAGTCCATGTCTTGACATGTCAGAGCTGTTTTGGAAACCTTCACATTATTAGGGAGGTGGTCATAATGTTATGCCTATATATATATATATATATATATATATATATATATATATATATATATATGTATATATATATATATATATATATATATATGTATATATATATATATATATATATATGTATATATATATATATATATATATATATATATATGTATATATATATATATATATATATATATAAAGAACTGACACTCTGTATTAAGTGTAATACCTAAATTGAATTCATCAAATGCAAAAATCATCCCTGAGTGGGTTGAATTGAATCAAACATTAACACAGTAAATCTCCCCGTCTTTTTTTTTTTCACCGTGTTTGATGGATATCTATTGTATCTGTTAGTCACCTAGTAACTTATCAAATAATTGATATGATCAGTTCTCCAGAAACATGCATCCAATGTAGGTTAACCATTAGGCCTTTGTCTAAATTGCAGTGTTGCAGATTTACTCATTACAGTACTTGTTCAAAATTCATATTCATGTCACCACGAATACAAGCACACTAAATACAAGTAAACAACACTGTAAAGTAAATGTACGTCTATAAGTACAGACAGAAACCCATAAAGAAGTTTTTGTAACAGAATTTCCACATGTTAAGTCTCATAAGTTCGTAGTTGTAATCCTGTTGACATACATCTCCAACTCTGTTCACCCAGGAGATGAAGTTATGCTGAGGTCATGCTCAGGATGACAGGCTTTTGGTATGCAGAGGTTCCTCATCCCCTCCTTACACCGTATCTCGGCCACAGAGGAACTGTTGTATTGAGCAAGTGGGGAAATAAGGTGTGCTGTCTCTCAGTAACAAAGGTCACATTCTTGTTCCTCTAGCATTTACCATTCACTATATCTCATACAAGCACCTGCTCCATGATAGACCTAATTTAGGTAAGTTTCCACAGAGTATTCTGTGTTAAATAGTCAAGTGTCCTTCAGAACTGCCATGACATTACTGTTGAGCCTGTCCTCCTCAATCCCCCATCACGTCTCCTGAATCTCCATTTGCGCCTGGGTTGATCAGATGAATGAAAATTCATCAACAGTTCTCACCGCATTAATATGGAGTGCATGTATATACACTCTGCTCTATTCCCCCTGATCTAAAGTTATGAAAAGGGAAACAGTTCTTATGGGGAGTTCAGACTGACAAGAGGCAAATTTTTCATGCATCCGGATCACCAGCAGTGCAAATCAACTCTGTGAAAAATATGTGTGTTGTGAGGTATTGACAAGTAGGTGCAGGCAGAGCTGGGTGGGACAGCCATGTCTGAACTGCTCAGAGCCGGTCAGCTTTGGGGAAAATTTAAATCATATAACAATGTGAAATGAACCAAAAGAGTCTGCAAAATTTGTTCAGAGAAGTAATGAACAGTTTATTAATTGTGAGGTTTCCTTACACCATGGAAGTCTCAAAATAGTACTATTTCCTGCCTGGATCCCTGCCTTATTAATCTTTAGACTGATTATATTGTCCTACTTTTCTGGGTGTATTTTTGTATTTTGAATAGAAAAAACTGTCAAATGAAATTACTTACAGCTATGACTGGATGCCTCGACCCATTATTGCTTTCTTTGTGTTCCTTTCTGGTCTTATGAGCATTATGTAACATTTGGGTCCAAACAGTGCTACCAAGAGACCAAAACTAGAGGCCAGGATGGCAAATACCTCCACTGCATCTGCATATTTGCCTGGTGAGCTGACATAAGCAGGGACAAAGGCCACCCACACAGCACAGAAGATCAGCATGCTGAAAGTGATTAGTTTGGCCTCATTGAAACTATCTGGAAGATCCCTTGCTATAAATGCAATCAGAAAACTGAGGATAGCCAAGAAGCCAATATAGCCCAGTAACACAGTAAAACCAATGGTGGACCCAACTACACACTCATAAATGATTTTGTCATTGTAGTATTGAGTGTTTTTATGAGGAGTTGGGGAGGCAGATACAATCCAGGCAGTGCAGATTGCTGCCTGAATAGAAGTAAGAACAATAACTGTTCCTCTCTGCTGCATTGCACCAAACCACTTCAGACTGGCTCCCCCTCCTGGCTTGGAGGCCTTGAACACAGCCAGAACCACCATGGTTTTCACCAAAATACATGAGACACAAAGCACAAAGCTGATCCCAAATGCTGCATGTCTCAGCTGACATGTCCATAGTCTTGGGTGACCGATAAACAGCAATGAACACAGGAAACATAACTTAAGGGACAGCAATAGCTGGAAACTCAGTTCTGAATTGTTGGCACGTACTATGGGTGTGCTGTGATGACAGATAAATATGCCCAGGACAACAGCACACATACATGTGCCCAGCAATGAGGCAACTGTCAAGCAGATACCCAGAGGCTCATGGTAGGAGAGGAACTCTGTCTTCTTAGGAACACAGTGGTCACGCTGGGGGCTGGACCAGAAGTCCTCAGGACAACTGGTGCATTCCATGGAGTCTATTAAAATACAGAAACTCTTGTAATGCATATTTATGTCTCCAAACTGCAATGTTTGAAACTAAATACCAACCAGTCTCATTACTGATCTTCCCCTCAGAACAAGGGATGCAGTCAAAACAGCACACAGGCTCCCCTTTCTTTCTGGCCATGCGGGTACCTGGAGGACAGCTTTCACTGCAAACTGACCGCGGTGGCTATAGGGAGAAAAGTAAATATGTTATTATCCGTTACGTTACAGTGTAATAATGAGTTATCTATGAAGTACATGAAAAGTCAGAAGTAACCTTTTTTGATTCAAAGTTCCAGAAGATTTTGTCTTCATCAATTGTGAGTTCTTCACCTTTGAAGGCTGACCTCTTGACCTCACCCACATTCTGAACTTTAGTTCTTCCATCAGGGAGCCACAGCCAGTTCATGACATCATAGATAGGTAAGGCATCACCATTCTCATCAAATGACACTTGATCACCAAATGGTGTGGTAAAGTTGATCATTCCCAGGTAATACACTAGCTAATTATATCAGAATAAGGGAGAGAGAAAATCAAAGATGGCAAATTGAAAAAGAACTTCATGGTGAACACAGGGGTAGTTCTACGCATGAAGTCATCACTGACCTTATAATACTATCCACTGCTGTAGCCAGCTGTAGGGGAGCACATTTCAACCTTTCTCTGCACTTGATCATTAGTGATCTGCAGTGTTGGGCAAGTTACTTTCAAAATGTAATATATTACATATTACTAGTAACCTTCATTTCAAAGTAATATATAACATTACAATATTACTGTCGTAGAGAAATATATTGCTTATTTCACTACTTTTTTAGTTACTTTCAACAAAATGCCCAAATAACCTATACAGAACAATTAACTAGCCTTGATCTTTTTTAAACAAATGACTGGCCTTGGACACAGGGATTAGCAGGCAGACAAAGGATCAAAGTCTGACATATTATGAGATAGGAATAAATATTTTTAATTGTAGGCTTAGTCATATGAAACACAGTTAGACCTATACCTTCAATAATGTAGCCTATAATGACATAACAAGACAAAAATCTATTTTTCTATGCCTTTTAATTTTAGTCCACAGTACAAGGAACGCATGGACATGTGTGATTCAAGAATGTAAATTAAAGTGCACCCGGAGGGTTAGACTTCATCATGAGGCCTATGAGATACGGCTCATTTCAGTCACATAGAGACTGAACAAATAACTTACTGGCTCTGCTATGTTAAACACAGAGAGCGTATATTAATATGGTCATGTTGGTGTGGATGGATTCTTAAAAAAACAATAAACAACTAAATTTGGTCGGTAACGTGGATTGTAACGCGTTACATGACATAAATGTTGTAATACAGTATATTACTGAAATAGTATTAGTAACACCTTATATTACTCCATTACCGCTAAAAGAAATACATGACTGTAACGTTTTGTGTTACAAAAGTAACGCGTTACCCCCAACACTGGTTATCTGTTTAGTTTATCCCTGTTTATAATTCCATACCCAAACTTCACTTTGCAGGAAATACTTAACCATATGATTTAGTCATAAAACATATAGAGTGTAAACTAATATCACACCTGCCATGGCTGCAGTCTTTGTAAATTGCCACAGCTGTGCCCACTGAAAGGCCCTCTCCCTGGCTTACACTGCAGCATGTCATCAAGGGCATAGGCCAGAGCATACACAGCCTTGTACACATTATACTCTGGCCTGAGGTTTGAAATGTCCAAAAACTCACTCTCCATATCCTCTAGATTTTCCTGTCCAGTGCATAATGCTCCCCCAGCCTCCACCCAACCTGCTGGAGGTGGTGTGAATCTACACTGAAATGTGAATTCCCAAAACTGGTTTACCTGAAACATATTCAAAACAGTGTTATAATTGATGACTAAGTATTAATCTTGCAAATAACTGATCACATTGCACAGTTAAACTCTCACTATGCTATTTCCATAGCTGTTGTTATGGTGTAGGTCAGGGCGTATCTGTAGGAGGAATTCCCTGAAGCCTGGTATTTCTCCTCGACGGATGGCAATGCCCAGTGTGCCAGCCAGGTACGGCATGAGGTCAGGTGTCTGGAGGACAGTAGCAGCTGTCCAAGCTTCACTGGCCATCCACTGCAGGCCTGTCACATTTTGCCTTACCACCTGTGGGTCAAATGAAATATATAACTCAGTAATGCCATGACAATAAATGAGTGTCTCGTCTTCTGAAACCCACACATTTGATAACTTGTCTTACTTGTTCATGTGGAGTGGCAATCTTTTACACAGTGTTAATATCAAAATGGAGTTTCATGTAATTTATCTCAATACAATAAAAAGTCAACACTGAGGTTTATAAGACAGTAAGGTGAGGTTTGGCTTATTACATTAAATATACAGTATATTTGTCAAAGGGGAATATATCATTGCAACTTAAGTGTTTCAGTTTGAAAGGTAAAACATTAGGATGCATAATGATATTAATTTGTATTTTTTAGCCCAACCTCTTCCATGAGGTTAATCATGTGACTCTCATGTGCAAACACAATGACCACACGAGCTGTGGATTTCTTCATCACATCCACAATCCTCCTTAGTTCAGTGTGGTCAGTTCCCCAGGGCAAAATCTCAAAGTAGGCCAGACAACCTCTACCAGAGTGTGCCAGGTCAGATTGGAAAGATCGAGCAGCGTGGAGTCCATAGTCATCATCACTGACCAGCAGACCTGCCCAAGTCCAGCCAAAGTGATTCAAAATCTGAATCATAGCCTGCACCTAAGTAAGTAAATAATGAAGGGATTAGTGCACAGGCTGCAATAATCTTCCAGTGGAAAACCTGCTAAACAGGTTCAAAAGTGGACCTTGTCTGATTATTGCCTCTCAGGTTTGTTATTGGAGACGCAACACCCCCATAAGTGACACACTGAGTGACTCGTTTTTACGTAGAAGTATTTTTTTTTTTTTGTTGCGTATTTGTTCTGAGGAAGATTTCTCTACAACTCTTTTATGCATGTTCATTTTGCTGATGGATGGTCACCTGGAAAGCATCACTTGGGATCGTCCTAAAGAAGGATGGAAACTTCTGCCGGTCACTCAGACAGGAACATGTGGCAAAATAACTCACCTGTCAAAGACACAAACTGTACATCCTGAAAACATTCAAAGCCTTTTTAAGCTCATTTAACCTTTTAAGGTCAATTACTCCCTATTTACAACTGACAGTGTGTTTGAAATTACATCAAAATGATCCAACACAATTGTTAGATTGAAAGGCGGAAAACTTACCATAGGTACTCTGTACAAACCTATGACAGAGGATATGGCAATAGAACGTGTAGAGGAAGAATCACCCACAATCCCTATGACTGGAGGGGTTCCAACGCAGGTCTCGTCTAATATAAATTGCTCTTCTTGACCACTGACTAAGGATAATGCTGCACGGAATCCAATCCCTAGTTTGACACAGTTATCGTAAAGACTGTATCCCAGAGTCACATTAGGTAGCAGGTTGGAGTTTCTGTTTATCTCATCAATAGCAAAGGCCATGGTCTGGGCCTGCCTGAATCCTAGAATATCAAAACTAACACAAAAAGTACTGCTGTTCAGTATTGATGAATACAACATACAGTAAATGTAACAATATGAACATGTTGCAAAATTACAGATTTTACAATTAAGACAGCTGAATAACAACAATTACTGAATTGAAGGGTGCAAATAACTAAAATATTTAAAATGGCATACATACAAAATGAAGTTATTTCACAGTAATTGCTTCTCATTAGAAATGCATTCAGGCAATAGAGTAGATTTTGCCCAGTTTCTTCCTTTGCTGCTTCCCTGATAAACTCACCCGTGGCAGGTAGGCTGTTGTGGCTCTGAGGTAAAGGAAAGGTCGGGAAAGAGAGAAAAAAAGTGGATCTCAAACAGCCCACCTAGAACCACATCTCCAGCCTTGTGCAGCCCATTTAGATTAAACTGTCCCTGTAACAGGCAGGACGAGGAATAAAAAGGGGAGGACACAGCACCAGAGAAGTAGGAATACAACAACATGGAATCCATAAGCAAGAGAAAGCTGGTCTCTAAATATGCCCACATGACTCCCCTTGTTACCCCCTTTCAGAGGCCAATTTGATATGTGTTAACCTCTTTTATTGACTTGCAGTATTGTTTAATCTTACGTACCACCCATTGGACTATTTCGGTATAAGCAAAAACAGGGGCAGGGCCTGTAATGATTTTAATTTGTCAATAATTTTGTCAGAATTAATTTCAGTATTTTTAATAACATCTCAGGCCATGCGAGCAAAATTTCCAACCCGAATTTCAGTTTTTGGATGATGAATGATGCACAGATTTGGGGAGTAACGGACTACATGTAACGGCGTTATGTAATTAGGATACATAAAAAAGTAACTGTATTCTGTTAAAAGAAAAAAAAGACGTAATCAGATTACCACTACATCTGGAAAAAAATGGGATTATTAGTTGGATTACAATTAGACTACATAATGATGCTAACACTTGCCATGCAATGCATGATGCACATGTGGCACACATTGCGACAGTCCATGACAAGTCTTTCACAGCGACGCTCTGCTCAGCGCTCTCAAGCGAAGCCATGTAGCTCATTATGGCCTCGAGCGCTAGGGAAACGGGACGTATGTGTTTAGTATCTATGATAGTTTTGAAGTTGATGACGTTCGAGTGTGAATACCATAACGTTATTTAGCTAAATAATCACATGGGCTTTTATTTCTGATATAACTGGACATGTTGTAGTACGAAGCCTCGTTTTGGTTCTGTGTGCCCTGTTAAAATTGAGACATTAATATAAACTCAACACTTCCTGTGTCCGTTTCAAATTAAAACTCCTCTAGCATAAATAGCTAAATAAGGCTTTTATTGTGAAACATTTGCACGGACTTGTCGTGGAAAACTCGTTGACTTGTGAGGTCCCCATAGAGACTTGAAATGTAGTTAATGCCACCTTGTGGAGCTTGTACATAAAAAATAAATTGCCTGAAACAACTGCAGTGACTGAAAAGGGTCACTAACACTTTAGATGACAACAAGGTATTAAAATAGCATGATTATATTAGGAAATTGTATCGGTAAATTTGGGTGACATATAACTGACTATAGCCTAAATTTGTTATAGTAAAAACTGTTTCTTTGTCACATTGTTCTGTTGAATAACAGAATTAAAAGTTATCTTATTGATAATTATTTTTTCTTGTTTTTATTTACATTTGTATTGAGGTAATCCAAAAGTCATGTAAAGTAATCAAGTTACATTACTTTAATATTGTGGTACTTGGATTACGTTACTGACTACATTTTTAACAGGTAATTAGTAACTGTATCGGAATACATTTTTAAAGTAAACCTCCCAACCTTGATGATGCATAATGGTGGTGCATCAATGGTGCATTGTGGAATATGAATTACAATCATATTTTGTGTTTATCATCATATATATTTTTAGTCACAAATAATTTTACCTATGATGTGTAAGTTATGTTGTTAAGTAGATAGACCATCCAGTAAAGCATCTTGCATTGTTGTAAAATACAAGTTTTCTTCAGATATGCGCTGCAGTCTAAAAGCCAACCAAAGCAGCCACTTTGTGCTGAGTATATTTCCAAATTCAAACTAAACTTGCCAATTTGAACTCACAAAATGTACTCTGAGTCTGTGGCTTTCACTATCAAACATCTACAAAGTCTTATTAAGTGTCCACTAGATGGTAGCAACATACTAATACAATTTGGAATTCATACATCTTCCTTTCACTGCACTACTTTACACAGCTATAATGAGTTATACATGGCATCTGAAAAAATCAGAAGTAAAGTTTTTGGATTCAGAGTTCCAGAAGATTTTGTCTTCATCAACTGTGAGTTCTTCACCCTTGAAGGCTGACCTCCTGACCTCACCCACAACCCTTAACTGTAGCTCTTCCATCAGGGATTTTATGATGGAGTTTGGTCTTGTTGATGAACGTAAGTTAAAATGACTTAATTTTGTGACAATAAAGGCATCCTGGTAAACATGTCCATTGACTTTGATTTAAAAATAATAATAATTTTCTAAAGTTGGGTCTAAAAACTGCCCTGATGGAATTATTTCTATTTTTCTGTACATTTTTATTTTATTTGTTCATTTATTTGTTTGTTTGTTTGTTTGTTTGCTTTGATATGATAATGTCCAAAGGGCATTGATGCTTAGATTCTCAACTGAATCCCAGAAAAGCACAACTGGAATTCATATTTGCAGTTGATGTCATCACCCTTGAACCAAATTTAGTAATCATTAAAATTATTATGTTTTTAAATTTAGATTTGATGTATTTTCCATTGTGCTACCAGTTGAAAAGAAAAAAAGTTGGTGCTGCTGCCAATTCTGTTTTCTAATATTTGATTAGAAAGTCACATGCTTAAGTTCATTTAGAATTCTACGGTCACCTTCACCATGATGTGGAATTGTAGAATTGTCCATGCAGTTATAAATGTATTGTTTGTTTGATCTTTCAAATCCCGGAGAATGTCAAAATTAATCATCAGACAAAAACAGCATTATTAATGTAAAATCTTTAATCCACGTTTTTTGCAAAAATTATAATTTTGTAGTTCCTCGAGCCATGATGGCTTTCTTTGTGTTCTTCTCTGGTCGCATCAGTATAATGTAACATTTGGGTCCAAACAGTGCCACCAAGAGGCCAAAACTGGAGGCCAGGATGGCAAATACCTCCACCGCATCTGCGTATTTTCCTGGTGAGTTAACATAAGCAGGGACAAAGGCCACCCACACAGCACAGAAGATCAGCATGCTGAAAGTGATGAGTTTGGCCTCATTAAAGTTGTCTGGAAGATTCCTTGCCAGAAATGCTAACAGGAAGCTAAGGATAGCTAATAAGCCAATGTAACCCATTAGCACTGCAAAACCAACTGTCGACCCAACTACACACTCATAAACTATCTTGTCATTGTGATACTGAGTGTTTTTATGAGGCTCTGGTGAAGCAGATACAATCCAAGCAGTGCAGATTGCTGCTTGAATGCAAGTGAGAGCTAAAACTGTTCCTCTTTGCTGCACAGCACCAAACCACTTGAGGTTGGCTCCACCTCCTGGCTTGGAGGCCTTGAACACAGCCAGAACCACCATGGTTTTAACTAAAATACATGAGACAGAAAGCACAAAGCTAATCCCAAATGCTGCATGTCTTAGCTGGCATGTCCACAGTCTAGGATAGCCAATAAACAGCAGTGAGCACAGGAAACAAAGCTTAAGTGACACCAAGAGGAGGAAACTCAGTTCTGAATTGTTGGCACGTACAATGGGTGTACTACGATGATAGGTGAAGATGCCCAGGACAACAGCACAGATAAATGTGCCCAGTAATGAGGTGACTGTCAAGCAGATACCCAGAGGCTCATGGTAGGAGAGGAACTCTGTTTTCTTCGGAACACAGTGGTCACGCTGGGGGCTGGACCATAAATCCTCAGGACAACTGGTGCACTCCATGGAGTCTGACATAAAGGGGAAAATGGTGAGATATTCATCCATAAAGTAAAGAAAATAAATAAAAATGAGCACCCACCAGTTTTATTGCTGATCTTTCCCTCAGAACAAGGGATGCAATCAAAACAGCACACAGGTTCCCCTTTCTTTCTGGCCATGCGGGTACCTGGAGGACAGCTTTCACTGCACACTGATCGAGGTGGCTGCAGGGAAAAGTAAATTCTTCACGTCATATTGTTAAACACTGCAGATATACTGTGTGCAGTCCAAGGAAAGGAGACATGTCAGAAAAAGCAGAAATAACCTTGTTCGATTCAAAGTTCCAGAAGATTTTTTCTTCAAGAATTGTGAGCTCTTCAGTTTTGAAGGCTGACCTCTTAACCTCACCCACATTCTGAACTTTAGTTCTTCCATCAGGGAGCCACAGCCAGTTCATGACATCATAAATCGGTAATGCATCACCATTGTCATCAAATGATACTTCATCGCCAAATGCTGTAGTGTAGTTGACCTTTTGCAAATAATGGACAAGCTACAAAAAGATGATAGAAATAATGAAGAAAATTAGACAAGGACATTAACAGTCCCCCTCCGAACAGAGGTTTCTTACCGTTCAAATTCTCTGCAACAAAATCATGACATTTTAATTTATGTCTTAATAGTTTAATATCATTAGTCGGTCATCATATTCACAAAACAAATAGGGAACGTGTTAAATTATGCAACCTCTAGTATTAAATGTAAAATAAAATGAACATATTACTTTTGAAAGTATATCAAAAGGTGCACCAATGTCAGTATGACACAATGTGTCTTTTTTGACAATATTCTATACTACTATTCTATATACTATAATTTTCAAAACTACATTCAGTATGTACCTCAAGGTGAAGCAGCTTTTTTGAAAACATAAACAGGTGGAGTGTAAACTGATATCACACCTGCCATGGCTCCAGTGTTTGCAAAGTGGCACAGCTGTGCCCACTGAAAGGCCCTTTCCCTGGCTCACACTGCAGCATGTCATCAAGGGCATAGGCCAGAGCATACACAGCCTTGTACACATTATACTCTGGCCTGAGGTTAGAAAGATCCAAAAACTCAGTCTCCACCCTTTCAATATCTTCTTGTCCAGTGCATAGTGCTCCACTAGCTTCCACCCAACCTTCTGGGTCAAATTTACATTGAAATGTATATTCCCAAAACTGTCTCACCTGAAATATATTGAAGTAACAATTAATAGAAATAACATTATAGTATTCTTGCAATTTTAGATCAAGTTGTAAGACTGAACTCTTACCATGCTATTTCCATAGTTGCCATTGTCATTTATGTCGGGATGTATTTGTAAGAGAAATTCCCTGAGCCCTGTTATTTCTCCTCGACGGATGGCGATACCCAATGTGCCACTCAGGTATGGCATTAGACGGGGTGTCTGAAGCACAGTAGCTGTTGTCAAAGCTTCACTGGCTATCCACTGCTGGCCTGTCACATTCTGCCTCATCACCTGTGTAAGGCATTATAGAAAATGTATGTTTCAGATCTCTGTTGAAAAAGTACAGTGCGCTTTGTAGCAAATATTGTTTAGTCTATTATGCAGGCACGTAAGCGTAGATGTTAAAAATACTATAAATTTAACAATAGGGTCTGCATATGGTATTATAAGTTTAAATGACATTTGCATATTTTGGTTTGATTGAAAGTGATGATTCACAAAAAAATGGAGAATTCATTTGGGTTAGACAAACAAATGATAATAATAGAAGAAAAAAAAGAAAACAAGAAATGTCATCATGGTAGGTTTCTGACAATCATGGATTTCTAACCTATATTACATCTAAATTCCAACCTCTTCCATTAGATGCATCATGTGGATTTCGTGTGCAAACACCATGACAACACGAGCTGTTGATGTCTTTATCTTATTCACAATCCTCCGTAGTTCACTTGCGTCACTGTCCCAGGGTAAAACCTCTAAGTAGGCCAGACAACCTCCACCAGACTGAACCAGGTCAAATTGGAAGGACTGGGCAACATGGTGTCCATAGTCATCATCACTGACCAGCAGGCCGACCCAAGTCCAGCCAAAGTGCTTCAGAATCTGAATCATCGCACGCACCTAAGTGGATATATTGGTTTGAAGGGATTATTGCACAGACAAATATATTATTCCAATTGGATGTGCAACCTACCTTAATTTATATACATTACATATTCAAATGTGTTTTACAATTGATAATAATATTAGTTTGAAGGGATAAGTTCATAGACTACTAAATTATCTTTAAGCGACATATAAAATGAACTTTAATCAGAGTAACTTTTAAAGATTGTACTATAAATTTACACTGGAATTAGGGTTAAGAATTGTTAAGAATTCCGAAAATGATTGTCTCATTAAGACCATACTCTAATTTTGCAACTTAAGTTTCACCTGAAATGCATCACTTGGGATTGTTCGAAAAAAGGATGGAAACCGTTGCCGATCACTCAGACAGGAACATGTGGCAAAATAACTCACCTATGAAGAAACAAATGTACACAACTAATCTCAGAGTCAACTCAGACCCAGTCAAAATACCTCATATTACTTACTGAAATAGTCATATTTCAACAATGTTAAAGATGAAGATAATTTTATAATGTACACTTAAAATACAACAGAACAGGATATCAAAGACAGGAAACTTACAATGGGCATTTTGTATAAACCAAGTACATTGGCCATGGCAATAGAAAATGTTGAATAGTGATCACCCACAATCCCCAGGACTGGAGGGCTCCCTAAACAGTTCTCTTGAAGCAGAAACTGCTCCTCTCGGCCACTTGCCAGTGATAAAGCACCACTGAATCCAACAACAAGTGCTCCACAATTATCGTAAAGACTGTATCCCAGAGTCACATTAGGTAGCAGATTGGAGTTGTTGTTGATCTCATCGATAGCAAAGGCCATGGTCATGGCATGTCTGAACCCTAGAGTATCAAAACTAACACACAAAATATCACTTATAACCAGCAAAGGTAAAATGGCACTGTGAGAATACTGTAAGAGTTTGTGTGTGTGTATATACATATATATATATATATATATATATATATATATATATATATATATATATATATATGCTGTATATGTGTCAAACTTACCCTTGGCAGCTGGGCTGTTGTGGCTCTGTGGTAAATGTCAGCTCAGGGAAGACAGAGGTGTAGTGGACCTCAAACAGCCCACCTAGAACCACATCACCAGGCTTGCGCATTTCATTAAGATCAAACTTTCTTTGTAAATTGCAAGATAAGGATAAAGGGGATGCAGAGCATGAAGAGGGGAACAAGAAGAAGAGAAAGATAAGGTAAATGCACAAGAAGAAAAATGAGTCAAGAAAAGCTCCCATAACTGCCCTCCTCCTCCTTTTACAACCGTTCATCATACATAGTTACTTCAATTTATATGCAGGGCTATGTCATCCTCTTTGCATGCTTTCCGTCATTGTTTACTCTTTTGCATCCCCCATGAGGCTATGGGGGCAGAAGATGATATACACACAAATGTTTGTCATTATAACTGAAAAAATAAATAAATAAAAAAAAAATAAAGTTCTATGTCATATCAGGAACTATTTCAAACTAATAAAATAGAGGAAACATATTTCATATTTTGTGCAGCAGCTCAATGTCAATCTTCCTTTGTTCTTATACTGACAAATTGAAGTTCATCTTGTTTGATTGTTTGTCTACCATCAGTGGCGTCATTAAGCCTATTTTAGGGGGGCTAAAGCCCCCCTAAAATATTCTTAAGCCCCCTAAATAATTTGGTGGTTTTATTAAAAAAATATATTTATTTATTTATTTATTTATTTATGTTACAAAAAAGTTCCAACTAATTCAATATAAAGTGGCCAGAATATGAGTTTAAATAAATAATTGCATAACCTGTCATTATTCACTTAAATATGATCATAAATCTGTCAGTTTCTCTGTACTTCATAATGTAAGGTAAAGAGAGCCCCTTCAGTGCGTCATTATCCAATCCATTCCACTTGTTCATATAAAGAACGCCCACATCACTTAAAAGCCAGTCCACGTTTTCCCTGAGACATTGCTTACACTCGGTACCTGCAGCTTGTGTGTACCTTGAAGGACACAGAGCCGACAAGAACAGCATGAGGAGAAGAATGTGAATTCCAGCTCTAAAGAAATGTTGCTACTTAGCTAGCTAGTTAGTCTGAAATGCATTGTGAAGGCCCTGCAGGTTGTTTATAGAGTTAAGTGTGCACTCTTTTTACCATATACTATCTTTGGGGTGACTTCCTTCCGCAGCTGTATTTCTCACTTCACACATGGATGCACACTGTGAAACAGGAGCTGAGCTCATTCACATATGATTATCATCAGTGGTTAATAATAACACTACTACTACTACTACTACTACTACTACTACTACTACTACTAATAATAATAATAATAATAATAATAATAATAATAATAATACACTAATGATAATCACTCCACCACCCCTATTGACCTGTAGGAGTCAGGGCAGAGGAGTGCAGGGAGTGAGAGGGGAAAGGCCTCTGCTGGAAAGGTGAGTCTAAAGGGTTTCACAGGATAGAGTCATTTGTGATGCAGACAGTCTTGGAATTTTACGGAGCTCAATATGAACATGAAATATGAAACATTTCAGTCAAGGTGCACCATATAAGACTTATTTAACTTGAGCTTGAGTAATGATTAGAAAGTGGAGAAAGTCAAGATATATAAAAAACTAATTAGCCTGACCCAAATATTTAGTTAAGAGTATCTTAATATTACTTTAATTCAAGTAATTTAGTATTTTATTTTTTTAATTTCTCAGTCTTTGTTAGCTGTTTGTGAAATTTTGATCACTTTTTGAGCACTACGTTTGCTCATATCCTGTGCCTCTCTTGGGGGCTAAGCCTCCCCTGTACTGTACTAAACCTAGTGACGCCCCTGTCTACCATAGTCTGACTATACCTCTTGGTAATGCCTTAAGGCATGATCTTACTGTACTTCAACCATGTATTAGCCAGGAATAGTGTTCTTCCAGCAATAAAGTAATTCTTATATGGCACCATGTGGTGTCAATATGGTGTTTTCAAGAGCTTAAGCAAGATGAGTTAACTTCATGTTATAAGTTTCAGTCAGTGTAAAATCTTACTAAACTGGAGATATGGTGTACCCAAATTGGCTTACTTATGTCATAATTGCATTGTGGAACCCTAAAGGGACACGTTAACCAGATGTATGATGCTTGCAGGTAAGTGGGCTGGGAGCAGGACGAGGCAGAGTAGCAGATCTCAGGCAGATGGCCTGGGGGCAGTGCAACAGCTGAGAAGGAATCCACAGGCAAATTAACAGGGGGCAAGACCAGGGCTGATCAGGAGGAAGGGCCAAAGTATGGAAGAGATTTAGGCAAAGGCCTGGGTGCAAACGATGCATGGAGAGCCACTCTGGAGTCCTGTGACCTAAACTGAACCACTCTGGAGGATTAGCATTAGGTCAATCAGACAGGCTGAGCTGCTCCTGAGGAAGGGCAGGAGGCATAAAGAGCTGCTCTGGAGGATGACCAGACCTGCAGAGTCACTCTGGAGGACTACCCGGAGGCTGGTGGTGTTGACAAGATGGTGAGCTGGTGGAGTCAGGGAAGCAGCTGACAGTGGCAACTCTGGAACTGACAACTGCTGCAGCTCAGGAACATGGGCCTGCTGCCTCTCAGTGGGGGCAGGGATCAGCTGAACCACCAATTTGATACCAGGAGCTGATTTTGGCCACAGCGGCAACTGGGGACCGGGAGCAGGTTTTCACCTAGAATCTTCCCTCCAGATGTTGCGATGTGCAGCCTCGTGGAAGCAAGGGCACAATTATGGTTACATCATCATTTCACATGGGCATATCTATTTTCATACCTGCAGGGGGCATACTTGAGTCTGGAGAAGCCCAAGACGCAAACTACCACAGCATTAGAGAGTGGGAGTTTATATGCTGAAGAGGTGATGAGCTGATAGATGGCAGGTGTGTAGGTGAACACAGATCCAGGAGCTAGGACAGTGATTGGCAAGACAGGAACAACACACACACAAATGCAGAGAGACTAACACGGTACCAGTGGGAAACGAAGAAAAACAGGGGAGCTATATTCTGACACAGCCGAACTACTACACCCCATTCACACCTGGAATTAAAATGGAATCTGTGTACAAATATGCTATCTGGATTATGAACAATCCATTCTTACCTGTGCTTTTACATTTGGTATTGGTATCCATTACTTTGCTCATTCAGATGAGCCTCACAGATGCTAGAACTCACAGTGATACGTAGGTTCTCAATCTGGAAACAAGAAATACAAAATTGCATTATATGGAGTTGATATTGTGCTGTTTTCTCCAAAATCCAACAACTCTATTCATAGTATCATAAAGACTGCCCAGCATTTTAGCAGCTCTTCAAGTCATGTTTTTATTTTTGACTGGTACTATGGTGTGCCCAAGCTTTCAGTGGATTGTTTGTTGTAGGTAATCATTGCTATTAATGTTAGACTTGTTTAAATTACATATGAAAGTATTTTTAAAAGCATATTCTGATTCTCCCCATTGCGCTTTCTCTTATTTGGAATGCAAATTGAAATAGCCCTTGTAGGGCACCTGTTTTAACAACATACATGGTATTGTCTGTTTACTTTCACCTTTCTTACTCCGATGGAAACTGAGGAAAGGCCTTTTACAGTGTTAAATCCCACGATATGTGATCAGAAATAAAATGGGCAATAATCAGACTCTGTTTGACACAAATGCTTGTTTATTGCTTCCACTTTCTTACGAATTTATTCTTGACAGACTAAAACATTTTTGAAGTTTAAAAGCAGATTACATATTTGTTATATATTGGCCATTTCAATTGCAAATCACAACTCAGTGAACGCAAAATACATATTGGTTAAGACAAGCTGATCATGTTACTATACATAAATGTGTTTTCTATGACTTGCTTGTACCTCGACCCATGATTGCTTTTTTTGTGTTCCTCTCTGGTCTCAACAGGATTATGAAACATTTGGGTCCAAAGAGTGCCACCAAGAGGCCAAAACTGGAGGCCAGGATGGCAAATACCTCCACTGCGTCTGCATATTTGCCTGGTGAGTTGACATAAGCGGGGACAAAGGCCACCCACACAGCGCAGAAGATCAGCATGCTGAAAGTGATGAGTTTGGCCTCATTAAAATTGTCTGGAAGGTTTCTTGCCAGAAATGCTAACAGGAAGCTAAGGGTAGCCAGTAGGCCAATGTAACCCAGTAACACTGCAAAACCAACTGTGGATCCAACTACACACTCATAAACTATCTTGTCATTGTGGTATTGAGTGTTTTTATGAGGAGTTGGTGAGGCAGAGACAAGCCAAGCAGTGCAGATAGCTGCCTGGATAGAAGTAAGAACCATAACTGTCCCTCTCTGCTGCATTGCACCAAACCACTTCAGACTGTCTCCCCCTCCTGGCTTGGAGGCCTTGAACACAGCAAGAACCACCATTGTTTTTACCAAAATACACGAGACAGAAAGCACAAAGCTGATCCCAAATGCTGCATGTCTTAACTGGCATGTCCACAGTCTGGGGTGGCCAATAAACAGCAGTGAACACAGGAAACATAACTTGAGTGACACCAAAAGCAGGAAACTCAGTTCTGAATTGTTGGCGCGTACGATTGGTGTACTACGATGATAGGTGAAGATGGCCAGAACAACAGTACAGACAAATGTGCCAAGCAAGGAGGTGGTTGTCAAACAGATACCTAAAGGCTCATGGTAGGAGAGAAACTCTGTTTTCTTAGGCACACAGTGGTCACGTTGGGGGCTGGACCAGAAGTCCTCAGGACAACTGGTGCACTCCATGGAGTCTGACAAAATGGGAAATGTGGTGAGATAAATTGTTGCTGTAGCAGGGCACTTAGAGTTGACATCCTCTGCAATATTCGTATATGCTCAAATGCCCCCAATATCTGGACTTCATACATTCAACAACACATTGATTTCAGTTTAAATGATTATTGGTATGATTGTATTTTATCATTCTTTAACTATGGTATAACTTACAATTAAAGAGGAAAAAGTAAAAGTCGAAGCAGGGCAATGTAATACAATACACAATTAAACATTATTGTAAATAATAATTAAAAAATTCACTTCAACTTGACTTCATGGTTACAGCCTTGTGCAGTATATATACAGTATATCATTCCGTAAAGTAAGATAAAATATTGAAGCTTGAACACCAACCAGTCTTATTGCTGATCTTTCCCTCAGAACAAGGGATGCAATCAAAACAGCACACAGGTTCCCCCTTTTTTCTGGCCATGCGGGTACCTGGAGGACAGCTCTCACTGCATACTGACCGGGGTGGCTATAGAGAGAAAACTTAATCCGTAACTCTATATTATTATACACTGCTAAGATTCACAGTCCAAAAAGAAGAGGTGTCAGAAAAAGCAGAAATAACCTTGTTTGATTCAAAGTTCCAAAAGATTTTATCTTCATCAATTGTGAGTTCTTCACCTTTGAAGGCCGACCTCTTGACCTCACCAACATTCTGAACTTTAGTTCTTCCATCTGGGAGCCACAGCCAGTTCATGACATCATAGATCGGTAAGGCATCACCATTCTCATCAAATGAGACTTCATCACCAAATGGTGTGGTGAAGTTCACCTTTTGCAAATAATGTACAAGCTACAAATGGATAATAGACATAAAAATGACTGAAGGTTAAGATGTTTGAATAACTCTTACTGAATGAAAAATGGCTTATCTAACTGTAAAAGGATACATCATTACTTTTGTATCTTTCTAATGTCTTTTTAACTATTGAACCCTCACGATAATCAGGCTGTCATCAAACTAGTTAATTAGCATTGGCCTGTCATCAATTTAGAATGCACTTCAGGTGTAGTACCTATCTTAAAACATAAACAGGTGGAGTGTAAAGTGATATCACACCTGCCATGGCTCCAGTGTTTGCAAAGTGGCACAGCTGTGCCCACTGAAAGGACCTCTCCCTGGCTCACACTGCAGCATGTCATCAAGGGCATAGGCCAGAGCATACACAGCCTTGTACACATTGTACTCAGGCCTGAGGTTAGAAAGATCCAAAAACTCACTGTCCACACTTTCAATATGTTCCCGTCCAGTGCAGAGTGCTCCCCCAGCTTCCGCCCAACCTGCTGGATTAAATCTACACTGAAATGTAGATTCCCAAAACTGTCTAACCTGAAATAAAAGTGTATTATAAAGTTAATATCGACAGAAATTTACAATTTATTTATTTATTATTCTTACTATTATTGTGGTTGTTTTTTAAAGACCAGATTTCAAATCAAATACCTACCATGTCATTTCCATAAATGTTTTTATTTTGGTCAGGGCGCATTTGTAAAATGAATTCCCGAAATCCTGGAATTTCTCCTCGGCGGATGGCGATGCCCAGTGTGCCACTCAGGTACGGCATGAGACGAGGTGTCTGGTACACAGTAGCTGTTGTCCAAGCTTCACTTGCTATCCACTGCTGGCCTGTCAAATTTTGCCTCACCACCTGTGTATAACATTATATTAAAAATAGGTTTGTCTACTTAAATTCCCCATGACTCATGTCACTTAAGCACAAGTGTAAAACATCATGGATTTCTAAATCACAATACATTTAAATGTCTTCTTCCATTAGTTAATTGAAGTGGTTCTCATGTGCAAACATGACCACATGAGCTGTTGATGTCTTTCTCAAATTTACAATCCTCTAATTCACTGCTCACTGCTGTATTATTCGGTTAAATCTACTTCACAGGGCAATATGTTGCTGTAACTTAAAATTTTCAGTTTGAGAAATATATGATGTCATAATTAAGTTCTAATTCAAGCCCAACCTCTTCCATTAGATTAATCAAGAGGCTCTCATGTGCAAACACCATGACTACACGAGCTGTAGATTTCTTCATCACATCTACAATCCTCTTGAGTTCACTTGGGTCACTGTCCCAAGTCAAAACCTCTAAGTAGGCCAGACATCCGCCACCAGTCTGAACCAGGTCAGATTGGAAGGATTGGGCAACGTGGAGTCCATAGTCATCATTACTGACCAGCAGGCCGACCCAAGTCCAGCCAAAGTGCTTCAGAATCTGAATCATCGCACGCACCTAAGTGGATATATTCGTGTGAAGGGATTAGTGTTAAAGACAGCCATACCATTAACTTCAGCTTCCATTAATTGCATTATTTACAATAGAAATACAGTTAATTAATCCCGTAAAGTAAAAAGAAAAGATTTGTGTCATAAGGGACAATTTCTTCAACCTTGCTGTACTGCCTGAAACAGACAAAATTCGATGCTCTCAACTTGGTAATAGTGTTTCACCTGGAACGCGTCACTTGGGATTGTTCTAAAGAAGGATGGAAACTGCTGCCGATCACTCAAACAGGAACATGTGGCAAAATAACTCACCTATAAAGAAACATACAGTATAAGCCCAAGGTAACGATCACATTGTCAAAACATTTTTATAGTTCAATGTGTCAGTTTTAGAGATGGTATTAATTTAGATACAGTACATAAATGTACATTTTGTTTTGACAAAAGGTATAAGATTGGAAACTTACAATGGGCATTTTGTATAAACCTAGCACACTGGAGATGGCAATAGAAGATGTTGAGAATGAATCACCCACAATCCCCAGGACTGGAGGGCTCCCTACGCAGTTCTGCTGAAGCAGAAACTGCTCCTCTCGACCGCTTGCCAGTGATAATGCACCACTGAATCCAATAACAAGTGCACCACAATTGTCATAAAGACTGTATCCCAGAGTCACATTAGGTAGCAGATTGGAGTTGTTGTTGATCTCATTAATAGCAAAGGCCATGCTCATGGCTTGCCTGAACCCTAGAGTGTCAAAGCTAACACACAAAGTATCACTATTAACTAAAATGTAATATGGCTCTATGAGAACTGGCTACATATACACAAAAGACTTTACAACATATGACACAGTTGCAAAAAAAAAAAAAAACATCTTTACAATTGTAATTAAATATTACAAAAGCATAATTTAAACTCATGGAAAGCGAAATTACTCATCTTTCATAAGCATTTAAGCACAAATAAATTTTCATCCTTTCAATGAATAGTCTATACTGAAGGATAATACTGAATGATGAGACGGCACAATTTGCACAGATACGCTATCTGCGGTGTAGCCTATGTGTGTGACTCTTACCCTTTGCAGCTTGGCTGTTGTGGCTCCATGGTAAATGTCTGCTCAGGGAAGACAGAACTGTAGTGGACCTCAAACAGCCCACCTATAACCACATCGCCAGGCTTGTGCATTTCATTAAGGTGAAACTTTTTCTGTAATTTACAAGATGAAGGAAAAGTGGAAGATGCAGAGTATAAAGGGGTGAAATAGAAAAAGGACAAGATAAGGCTAACGCGCAAAAGGAAATATATGTCAATTAAAGCTTCCATAACTGCCCTCCTCCCTTCACAACTGTTTCTATTGTTCATGTGAGGTTACTTAATTTTATATGCAGGGCTATGTCAATCCATTTGCATGCTTTCCGTCATTGTTTATATAATTCGCAACACCCTTCAGGCCATGAGCTGGGGGTAGGACTAAAAACACATATACTTAATTAATTAAGTTAATACAACATAGAAAAGTCAAGGTTCAGTGCTATGCCTTATCAAGTGTTTTATCAAATATGTATCACAAACAACATTATTTTGTCAAACACTTGCTGAAATAGCATTTAACACTTGGATTTTGACCTCTTTTTCATGTTCTTAAGGAAATTTAACCCCATGTTATAAATAATTTAAATACATATTTGGAATACCTGGGGGTTATAATCAACTACATAACATATAATTGATCCAGAGTCTATTATTATATATTTTTTGTTAATAGTTTGGTAGGTTGACAATGTTTTTTTTGTAGTGATTAAAGATTATTATTTATGTTTGAACTATGGATGGTTTTATTCTGATGTATAGTTTCAGCTGGGCAATTGGTTCACCTCTAATGACCTGAAGGGTACCTCCATGACAAGGTCAAACCGAAACACAGGAAGTACCTGCACTTTAACAGATGTGTGGTAGTGGTGCCCTAACCGCTGTGGAACAGACCATGAATAGTGGGGGGCCAACCAAATTTTACTGAATATGATCAGGCAAAAGGAAGGCAATAACACGTTAATAATTTGTTTCACAATTTCACAAAGACTTTTTATTGTTTCCAGTTTCTTCTGAATTTATTCTTTACTTTGTATTTATTTCTGAAGTAAAATAGCATGTCACTTACTTGTTATATATTTACCATTCCAAGGGCATATCACAAATGAATAATTGCTTATTGGTTTAGACCAGGGGTCTGCAACCTGCGGCTCTGGAGCCACATGCGGCTCTTTTGCCCCTCTGCAGTGGCTCCCTCTGGCTTTGACATTTTACATGGAAATTAATAATATATTTTATTTATCATCGTCACTCTTTTAGGCCTACAGTGCTTCTTACATTCTCTGACAGTAAAAATGCATAGCCTACACATAGAATTGTATGTGTTCTATAAAGTTGTGATTAATTGAATGATCCTGAGTTAATATCATTGTGTTTCATGCTCAAGCAGGAGGGTTGATTGCTGTAAGAATTAACTCCCACTGAAATGGACCAAAATAGAATGTAAACTGTTTTTTTTAGCCTTTTTACAGTTTTACTGTTTTTAAATCTAGGCTGCTGCTATGTGTTTTATTTATTATCAAATGAGGCTACTTTTTATTTTGTACATTTTCACAAACACAGGGAGGACACAGGTAGTCTGCATATATCGTTCTGTATTGCTACTCTATTTCTATTTATTGTAGACTCATTCTTTTGTTTCATAGATGCACCAAAACATGGCAGCATTAAAAAGGATATGCAAAGTTCAAGTTCCTTATACTGTAAGCGTCAGTCGCCCACTGCAGAGTTGCCACATCATGTCAAAATATAAATGAATGCTCATTTAGGCCTATTAATAATCTTGATAGGCTTAGACTTTCTAGGCTGCGTTACCTTCATTATTAGACACAAATATGTTTTGCGGCTCCAGACAGATTTTTTGGTGAGGGGCGGGGGCAACAACGGCTCTTTTGATAGTAAAGGTTGCTGACCCCTGGTTTAGACTAGACTATGAAGTTGTCATACCACGACCCATGATTGCTTTCTTTGTGTTCATCTCTGGTCGAAATAGGATTATGAAACATTTGGGTCCAAAGAGTGCCACCAAGAGGCCAAAACTAGAGGCCAAGATGGCAAATACCTCCACCGCATCTGCATATTTGCCTGGTGAGTTGACATAGGCAGGGACAAAGGCCACCCACACAGCACAGAAGATCAGCATGCTGAAAGTGATGAGTTTGGCCTCATTAAAGTTGTCTGGGAGATTCCTTGCCAGAAATGCTAACAGGAAGCTGAGGATAGCCAGTAAGCCAATGTAACCCAGTAACACTGCAAAACCGACTGTGGACCCAACTACACACTCATAAACTATCTTGTCATTGTGGTATTGAGTGTTTTTATGAGGAGCTGGTGAGGCAGAGACAAGCCAAGCAGTGCAAATTGCTGCCTGGATAGAAGTAAGAACCATAACTGTCCCTCTCTGCTGCATTGCACCAAACCACTTCAGACTGTCTCCACCTCCTGGCTTGGAGGCCTTGAACACAGCAAGAACCACCATGGTTTTTACCAAAATACATGAGACACAAAGCACAAAGCTGATCCCAAATGCTGCATGTCTTAACTGGCATGTCCACAGTCTGGGGCGACCAATAAACAGCAGTGAACAGAGAAAGCATAGCTTAAGTGACACCAAAAGTAGGAAACTCAGTTCTGAATTGTTGGCCCGTACAATGGGTGTATGAAGATGATAAGTGAAGATGCCCAGGACAACAGCACAGACACATGTTCCCAGCAATGATGTGGTTGTCAAACAGATACCCAGCGGCTCATGGTAGGAGAGAAACTCTGTTTTCTTAGAAATGCACTGGTCACGTTGGGGGCCGGACCAGAAGTCCTCAGGACAACTGGTGCACTCCATGGAGTCTGGAAAAAAAGGGAAAGATGGTATTGTAGATCCTTACTGTAGTAAAGATACACGTTTATGTCCTCAGTAAAAATATATATATTTTAGCATAAACACCCACCAGTCTTATTGCTGATCTTTCCCTCAGAACAAGGGATGCAGTCAAAACAGCACATGGGTTCCCCCTTTTTCCTGGCAATGCGGGTACCTGGAGGACAGCTCTCACTGCACACTGATCGGGGTGGCTATAGGAAGGAAACTTAATCCGTTACTCTATATTATTATCTACAGTCCAAAAAAAGCATAGGTGTCTGAAATAGCAGAAATAACCTTGTTTGAGTCAAAGTTCCAGAAAATTTTATCTTCATCAATTGTGAGTTCTTCACCTTTGAAGGCCGACCTCTTGACCTCACCCACATTCTGAACTTTAGTTCTTCCATCTGGGAGCCACAGCCAGTTCATGACATCATAGATCGGTAAGGCATCACCATTCTCATCAAATGAGACTTCATCACCAAATGGTGTGGTGAAGTTCACCTGTTGCAAATAATTTACAAGCTATAGATGGATTATAAACATAAAAATAAACAGCAGCTGTCTTCAAACCATTAAAGGTGGAGTGTAAATTGATAACACACCTGCCATGGCTCCAGTGTTTGCACAGTTGAACAGCTATTTCCACTGAAATGCTGTCTCCCTGGCTTACACTGAAGTATGTCATCAAGTGCATATGCCAGAGCATACACAGCTTTATAAATATTATACTCAGGCCTGAGGTTAGAAACATCCAAAAACTCAGACTCCACACGTTCAATATCTTCCTGTCCAGTGCAGAGAGCACCCCCAGCTTCCACCCAGCTAGATTTATCAAATTTACATTGGAAAATGTATTCCCAAAAATGTCTCACCTGAAATAAATTAGTAATAACTCATTATTAACATGAATTACAATGCATTATTCTTGAAATTTTAGATAAGATTAGATTAAGATAAAACGTACCATGCTATTTCTATAGCTGCCACTTTGATTTTGGTCAGGACGTATTTGTAAGAGGAATTTCCTGAACCCTGGTATTTCACCTCGGCGGACAGCGATGCTCAGTGTGCCACTAAGGTATGGCATAAGACGGGGTGTCTGTAGCAGAGTAGCTGCTGTCCAAGCTTCACTTGCTATCCACTGCTGCCCTGTCACATTCTGCCTCACCACCTATATTGAGCATTGTATAAAGTATATGTTTTAGGTTTTCGTGGAAATGTGCTGTTGAAATTGTCATGCGTTTTTTGACAAATATTATTTTGCTTCCAACAACTAAGTATTAATAAAGTAAAAAGTGCAAGATGTCCAATTTAACATAAGTAACTTTAAATAGTATATGTATCGTCTACATATGTTCAAAAAGAAGTCCTCATGATGTAAGGTAAATAACCACTTCTATCTTTTCATACATAATAGGTGGTTTAAGCTTACAACACTATTTGTGAAGAATTAAAATAATTTATCATGATACATTTTTAAAATAATGGATTTCTATCCTCTTCCATTTCATGCAGATCTCATGTGCAAACATGACAACCTGATCTGTTGATTACTCTGTCAAATGTACAATTCCCTAAATCCAGGCTCACAGTAGTCTGTATTCGCTATGAATTCACAATACAATATGTTACCGTTACTAAATCTTTCAGTTTGACAAATAAAAGGTTGTATAATAACATTAAGTGATAATTAATGTCTATTTCAAGCCCAACCTCTTCCATGAGGTTAATTGAGTGACCCTCATGTGCAAACACCATGACAACACGAGCTGTAGATTTCTTCATTGTATCCACAATTCTCCTTAGTTTAACTGGTTCACTGTCCCTGGGCAAAACCTCTAAGTAAGCCAGACAACCTTCGCCAGAGTCTGCCAGGTCAGATATGAAGGACTGGGCAACATGGAATCCGTAGTCGTCATCACTGACAAGCAAGCCGACCCAAGTCCAGCCAAAGTGTTTCAGAATCTGAATCATAGCACGCACCTAAGTGAATACATTGTTGTAAAGGGATTAGTGCATAGACAAGTATATTTTCATAAAGTGACCTATAACACTAACTTTAATTAATGCAGCTGAAATTATTATTTAAATATGCTTCACAATGGAATCACAATTAATTAATGCTGTTAAGAGGAAAGTAAATGTTTGTGTCATGAGGGACAATTTCTACAAGCTTGCTGTACTGCCTGAAACAGAAAAGTGTGCAGGTCTCAAATTGGAAATAGTCATTCACCTGGAAAGCATCACTTGGGATTGTTCTAAAGAAGGATGGAAACCTTTTCCGATCACTCAGGCAGGAACATGTGGAAAAATAACTCACCTACAAAGTATTATATAGTTTACATGCAAGTTAACCATGTCACTTATAACAATAATATATCACTTTTTTTTAAATGGCATACATTCAAATGCAGTACAAAGAAGTCCAACAATACAAATGTAGGAGATAGAAAACTTACAATGGGCATTTTGTATAAACCTAGCACACTTGAGATGGCAATAGAAGATGTAGAGAATGAATCACCCACAATCCCCAGGACTGGAGGGCTCCCTAAACAGTCCTGCTGAAGCAGAAACTGCTCCTCTCTGCCACTTGCCAGTGATAATGCACCACTGAATCCAATAACAAGTGCACCACAATTGTCATAAAGACTGTATCCCAGAGTCACATTAGGTAGCAGATTGGAGTTGTTGTTGATCTCATTAATAGCAAAGGCCATGCTCATGGCTTGCCTGAACCCTAGAGTGTCAAAGCTAACACACAAAGTATCACTATTAACTAAAATGTAATATGGCTGTATGAGAACTGGCTACATATACAAAAGACTAAACCTATGTTTATTATACTTATTACGCATTTGCAATTATATACTTTTTTAATGGATGTAAAAACATAATTTTAAACTGTCACGAGAAGTTAAAATACTATTTTTTTATAAGCATTTGAACAAAAGTACATTTTCTATCTCACATAAGGTTGATGCTGTCTGCTGTGTTTGTGTATCTTACCCTTTGCAGCTGGCCTGTTGTGGCTCCACAGTAAATGTCTGCTCAGGAAAGACAGAGGTGTAGTGGACCTCAAACAGCCCACCTAGAACCACATCACCAGGCTTGTGCATTTCATTAAGATCAAACTTTCTCCATAATTTACAGGATGAGGGAAAAGAGGAATAGGCAGTGTATAAAGTTGAGAAGGAGAAAAAAAACAAGGTAAGGTATTCACACAAGATTAAATGTGTAATAAGAAAAGCTCCCATGACTTCCCCTTCTCCTTTCACAACTGTTTGTATTCTTCATACAGGCTCGCTTACATTTATATGCAGGGCTATGTCATCCCCTTTGCATGCTTTCTGTCATTGTTAAATCATTTTCACCATCCATCAGGCTAAGGCCTATAGGGGCAGGATAATACACAGACTTAATTGAGTTGATGCAACACACACACACACACACACACACACACAGAAGTTAACATTAAATATGAAATGCTATTCCAGCAAGAGTTTAAGCAAAGCACAAACCTCATTTTAGCCTTTTCTCAGGTAAGCATTTTTTTTTCTATTTATTTTACTTTATTTCTCTTGGTATGACACACCCCATACATTTCATTTATAAAAAATGATATTTGTGCCATATGGTTGTTGGGTAGTTTGACAATGTCTTTCTGCAATGACAAAATACATAGATAGTACTTTACCATGATTTAGCCAGAAAATGTGTTTTTCCGAAATTGAATTGATTTTTGTATCTTTTATGTGGTGTAGCTATGTATTACCACCAAGCTTAAGCAAAATAAATATTAAAATGTATTATACTTATTATTAGGACGTAATTATTAGAACTTATTATTTGATGTTAGAAGTTTAAAACACAAAATGTAAAACGTTATTTACTCCATGATAGAGCCAATTTACTCTCCAAGACAAACCTTAAATGATTTGGAATATGTGAAATAAAGCACTGCCTGTATTATTCTTCAAAATCCAAGGGAGTGTAGGTTTTTTTTTAGTAGAGAATATAGTCAATATGTTTGTTTCAATTTGATAAATCGGACCAAATGGCAAAAATGACAAAAATTCTTTATATGCAGATGACAATATGCTGTTGTTTAAAATCCCAAAACTCAAAATTGAGTTAAATTAAATATGAATATTTTCTTGAAAGAATAAGCTAGTTCTGTTCTGTTTTCACACAGGCCACACACCCTACTGGCCTCTTTGGGTATAGCACTCCTCCTATCATAGAAACATCCACTAAAAAGTTGCGTTTGGCACTAGCTAGCCAGTCAAGAATGGCTATCAAGTCTGTCTCTCACCATACATAAGGCAGTAAGGCCACTTTCCTATTTTTCTTCAGCAATGGCAAGTTTGTCCACTGATTTGATTTCTCCTCGAATAGAGTCAGAGCATCCAGAACTTTGTCAGGTCCACTCGTTCCCCAGCCTAAACTTATCCGTTTCGGGTGCCTCAGACAAGATCACGCAGAGGGCAGCAACCTAAAGATGCCACCCATTGTGGACTGCAGAGTGCTTCCCAAGATGTGATGCTTGCAGAGATACTTTGCTGTGATGTTCTGTAGAGATGAAATTGAGCCAGAGACTGAAATTCAAGAGGCACAAGCACTGCATGGTGACCATTGCCCCATCAGTGCATAAAAAAAGGACAAGAATTAATCAAGAAACTGTTTCACACATAGACTTTTTATTGTTTTTAGTTTCTTCTGATTTTTTTCTTTACAGTAAAAACATTTCTGAAGTTAAATAGCAGGTTTCCTATTTGACAAATATTGGCAGTTTCAAAAGTGTTTCACTGCTGACTGAATTGAAAATAGATATCGGTTTCAACTAGTTGAACATTTTATTGTAAAATGTTTCTTATGACTTTGTGGTACCTCGACTCATGATTGCTTTCTTTGTGTTCATCTCTGGTCTCAACAGGATTATAAAGCATTTGGGTCCAAAGAGTGCCACCAAGAGGCCAAAACTAGAGGCCAAGATGGCAAATACCTCCACTGCGTCTGCATATTTGCCTGGTGAGTTGACATAGGCAGGGACAAAGGCCACCCACACAGCACAGAAGATCAGCATGCTGAAAGTGATGAGTTTGGCCTCATTAAAGTTGTCTGGGAGATTCCTTGCCAGAAATGCTAACAGGAAGCTAAGGGTAGCCAGTAAGCCAATGTAGCCCAGTAACACTGCAAAACCAACTGTGGACCCAACTACACACTCATAAACTATCTTGTCATTGTGGTATTGAGTGTTTTTATGAGGAGCTGGTGAGGCAGAGACAAGCCAAGCAGTGCAAATTGCTGCCTGGATAGAAGTAAGAACCATAACAGTCCCTCTCTGCTGCATTGCACCAAACCACTTCAGACTGTCTCCCCCTCCTGGCTTGGAGGCCTTGAACACAGCCAGAACCACCATGGTTTTTACCAAAATACATGAGACACAAAGCACAAAGCTGATCCCAAATGCTGCATGTCTCAATTGGCATGTCCACAGCCTGGGGCGACCAATAAACAGCAGTGAACAGAGAAAGCATAGCTTAAGTGACACCAGGAGTAGGAAACTCAATTCTGAATTGTTGGCACGTACTATAGGTGTACTACGATGATAGGTAAAGATGCCCAGGACAACAGCACAAATAAATGCGCCCAGCAATGATGTGGTTGTCAAACAGATACCCAGAGGCTCATGGTAAGAGAGAAACTCTGTTTTCTTCGGAACACAGTGGTCACGTTGGGGGCTGGACCAGAAATCCTCTGGACAACTGGTGCACTCCATGGAGTCTGGGGCGCAGGTGAGAAAGATCCTTGCTGTAGAATACAGTTTTTGGCTTAAAGTAAAATAATATATTGAAATATGAACACCCACCAGTCTTGTTGCTGATCTTTCCCTCAGAACAAGGGATGCAGTCAAAACAGCACACAGGTTTCCCTTTCTTTCTGGCCATGCGGGTACCTGGAGGACAACTTTCACTGCACACTGATCGGGGTGGCTATAGGGAGAAAAATAAAACCGTAACTCTATTATTATACAATTTTGTAGATCCACAGACCTAAAAATGAGAGGTGTTTGAAAAAGCAGAAATGACCTTGTTTGATTCAAAGTTCCAGAAAATTTTATCTTCCTCAATTGTGAGTTCTTCACCTTTGGCAGCCGACCTCTTAACCTCACCTACATTCTGAATTTTAGTTCTTCCATCTGGGAGCTGTAGCCAGTTCATGACATCATATATTGGTAAGGCATCGCCATTCTCATCAAATGACACTTGATCACCAAATGATGTGGTGAAATTGACCTGTTGCAAATAATTTACAATCTAGAGATGGATTATAAACATATAAATAAGAAGATTAGTATCGTGAAATACTCTACCCAAACAGATATCAAGTTATTAAAGGATTTACTACAATATCAAGGCACTTTCATCTTTTATCTTACTATATTAGTATTGAGACAACCTGAAATTTATGCTAATATTTTGCCTAGCAGGTATTTCTTAAATGTAAATAGATGTAGTGTAAATTGATATCACACCTGCCATGGCTCCAGTGTTTGCAAAGTGGCACAGCTGTGTCCACTGAAAGGCCCTCTCCCTGGCTCACACTGTAGCATGTCATCAAGGGCATAGGCCAGAGCATACACAGCCTTGTAAACATTGTACTCTGGCCTGAGGTTAGAAAGATCCAAAAACTCAGTCTCCACACTTTCAATATCTTCATTACCAGTACAACGTTTTCCACCAGCTTCCACCCAACCTGCTGGGTCAAATTTACATTGAAATGTGGATTCCCAAAACTGTCTCACCTGAAATATAGTGTATTATATAGTCACATTTGACAGAAATAACATTATTATTATTATTATTATTATTATTATTATTATTATTAATTCATTAACTTTACATGGTAAAATTAAAACCTCACTATGCTATTTCCATAGTTGCCATTGTCATTTTGGTCAGGACGCATTTGTAGGAGGAATTCCCTGAACCCTGTTATTTCTCCTCGGCGGATGGCAATGCCCAGTGTGCCTCTCAGGTATGGCATGAGCCGGGGTGTTTGTAGCACAGCTGCTGATGTCCAGGCTTCACTTGCTATCCACTGCTGGCCTGTCACATTCTGCCTCACAACCTGTGTAGAGGATTGTATAGAATATATGTTTCAGACATTTGTTTCAAAACGACATTCTGCTTCATAGCAAATATTGATTTGACTACAACAATTCTTCTTTATGGCATGCATTGCAAAATGTCCAATTTAATATAGGGTCTGCATGCTGCATATGTTAAAACCTGTGGTCAATTAACTCTACCTGTCACAATACCATATGCTACTGTAACTGAATGGTAAAAGATAAGGTTGTATTATAATATTAAATTCCAATAAAGTTCTATTTCAAGCCCAACCTCTTCCATGAGATGAATCATGTGACCCTCATGTGCGAACACCATGACCACACGAGCTGCGGATTTCTTTATCACGTCCACAATCTTCTTTAGTCCTGCTTGGTCATTGTCCCAGGGTAAAACCTCTAAGTAAGCCAGACAACCTCCACCAGACTGAGTCAGGTCCGATTGGAAGGATTGGGCAACATGGAGTCCATAGTCATCATCACTGACCAGCAGGCCGACCCAAGTCCAGCCAAAGCGTTTCAGAATCTGTATCATAGCACGCACCTAAGTGAATATATTGTTGTGAAGGGATTAGTACAAAGATGAGTGCTTTCTCTTATAGTGACATACCCCTCACTTCAATTATTGCAGCATAGATTATATAATTAATATGTTTCCCAATTAAATCATAGTCATTTAATACCATGAAAAGGAAAGATAAGGTTTGGGCCACGAGAGACCATTTTTACAACCTTGCCGTACTGCCTGAAAGAAACATATAGTTTGCAGTTCTCAACTTAGTGATTCACCTGGAAAGCGTCACTTGGGATTGTTCTAAAGAAGGATGGAAACTGCTTCCGATCACTCAGGCAGGAACATGTGGAAAAATAACTCACCTATAAAGAAGCATACAGTGTAAATTCATGTCGACTTAGTCAAAAATATGTTCATGTTTCAGCAATGTTTCACTTTTAAAATGGCATTTGTTCAAATGCAGTAGATACAAGTCAAACAGTACAAAAATAGGCAATAGAAAACTTACAATGGGCATTTTGTATAAACCTAACACACTGGAGATGGCAATAGAAGATGTAGAGAATGAATCACCCACAATCCCCAGGACTGGAGGGCTCCCTACACAGTTCTGCTGAAGCAGAAACTGCCTCTCTCGACCACTTGCCAGTGATAATGCACCGCTGAATCCAATAACAAGTGCACCACAGTTATCATAAAGACTGTATCCCAGAGTCACATTAGGTAGCAGATTGGAGTTGTTGTTGATCTCATCAATAGCATAGGCCATTGTCATGGCTTGCCTCAACCCTGGAGTGTCAAAGCTAACACACAAAATATTAATTTTAACTAAAAAGTTATATGGCTCTGTAAAAATCTGGGTAGCAATACAAAAAACCAAACCTAATTCATTAACATATGAAACAGTGACAATTACATATATTTAATGGATGGATTTTAATATTCCAAATGTATCAGTTAAACTGTCACACAAAGTTATATTGCTAATGTTTCATAAGCATTTCTGCATAATGATATTTTCTACTTTTATTGAATTATTTGATCAGACAGCACATTTTACACAGATTGATGCTGTCTGCTGTATGTGTGTGAAACTTACCCTTTGCAGCTGGCCTGCTCTGGCTCGGAGGTAAATGTCTGCTCAGGGAAGACAGAGCTGTAGTGGACCTCAAAAAGCCCACCGAGAACCACATCGCCAGGCTTATGCATTTCATTAAGATTAAACCTTCCCCATAATTCACAAGATGATGGAAAAGAGGAAGAAGCAAAGCAAAATGAAGAGGAAGAGAACAAGATAAAGTAGATACAAACATATGTGTCAATAAAAGCTCCCATAACTGCCCTCCTTCCTTCACAGCTATTACTTTTCTTCATACAAGGTTACTTAATTTATATGCAGGGCTAGGTCATCCCCTTTGCACCATTTGCACAATCATTCACACCGGCCATTTGTGTATGGGCTAAGGGGGAAGGGCATAATGCATTTATAAAGTCATTTGTATTATAATAACATGAAGAGAAACATAAAAGTAGAAATTCTTTGCCACATCAAAAAGTTTTTCAGCAAATATAATCCACAAACCATACAAAAGTCCATCTTGTTTGTTATTTAAATAGATTTCATAATTGATTGATTTTAGTTTGCCAGATTTACACCAGTCCAGGAACTATAGACAGAAACTGTCATGATATGCACTGTCCCTAAGAAATAAAGCGACAAAAAAATACTTGCCTTGCCTATGAGTCTGTTGTGGTCCCTTTGTAGTCCTTTTCTGTCATATGGAAAATCTTTTTTGTTTCTCTTTTTTTGTAATTGTATGTTAATTCTCTTGCTATTCCTCATTACATTTTGCCAATAAAAATGTATATCCGTACCATGTGTATGTTGTGTAGTTTATTACGGAGACCCTTGAGGGTCATATCGAGAATAGTTTTAGGAATACTTCGCATTACCTCGCAATACTTTTTTCATTCCCTTGCATTACTTTTGCATTCGCTCTCAATATGTTTTGCGTTCTCCTGCAAACCTTTTTGTCCTTCCTTTACTTCTGAGCCGTGTTATTATGGATCGAACACCTATTCCGCTTCTCCCCCGGTCTTCTGCTGCTCCTGTAGAGTCACTCATTCTCCAGAGCCACTCTTCACCCAGCCTGTCTGCTTAACCTAAGGTAGAGCAGACAGACAGGGTGGTGTCAGCGAACAGCCGGCCTGTAGGCTGGCCTGAGTGTTCTACTTCCACTCTGCCTGGGTAATCCTGCTGTACAACCAGAGGGAGGGCCATTACAAATGTATTGTTCAGTCACACCATAAAAGAGACATGCTAATTCCTAACTGTATGTTCAGTGGTTTTCTGATGTTAATGGGTTGTGCAAATGGTTTTCTCTCAGTTGGGTTGTGAAAAACAGCCACCCACGGAGCTGATGCAGCAGATCGTGAGCCGGTAGTTTAGGCTGTTGCAGCTGCAGAGTCTCAGGGCTTTATTCGGGCATACAGGCCAGCTGTCTGCTGCCACCGGGCTGCCCTGTCTCTGCTCCACCACCTAGCCTGTCTGCTCTACCTTAGGTAAAGCAGACAGGCTGTGTGAAAAGTGGCTCTGGAGGATGAAATTACCCCAACAGGAACAGCAGAGGACAGGGGAGAGGCCGAAGAGGTCTGTGTGTTTGAGTATGATCCACAGGTGTGGATCATACTCGACTTACCCATAAACATATTTTGTTCCAGGTTCAGGATCAGTAGAGATTTGTCTTAGCTTATCTTAAAAACATAAGCTGCTGCTGATGCTTCCTGCAGCTCTTCTCCACTTTAGGCATTCCTCAGTTATATGGAATAAGGCTGACAGTGAGGCAAAGCTTTTCAAATCTTTCAAAATCCATTAGAATGTCACCAGGCAAGAAATGGGCAATTACACAGAATCAGTTTCACATGAACATTTCTTTATTGCTTTGAGTCCCTTCTAAATGTATTATTTACAGTAAAAACATTCCTGAAGTTAAACAGCAGGTTACTTGTTTTTTATACTGTACATTGGAAAGTTCCTGGAAGGTATCTATTGAATTAATGTAGAATATTGGTCCAAACAAGCTGATCATTTTACTGTTACTTTTATGATTTGGTGATGCCCCGGCCCATGATTGCTTTCTTTGTGTTTCTCTCGGGTCTCAGCAGGATAATGTAACATTTTGGTCCAAATAGTGCCAACAAGAGGCCAAAACTGGAGGCCAAGATAGCAAATACCTCCACCGCATCCGCATATTTGCCTGGAGAGTTGACATAAGCAGGGACAAAGGCTACCCAGACAGCGCAGAAGATGAGCATACTAAAAGTGATGAGTTTGGCCTCATTAAAGTTGTCTGGAAGGTTCCTTGCCAGAAATGCTAACAGGAAGCTAAGGGTTGCTAGTAAGCCAATGTAACCCAATAACACTGCAAAACCAACTGTGGACCCAACTACACATTCATAAACTATCTTGTCATTGTGGTATTGAGTGTTTTTATGAGGAGCTGGTGAGGAAGAGACAAGCCAAGTGGTGCAGATAGCTGCCTGAATAGAAGTAAGGACAATAATTGTCCCTCTCTGCTGCACTGTACCAAACCACTTCAGACTGGCTCCCCCTCCTGGCTTGGAGGCCTTGAAAACAGCCAGAACCACCATGGTTTTTACCAAAATACATGAGACAGAAAGCACAAAGCTGATCCCAAATGCTGCATGTCTCAGCTGGCATGTCCACAGCCTGGGACGGCCGATAAACAGCAGTGAACACAGAAAGCATAGTTTAAGTGACACCAGGAGCAGGAAACTCAGTTCTGAATTATTAGCGCGTACCATAGGTGTCCGTCGGTGATAGGTAAAGATGCCCAGGGTGATAACACAGAAAAATGTGCCCAGCAATGATGCAACTGTCAAGCAGATACCCAGAGGTTCATGGTAGGAGAGAAACTCTGTCTTCTTAGGAACACAGTGGTCACGCTGGGGGCTGGACCAAAAGTCTTCTGGACAACTGGTGCACTCCATGGAGTCTATGAAAAGGGAAAGATGATGAGGTACATTCTTGGTGTACAATCTCTTTAACGTAAAAGAAAAACATTGAACATGAGCACCCACCAGTTCTATTACTGATCTTTCCCTCAGAACAAGGGATGCAATCAAAACAGCACACAGGTTCCCCCTTTTTTCTTGCCATGCGGGTACCTGGAGGACAGCTTTCACTGCACACTGACTGGGGTGGCTATAGGGAGAAAAATAAATCTATAACTCTACATTATTATTGACTGCTTAGATTGCCAGTCAAATACTGGGGAAATTGTCTGAATAAGCAAAAGTGACCTTTTTCAATTCAGAGTTCCAGAAGATTTTGTCTTGATCAATTGTGAGTTCTTCACCTTTGTGGTCAGATCTCTTGACCTCACCCACATTCTGAACTTTAGTTCTTCCATCAGGGAGCCACAGCCAGTTGACAATATCATAGATTGGTAAGGCATCACCATTCTCATCAAATGACACTTGATCACCAAATGGTGTGGTGAAGTTGACCTTTTGCAAGTAATGTACAACCTATGATGATATGAATTAAAATAAATGGATAATGAGTGCAATAGAGTCCATCCAAAGGGAAGTTTATCCAACTGTTTAAACGATTATCAACAAAATCAGGAACTTTTGTTATCTTTTCATAGATAAACATCAGTATTGAGAGAACCTGAATATCAGGCTGTTTTTCTGTCAAACTAGCTCTTTTTATTCTACTCTTTGCAATAATAATAATTTTGCTTTCAAGGAAAGTAGTTTAATTAATAGCTGGAATACCAATGTCATTTTTACAAAATGTGTTTTTTATACTAATACTTTCATAATCAAAATTCAAATCAGTATGAGGTATGTACCTCAAAGTGTAGCCGCTGTTTTCAAAACATAAAAAGGTGGAGCATAAATTGATATCACACCTGCCATGGTTCCAGTGTTTGCAAAGTGGCACAACTGTGTCCGCTGAAAGGACCTCTCCCTGGCTCACACTGCAGCATGTCACTGAGCGCATATGCCAGAGCATAAACAGCTTTGTAAATATTATACTCAGGCCTGAGGTTAGAGAGATCCAAAAACTCACTGTCCACACTTTCAATATCTTCCTCTCCAGTGCAGAGTGCTCCTCCAGCTTCCAACCAACCTGCTGGAGGTGGTTCAAATCTACACTGAAATGTGTATTCCCAAAACCGCCTCTCCTTAAAAATAGTGTATGGAAAAAAAATAACAATGACAAAGGTTACAAAATATTTCTCATTGTTATTTAGTTATGATAACATTTTAAGATTGAAATCTTACCATGTTATTTCCATTTTCATTTTGGTCAGGATGCATTTGTAAGAGGAATTCCCTGAGCCCTGGTATTTCTCCTCGGCGGATGGCGATGCCCAGTGTGCCACTCAGGTATGGCATGAGACGGGCTGTTTGGAGCACAGCAGCTGATGTCCAAGCTTCACTGGCTATCCACTGCTGGCCGGTCACATTCTGCTTCACCACCTGTGTATAACATATTAGACAAGTTATCTAATCTATCTGCAAACTAAGACAAATAAGCAATCATTATAAAGGGCTCTCTCCAAAAGCATAACGGAAGTTTACCACAAGCTTCCAGTTTTTGGTAAGGTTCCCTTTATAACCCAACAAATTTAATTATTAGAATAATTAATTATACTTTTCACTCTTTAGGAGTTGTCCATTTAAATCCATTAATATACGAAACGTTAAAGCTTATTTCACATGTACACATCAATTTGACCTTGTAACAATTTTCAGGGAGCTGAAATTTGATTTTATTGATTGAGACTGATGATCATTAATATGCTTTTGTTGAATCATCATGTTGTCTTTGTTAAAATCATAGATTTCTAAATTACATTTCATTCAAACCTCTTCCATTAGATGAATCATGTGGAACTCATGTGCAAACACCATGATCACACGAGCCGTGGATGTCTTTATCAAATGTACAATCCTCCTGAGTTCACTTGGGTCACTGTCCCAGGGCAAAACCTCTAAGTAAGCCAGACAACCTCCACCAGACTGAGCCAGGTCAGATTGGAAGGATCGAGCAACATGGAGTCCATAGTCGTCATCACTGACCAGCAGGCCGACCCAAGTCCAGCCAAAGTGCTTTAATATCTGCATCATAGCACGCACCTAAGAGAATGGTGTGAAATGATAATTGAACAGAAAATTACATTATTTTGAAATTGCATAAACAACAAACCAATGTAAGGTATACTATTTATATTTTAAAGCTTCACAATGGAATCTCAAGTTATTAATCCTATTAAGAGAAAAGAAAAGGTTTTTGTCATGACTGACCATTTCTACAAGCTTGCTGTACTGCCTGTAACAAACATAGTTTGTAGTTCTGAATTTAGTGATTCACCTGGAAAGCATCACTTGGAATTGTTCTAAAGAAGGATGGAAACCGCTGCCGATCACTCAGGCACGAACATGTGGAAAAATAACTTACCTGTAAGAAACATACAGTATCATCTCAAGTTACCAATGTCATGTAACTCAGATTCAATGGGGATTTTTATATTATTTCAATAATGTATTAAAGATAGCAAAAATACAACACGAGAAAATATAAGACAGGAAACTTACAATTGGCATTTTGTATAAACCTAGCACATTGGCGGTAGCAATAGAAAACGTAGAGGGGGAATCACCCACAATCCCCAGGACTGGAGGGCTCCCTACGCAGTTCTGCTGAAGCAGAAACTGCTCTTCTCGCCCACTTGCCAGTGATAATCCACCACTGAATCCAACAACAAGTGCACCACAATTATCATAAAGACTGTATCCCAGAGTCACATTAGGTAGCAGATTGGAGTTGTTGTTGATCTCATTAATAGCAAAGGCCATGCTCATGGCATGCCTGAATCCTAGAGTGTCAAAGCTAACACACAAAGTATCGCTATTAACCACTAAAATGCAATATGGCATCATGAGAACTGAGTACATTTGTAGAAAAACATTTAAATAAAATATCTACAGTTATATTAATAACAATACACAATCACAAAAGTGTACTTTATATAGATGTATTTTAACATTTCAAAAGCATTACTAAAACTGTCACAAAAAGCTAAATTGAATGTTTCATTAGAATTTCAGCACAGCAGATTTTATTCCTTACCCTTTGCAACTGGGCTGTTGTGGCTTTGAGGTAAATGTCCACTCAGGAAAAACAGAGCTGTAGTGGACCTCAAACAGCCCACCTAGAACCACATCGCCCGGTTTGTGCATTTCGATGTGATAAAACTTCCTCCATAATTGACAGGATAAGGGAAAAGAGGAAGATGCAGAACAGAAAGAGGAGATGGACAAAAAGAGGAAATAGGAGTCTAGAAAAGCTCCCATAACGACCCACCTCCCTCACAACTGGTCTCACAACTGTTTCTAATTGTCATACAAGGTTACTTCATTTTATAAGCATGCAGGGCTATGTCATCCCCTTTGGATTCTTTCCATCATGGTTATACTTTTCAATCCCCCAAGAGGGCTGAAACTGCCAAAACTAAAGATATCAATAAATGGCTTGATAAATAAAATGAAATATGCCATGAATCCACTAAAATAATATTCAAATAAATGCAATTCATTAATTTTAAATGTATTCATTTATTTTCAAGTTCTTATTTATGTTTGAGTTTCTGTATTATTTTCTCCTTGAATTTTCCCTCTAATGATTTCCAAAAATGTATTCATTGCTCTATTATTTTTTTTTACATTTCTTTACGCATTTCTGCCTCATTATACAAGTTTCATTCACAAATGTTCATCTTTTTCTTCAGAAATCAAAGGGGATTGTGGTCCATATAATTAGAGAGTTTATATCAAGAATAAAGTCTTGGTAAGTCTTTGAATACATTTAATACATTTACCATTCCTTGCTAAGTTAGTCAAATGGTATTACCTATGCAGAGATTGTCTAGATATGAGACCCTTCATGAATGTAACACCAAACTGCTGCATCAAAACAATCATATTTTGCTTAACGCTGAAAAAACCTTTGTGACAGTATTGAGGTGAAATACCAATTTGATGTACTTACAAAGTGTAGGTTTCAAAGGATTAAAAAAATATATAATAATAATGCTTTAGACTTTTTGAATTTCATACTGTTCAAGCTTTCACGGATTGTTTTGTCATATTTGGATCCTTGATAGAGATCTGCAACCCTACCTGAGCCTTACAGAGCCTTAGGCCTGACTTTGGACGAGGGCTCAGGTTGTGCCGGGCTCCGTGCTCACTCTTTTTTTTTGACTGCTCTAAACACTAGCGGAACATATCAGAGCCGGGCCGGGGGCGGGGCACATGACCGGGCCCTTTAAAAATAATAATCATTTTTACAACACACACACATGCCCGCAACAGCGGGACTTACAAGCTTCAGCACCGTGGAGAGCAACTATGTCCATCAAACGGACATGAACAACAAACCAATGTAACAACAAAAACATTAAGCTACATGGCCCCTAATAATAAAACAACACAAAATCAAAGCAGTTCAGCATCACAGATAGCGACCACATCATTTTGACACCCACTTTAACTATTTCAACTAATGACAGAACAGCACAGTAGCATATACAGTAAAACTGGCACAGCGGCCCACATGTTCACGTAAAACACAATTTCTAAATGAAGTACTACTCACCACTACTTGAAGGGTACAAGGCGAGCCTTGCGCTCCGCAAACTCGTCCACGAATCTCTGTATGTCCATTTTCTTTGCTCTTTCATTCTCTATGGACAAGATGCCAAGTCCACTCACACATTGTTTAGTGTAGTGATTTTTTTTAGAATTGCTACCTGTAAATCTGGCTCTCTGACTGTGCTGGCAAGCCAGAATTGGCGGGCCAGAATCGCTGCCAACACCGTCGGGTCCATCTCCAGGAGGACGAACAAAATATGTGTCAAGTTTTTGGAGTTTTGCTTTTCCTTGCTCTCTTTTTTCTTTTTCTCTGCGCTTCGCCGCTCCACTTTTATGTTTATATGAGCTGCTGCCGCTCATGTTAACTCAGTAAAAAGTCCGCCTGCACCTAGCTTGCACTCTGTTGCCAAGTAACTGCTGATGTAACGACGTTTTTACGACAATTTTACCCAAAATCCACTTGGAGACAATCTGCGATCCACTTGTAAATTTTAGCGCCGTATAGTGAAATATCAGAGTGAAAATAAAGCCAGTCATAGAGCACAATATGTTATTCAATATTTTACACCTACTAGGCTACATCACTAAAGTCAGTCTTGTACAGTTTTGAGCAACCATGACTCATTCTGACTGGGGAAACCTATATAATTACACATAGACCTGCATGGAAAATTTCAGTGAAAATTAAATTAATCTGAGCTGCCCCGCTATAGCAGCGAGAGGGGCCCTGCCTCGCCTGTAGGGTGAGGCCTGCTTTCCCACCGTTCCCTGCTACCGGATCCGAGCCCCGTCCCGGTCTCCCAGCCCCCCCTGAAGCTCCGCCCCTGGCTCTAAAGTCTATGCTCCTTGCTGAAGCACTGACCAACTCTGTGACACACACACAGCACCTACCACTCCTCCTGCTGCTTACGACTTGTTGTTTGCATGTAATGATTTGGCAGGAAAAGTGAGGGAAAAGATCTAGTTCACTGTCAGCCATGGAAGAACTGAGGCACAAAATAGCGAAAGGGGAGCTAATTAAAATCCCAAATAAGAATGGGGAAACTAGTCTATTGGATCACTTTGACTTGATTGTCATGTTTTACAGTCGGGCTTATTGTTGGGTTGGGCCTATATGTCATGAGCAGTTCATGGCCACAGGCTTTATGTTCAAGCCTGTGCAGACCACTAATCCCTAAATGTTTCCCTTAATGTGTCAGACTTGTTTAAATGAATTATGGATATTATCTTAAAAGCATAAGATGCCATTGATGCCTCACACTGCTTTTCACTTACATCAGTTCAAGTAGCTACCTAAAAGTTGAAATGGTAATTCATGGGGAACCTGTTTGAATGACTACAAAAGTCACATAAAAATTGGTTTCATTTCATCTATGGGATTTAGTCAGGTGTACACTCAGGCGAAGCCTTTAATATACACAAGGGCAATGAAGTAAGAATCTGTTTCACACACAAAACAAAATAAAATTAGTTCTTACGGTTTCTTTTTAATCTCTTCTTTACAGAACATATATCTCCAAAGTTAAAAAGCAGGTTACTTATTTGTTATATATTGGCCATCCAATGATCAAATCACTACTGAATGACTGGCTCAGACAAGTTGATCATGTTACTTCAACTGCTGCTTTTATGACTTGGTGGTACCTCGACCCATGATTGCCTTCTTTGTGTTTCTCTCTGGTCTCAGCAGAATTATGTAACATTTGGGTCCAAATAGTGCCAACAAGAGGCCAAAACTGGAGGCCAGGATAGCAAATACTTCAACTGCATCTGCATATTTGCCTGGTGAGTTAACATAAGCAGGGACAAAGGCCACCCACACAGCACAGAAGATCAGCATACTGAAAGTGATGAGTTTGGCCTCATTAAAGTTGTCTGGAAGATTCCTTGCCAGAAATGCTAACAGGAAGCTAAGGGTAGCCAGTAAGCCAATGTAACCCAATAACACTGCAAAACCAACTGTGGATCCAACTACACACTCATAAACTATCTTGTCATTGTGGTATTGGGTGTTTTTATGAGGAGTTGGTGAGGCAGAGACAAGCCAAGCCGTGCAGATAGCTGCCTGGATAGAAGTAAGAACCATAACTGTCCCTCTCTGCTGCATTGCACCAAACCACTTCAGACTGGCTCCCCCTCCTGGCTTGGAGGCCTTGAACACAGCCAGAACCACCATGGTTTTCACCAAAATACATGAGACACATAGCACAAAGCTGATCCCAAATGCTGCATGTCTCAGTTGGCAAGTCCATAGTTTGGGATGGCCAATAAACAGCAGTGAACAAAGGAAACATAATTTAAGTGACACCAGGAGCAGGAAACTCAGTTCTGAATTGTTGGCACGTACAATGGGTGTACTGCGATGATAGGTGAAGATGCCCAGGACAACAGCACAGACAAATGTACCTAGCAATGAGGCAGTTGTCAAGCAGATACCCAGAGGCTCATGGTAGGAGAGAAATTCAGTTTTCTTAGGAACACAGTGGTCACGCTGGGGGCTGGACCAGAAGTCCTCTGGACAGCTGGTACACTCCAAGGAGTCTGAAAACACGGAAAAATTATTTTTTTAAAAACATATTTCCCCCTTTTTTCTCGTGCCTTTTTACCGCCATTACAGTAAAAAGGATATCATCTCTCCCATCTTGAAACACTGTCATTGATGTGCAATTGGGCACCATTACCGGGGATAGAACCAGAGTTCTGCAGTACTGGGCATGTGATTTCCTTCAACACCAACTGAGCACCCACAGCGGATTAAAGTACTGAAAACTAATTGATGGTCCACAACAAATAATCACTGACTGAAAACTAATTGATGGTCCACAACAAATAATCATATTTTAATTGATACCAACCAGTTGCATTGCTGACCTTTCCGTCAGAGCAAGGGATGCAGTCAAAACAACACATAGGCTGTCCTCTTTTCCTGGCCATGCGGGTGCCTGGGGGGCAGCTCTCACTGCAAACTGACCGGGGTGGCTAGAAGAAAAGCATAGTAAAAATAAATCACTGTTATCTACAACATTTGATGCTGCTACTGAATGTTATACTAAAGCAAAAACAACAATCATAAGAAGTAACCTCTTGTAATTCAAAGTTCCAAAAGATTTTGTCTTCATCAATTGTGAGCTCTTCACTTTTGGAAACAGACTTTTTAACCTCACCCACATTCTGAACTTTAGTTCTTCCATCAGGCAGTTGCAGCCAGTTCATGACATCATATATTGGTAAGGCATCACCATTCTCATCAAAAGACACTTGATCACCAATTGGTGTGGTGAAATTGACTTTTTCAAGGTAATACATAAGCTGTAAATGGGAGAGATACAACAGGCTTATAATGTGCAGTGTTCCTGGTTGGGAATCTGTTTGCATGTTTTTGACTAAACGTATCTACTGATTACATTTCTTTTCAGATGGAGTCTCCACTTCAAGTCACCCGAGGACACAGCTGAAATATGCATGGCAACAGTATGATGTGCACACTGTCTTTTCATAAGGCTCTATCTTTTATTTGTGACGGGTTTCCTTGACTGATAGAAAGGGATGGGAGTGACCTTGCCTCATTTTATGGTGTTTTTATGGTGCCCAGGGTTAGGCCATGGTCCCACCCAGTTCCAGGAGTGTCTTAAGTGGGTTTGGTTGGGTTCCCTATTTCTGCTCTGAAGTTGTCATAGTTGTAATAATTTTGAGAACTGTGGTGCCTAGCTTCTAGCTGTTCAAGATCAGTGTGCAAGTTCTGAGGACAAGTCACAGTAGGGCGTACATTAATTGGGCTCCACCCACTGTACCCATTGATAGAATGAAGGTTATAATTTGGTAACCCTCATTCCATAGCACAGGCGGAGTATTTTACATATGGATGCTGCCGCTCACAGACTGCTTGCTGAAGGGGTTGTCTGATGGCAGACTGCAGACACAATGCATCATGTACAGATTTAGTCTGTAGCAAAGTTGTTGTTGGCAGGCTACATATGTGGACATTTCCAGTGGACAAATACATGTGTGTGATTGGAGAGATGCAATATCCATAGAGTCCATTAGAGGGCTCCAGCTATACTTAAATAACTTGGGTTACCATATCATAACCTTCATTCTCAAATAATTGACATTAAACTTAAAGAATGTTAATAGCAGGCATAATTTTAACTACTTAACACAATGGCTTTTTCCATGATGATCCACTCTCTCAACAATGAAATCAATAAGTACCTCTAAGTGTAGCAGCTATATTCAAAACAGTAACAGTAGTGTTAATTGATATCACACCTGCCATGGATCCAGTCTTTGCAAAGTAGCACAGCTTTGCCCTCTGAAAGGCCCTCTCCCAGGTACACAGTGAAGCATGTCATTGAGGGCATATGCTAGAGCATACACAGCCTTGTAAATATTATACTCTGGCCTGAGTTCCGATGCATCCAAATAGTCAGTCTCCACATTCCCTAGATTTTCCTGTCCAGTGCATAATGCTCCACCAGAATCCACCCAACCTGCTGGAGGGGGTACAAATCTACACTGAAAGGTGAATTCCCAAAACTGCCTCACCTGAAATGCATTTAAAATCACTTGATAACAGATATGATATCAACATAGTATTCTGACAATTTGCCATTAGACCGAAAGGTTTTACTCTCACCATGCTGTTTTCATAGTTATTGCTGTGGTGCTGGTCAGGATTAATTCTTAACAGAAAGTCCCTGAGTCCTGGTATTTTTCCACAACGGATGGCAATGCCCAGTGTGCCAGCCAGATATGGCATGAAGGCAGTGGTATGAAGTCCCTCAACTAATGTCCAAGCTTCACTGGCAATCCACTGCAGGCCTGTTACATTCTGCCTCACCACCTGTGCAAGACATCAAAAATATTTTCTGTGAAACGATGACTGTCTACTTTATACTATGTAATACATAACAAATGAACGTACATAACAATTTTCTGGTATAGTTGTTTTCTTTAGTTATAAAAGCACGGACATGCTTACATTTTCACAGCAAGGTGATTCATTTAAATCACAATATACGTATTTTGATCTGTATTCAAACACAACTGAGTTATACAAAAGAAGTACAAAGAGCATATAGGCTTGGTAAATGTAGAACACAGGTTTACAGATAAAAATAGGTATGTGCATGAATGTTGCATAATTCAAATTTTGATCAAGAATATATAGTTTAGTCACACCAAAGTTTTCTTTCATGTAAAATTTGAAAAAGAAAGATTTAAAAAATCACAGAATCAGGTGTGATTACGTGAATTAAGGTTAAGAAAGAAAGATGGAATCATGCTTTGGATTGAGGTGTCTCGTAAAATTGATTTATTTTTTTTCTCAACTGGGAATTCCTTGTAAAATAAAAAAAATAAATAAAGATATATCATTGCATTTTCATCCCCCAACCTCCTTCAAGAGTTGAGTCATCTGCATCTGATGTGCAAACACAATCACCACACGAGCTGTGGAATTTGTCATCACATCCACAATCCTCTTATATTCATTTGGATCATTGCCCCAGGGCAAAATCTCTGAGTAGGCCAGACATCCTCCACCTGACTGAGCCAGGTCGGATTGGAAGGATCGAGCAGCATGGAGCCCATAGTCATCATCACTGACCAGCAGGCCGACCCAAGTCCAGCCAAAGTGTTTCAGAATCTGAATCATAGCACGCACCTAAGTGTATCCAGAGTGGAGGGATTAGAGTTCAGGCTAAAATATTAGCCTCAAACTTAATACGTAGAACACCTGTCTAATAATGCAGTCATAATTAATTCATCCCATTATGTTTAATCTGTAAATACATATTTTGTTTATCAATGATGCACAGAGTAAGTATAGTTTATACACACAAGATTGGCAGGACTTTATTGAGACATATATGCAGTTATTAATTTGTTAATTTCACCTGGAAAGCATCACTTGGGATTGTTCTGAAGAAGGATGGATACCTTTGCCGATCACTCAGGCAGGAACATGTGGCAAAATAACTCACCTATAATGAAACACACATAATGCACACAGCAATTCATGTGAGTTAGTACAAACATTTAATATATTTCGCTCATTTCAAAAATAATGAATCCATTCAAATACAGCACTTGAAAAGCACACAAGAACTTAAAGACACCAAACTTACAATGGGCAGTTTGAACAAACCCAGAACATTGGAGGTGGCGATAGAAAAAGTTGAGAATGGATCCCCCACAATCCCCAGGACTGGAGGGGTCCCTAAACAGTTCTCCTGAAGCAGAAACTGCTCCTTTCGGCCACTTGCCAATGACAACGCAGCACTGAAGCCAATACCAAGTGTAGCACAGTTGTCATACAGACTGTATCCCAGAGTCACATTAGGTAGCAGATTGGAGTTCTTGTTGATCTCATCAATAGTAAAGGCCATCGTCATGGCATGCCTGAACCCTGGAGGGTCAAAGCTAACACACAAAGTATCAATATTAACCACTTAAATGTAAGACAGTATTTTGTGCATGTTGTCTGCTACATGTGTGAGACATACCCTTGGCAGCTGGGCTGATGTGGCTCTGCGGTGAAGGTTAGCTCAGGGAAGACAGAGGTGTAGTGGACCTCAAACAGCCCACCTAGAATCACATCACCGGCCTTGTGCATCCCATTAAGATGAAACTGCCTCCGTAATTTACAAGATGGGGAAAGATTATAAGACTCAGAGAAGAAAAAGGAGGAAGAACGCAAGATCAGATAGACACATAAGAACAAATATTTGACAAGAAAGTCCCCCATAACTGCCCTCCTCCCTGTGCTCCTGTATGTAATCTTCATGCACAGGTACTATTATACTGCAGGGCTATGTCACCACCTTCCAATGATTGGGCAGCAAGGAGGGATGGGCATAATACACATTTCAAAGAATGTTTTCCCACATCTATGCCACATAACTAGGTATTTAGGCAAATGTATGGCCTAAACCATATTACACGTATTGTGAATGACTCTCACGTACATGGTCTTTTGCATTGAGAAATAATAGCCAATTTTGACTTTTGTCTCTAAAATACAAGAATCGGGTTAGTGTGTTTATGATTGCTAATATGGCAATTGTGCCTTTTTACATCACAGTCACAGGTGATAAAATACTGAGCTGAAAAATAAAGAACTGCAAAACAATTACGACAGCACCATCCATGGTACAATTCTACAATATTGTCTAGGGATTAAAGCAATGTTATCTAACTTTTTTTGTTTTTTACCTCAAACCTTTTTAACAGCTTCTAAATCATGTTGATGGTTCAGTGTCTTGTAATAGGGTGAATGGTGTCTTTGTCTCAGACACTCCCCCCATCACTTTCAGCTCTATGCAACTTCAGTGAGAGGGAAGCATCATGGAGTGACATACATGTTTTCTTCAAGATAAAAGTTTTCAGCACATAACATTGTTATGACGTAATGAGGCAATAAGATGGGGTAACAATCAGATTAACGTATCATAAAGTGGTTTGATATTTATGCGCCATACCATGAGATCACATTAGTTTGTGCTACTGCGACTGTCAAAAATTCTTTATTTCCATCTTTAAGATTATGAGTTGTATTGTATGATTGACACATTCACATTGTGCAGTCACTTCAACATAGTTTTTGAGTATTTCAAATCCCAGGGAATGTTATCAGCCAAAATACACAATGTTGAAAATGACAAAAACAACAGAAATCTGAGTTCTTAAATAATGTTTCAGTATATCTTCTATTTGAATTATTACATTTACAAAGGCCGCTTATTGTGTGTCATTCCATGAGCATATCAATGTTGAAACAAATTCAGGCAAAAATACAGAAAAAATACACAATAAACACAGACTTAATGAAGCTAATTATAGTTACTGGAGTTACTTTTATGACTTGGTGGTACCTCGACCCATGATTGCTTTCTTTGTGTTCCTCTCTGGTCTCAGCAGGATAATAAAACATTTGGGTCCAAACAGTGCCACCAAGAGGCCAAAACTGGAGGCCAGGATGGCAAATACCTCCACTGCATCTGCATATTTGCCTGGTGAGTTGACATAGGCAGGGACAAAGGCCACCCACACAGCACAGAAGATCAGCATGCTGAAAGTGATGAGTTTGGCCTCATTAAAGTTGTCTGGAAGGTTCCTTGCCAGAAATGCAAACAGGAAGCTGAGGATAGCCAGTAAGCCAATGTAACCCAGTAACACTGCAAAACCAATTGTAGACCCGGCTACACATTCATAAACTATCTTGTCATTGTGGTATTGGGTGTTTTTATGAGGAGCTGGTGAAGAAGAGACAAGCCAAGCAGTGCAGACTGCTACTTGGATTGATGTAAGAGCAAACACTGTCCCTCTCTGCTGCATTGCACCGAACCACTTCAGACTGGCTCCACCTCCTGGCTTGGAGGCCTTGAACACAGCTACAACAACGACCGTTTTCACCAGGATGCAAGAGACACACAGCACAAAGCTGATCCCAAATGCTGCATGTCTCAGCTGGCATGTCCACAGTCTGGGACGGCCGATAAACAGCAGTGAACACAGAAAACATAACTGAAGTGACACCAAGAGCAGGAAACTCAGTTCTGAATTGTTGGCACGTACCATAGGTGTGCTGCGATGATAGGTGAAGATGCCCAGGACAATAGCACAGATAAATGTGCCAAGCAATGAAGCAACTGTCAAGCAGATACCCAGAGGCTCATGGTAGGAGAGGAACTCTATCTTCTTAGGAACACAGTGGTCACGCTGGGGGCTGGACCAGAAGTCCTCTGGACAACTGGTGCACTCCATGGAGTCTGAAAACAAGGGAAGATTTTTTAACTTTTTTCTGCATATTCCCCCATCCTTTCTCATGCCTTTCTGTTCCTATTTAAACAATAAGAACATCATCAGTCCCACCTTTAAACACTGTCACTGATGTACAATTCGGCACCACTACCAGTGATGGAACCCACATTTCTGCAGTAGTGGGCATGTGCTTTCCCTAAACACCAAGTGGGTACCCACAGTGGGTTACATTGCTGAATACAAGTTATTACTCCATAACAAATCATCACATTTTTAATTGATACCAACCAGTTGCATTGCTGATCTTTCCATCAGAGCAAGGGATACAGTCAAAACAGCACACAGGCTGTCCCCTTTTCCTGGCTGTGCGGGTACCTGGGGGGCAGCTCTCACTGCAAATTGACTGGGGTGGCTGCAACGATTGTCAGGGTTATATCATGGTTACACTACACTGTGTGTTTTTGTTATTGTGTCATACCGTACAAAGGTAAAAGCAACAATAAACAGAAGTAACCTGTTTAGAGTCAAAGTTCCAGAAGATTTTGTCTTCATCAATTGTGAGTTCTTCACCTTTGAAGGCCGACCTCTTGACCTCACCCACATTCTGAACTTTAGTTCTTCCATCAGGGAGCCACAGCCAGTTCATGACATCATAGATCGGTAAGGCATCACCATTCTCATCAAAAGACACTTCATCACCAAATGATGTGGTAAAGTTGACTTTTTCCAAGTAATGCATGAGCTACAAAGGGTTATAATACATATGAATATTATATCTCAAGTAGCAGTAGCTGTTTTCAAAAACTAAATAGGTTAAAGCCTAAACTGATATCACACCTGCCATGGCTCCAGTCCCTGCAAAACAGCACAGCTGTGTCCACTGAAAGGCCCTCTCCCTGGCTCACACTGCAGCATGTCATCAAGGGCATAGGCCAGAGCATACACAGCCTTGTAAATGTTATACTCGGGCCTGAGATTGGAAACATCCAAAAACTCAGTCTCAATATTCTCCAGGTCTTCGTCACCAGTGCACAGTGCTGCACCAGCCTCAACCCAACCTGCTGGAGGTGGTGCAAATCTACACTGAAAGGTGTTTTCCCAGAACTGCCTCATCTGAAATGTATTTAAAACAGTCTTAATAGAAATAACAAGATTTTTTTTTTTGTAATTACAGATCTCATTGTAAGGTCACAATCGTACCATGCTATTTCCATTGTTATTGCTGTCACGCAGGTCAGGACGTATTCCCAACAGAAAACCCTTTAGCCCTGGTATCTCTCCTCGGCGAATGGCAATTCCCAGTGTGCCACCAAGGTACGGCATGAGGCGAGGGGTCTGGAGCACAGCCGCTGCTGTCCAAGCTTCACTGGCCATCCACTGCAGACCTGTCACATTCTGCTTCACCACCTGTTAATTGCATCTCATGAATGGTTTTTGTCTGCGTTATGTGGACTACTTTGTAGGACTGATTAAAGGACAATTTAATATGATTTTAATGCAATATAACAAATATTTTGTCAAAACAGCTGAGTTACATTTAGAAATACAGTATTGTGAGAGAACATAAATCATTTAATTGTTGAGGTTAGCGTGTTAGAGTTCTTGAGACCATGATCATAAATGTACAATGAACAATTGATGTTTAGGAAGAATTCATCAGTGTCCTCGACCAGCTCTTAGGTCGACTCGAGAAGCATTATGTTTATTCATGCTCAGTAAAGCTTTAAATACTCTTTTTTCTAAGTGTTCTTATTTTATAAATCAGTCATTATAATCAAATGTGGTGTATACATAGATACCTCTTCCATGAGTTGAATCATGTGGATCTGATGTGCAAACACGATGACCACACGAGCTGTGGATTTCTTCATCACTTCGACAATCCTCTTTAGTTCTGCTGGGTTGTCACCCCAGGGCAAAATTTCTGAGTAGGCCAGACAACCTCCACCAGACTGAGCCAAGTCTGATCGAAAGGATCGGGCAACGTGGAGTCCATAGTCATCATCACTGACCAGCAGACCTGCCCAGGTCCAGCCAAAGCGTTTTAGAATCTGAATCATTGCACGAACCTTAAATACAGAGTGAAGTGTAAAGTTTGTAGTCAGTGGAAACTTACTTATCCGTGTCTCACACGTTATCCTATTAAACTCTTTCTTCTAAATCCATCTTGTCTACATGTACTTTTCTGGACAAGACAAATTATTTATTTTTTGACGCTCACTACACTTCCTTTGAAACATATTTTGTATTTGTTACCTGGAAAGCATCACTTGGGATTGTTCTAAAGAAAGATGGAAACCTCTGGCGATCACTCAGGCAGGAACATGTGGCAAAATAACTCACCTATAAAGAAATATATATTGTACACCCAGATTGTGCTTCTCATTCAATTTAGTAGAAATTATTTATATAAGTCTAAAATAAAGAACATATCTGCCTACTAAATAAATACTTGTTGGAGAAGCTGGACTTAAGATTTAAAGTATATGCTAAATATGATCATTGAAAAAAAGAAAAAAAAAGAAATTGCAGTTCATTCAAATACAGCACATCTATAGCACAGGTAAAATTGAAGGAAGGAAACTTACAATGGGCAGTTTGAATAAACCTATCACATCAGAGGTTGCAATAGAAAATGTGGAGAAGGAATCACCCACAATCCCCAGGACTGGAGGGCCCCCCAAACAGTTCTCCTGAAGCAAAAACTGCTCATCTTGACCACTTGCCAGTGACAACGCAGCACTAAATCCAATTACAAGTGTAGCACAGTTGTCATACAGACTGTATCCCAGAGTCACATTAGGTAGCAGATTGGAGTTTTTGTTGATCTCATCAATAGCAAAGGCCATTGTCATGGCATGCCTGAATCCTGGAGGGTCAAAGCTAACACACAAAATATCACCATTAATCGCTAAAAAGCAGCATATTCTAAATGATAATCTCCACAGATCTGTGCTTTTTGCTGCATGGGAGTAAGACTTACCCTTGGCAGCTGAGCTGGTTTGGCTCTGATGTGAATGTCAACTCAGGGAAGACAGAGGTGTAGTGGACTTCGAACAGCCCACCCAGAATTACATCACCAGGCTTGTGCATCCCATTCAGATAAAACTTTTTCCTTACTTTACAAGATGAGAAAAGAGGGGAAGGCTCTGTCATGAAAAGGAAGGAAGAGAAAACAATCAAGATCAGATAGACATACAAGAACAGAAATGAGTCTAGAAATGCTCCCATTACTGTCCTCCTCCCTCTACCAGACTCTCACCTTCAGACATGGTTACTTCATTTTATATGAAGGGCAATGTCATCTCCTGTGGTGGTTTTCGTCATCGTCTTACACCACCCATAAGGGCACAGGTTGTCGTGTGGGGGGTGGGTATACACGTCCAGAAGTAGCTGTAAAGACAGAATAGAATAACATCATTTATGTACTGTATTTTTTTCATTTCTTATCAGAATTACATATTTTTTGTACAAGCAGAAAAGGGACCTCAAGTCACAGAGATGCAAATCCAGGCGCATCTCCTCTGTCTTGACACCAACTTCCCAACAAATAGGAGGTCAAACAATTGGTTGGCTACTTGGGGGTGTTCTCTGATGATTCTGTAATGGTGTCTTGTTTACAAACACAGGCCACCACACTTCCTATATGACTATATTTCAGGTCTGTTTTGCAGGTCTATTCCCAGTGTTGATACCACAGGAAGTCAAGCAATAAATACTCCTATTGTTCACTGACCCCTACATGGTTATGTGACAGCCTAATGTCATCAGTGTGCTTAGCAACCTTCACAGGGTTAAAGCTCCCGCTCCTGACAAAGCATGCAACAACAGAAACATGCTCCTCTATGAAGAGTAATCAAGCCTTCACATGGCTCCCTGTGCACATAGAACTAGAGTTACATGTACATTTGTAGCCTATATTTTCGATCCTTCTTTTTCATGATATATACCAGCAACTTTGATTTTTGTTTTTAATGCATTTGCTGTTATGATTCACATTACCATATGCTATGATTCTATTAGGACACTGTTCTGTGTTTAGTTGCATCCATTTAAACTACAGAACTGTGGTTTCTGTCATACAGTCTCTGAATTTGCCAATTATGTCCACTAGGTGGTAGCACCCGAGTTCACAGTATACCTGGTGGCATCTTGCCTTTTGGGAATAGGCACACATGAGTAAGCAAGAAAAGTTACCTTACTAGCTCTTTTATTGCTCAGTGAATCCTTTACTAAAACTACATGCAAATTTAATTTTGACTGGATGTCAGTCAACGTGCATGCATTCTTCTAAATTGTAGGCCATTAGGCTGCTGAATGACTCTGTAACACAGCAATTCAACACTGGGAACTACATTTGCACTATATTCAATACTGTGACTTATTCAATATCCAGTGTATATATTCAATATTCTTATATTTCAATGTCTTTCAGTGCCTTCTGCTGTATGCAAACATTACACATGCTAAACAGCACCTTATATTCAACTGTTTTGTTTAACCAAATTCTGCTCTTTGTACAGTTATATGTATATCTAATTTTCTTTTTTAAGTATATTTTGTGTGAAGGGAAACTAGCAAATTAAGAATTGAATTGCCCAGTGCAAACTATGCTTCAACTGTGTATATGACAATAAACATCTTGAATCTTGAATCTTACTTTAATACACGTCGCACTGAGCAACACTACCTTATCAAATTTCAAATGCACTCGATCAGGCTAATAATAATAATAATAATGATAATAAACAGTTTTCTTAAAACATGCATATATCTATACACACACACACACACACACACACACACACACACACACACATATAGTCAGAATGTAGAGAAGCTGAACTTGAAAGGTGCACTATCTAGTTTTGCAGAAAGAAAATCAAACTCTTAAACTTTTAATATTTACAATATGAATGAGGGAATAATACAAACTCAGAATTATTTATCTTCTCCATAACTGAATAAACAAGCTGTTCTCGGGAGGAAAATAAGGTCCCCAGAACACTGTTTGAAGCTAGAAAGGTGACAGGGTCCGCCACATAAACAAAGTAAAACAGTATGAAATTGTCTTGTCCTTCGGGGTCAGTTTATTTATTGAGCTTATTCGGTCATGAAAACAAATAGATGTTATTTATTTAGTTTGTTTAGGAATTTTAAAAAAAAATCAGTCAGTGAGGATCTTTCTCTTCTGATTAACCTTACCTTGAGAAGTGAACTCACCGCACACTTTTATTAAAGCGTTAGTATGGATTTTACTAGATATTATTTTCAAAGATATCATAGCGGATCAATATGTCTTGTGAGTTATTTAAAACAACCCATTGAAGCTGTAATATGAACAAAACAAAGACCATATAAGGGTTGGACATAATTAGAAAGATCTAAAATGGTGACGTTAAAGGAAGAGAAAGAGACAGGATCATGGATAGAAGAGATTTGGAGGGCATCCTCCTCTGATGTACAGTAAGCTGACGTATGGGAGAAGGAGGGAAGCTTTGTCTGAAAATCTATATAAACCAATGAAAACACACATACAGTATGCCCACAAACAGACACTTGAGGGATGAAGATCTCAGCTTTAATTATTGGCCTGATCCTGCCTCTGGGTTTGTGTGAGCTGAACTCAGCTCTGAAACAAAGAACTGAGCTTACAGAGGAAAGGTCTGGTACTGGGGTCAGCACTGAGGCCTCATCTGTGAAATGTAAACTTCAGGGTACCACTCGTCTACCGGCATTCTCAATGGATGGTGACTATGTCATCGGGGGTGTTTTTTCTATACACTACTACATGCACACAGTGAAGCACAACTACACCACCATGCCTGAGCCACCAAGGTGCACAGGGAGGTCAGTAAGAGGGAGAGCATGTGGATAAAAGCATGTTAGCAGTACGGAGATAGAGTGTTTTGTTTTGTATATGTAATGTATTTGAGAGAGTGTGACTATATGAACATTTTTTATAGCTTGAACTGAAAATATGGGTGTGTTTAAAAAAAAACAAAACGGGTTTATTAACAAAAAACAACAACTTTTGAATAAGTTTCCAAGATATTCGTGCATTAATATTGCTGTAAATTTTGGACCGATACATGATGCTGTGTTTTTAATTTAGGCAAACAGTAACTTATGACTGTGACGTATATTTGGCCCACAAACTCTCTGTCATGGTCCATTAACATAAACTGCAGTTCTCGTTTATTGTGTTTTTTCCGCTGAATAATGAATTGTCCTCATCATGTAAATTTAAACAGTGACAAGATTGTCTGTGTGCAGCATGGACTCTCGTGAGCTGCGCTTCTCACGCGCAATGGTCTTCGCCATTGAGGAGATTAACAACAGCACGGAGCTGCTGCCAGGGATCACACTCGGTTATCAGATCCACGACTCGTGCGCCTCAGTGCCCGTGGCGGTGCAAGTGGCATCCCAGTTTTCAAATGGGCTGGATCCGGTGTTTTACACCGACGACAACTGCTCGCAAGCTGGTATGGTGATGGCCATGGTCGGTGAGTCTGGATCAACGCCATCCATCAGCATGTCGCGCATCCTCGGGTCCTTTAACATTCCTCAGGTAAATATTTGGAATTCCGGCAAACTATGTGTTTAATGTCCAGCGCTGATCTTTTGTTGGACCTAAATTAATAATTAGTTAAATATAGTTCAATAATTAAAATGCTGTAATCTTTAGGTGAGTCACTTTGCCACTTGTGCATGCCTGTCTGATAAGCAGCAGTACCCGAATTTCTTCAGAACAATCCCCAGTGACCAGTTCCAGGCTGACGCGCTGGCAAAGCTGATAAAACACTTTGGCTGGACTTGGATAGGTGCTGTCCGGTCGGATTCGGACTATGGCAATAATGGCATGGCGTCTTTCCTGCAGGCAGCACAGAAGGAGGGGATCTGTGTGGAATACTCTGAATCTTTCTATCGGACCCACCCACGTAGCAGGATCCAGAGAGTAGCTGACGTTATCCGCAGGTTTCTACTATCATCATCGCTGTGTCACGATGATTATTCCTCTTATATTCATCACATACATTTTTTATCTTAAGAAAACAGTAGAAAACACCCAAAAACACAGGTATCTGTTCAGTAGTTAGTTAGTTTGTTTTTGTTTTAACGATGCTGATACTTACATTTGTATAATATCTTTCATTTAAATGTCTCTTCAGGTCGACAGCTGTGGTTATTGTTGCATTTGTAGCCTCCGGAGACATGCGGATCCTGCTGCAGGAGCTGTCACACAAACCTCCTCCACCTCGCCAGTGGATCGGCAGTGAGTCCTGGGTAACTGACCCGGATATGCTGAGGTTCAACTTCTGTGCCGGAGCCATTGGATTCGGCATTGAGCAATCTGTCATCCCAGGTCTGAGAGAATTCTTGCTGGATCTCTCGCCTACGGAAGTGGCTGCGTCTCCGTTGCTTACTGAGTTCTGGGAGGATGCGTTCAACTGCAGGCTGGGAAAACGTGAGAAAGTTGTGCTGATTTTTAACATGGCTGAAATTCATAGTGGAGCCCTTTTGGTTGTGTTGTTTTGCTGACTGTCTGTCTGAGAGGAGCTTCCCGTGCACAAAAGTTATCAGCAGCTTTAAGGTCAGATCAAACCCCGTTGCACAGCTGCTGAAACATATCCTCAGCTGTGGTATGGACACAAACTCAGCAACTCATCTGACACCTCAAATTTGTCATTTATACCCGTAAAAAACAAATGGTTAGCTGTGCTTTGTCGGTCCGGTCTGTGCTTTGATCAAGCACCACAAAGTATGTAGTGAAAACTCAGGCTTTGTCCCGTAACTGTTCATAAATATCACTTGATAACACGTTAATCTGCTCTGCCACTGTGTTTGCCGATATTGTCTTTTATGGACATAGGATATCAGCGACTTGCAGCATGCAATCCTTCAGAAACGGTCATTCGGTAAATGGCTTTCCAGCTCTGGCGATTCATTCACTCACCACAAAACTTACTTTAACTGCATGATATTGACAGGATTTCCACTGAACTCCAAAAAAATATCAGGAATATCCACCTGTCTTAAAACTGTGTCCATCATCCACTTTTCTTTTTGGTTTGGAAAGTGACATCTTTGGTTTTCAAAGCCAAACGACTATAACTCTGATCCGGCTCTCTTCTTATCTAAAACTGCATGGACACTCGCCGGCACCTGTGACCTTTGCCCTTTACGTATTTTGCATCACATGAAATTAATTTCTTAAAAAGACAATTGTGTTTTTATTTAAATTGCATATGAAGTGATAGTTTAAATGGGTGTGAAACAACTAAAGAAATAATTAAATTTAAAAAAGGCAGAATTACATTATATTTTTGACATCAGGATGGAGACCTGATGGAGGGAGAGGGTGAGCCAGAATTGGCCCAGGGCCAGGAGTTTGAGACCCCTGGTTTGGACCCACTTCATCCCCCTTTGAAGATTGTGAATGAATTTAGCTTACGTTAATAGACATTACTGATAATCTGATCTCTGATAATGTGAGTTAGTATACATGAAGGTTAAAAAACAAAACAAAAACAAGGACAAGCACGAACTGAAATAGCAGCTATTTAAAAGAAAATAAAGGCATGTCTGCAAAACAGTGCGCTGAAACATAATGAAAAGCCTTTGTCAAAGTAAAAAAATATCTTCCTTTGTTTCTGTGTGCTTTTAGGTGCAGCCATAGACGAGAGTGTGTGTGATGGAAGTGAGGATATACAGATGCTCCAGCGCCCGTACACAGACACATCTCAACTCCGAGTCACTAACATGGCGTACAAGGCTGTTTATGCAATAGCACATGCCATTCATAATGCAGTGTGTCAGGACATAAATTCTACAGCTCAGTGTGACAAATTCACCAGGATAGAGTCCAAACAGGTCAGTCGAAATGAGTAAGTGAACACTCAGTGTTAACTGTACTTTGCATGTTTTCCTTTCTTTCCCTCATTGTCTTACGTGATCCTCACAGGTTCTTACTCAGCTGAAGAAAGTGAATTTTACCAAAAATGGTTATGATGTGTCATTTGATGCCAACGGGGATCCTGTGGCCAGATATGAGCTGGTTAACTGGCAAAAAAGTGAGAGTGGCAGCATTGAGATGGTGACAGTAGGGCACTATGATGCATCACTGCCGGATGGCCAAGAGTTCCGCATCATCAGAAACCTCACCTGGATGGACGGTGCCGCACAAGTAAGGAATCAAAAGGGAGTTATTTAACAAGTTAATATGTAAAATTTAATGATCTCAAAACAGAAAACAAAAATTCTTCATACTGTGCTAAAATATTTTCAAAAATACAAGTAATATGATTTGAGTCATCTGAGATATACACTCTCAGAAATAGGGGTACAGTACGAGTCCTTTTTTGTACCCCTAGGTACAATCTACACTAATGTACCCCCTAGGGCTCATTATTGGACCTTAAGGTAACTATTTGTACCCTTTTGAGGGCCCAAAAGGTACATATATGTACCCCAGTGGTAAAAGGTACATATATGTACCTTTTCTTCTACATGCTGGGGTACAATTGTATGAGGCTCTACAAATGGCAGTAGCCTAAATATTAATATGTTTAAATAATTATTTAGTCTTTCTTCAGTAGTAGTTATACTTTTTAAATGTGAAGGTTTCCTTAAGTATTCAATGAAGATTTTAACTTCTAAGCCATTTTTGAGTAGCCTTGAAATATATATATATATATATATATTTTTTTGCAGATTTGCAGGTATGAAAAATTACTAATCATCCAGTCAATATTGTATGTTATGATATTCACAAATGGCCAACCATGGATGCACAGTAAAATCAGTTACCTACAGCCTGGCAGACAAAGAGCCCGTCCACACTGCAGTATACAGTATGCAAGTTTCCCAGAATGCATTTCGCGGCAACCGGCAGCAGTAGAGCTGCTAAAAGCTGTTTTAATTCTCGCTTTGGCGCTGTTAATACATCACTTTCTTAAGTTTTAATATTTTTTTATGCGAGAAAGTACCTATTTAGATCCTTGGTGATACGTGATACGCCTCTGCCAATAACTGTCACTAGGCAAGTAAACCACTATTGACTCCACCATGCCTCGTCTTTACCAAGTTCCAAGTATTTGACACTTATTCTGTGTATAATAGTTTGTATGTCACGCTTCGACTTAGTATTTAAAGATGTATAAAACTGACATGTGAAGATCTTCTGTCACAAGTGTTATTTTTATGTATGTAGTTTTAAGGTTGATGGAGAATGGACTTGCCTGCAATGGACAATTTTACATTGTTTAAAGCTAAATGAAATTGAAATGTGAAAATAAAAAATAGATTCTGATAAATTTAAAATGTATTTGTCTTTTGTATAATCCAGATACAAAAAAAATATATAAAAAAATAATGGTACTGTACTGTACCCTATAAAGGCCAATTTTGTACCCTTTTTAAAGGTCCATTTTTGTACTTAAAAATAAGGGTACAAAATTGTACCTTCAGAGGGTACTGCCCCAGTGACAAGCCATTGTACCCCTAAAGGTACAATTCTGTACCTTATTTTCTGAGAGTGTACAAGTTGGTATCTTCAAAAGCGTCAATATTTTCAGGAAGAGAAAGTGTTTCCCTGGTGAGCTGTGGCAGAGCAGTAGTAACAAAAATAAGGAATTTGGACAACATAGACTCTAAGTGCGGAAGATAACCACTAGATTTGTCTAACTCTGACTGTTGGAGCCTCATTTTTTACTTCATCTGAACTTTAAAAGATCTGAAATGGATGCTGTGGATTTGAAGTTGCATTGAAATGGCTGTAGGAAGGGATTTCTTCATAGCCAGTATTAGCAAGACTAATCCTTACAAAGAAAAGACAAACCTTGAAATGTTTGTTTCTGATGTACCAGGTGCCTGTGTCAGTGTGCAGTGACAGCTGTCCTCTAGGAACTCGTAAAGTGCTGCAGAAAGGAAAACCCATCTGCTGTTATGATTGTATACCATGTCCTGAAGGAAAGATCAGCAATAATACAGGTGATACTATTATTTTGTTGTGATTCATGTAGAACATTGAGTATATCACTGCTAAAAGCCATTTCTTATGTATTGTTTCAGATTCCCCTGATTGTTTCCCTTGCCCCAAGGAGTTCTGGCCTAATGCAGAGAGAGACACTTGTTTCCCCAAGCCTGTAGAGTTTCTTTCCTTTGACGAGGTCCTAGGAATCATCCTGGCTGCATTCTCAGTTGGTGGTGCCTGTCTTGGCATCATAACAGCAGCTGTGTTCTTTCATCACAGGACATCCCCAATTGTCAGGGCCAACAACTCTGAGCTGAGCTTCCTGTTGCTCTTCTCCCTGACTCTGTGTTTCTTATGTTCATTGACTTTCATTGGAGCACCCACTGATTGGTCCTGCATGCTGCGCCACACAGCATTTGGGATCACCTTCGTCCTTTGCATCTCTTGTGTTCTTGGAAAAACTATAGTAGTTTTAATGGCCTTCAGAGCTACACTCCCAGGTAGTAATGTCATGAAATGGTTTGGTCCTCCACAGCAAAGGATGACTGTAGTGTCTTTCACATTTATTCAAGTTTTAATATGTGCTATTTGGTTGGGTCTTAGTCCCCCATTTCCAATGAAAAACCTGACTATATATAAGGAGAGAATCATCCTAGAGTGTGCATTAGGCTCAGCTATTGGATTCTGGGTTGTTCTCGGGTACATCGGCCTACTGGCTCTGTTTTGTTTTGTGTTAGCTGTCCTAGCACGGAAACTACCTGATCATTTTAATGAAGCCAAGCTGATCACCTTCAGTATGCTGGTATTCTGTGCAGTCTGGATCACCTTTATCCCAGCGTATATCAGCTCTCCTGGGAAATTTACTGTGGCTGTGGAGATTTTTGCCATTCTGGCCTCCAGTTTTGGACTGATACTGTGTATATTTGCTCCAAAGTGTTATATCATATTGTTTAAGCCAGAGAAGAACACCAAGAAACATTTAATGAACAAAAATGAATCGTAAGACATTAAATGGAACTATATTTAGAGCTTCAGCTTTGTATATTTAACACTGCCTTCATTTAGTTCATTTAATATTTGCATTTACATGAAATATTTATCTTGACTGAGATGTCATTTTGAATGTTCTTTTAATATGTTATTTTCTTTGTTCACTCAATAAAGTATAAATTCATAAACAGTTTAATACTGAATTCTTTGTCAAGTTTTTGAAATTATTTCCAGTTTATGAAAGTTGAAAAAAAAAACAACAACATTAAACTGGTGGATTTTTAGGCCTTAATTGTAGTGTGAGCTAAAACAAAACAATGGCGGGTTGCATTTAGAATGAAATACTGACAACAGCTGGTGTTTACAATGATTGATAACAATTCATGAAAGACCAATATCTAATGCTGTAGTCTCCCTGATGAATAGTAAGCTGATGCACAGTAGAAGGAGGGAATTTTTTTGTCTGAAAATCTATTAAAACCAGTGCAAACACACAATATGCTCACATGCAGACACTTCAGGGATGGAGATGTCAGCTCTCCTTATTGCCGTAATTTTGTCACTGAGTTTGTGTCAGGAAAAGACTGGTGTTGAGGCCTCATCTATGAAATGTAAACTCCAGGGTACAACTCGTCTACCTGTGTTCTCAATGGATGGTGACTACGTTATAGGTGGTGTTTTCTCCATACACCACTACAAACAGACAGTGATGCATAACTACATCACCATGCCTGAGTCGCAAAAGTGTACAGGGAGGTCAGTAAGATGGAGAATCATACTGCAAACCTTTTGTGTTGGAAAACACGAGAAATGTACAAATGATTTAGTTGAATATGTTTAAATCTGTGCACTATGAACTGATTTCTTCAAATACTGCGTTTTGAATTTTGCTGTTCAGATAATGTGAGGTAAATTTGGCCAACATATGCAGTGCAGCTTTCAGTTATATGACTGCAATTATGTGTTTTCTGTCAAAACTGTGATTTGTGCTTATCACATTTGGAGTTGAACAGTGACATGATTGTCTGTGTGCAGCATTGACTCTCGTGAACTGCGTTTTTCGCGTGCAATGGTCTTTACCATTGAAGAGATTAACAACAGCACAGAGCTGCTGCCGGGCATCAAACTTGGTTATGAGATCCACGACTCGTGCACCTCAGTGCCCATGACGATGCATGTGACATTCCAGCTTTCAAACAGCCTAGACCCTGTGTTTTACACTGGTGACAATTGCTCACAAACTGGTATGGTGATGGCTATTGTCGGTGAGTCTGGATCAACGACATCCATCAGCATGTCGCGCTTCCTCGGGTCCTTTAACATTCCTCAAGTAAATATAACAGACTACATTTCTAACAAATATCTCTTCAATGTAGGTTAGAACTGATTTTTTTCTGTTCTGTTAAATGATTACAATGCTGAATTCCTTTAGGTGAGCTACTTTGCCACTTGTGCATGCCTGTCTGATAAGCAGCAGTTTCCGAGTTTCTTCAGAACAATCCCCAGTGACCAGTTCCAGGCTGACGCACTGGCCAAGCTAGTGAAACACTTTGGTTGGACATGGATAGGTGCTGTCCGGTCGGATTCGGACTATGGCAATAATGGCATGGCATCTTTCCTGGACGCAGCACAGAAGGAGGGGATCTGTGTGGAATACTCTGAATCTTTCCATCGGGCCCACCCACGTAGCAGGATCCAGAGAGTAGCTGACGTTATCCGCAGGTCTCTAAATCAATGATTGTGCTTTTCTTTTGTATTTTTTGTCTGTGCTGACAGCAAGCTTCTGCACACAAAAACCACAAAAACTTTAATTTAAATATAAAACAGGAGCATGATTTATATCTTAGAAATTAGGAAGTCACTTTATTAAAACTAATGTTGTTAAAAACAGAAATAAAGAGCACAATACATTATAATCAAGACCAAAAAGTAGTTATCTCTCATTTTTCCTTGATATTTGTATTGGTCTACTATAATGTCCCTGCAGGTCAACAGCTGTGGTTATTGTGGCATTTACAGCTTCTGCAGAACTGAGGATCCTTTTGGAGGAGCTGGCACTCAAGCCTTCTCCACCTCGCCAGTGGATAGGCAGTGAGGCCTGGGTAACCAACCAGGCCATGCTAAAGTTCAGCTTCTGTGCAGGAGCCATCGGATTTGGCATTCAGAAATCTGTCATCCCAGGTCTGAGAGAATTCTTGCTAGATCTGTCTCCCACTAAAGTGGCTACCTCTCCATTGCTTACTGAGTTCTGGGAGGATGCATTCAACTGCAGGCTGGGAAAAAGTGAGAAAGTTGGGTTGATTTTTAACATAGCTGAAATTGTTTTGAAATTGCTGTGTTGTTTGGCTAAATGTCTGTCTGAGTGGTGCTTCCTGTGGTAAATAGTCACCAGCTGCCCTAAAACCCAAGAAACCTTAGATTCCAATTGAGAAGGAAATATTTTAATATTGAACTGACATGAGATGCATCTCTGTGAATTTCTGGTCAAGTTTAGGGCCACTGCTCTATGAGATTATTCAGTGCCAACTCTGATTACATGAATCAGATGCACCCATTATAAAGACAGGCTCCATGCCTCATAGACAAAACATTTTACTTAATAGAATGTATCAGTAACGCTACATGCACGTCTAAGCCTATTAGCCTGACAGTGATTTCATATCATTCCTTTAAAACACATAAACCTTAAAAAAGTAAAGTTTGTCATTAATTGAAAGTTGAAAAGATTTTTTGTCTTTTATAAATGACTAATCATCTGATCACTTGGTCCGCCAGAAACTGAAACAGTGTGGTATATAATAGGAAATATATAAAGAGATGCATCTCATGTCTGTGCACAATAATGCTTTGCATTATTGTGCGCTTGTCACTGAAAGAGGAACAAATATATTTTGATTCCAGTTTATGTATCAAGTGATTGGCGATTTCTTATGTTATTTAACTGATGCTCAGAAGTATCTTTTTCCCTTTTTGCCCTTTCAGTTGTCAGTCTAGTTGACCCATTGTGTGTTTTGTTATCCCTGTAGAAACACAAGTTTTTGTGCAAAATAACATCTATTTATAAAGACTTTCTGCTTCTCCGAAAGTCATTAAAGACCATTGAAAAACTAGAAGGTAGTCCTCTCAGCCAGTGCTATGAATCAAACTTTTGAAGGAGGAAAAAACAAACATTTGAACAGTACTGTACGCATTTCTGCAGGGCATGTTTGGTGGTTAAAATAATAGAAAAGGAAAAGAGACCCAGACTGATAATGCACCATTAATGTCAATGCTAAAAACATATCTCACTGTCTCTGTGTGTTTTTAGGTGCAGCCATAGATGACAGTGTGTGTGATGGAACTGAAGACATAAAGACACTCCTGGACCCGTACACTGACACGTCTCAGCTCCGAGTCACCAACATGGTGTACAAGGCTGTTTATGCAATAGCACATGCTATTCATAATACTGTGTGTCAAGATACAAATTCTAAGACTCAGTGTGATAAGTTCACCAGAATAGAGTCCAAACAGGTCAGTCAAAGTGAATGGGTGAACTACCCAATGCCAATTTTTTCACAAATAATGTATTGTACTTGAATGAATTTTACGTTAAAAATTTCCTCTTGCTCTCTCGTTGTCTTACTTTATTTCATCCTTACAGGTCCTTACTCAACTGAAGAAAGTTAATTTTACCAAAAATGGTTATGATGTGTCATTTGATGCCAATGGGGATCCTGTGGCCAGATATGAGCTTGTTAACTGGCAGAAAAGAGACAGTGGCAGCATTGAGATGGTGACAGTAGGGCACTATGATTCATCACTGCCAGAAGGCCAAGAGTTTCGTATCAACAAGAACCTCACCTGGGTGGAGGGTAGCACACAAGTAAGGAGACCAGAAATAATAATCTTTTTCATGTTTCAAATCTCCCAGATTTTCCCAGATTTTGTTTGCTTAAAGCAGTCAATACGTAAAAAAACAGGAGAGAAAATTAAGAAGAAGAAGAAATCTGCAAAGACAGCAGACTGTTAACCTGGGAGGTCTGGCTGGTTTGCAAGGATAGTAAACTGAGGCTAGATTTGGAGTTCAGCTAGGCCACATACTATGAACCAGGGGTTGTCGGGCCACCAATTGGGAAATGTGAACAGGTGTCTGTTGGGCTGCCGTCTAGAAACTATAAGTAGGAATCGGCTGTACTGTTGGCAGGGAACCAGGAACAGGTGATGGCTAGACTGCCAATTGAGCATTAGGGGCAGTTTTTGTTCAGAATGCCAATGGGGAACCAAGAGCAGATGAGAGCCAGATCACAGAAAGGAAACCCAGAACTGATGTCACCTGGACTGCTGACTAGGCCCCAAAAGCAGGAGTTGGCCGGAGCACTAACGGGGAACCAGGAAAAGGTGTCAGCCGGACCACCAATGGAAGAGAAGGAAAAGTTGTTGGCCTGACTGTTGACGGGGAACAAGGAGCAGGTGTTGGCAAGAACGGTTATGGGGAACCAGTAGTGGACGTTAGCAGATGTTGACCAGTCACTGACAAGGAACCAGTAACAGTTTTGGCATTCATAAACAAGAGAGACATTAGACTTAGGAACTGGACAGATGTTGGACTCAGACCCAAGAATAGCCCCTGGACTGCACAAGGTGTCAGCTGAACCGGTAATTGGACAGGTGTTGGGTGGCCCAATAACAACAGAGGTGTCGACTGACCTAATTATAGAAGAGATGTCATGAGGAACCCCGGACTCAGAAACAGAGTGAAGATCATGGTACTGAGCAGCAGAGGCTCTGGGTCACTGGGCAACAGTGGCTCAGGGTCACAGGGCTGCAGGACCTCCACAACATGAGGTAGCAATAAGGAAGAGGTGCTGAGCAGCAGAGAAGCTGGACATTGGCGTGAGCTCCACTTATTCTGGAGGGTTTCAGAGAAGTTTGCTTTAGTACATGTGATCAGACAGGACACTGGTTGGCTCTGTGCTAGCTGACAGATCAACTGACTGGAGGCTAGCAGGACACTGGCTTGCAAACTCAGGAGATCGGGTTGACAGGAGGATGGCAGCTGGTGACAAGCCAAAAGAGACACTGAAAGCTAACAAACCTGATTGAAGCAGGCTGGTGGCTGTCTGGCTGCAGGTTAGCTGACTGGAGACTGGCATACTTGAAGTCAGACAGAAAAGCAGGGATTTGAGGATTTTGGAAGTCCTTTCCCAGCTCAGTTTGAAAATTCCTCAGCAAAGGCTGAGAGGACACTTCCTTGCTTGTTATAATCAGAGCTGGCTTTCTGTTCTCATTGGGAAGGGCCCTCCTCCCACATGGACAAAGCGAGAAAGGAACTAAGGACCTGGGCTTGCATAGGAATAAGTGGCTGATGATGGTAATGAGGTCCAGGTGTGGAGATGAATGGTGAAACTCATGGGGAATGAGTTGATTGCATGACAGATGATGACAGAGGAGCACGCTGATGCACGCCTGGTGGCAGGGCCTTAGCCCATTGGGCCTGGTTGGGTTCAGCCCGAATAAACAACATGCAGCTGACCCCTGTTGACTCACCACTTTGGTGGCCCTTGGTACATGGAATGTCACCTCTGGTAGAGGAGGAGCCAGAGCTAGTGTGGGAGGTAGAGAGGTACCAGCTAGATATTAGCTATATAGTTATAGGGCAGGTGTTGGTATACACACAAGCCCCTGGCTGAGTGCCTTGGTGTTGGAATTTGAGAGAGTTGCCTCTGTGAGACTAAAAGTCACTTGGGGGGAGGCTATTATGTCCTCAGACTCATCCATAAATGGTTATCAAGAAGCTTCTTGGCGGCAAGGTGCCAGGGGTGGATGAGATTAGCCGTGAGATGCCTCTTCAGTGTCGCGTGGAACAAGTGGCAGGGAGCTGAGCCATAAGGCAAAGTTCTCAATTCACCGGTCCTTCTATGTTTCAGCCTCACTTATGGTCACGAGCATTGGGTGATGATCAAAAGAACGAGATTGCGGATACCCTCGTAGGGTGGCTGTGCTTATCCTTAGGGATAGGGTGAGGAGCTGAGACATCTGCAAGGAGCTTGGCCTAGAGCCAGCTGAGGTGGTTGAGGCATCTGGTTAGGATACCTCCTGGGCGTCCCCCATTGGAGGTTTTCTAGTCATGACCAACTGGGAGGAGACCCGAGGACAGACTCAGAGCCTGCTGGAGGGATTATCAATCTCATCTGGCCTGGGAACGCCTCGTCAAGAGGAGCTGGAAAGCATTCCTGAGGAGAAGGATGTCTGGAATACCCTGGATAAGCGGAAGACAATGGATCAATGGATGAATGAAGAGTAGGACAGAGACACAGAAACTGTGACAGAAATGGCTTTAGGATGGGATTTCCTCTATCAACAAAAGTAATTATAAGAGGGACCAGTAACATTGTCAGTACAAACACTTTTATTTAAGTATTGTTTTAAGACAAACTTGAAAAAATGTTCACATCTGAAGAAATGGGAGTTTGTTTGTATCTACTGTATGTGCCAGGTGCCTGTGTCAGTGTGTAGTGACAGCTGTCCTACAGGAACTCGTAAAATGCTGCAGAAAGGAAAACCCATATGCTGTTATGATTGTATACCTTGTCCTGAGGGAGAGATAAGCAATGTTACAGGTATGTTTTTTTTTTCTTTTTTTTCCCCCCAAGTTCATATTTACAACATCACCTATGTCACTGCTAAAAGCCCTTTTTTGTTTATTGTTTCAGATTCTCCTGATTGTTTCCCTTGCTCCAAGGAGTTCTGGCCTAATGCAGAGAGAGACTCTTGTCTCCCCAAGCCTGTAGAGTTTCTGTCCTTTGATGAGGCCCTAGGAATCGTCCTGGCTGTGTTCTCAGTTGCTGGTGCCTGTCTTGCCATTATAACAGCAGCTGTGTTATTTCAATACAGGACATCCCCAATTGTCAGGGCCAATAACTCTGAGCTGAGCTTTCTGCTGCTCTTCTCCCTGACTTTATGTTTCTTATGTTCCCTGACTTTCATTGGCGCACCCTCTCATTGGTCTTGCAAGCTGCGCCATACAGCATTTGGCATCACCTTCGTCCTCTGCATCTCTTGTGTTCTTGGAAAAACTATAGTCGTGTTAATGGCTTTCAGAGCTACACTCCCAGGTAGTAATGTTATGAAATGGTTTGGCCCTCTACAGCAAAGGATGACTGTACTATCTTTCACATTCATTCAAGTTTTAATATGTGCTATTTGGTTGGGTCTTAGTCCCCCCTTTCCAATGAAAAACATAACCACTTTTAAGGAGAGAATCATCCTGGAGTGTGCATTAGGCTCAGCTATTGGGTTCTGGGCTGTTCTTGGGTACATAGGCCTACTGGCTGTCTTTTGCCTAGTGTTAGCTGTCCTCGCCAGAAAACTGCCTGATAATTTCAATGAAGCCAAGCTGATCACCTTCAGCATGCTGATATTTTGTGCAGTCTGGATCACCTTCATCCCAGCGTATATCAGCTCTCCTGGGAAATTTACTGTGGCTGTGGAGATATTTGCCATTCTGGCCTCCAGTTTTGGACTGATACTGTGTATATTTGCTCCAAAGTGTTTCATCATATTATTTAAGCCAGAGAAGAACACCAAGAAACATTTAATGAACAAAAATTAATCCAAAGACATCTGAGGTTCTCTAATTGTTAAGATGGCAACATGTAGTCTAGAGCATTACTATTCAACTGGTGGCCCATGGGCCAATTGCAGCCCTTTAACCACCTCATTCTGGCCCTTTGATCATTTTGTTAGTTGGCTGTTTAGCCAATTCCATGATGATGCTTCCTGCTCAGCAGTTAAATACTCTTGTTTCATTAGAAAATGTATAACCAGGCTCTTTTAAAAAATAGAAAATTACAAGTATTTCACTGATAACCTACTTTTAAGATGCATGTTATCAATTAACCAAGGGGGAGGAAAAAAAATCGCAATTTCAATGTTGTGTTTTTAAGATCCAGTTTTGTCCACAAAAATGTAATTATAGCTCAATAAAGTCTTAATTACCTTTAAAGATTTGTGATACCGACTTTGTGTCAACATTTTGATAACATAATTTCAATTGAGTCATAGTGGAACAAAAGTTCTGATGAATGATTTCACATATGATTAAATCACACCAATAACACATTAAAAGTGTGAATATATATATACATATACACACATATATATATATATATATATATATATATATATATATATATATACATACATGCAATATGACTTCAAACAATGTCATTAAAAGATATAAAAGTAGGACAAAATTACAATGATATCTGGTGTTTACAATGGTAACCTAAGAAAAGAGACAGTGAGAAAGTCTTAGCTATCCTAGCACGGAAATTACCTGATAATTTTAATGAAGCCAAGCTGATCACCTTCAGCATGCTGATATTCTGTGCAGTCTGGATCACCTTTATCCCAGCGTATGTCAGCTCTCCTGGGAAATTTACTGTGGCTGTGGAGATATTCGCCATTCTGGCCTCCAGTTTTGGACTGATACTGTGTATATTTGCTCCAAAGTGTTTCGTCATATTGTTCGAGCCAGAGAAGAACACCAAGAAACATTTGATGAACAAAAATTAATCCTACGACATCTGAGTTTTTTAAATAGTTAAGATGGCAACATTAAACCCACTGACATAAAAAGTTAAGTACTCTGATCATCTTGTTACAATGCATTATTCTGCTGGCAAACCTTGCATTCTGACATTCATGTGGATGAGAGCTCACACACATCACACTCCCAAATATTGTCGCAGTCAAGGACCCCCCAATAGCAACGTGCTAAATAAAACCTTAATTAATCAAAAATATGTAGTACTGAGTTCTGTATCAACAATTTAATAACATTATTTCTAAGAAATCATCATGGAAAAAAAAGTTTTTGTGATTTATTTGAAATGTGATTAAATCACATAAAGAACCCATTGAGGGTGAGAGTTTATTCGAGTTTATATGCATTTATATGTAACATGTTAAAACAATGCACTCAAAAGATATAAGAGGAGGAAAAATTATTATGATATCTGGTGTTTACAATAGTTACTTGGCAAGAGAGCAAAAGAGACAGGGACTCTTAATGCAAGGAGTTCATCAAAGACCAAGGGCATCTTCTCTCTGATGTATAATTGGCTGACAGAGTAGAAGGAGGGAAGCTTTTGTCTGTAAAATCTATATAAAGTGGTGGAAACACACACACAGTATGCTCACGTGCAGACACTTTAGTGATGGAAATCTTCTCTCTCTTTATTGGCTTGATCCTGTCTCTAAGTTTATGTGAGCTGAACTCAGCTCTGAAACAAAGCACTGGGCTTACAGAAGAAAAGTCTGGTGCTGGGGTCAGCAGTGAGGCCTCATCTGTGAAATGTAAACTACAGGGTACCGCTCGTCTACCTGTATTCTCAATGGATGGTGACTATGTAATTGGTGGTGTTTTTGCCATTCACCACTACACGCACACACCAGTGCATAATTACACCACAATGCCTGAGCCACTAAAGTGCACAGGGAGGTTAGTAAGAGGGCAAAGTGTTGGATAAGATGATGTTATAATATATGGGGTTAGAAATGTTTTGCTTTGTTTGATGTTTCAAAGTTTTTGTATAATATTTAAAACTTTTGCAAATGTATGTTTCATTATCAGGATGAAAAAAAATAAAATAAGCCATTTTTTATCAGTATGTTGACTATTTATTATAAATATGTATATTATGGACTGATATCTAATCCTGTGTTTGAATTCAGCTGGTCACTCACAGCAGTTCTGCTTATGTGTGTCTCTTAAAACTTTGATTTGTCCTCATCACATGAAGATTTGAACAATTGAATTAGTTTCTTTGTGCAGCATGGACTCCCGTGAACTGCGCTTCTCGCGCGCAATGGTCTTCGCCATCGAGGAGATTAACAACAGCACAGAGCTGCTGCCAGGGATCAAACTTGGTTATCAGATCCACGACTCATGCACCACAGTGCCTGTGGCGATGCATGTGACATTACAGCTTTCAAATGGCCTGGACCCGGTGTTTTACACTGGTGACCATTGCTTACAATCTGGTATGGTGATGGCTATTGTCGGTGAGTCTGAGTCCACGCCATCCATCAGCATGTCACGCATCATCGGGCCCTTCAACATTCCTCAGGTAATTATTATAAATTTGTTCCAAACAATTTTTTCAGTGTCCTCTAGTGCTGATTTTTTTTTTCTTTCCTGTAAATTTATTACAATGCTGAATTCCTTTAGGTGAGCTACTTTGCCACTTGTGCATGCCTGTCTGATAAGCAGCAGTATCCAAGTTTCTTCAGAACAATCCCCAGTGACCAATTCCAGACTGACGCTCTCGCCAAGCTGATCAAACATTTCGGCTGGACTTGGATAGGTGCTGTCCGGTCAGATTCAGACTATGGCAATAATGGCATGGCATCTTTCCTGGACGCAGCACAGAAGGAGGGGATCTGTGTTGAATACTCTGAATCTTTACATCGGACCCACCCACGTAGCAGAATACAGAGAGTAGCTGACGTTATCCGCAGGTTTCTAAATCACTGTTTGTGCTTTTGTTGCCTGTCCTGTCACTGACCATCTGCACACAAAACCACAAAAAACATGTAATGTTCAAACATGAGACGGGAGAATATTTGATTAACTTAGTGGCAAATTGGGAATGTAGGCCCGTATTCCGTCATCAAGTTTGTTCTATTACATGATGAGACTAATACTCTATATTCAACACAAAAAAAATATAATTTGCAAGCATCCTTTTATTTCATATTCATTATCTTATTAATCAGGTAGCCTAACTGTCACTTTCTTTATCTTAAGAATCTTGATAATGTTTTTTTATAATATATTTACTATGATGTCCCTGCAGGTCAACTGCTGTGGTTATTGTGGCGTTTACAGCCTCTGCAGAATTAACACTCCTGCTGCGAGAGCTGTCGCTCAAGCCTTCTCCACCTCGCCAGTGGATAGGCAGTGAATCCTGGGTAACTAACCGAGACATGCTGAAGTTCAACTTCTGTGCTGGAGCCATCGGATTTGGAATTCAGAAATCTGTCATCCCAGGTCTAAGAGAATACTTGCTAGATCTGTCTCCAACTAAATTGTCTGCCTCTCCAGTGCTCACTGAGTTCTGGGAGGATGCATTCAACTGCAGGCTGGGAAAAAGTAAGAAAGTTGTACATTGCTGACATTCATAGTCGGGTGCATGTGGTTGGATTTTGTTGATTGTCTGTTTGAGGGGGCCTCCTATGTTAAAATGTCAGCAGCTGCTTTAAGATCAAACCTCAGGGTTCTGCTGAGAGGGAAATCTATTGATATCATACGAACACAGTGCACATATTTTGTCCTTTATAAATGTGCTAATTATGTGAAGATATCTTTTGGCAAAAATTGAAAGACTTACTTAAATAAAAAAAATAGATAAAAACAGTTGGCCCCACTTTTTACTCTGTTTCATACGTTTATTAGAACATTTTTATTAACAACTTTATTATATTTTTTCTTTCTTTAATCTTATTTTCTTTTATTTTCTTTAACTTTTAGGGAGGTGGGTCGTTTGTCTATTCAGATAGCAGCATTATTCTTCTATGTATATTTAGATGTTTGAAGAATAACTTTGTTAGAACAGCACACGTTTTAATTTCAATTCCACTTTAGCAATAGGTTCTACAAGGCATGTTTTGTGGTTGAAATAAGTGAAAAGGAAAGTAAAAAAGAATAATACACACATTAGAAAGAATAATATTACATTCTCTGATGTCAGCATGTAATAAATTGAAAAGTTATGGACTTTTTTCGTCATTTGGACTTCACTTCATAAGATCTGATTACTGGTCTGTGTTAACTGCACTTGGTATACATCACCGCAAACACAGCATGAATCAGCTTGAGGAAAGTAGACAAAAGCATGTCTAAAAAATTGTATGTAAAATAAGCATTTCTTATAAATAAATCAGAAAAGTAAAGATATGCATGTTTCAAGGCATTTTTGGCAGTTTAAATAAAAAATAGAAACCATTAATCAAAAATAATCATGGTAAAATCATGCATATTGTCAAAGCTTAAAGACATGTTCTCCTTCCTTTGTGTGCTTTTAGATGCAGCCAAAGACGAAACTGTGTGTGATGGAACTGAAGACATACAGATGCTACAGAGCCCGTACACTGACACATCTCAGCTCCGAGCCACTAACATGGTGTACAAGGCTGTTTATGCAATAGCACATGCCATTCATAATGCAGCATGTGAGGACACAAATTCTACAGCTCTGTGTGACAAATTCACTAGGATGGAGTCCAAACAGGTCAATGAAAATGATTATATGAACATAATCAATGCCATGTTACCACGATAATGTAATTTATAAAATGTAGGTTAACGTTTTCCATTCTTTACCTCCTTGTCTAAATTTACTTATCCTCACAGGTTCTTACCCAGCTCAAGAAAGTGAATTTTTCCAAAAATGGTTATGATGTGTCATTTGATGTCAATGGGGATCCTGTGGCCACATACGAGCTGGTTAACTGGCAACAAAGTGAGAGTGGGAGCATTGAGATGGTGACAGTAGGGCTTTATGATACATCACTGCCGGAGGGCCAGGAGTTCCGCATCAACAGGAATCTCACTTGGATGGATGGTGGCAAACAAGTAAGGAGCCCAACAGCAATAATCTAATACATTAGAATTTCAAATTTGGTGATCTAAAAGGGTACACAATTTGCCTGGAACTGACAATGCAGATGGGTCACTCTGGGGTTTGGGCAGGGGGATGAAGAGACTGGCTAAAACTAAAATGAAAGGATGAGCTAGAATGATACAGTGACATAGGCTGAACAGTGGTAAAAGGAGGGTAGTAGGACAACAGGATGGGCGAAGCTACTAGAAGCTGAGTAAACTGGCAAAACTGGCAGGAAAGGCAGTACCACTCACAGATCCCTGCCAGAGGCCGGTGGCAAAGACTGAAATCATCTGAATGCTGGGAAGATGAGTCTGAGAATGTGGATCCCCTCTGGAGGCTGGAGACCAAGTTGAAACCACTGTGGAGGTTGAGGTCGTAGCAGGTGATTAGGGCAGAATCCCTCTCGAGGTCTGGTTGGTGAGTGTGGAAGTGGAACCACTTTGGAGGTGAGGCTGTTGAAACTGATGACTTGGAAGGTCTGACTATCAACTGGGGTTCACAGAGTTTTGGCTTGGATTTAGCAGGGGTGGTGAATGGGGGCTTTGGAAGGTAGCAGCTGTGTCCCCAACATGGAATCAGGAATGGGTGTTGGCTAGGTTACCAACTGGGAACCAGGAGCAGATACCAGTTGCACTGACGACCAGGAGCCAGCAGCAAAAGACTCAGATTCAGGAACAGACTCTGGACCACATGTGTTGAGCAAACCAGGAGCAGGAGTGTGTCGGCTGGCATGGAAACAGGAGAACTGTCTCAGGGATGATGGGCAGCTGGGACTCAAGTTCAATGGGCAGCAGGGCCTCCACAGTGCAGGACAGTGGTGAGGATGAGGAGCTGGGTAGCAAAGAGGCTGAAAGTTGGCAGGAGCCCCATTTCCTCTGAAGTGGCTTCTCAGACAGTTGCTCCAGGGCAGTATGAGTAAGGGAACTATCTGGATCTGTGCTAGCTGACTGACCAGGCTGGAGGTGAGCTAACTGAAAGCTAACAGACTGGATACTGACAGGCTGGGGGCTAGAATGCTGCAGGTTAGCTTACTGTGAAGAAGAGGAATCTGCAGTGACTTGCTGTTTTGGTGAGCATGCTTGTGGCCACCATGGTGCAAATTAGCTGAGTTAAGGCTTGCATACTGATATTTGATATATTTAAAGAAGTCCTCATTGGTAAGCAAATTTCTCAGACCCAAAGTGGAGATGTAGTAGACAGTAGATACTGTAACAAAAGTACCTTTGGGAAGGGTCTCCCCTTCTGTGACCGAGACTAATTGTTACAGGAAGAAAATAACAATTTCAATACACATATTGGCATTTGACTATTATTTAAAGACAATCTTTTAAAATGTCTAAACCAATCCTTTTATTCAAGGACCTGCATAGCACACCAGAATATGTGTGAGTATGTATGTATGTGCCAGGTGCCTGTGTCAGTGTGCAGTGACAGCTGTCCTCCAGGAACTCGTAAAGTGCTGCAGAAAGGAAAACCCATCTGCTGTTATGATTGTATACCATGTCCTGAGGGAGAGATTAGCAATACTACAGGTATGTTTTTTTTCTTGTCTTTTTCTCTTTTTTTTTTTAAGGCATGTCAACAACATCAACTTTATCACTACTAAAGGCCTTCTCCTATTCATTTCAGATTCCGCTGATTGTTTCCCTTGCACCAAGGAGTTTTGGCCTAATGTAGAGAGAGACACTTGTTTCCCCAAGCCTGTAGAGTTTCTTTCCTTTGATGAGGTCCTAGGAATCATCCTGGCTGCATTCTCGGTCGGTGGTGCCTGTCTTGCCATTGTAACAGCTGCTGTCTTCTTTCGTCACAGGACATCCCCGATTGTCAGGGCCAACAACTCTGAGCTGAGCTTCCTGCTGCTCTTCTCCTTGACTCTATGTTTCTTATGTTCATTAACTTTCATTGGAGCACCCTCTGACTGGTCCTGCAGGCTGCGCCACACAGCATTTGGGATCACCTTTGTCCTCTGCATCTCTTGCATCCTCGGAAAAACAATAGTTGTGTTAATGGCCTTCAAAGCCACACTCCCAGGTTGTAAGGTTATGAAATGGTTCGGCCCTCTACAGCAAAGGATAACTGTAGTATCTTTCACATTTGTCCAAGTTTTAATATGTACAATTTGGTTGGGTTTCAGTCCTCCTTTTCGATTGGAAAACCTAACTGTATATAAGGAGAGAATCATCCTAGAGTGTGCATTAGGATCAGCTATTGGATTCTGGGTTGTACTTGGGTACATAGGCCTACTGGCTGTCTTTTGTTTAGTGTTAGCTGTACTAGCTCGGAAACTACCTGATAATTTTAATGAAGCCAAGCTGATCACCTTCAGTATGCTGATATTTTGTGCAGTCTGGATCACCTTTATCCCAGCGTATGTCAGCTCTCCTGGGAAATTTACTGTGGCTGTGGAGATATTTGCCATTCTGGCTTCCAGTTTTGGACTTATACTATGCATATTTGCTCCAAAGTGTTACATCATATTGTTCAAGCCAGAGAAGAACACCAAGAAACATTTAATGAACAAAAATGAATCCTAAGATATCTGAGGTTTGGGTATAGTTTATATATAACATACAGTATAGAGGTGACCTATTCAAGTGATGGCCTGTCCCACCTGTCCCAAAATGTGTCAAATAAACGTCTTTGTCAAACTTCAAAAGACATCCACTGAAGAGCTAATGGAAAAATGGAAAGAATGAACATTTTTACAGACCCTTTTTAGACATCTATTTAACATTCACTATTGACGTCCAGTTGACTTTCTTATATGGTTCAAAATAAAAGTTTTTGCAATGTCTTTTTAAAAGGTATCTTTTTAAAGACATCTTTTTAACATTCACGCCTGACATCCTAGTGACATCCTCACAGGGTTCAAAATGAAAGCTGCAATGGATTCTGCTTAGGAGGCAGGCACTTTACCACATGAGCTTCATAGCTAGTTAATTTAAGCTGTCTATTAATGGTAATGACTGAATGCCTCAGTACTTAATTGCCATTTTCATGATAATTTGTTTATTTATCTTAGTTTCAACACCTATTTTAGTTTCGGTAATGGCAATTCAGATGTTGAACGCACATTGGAGGATGTCCAAAATGGGTTCTGGATAGACATCAAGATATTTCGGCAAGGCAAGGCAAGTTTATTTGTACAACACAATTCAGACACAAGGCAACTCAAAGTACTTTACAAAATACATTAAAAAGAAATTAAAAATTGCAATACATTAAAAACAAGTAGGAAACATTCAGAAACAAAACATTAAAACAAGTTAAGAAATAGGAAAGTAGGCTAAAATAGAATATGTTTAAAAGAGACAAGACTAGAAATTAAAGTCACAGTGCAGTTCAAAGCCTTGAAATTGCTTCTGTGAAAGGCAGTGGCAAACAGACAGGTCTTCAGCCTTGATTTAAAAGACACGAGAGTTATTGTTTATTGGATCCCCATTAGTTGTCACCATGGTGACAACTATTCTTCCTGGGGTCCCTAAAAAGCAAGACAAATAACAGTAACATTCATATGCATCATGCATACACATTACAAGTATATTTAGAGTTTACAATTGGAGCAGTTTTAGGGAGTTTGTTCCAGACATGTGGCACATAATGACTTAATGCTGCTTCTCCATGTTTAGTTTTGAGTCTAGGGACTGAAAGCAGACCTGTACCTGACGACCTCAGATGTCTGGTTCATAAAATAGCAGCAAAGCAGAAATGTATTTTGGCCCGAAACCATTCAGTTCTTTATAAACCAACAGCAGGATTTTGAAATCTATTCTTTGACTGAAAGGAAGCCAATGTGAAGATCTAAGAACTGGAGTGATGTGATCTACTTTTTAGGTTCTTGTTAGGACTCGGGCAGCAGCGTTCTGAATCAGCTGCAACTGATGGATCTTTTAGAGGGTCTTGTAAAGTCACCGTTATAGTAGCTGAGTCTGCTGAAGATAAATGTATGAACAAATTTTGCCAAATTCTGCCAAGACATAAGTCTTTTTATCCTGGATATATTCTGAAAGGGATATTCCGGTGTGAGTTTAATCCATGGTCTAACACACCGTGACACCGAGTAAGACTCCCCCTCGAGAGATAAAGTTTGCTGACCGCTAGCTTAGCTAGTTGTAGCCACTTCAGAAAAAAAACGCACAATAACAATACACTGCAGCTTATGCCTCCAGCAAGAAACCGCCATCAAAAAGCTACTCATAGCCACAAATAATGCTCAGAACAGCACCAAACTTCAGCAACAGTACATGTACAGTCCCAGCACACAGTACAAAGCATTAAACATCTGCTAGCTTTGCCAGATTAATAACATAAATCTGTTAATCTTTTTGAAATTTTATTGTTATATTCTTGTAAAAGATTACAACCAAATGTTTAAACCACGTACCTTTTTATGTCGCCTCTCTAAAAGTTTTACTCCACTCTCGTCAGGTACAATGTACAGACTGGTCCATACAGTATAATAGGTCCAGGTCGGAAGGTCGGGCCCCCCTAGCAGCCTGGCACTTTTCCGTTGTGTTGACACTTCCGTTGTGTTGACTCAATATGCGGCATTTCTCTATTGCATGTGTTTTGGGGGTTTGTGTCGTTGTGGTTTTGCATCTTGTCTGTATTTGCAGCATTTTGTTGTTGCATTTGTTTAGTGTGTTTGTGTGTCTTTGGTTCTGGATCGTTTCTTTGTTTGCAGCATTTTTCCATTGCAGCATTTTGTTGTTGCATGTGTTTTTTGCGTCTTTGGTTCTGCATCGTTTATGCATTTGCAGCGTTTGGCCGTTGCTGCGTGTTTGCCCTTGTCGTCCACTGTACAAATCAGACGTTCAGTATTAAATTTGTTTTGACCACATCTATAGACATCCAAGAGGTTCTCTAACAAGACGTTTGAATATGTTAACCACGTTGCACGTCTATAAACATCCATGACAGGTCCTTGTCAGATACCCATCCTATTGTTAATGTCCAAAGACATTAAAGTGGCTACCTAGCCAGACGTTTATATACTAAACCTGTGTTGCATGTCCATAGATGTCCAAAAGGGGTCCTAGTCAGATGTCCAAATATTTACTTGTTCTGAATGCCCATGAGACATACAAAAGTGGGCCTGGACTCACGGACGTTAAAAAGAAATAAGCATCTCCCTGAAGTCACATGTTTGCTGGGGTCGACTGAATGCGACCTTTACACAACCTCATTCCAGCCCTTTGGTCCCTTTTTAAGTTGTCCATTTACCAGATTTACCAGAGAATGTTTTTTTTCCAGTTAAGAAAATTTACAAAGAAAGTTTGAAAAAAGTGTTTTAAGTTGTTAAAGTTGTTTTAACACATTTGAATTCCAAGCTCTACAAATCAGACATTGGGAAAGTAAAAGTCAGGCCCCTCGACACTTTTTTTGTATATTACATTTTTTTTCTCAAAATTTCAGTGTCTTGCTTGGAATATGCTTTTATTATTTTCTTTCACAACAAATGTCAGCTGCTAAAAAAAATGCTTAATTAATTCAAGAGTGCGTGGTACTGAGTTCAGTGTCAACATTTTGATAACATTTTTTCAAATGAATCATAGTGGAACAAAACCTCCTGAGATTTTTTTAAACTTTTAAAATTTATTAAACTATGTGTATAAACATATTTTTTTTATTGTTTGAACTTCACATAAGATTCAGACAAAATTAAGATTACATCTAGTGTTTACAGTGGTAACTTGACAAGAGTAGAAAAGAGACAGTGACTCTTAACAGAGGAAATTCTACATGTCACCCACAGGAAATAAACTTCAGTTCATCAAAGACCAAGGGGAATCTGCTTTATGATATATAACTGGCTGACGCACAGTAGAAGGAGGGAAGCTTTTGTCTGTAAAATCTATATAAAGCAGTCGAAACACACACACAGTAGGCTCACATGCAGACACTTGAGTGATGGAAATCTCCTCTCTCTTTATTGGCCTGATCCTGTCTCTGTGTTTGTGTGAGTTGAACTCAGGTCGGAAACAAAGTGCTGGTCTTACAGTGGAAAGGTCTGGTGCTGGGGTCAGCAGTGAGGCCTCATCTGTGAAATGTAAATTCCAGGGTACCACTCGTCAACCTGTATTCTCAATGGATGGCGACTATGTTATTGGTGGTGTTTTTGCCATACACCATTACATGCACACGCCGGTGCATAATTACAGCGTCATTCCTGAGCCACTAAAGTGCACAGGGAGGTTAGTAAGAGGGCTGAGTGTTGGATAAGATGATGTTATAGTATATGGGGTTAGAAATGTGTTGCTTTGTATGTTTTAAAGCTTTCATATAATATTTAAGGCATTTGCAAATGTATGTTTCATTACCAGGATAAGGAAAAAAAATTAAGCCATTTTTGATCTACATGTTGACTATTATTGTGCATTATGGACTGATATCTAATCCTGTGTTTTGAATTCTGCTGGTCACTCTGTGATGTAAGTTTTGTTCACAGATGCAATGCAGCCATTAGTGATAATTCCAATGAACAGCAGTTCTGCTTAATTGTGTCTTATCTGTTAAAAATGTGTACTCATCACATGAAGATCTGAACAATTAAATGTTTCTGTGTGCAGCATTGACTCTCGTGAACTGCGCTTCTCGCGCGCAATGGTCTTCGCCATTGAGGAGATTAACAACAGCACAGAGCTGCTGCCAGGGATCAAACTTGGATATCAGATCCACGACTCATGCACCACAGTGCCTGTGGCAATGCATGTGACATTCCAGCTTTCAAATGGCCTGGACCCGGTTTTTAACACTGGTGACAATTGCTCACAATCTGGTATGGTGTTGGCTATTGTCGGTGAGTCTGAGTCCACGATATCCATCAGCATGTCGCGCGTCATCGGCCCCTTCAACATTCCTCAAGTAAATATTATGAGTTTGTTTCAAACTATTTCTTCAGTATTGGCCAGTTCGGATTTTTCTTTCTGTCATAATAATAATAATATCATTGCTGAATTCCTTTAGGTGAGCTACTTTGCCACTTGTGCATGCCTGTCTAATAAGCAGCAGTACCCGAGTTTCTTCAGAACAATACCCAGTGACCAGTTTCAGACTGACGCGCTCGCCAAGCTGATTAAACATTTCGGCTGGACTTGGATAGGTGCTGTCCGGTCAGATTCAGACTATGGCAATAATGGCATGGCATCTTTCCTGGACGCAGCACAGAAGGAGGGGATCTGTGTTGAATACTCTGAATCTTTACATCGGACCCACCCACGTAGCAGAATACAGAGAGTAGCTGACGTTATCCGCAGGTTTCTGAATCACTGTTTGTGCTTTTGTTGCCTGTCCTGTCACTGACCACCTGCACACAAAACCACAAAAAACATGTAATGTTCACACGTAAGACTGGAGACGGTTTGATTATCTTAGTGGCAAATGTAGGCCCATACTTCTTCATCAACTTTTTTCTATTACCTGATGAGACCAATACCCTACATTCAACACATAAAATCAAAAATTTATCTCTCATATTTATTATTTTATTAATCAAGTAGCCTGACTGTCATTTTTCCATGTCTTAAGAATCTTGATAATGTTTTGGTATAATATAATATTTACTATGATGTCCCTGCAGGTCGACTGCTGTGGTTATTGTGGCGTTTACAGCCTCTGCAGAATTAACACTCCTGCTGAGAGAGCTGTCGCTCAAGCCTTCTCCACCTCGCCAGTGGATAGGCAGTGAATCCTGGGTAACTAACCGAGACATGCTGAAGTTCAACTTCTGTGCTGGAGCCATCGGATTTGGAATTCAGAAATCTGTCATCCCAGGTCTAAGAGAATACTTGCTAGATCTGTCTCCAACTAAATTGTCTGCCTCTCCAGTGCTCACTGAGTTCTGGGAGGATGCATTCAACTGCAGGCTGGGAAAAAGTAAGAAAGTTGTACATTGTTGACATTCATAGTCGGGTGCATGTGGTTGGATTTTGTTGATTGTCGGTCTAAGGGGGCCTCTTGTGTTAAAATTTCAGCAGCTGCTTTAAGATCAAACCTCAGATTTCTGCTGAGAGGTAAATGTATTGCTATTGCTAAGAACGCAGTGCACATATTTTGTTCTTTATAAATGTGACTAATTATGTGATTATATGTTTTGGCAAAAACTAAAAGCATTGCTTATATAAAAGAAAATAGATAAAAACAGTTGACCCTACTTTTAAGTCTGTTTTATACATTCATTAGAACAAATATTAATACACACTGTGGAATCTGGAGATTCTTAAAAATGCACCACAATGGCCCTTGTGCCCTTAGTACTGTATTGTATTTTTTTTCTTTTCTCTTATTTTCTTTAACTCTTGGGGAGGTGGGTCTGTTCTCTATTAAGATGTCAGCAATATTCTTCTATTTCTATTTCGACGTTTGAAGAATAACTTTGCGAGAACAACACGCATTTTAATTCCGATTCTATTTGACCAGTAGTATATGAGTTTCTACAAGGCATGTTTTGTGGTTGAAATAAGTGAAAAGGAAAGCAAAACAGAATAATACACACATAAGAAAAATAAATTATCTGAAAATTTGATATTATTCTATTAACAGCTGAGGTCAGTATGTAATTAATTAAAAAGTTGTGGAATTATTTTTGTCTTTTTGACTTTACATCTTAACATCTGATTACTGATCCATGTTAATTGCACTTGGTATACATAACCGCAAACACAGCATGAATCAGGAAAGTGAGGAAAGTAGATAAAAAGCATGTCTGCAAGATTGTATGTAAAATAAGTATTTCTCATAAATAAGTCAGAAAAATATAGATACACATGTTTTAGGCATTGTTGGCAGTTAAATCAAAAATAGAAATCATTAATTAAAAATAATCATAGTAAAATCATGCATATTCAAAAGCTAAAAACATGTTCTCCTTCCTTTGTGTGCTTTTAGATGCAGCCAAAGATGAAACTGTGTGTGATGGAACTGAAGACATACAGACGCTACAGAGCCCGTACACAGACACATCTCAGCTCCGAGCCACTAACATGGTGTACAAGGCTGTTTATGCAATAGCACATGCAATTCATAATGCAGCATGTAAGGACGCAAATTCTACAGCTCAGTGTGAAAAATTCACTAGGATGGAGTCCAAACAGGTCAATGAAAGTGATTACATGAACATAATTAATGTCATGTTACCACGATAATGTAATTTATAAAATGTAGGTTAACATTTTCCCTTCTCTACCTCCTTGTCTAACTTTACTTATCCTCACAGGTTCTTACCCAGCTCAAGAAAGTGAATTTTTCCAAAAATGGTTATGATGTGTCATTTGATGTCAATGGGGATCCTGTGGCCACATACGAGCTGGTTAACTGGCAACAAAGTGAGAGTGGCAGCATTGAGATGGTGACAGTAGGGCTTTATGATGCATCACTGCCGGAGGGCCAGGAGTTCGGCATCAACAGGAATCTCACTTGGATGGATGGTGGCACACAAGTAGGGAGCCCAACAGCAATAATCTAATACATTAGAGTTTCAAATTTGGTTCCACTCTGGAGGTTGAGGTTGTGGCAGGTCATGAAGGCAGAATCCCTCTGGAGGTCAGGTTGGTGAGAGGTGAACTGGAACCACTCTGGAGGTCAGGCTGTTGAATCTGATGATCTGCAAGGTCTGGCGATGGGTCAGCACAGGCTGCCAACCAGGGTTCAGGGAGTTTTTACTTGGTGTTAACAGGGATGGTGAATAGGGGCTTTGGAGAAGGTGGCAGCTGTGCCTCTAAAATGGAATCAGGAACAGATGTTGGCCTGGTTACCAACTGGAACTGGAAACCAGGAGCACGAGTCGGCTGGACCGCCAATGGGGAAACAGGAAGAGGGGTTGGCCAGAAAACAAACGGGGATCCAGCAGCAGACATAGCAGAACTGATGACTGGGAACCACCAGCAACAGACTCACAAATTATGGAGATATCAAACTTAGACTCAGGAACAGTCTTTGGACCAGATGTGTCAGCTAAACCAGGAGCAGGAGAGTGTCGGCTGGCATGGGAACAGGAGAGGTGTCAACAGGAACGGACAAACGTTGATTGAGCACTGGGCAGTCAAGGTTCTGGGTCACTGGGTAGCAGAGGTTCAGTGATGATGGGCAGCCAGGCCATGGGTTTCTGGGCAGCTGGGACTCAAGCTCATTGGGCAGCAGGACCTCCACAGTGCGGGGCAATTGTGATGACGAGGAGCTGGGCAGCAGAGAGGTTGAACGTTGGTAGGAGTCCTGTTTCCTTCTGAAGGGCTTCACAGACAGTTGCTCCAGGGAAGTGTGAGTTAGGGAATTATCTGGATCTGTGCTAGCTGACTGACTAGGTGACCTGACTGAAAGCTAACAGACTGGATACTGACAGGCTGTAGGCTACGATGCTGCTGGTTAGCTGACTGTGAAGCAAATGAGTCTGCAGTGATTGGCTGTTATGGCCAGCATGCTTGTGGCCGCCATGGTGCAAATTAGCTGACTGATGGCTTGCATACTGATATTTAATATATTAATATATGTAGAGATGTAGTAGACAGTAAGCACTGTGACAGAAGGGCCTCCTTCTATGAACAAGAGTAATTGTTACAGAAAGAAAATAACTAAAGACAATCTTGAAAATGTGTAAACCAATCCTTTTACACAAGGACCTGCATGGCACACCAAAATATGTGTGATTTTGTTTGTATGTATGTACCAGGTGCCTGTGTCAGTGTGCAGTGAAAGCTGTCCTCCAGGAACTCGTAAAATGCTGCAGAAAGGAAAACCCATCTGCTGTTATGACTGTATACATTGTCCTGAGGGAGAGATTAGCAATACTACAGGTATGTTTTTCTTTTTTCTATTCTTTTACTTTTTTTAAGGCATGTCTACAACATCAACTTTATTATTGCTAAACACTCTCCTATTCATTTTAGATTCCCCTGATTGTTTCCTGTGCCCTAAGGAGTTCTGGCCTAATGCAGAGAGAGACACTTGTTTCCTCAAGCCTGTCGAGTTTCTTTCCTTTGATGAGGTCCTAGGAATCATCCTGGCTGCATTCTCAGTTGGTGGTGCCTGTCTTGCCATTGCAACAGCGGCTATCTTCTTTCGTCACAGGACATCCCCGATTGTCAGGGCCAACAACTCTGAGCTGAGCTTCCTGCTGCTCTTCTCCCTGACTCTATGTTTCTTATGTTCATTGACTTTCATTGGAGCACCCTCTGACTGGTCCTGCAAGCTGCGGCACACAGCTTTTGGGATCACCTTTGTCCTCTGCATCTCTTGTGTTCTTGGGAAAACTATAGTCGTGTTAATGGCATTCAGAGCTACACTCCCAGGTAGTAATGTCATGAAATGGTTTGGCCCTCTACAGCAAAGGATGACTGTAGTATCATTCACATTCATTCAAGTTTTAATATGTACAATTTGGTTGTGTCTCAGTCCTCCTTTTCGATTGGAAAACCTGACTATATATAAGGAGAGAATCATCCTAGAGTGTGCATTAGGATCAGCTATTGGGTTCTGGGTTGTACTTGGGTACATAGGCCTACTGGCTGTCTTTTGCTTAGTGTTAGCTGTCCTAGCCCGGAAACTACCTGATAATTTTAATGAAGCCAAGCTGATCACCTTCAGTATGCTGATATTTTGTGCAGTCTGGATCACTTTTATCCCAGCATATGTGAGCTCTCCTGGGAAATTTACTGTGGCTGTGGAGATATTTGCCATTCTGTCTTCCAGTTTCGGACTTATACTGTGTATCTTTGCTCCAAAATGTTACATCATATTGTTTAAGCCAGAGAAGAACACCAAGAAACATTTAATGAACAAAAATTAATCCGAAGACATCTGAGGTTTGGAACCAGTTAATATATAACATACAGTATAGAGCTGACCTATTTAAGTGATGGCCTGTCCAACCTGTCTCAAGAAACATCAAATAAACGTACTTGTCGAACTTTCAAAAGACGTCCACTGAAGAGCCAATGGAAAAATGGAAAGCATGAAAATTTTTGCAGCACCTTTTTTAAACGTCTATTAAACGTTCACGATTGACCTCCAGTTGACTTTCATATATTGTTCAAAATGAAAGTTTTTGCAACGTCTTTATTAGACGTCTTTTTAACGTTCACTCCAGACACCCTAGTGACATCCTTACAGGGATGAAAATGAAAGCTGCAATGGATTCTGCTTAGGAGTCAGGCGCTTTACCACATGAGCTATGTAGTAAGTTATTTTAATTTATTCTTCATCTTAATCATCGATTACCGGTAATGACTGAAAGCCTAAGTGCTTAACTGTCATTGTCACTACAATTTCATTATTTACCTTAATTTAAACACCTATTTTAGTTTAGAATAATTGGCATACAGATTGGTTCAGATGTTGACCCTGCATTAGTGGACGTCCAAAACGGGTTGTGGATAGATGTCAAGATATTTAGCTTGCTTACATCTATCTATAAAAGCAAGGAGCGTCTGTGTGTGTGGATGTGTGTGTGTCTGTGTGTCTATAGGAAATCTCCAGGACAGTTAAACTGTACTTCAGTGTCCATAGAGACTTATCTTTTATGTATATACACCGTACTTAAAAACAAAGTAATTTCAGTATAATTTGAAAAATAAAACATCAGGAACCAAAAGAACATCATAAGATCTACAAGAATCTGTCTAAAATGTTTCCAACAAAACTGAAGTGAACAAAAATGAATACAATGATGAAAAATTTATGTTCACTTTCTTGCAGGACTATTCTTATCATACAGCACTATTCTTATCTAGTGAACTACCATCACCACATGCGCACTCACTTACGACAAAAGTGTTGACTCTGACAGCGCTGTGACGGACTCTACAGGATCATAGGTGGGATCCTGTCCCTTTGAAGCTGCTATTGAAGAGCTGCCCTCAAATGGATCGTCCTCCAGCTCCAGCTCCTCTTCAAGGTCCAGGCGAGGTCTCTTTGAGGGTCTCTTTACAGGTGTTGAGGAAAAACAAAAAGGGTCTGCAGTGGATGTCCCAACACCAAAATCCTTGCAGGACACAGTAGCCTGAACACCTGTAAACAACAATATAATTTTACTAAAGAAGTCTACATAATTGACACAATAAGAAAAATTACAACGGGTAAATGATTACCAACTTCATCATAACGTATTGTACTGAAGATGGTTTGTACATACCTTCACTTCTAAAGTAGGGCTGAAGAGTCCTAAAGGACAGCTGTGTGCCTACAGAACGTGTTTCCATGTCAGTCTGGCACGCAACATCTCTTGATGCATCTGTACGGTTGTAGATGTTTGTGATGAGCTGGTCTGTAACGGGCACACAGGAGTTAGAAAAAACATCTTCCCAGAACAAATGTAATCATCCCTCCCCCCACTATGTATCTGAGAACAGTGAGAAGCATTTTTTTCACATGGATGTTAATATACCATTGAATAATGACTGAATACAATGGCTGCTTAAGCAACAAAACATAGTTTTGTTCTTCTTCAAGGTGGTACTTAACCAAGACTGACAGACTATGGATGCACAGGACAGGTCAGGACAGTCTGAAGACAGAGAGCTCTGAGGTTAAAGTCCTATAATAACTAAATGCACCTGAGAAAGTGACATGTCTGTAGCTACGTCTTGACCACATGTCCGCTGTTCTGCTGCAGCAGAGGAAACTCGGGTCGGTTTGAGCTGCGTTCTGGCTGCATTAAAACTCCTCACGCAGTGATCAGTGCTCCAGTATAATCGGTACACCTGAAACTCATCCAGTGAGAAACGTTCCGCGGTGCAAACATAAGGGTGATTAAAATGCGTTATTTTTGTCCCCATCCCCCATCCCATTTTCTTCCGCTTATCCAGGGCCGGGTTGCGGGGGCAGCAGTCTGAGCAGGGACACCCAGACTTCCCCCTCCCTGGACACTTCCCCCAGCTCTTCCGGGAGGACCCCGAGGCGTTCCAAGGCCAGCTGGGCGACATAGTCACTCCAGCGTGTCCTGGGTCTTCCCTGGGGTCTCCTCCCGGTGGGGCATGCCAGGAACACCTCCCGAGGAAGGCGTCCCGGGGGCATCCGGTAGAGATGCCCGAGCCACTTCAGCTGGCTCCTCTTGATGTGGAGGAGCAGCAGCTCTATTCCGAGCTCCTCCTGGGTGACAGAGCTCCTCACCCTATCTCTGAGGGAGCGCCCCGCCACCCTGCGGAGGAAACTCATTTCAGCTGCTTGTATCTGGTCATGACCCCTTTCGGTCATGACCCAAGTTCATGACCATAGGTGAGGGTAGGAAAGTAGATTGACCGGTAAATCGAGAGCTTCGCCTTTCGGCTCAGCTCTCTCTTCACCACGACAGACCGATACAGCGACCGCATTACTGCAGCCGCTGCACCGATCCGCCTGTCAATCTCACGCTCCATCCTTCCCTCACTTGTGAACAAGACCCCAAGATACTTAAACTCCTCCACTTGAGACAGGAACTCTCCCCCAACCCAGAGGGAGCAAGCCACCTTTTTCTGGTCAAGAACCATGGCCTCGGACTTGGAGGTGGTGATTCTCATACCAGTTGCTTCACACTCGGCCGCAAACCGCCCCAGGACATGCTGGAGGTCCTGGCTCGAAGAAGCCAACAAGACAACATCATCCGCGAAAAGCAGAGATGAAATCCTGTGGCTCCCGAACCAGACCCCCTCCAGCCCCCGGCTGCACCTAGAAATTCTGTCCATAAAAATAATGAACAGAACCGGTGACAAAGGGCAACCCTGCCGGAGTCCAACATGCACCGGGAACAGGTCTGACTTACTGCCGGCAATGCGAACCAAGCTCCTGATCCGGTCATACGGGGACCGTACAGCCCTTAGCAGAGTGCCCCCGACCCCATACTCCCGAAGCACCTCCCACAGAATGTCACGAGGGACACGGTCGAATGCCTTCTCCAAGTCCACAAAACACATGTGGACTGGTTGGGCAAACTCTCATGAACCCTCGAGCACCCTGCGGAGGGTATAGAGCTGATCCAGTGTTCCACGACCAGGACGAAAACCGCATTGTTCCTCCTGAATCCGAGGTTCGACTATTGGCCGAATTCTCCTCTCCAGTACCCTGGAATAGACTTTACCAGGGAGGCTGAGGAGTGTGATCCCCCGATAGTTAGAACACACCCTCCGGTCCCCCTTTTTAAATAGAGGGACAACCACCCCGGTCTGCCAGTCCAGAGGTACTGTCCCTGACTGCCACGCGATGCTGCAGAGACGTGTCAGCCAAGACAGCCCCACAGCATCCAAAGATTTGAGGTACTCAGGGCGGATCTCATCCACCCCCGGTGCCTTGCCACTGAGGAGCTTCCCTACCTCAGTGACTTCGGCTTGGGTGACACATGAATCAGCCTCTGAGTCCCCAGCCTCTGCTTCCTCTACGGAAGGCGTGTCAGTGGGATTGAGGAGATCCTCGAAATATTCCTTCCACCGCCTGACAATGTCCCCAGTTGAGGTCAACAGCTCCCAACAGCACTGCTTCCCCCTCCTGAGGCGCCGGATGGTTTGCCAGAATTTCCTCACGGCCGACCGGTAGTCCTCCTCCATGGCCTCCCTGAACTTTTCCCAGGCCACGTTTGGCCTGCCGGTACCCGTCAGCTGTCTCAGGAGTCCCCCGAGCCAACCAGGCTCGGTAGGACTCCTTCTTCAGCTTGACAGCATCCCTTACTTCCAGTGTCCACCACCGGGTTCGGGGATTGCCGCCTCGACAGGCACCGGAGACCTTTCGGCCACAGCTTCGTACAGCCGCGTTAACAATGGAGCTGGAGAACATGGTCCACTCGGACTCTATGTCCCCAGCCTCCCTCAGGATCTGTTCAAAGCTCTCCCGGAGATGGGAGTTGAAGACCCCCCTGACAGAGGGTTCTGCCAGACGTTCCCAGCAGATCCTCACTGTGCGTATGGGTCTGCCAAGTCTGTCCAGCTTCCTCCCCTGCCAGCGAATCCAACTCACCACCAGGTGGTGATCAGTTGACAGCTCAGCCCCTCTCTTCACCCGAGTGTCCAAGACATACGGCCGGAGGTCAGATGACACGACTACAAAGTCGATCATTGACCTCTGGCCTAGGGTGTCCTGGTGCCATGTGCACTTGTGGACACCTTTATGCTCATACATGGTGTTCGTTATGGACAAACTGTGACTAGCACAGAAGTCCAATAACAGAACTCCACTCGGGTTCAGATCGGGGAGGCCGTTCCTCCCAATCACACCCCTCTAGGTAACACTGTCGCTGCCCACGTGGGCGTTGAAGTCCCCCAGAAGAACGACGGAGTCTCCAATTGGAGCACTTTCCAGTGCCCCTCCCAGGGACTCCAAGAAGGCCAGGTACTCTACACTGCCGTTCGGCCCGTAAGCTGAAACGACAGTGAGAGACCTGTCCCTGACCCGAAGGCGCATGGAAACGACCCTCTCGCTCACCGGGGAGAACTCCAACACATGGCGGCTGAGATGGGGAGCTATAAGCAAGCCCACACCAGCTCGCCGCCTCTCACCGCGGGCAACTCCAGAGTAGAAGAGAGTCCAGCCTCTCTCAGGGAGTTGGGTTCCAGAGCCCAGACTGTGCGTGGAGGTGAGCTGGACTATCTCTAGCCGGTACCGCTCAACCTCCCGCACTAGCTTAGGCTTTTCCCCCCCAGTGAGGTGACATTCCATGTCCCCATGGCCAGAGTCACCGCCCGGGGATTGGGTCGCCACGTCGCTCCTTCGGGCTGTACCCGGCCGGGTCCTGTGGGCACAGAGCCGGCCACCAGGCGCTCGCCTGCGAGTCCCAACCCCAGGCCTGGCTCCAGGGTGGGGCCCCGGTAACGCCAATCCGGGCGACGTACGCTGCCTCATTGTAATCATGTTCATCATGGGCTTTAGAACCGTTCTTAGTCTGACCCGTCACCTAGGACCTTTTTGCCTTGGGAGACCCTACCAGGGGCATTAAGCCACGGACAACATAGCTCCTAGGATCATTTAGGTACTCAAACCCCTCCACCACGATAAGGTGAAGGTTCAAGGAGGAGGCGTTATTTTTGTGAAATTAATTAATCTTAATTAACGCGTTATAGTCCCGGCCCTAGTTTTAACGTAACATTAGTATAAGGAGACTGTATGTTGCAGACCAACAGTACCTTATGCTAGCTGCCATGCTAAAAACACATTGAAAGGGTAGGAAGCTAGGCTAAACAGTAAATCAAAATAAAATGTTTAAACTTACAGCTTCCACGTTTGTAGTTGGATCACGGACAGTTGGTACCGATCCATTCTTAATCCGCAGAGATGTAGCAAATCCAGTTTTGTACTGTCCTTCGTTGATAAAATAGTCTGAAGTGAAATAGTGAGCACACACATACAGCACTTTGGGAACTGCTGTGGGTACATTCCCATCAAAAATAAAATCCACCCATTGAGTCTTCAAAACCCCCGACGAGGGAGGTTTAAAAAGACTTTTGTGCTCGTTTGTGCAGCCAATAACAGAGCAACCTTCTTCCAGGTCGTACATTCGCCATTGTTCTAACCGGAGCAATGTTAGCGAGCGGAAAAAAATGGCGGCGTTTAGAAAATTTCTTCGGGCGTGGAAAACCTTCACCTGAGGCGGTGCCACCAACCCGGGGGGAAGTGTCCAGTCTGTCGGTGACGTCACCGACAGACTATTTTCAACTCGCCTGTTTAAGCACACATTTTCTAAAGACTGAGAAAGCAAAAAAAGGGAGAGGATGAACTTTTTTCATACCAGGGGGGATTGTAGACAGGCCGGGGATCCATATTATTGATAGAAAACCGTTCTAAAGTGCATTTTGCATAATATGGGACCTTTAAATTTTAAGTGAAAGTGCTATAAAATAGAAGTTAAGTTCTTTTGCCTTGGTATGACCGATTGTGATTTTGTGGGTAATGCTAAGGCAGAATACAGTAACTTCCAAAAAAGGGTCAAAGGTCAAATTTGAGTTCAAAATTTTTTTGTAGATAGATTAATACAGGTATACACTATGGAATCTGAAAATAACAATATTATACCTATAACTCAATTGTCAGGACATTAAGATAACTTTAAAGACATTTTTCTCGGTTTCACACTCTGGAGAGTTAAGGTCTTTTGCCTAAGTAGGGCAGTGATGCTCAGATACCAAAACTGTTTTGAATTTCCACAGACATCCAAGAGGTTCTGTAACCAGACGTTTAAATATTTACCCTGTGTTGCACATCTATAAACATCCAAGACAGGTCCTTGTCAGACATTCAGATACCCATCCTATTGTAAATGTCCAAAGACGTTAAAGTGGTTCCCTAACCAGACGTTTAAATATTTAACCTGTATTGTACATCCACAGACGTCCAAAAGGGGTATTAGTCTGACGTCCAAATATTAACTTGTTCTGAACGTCCATGAGATGTTCAAAAGTGGGCCTGGACTCACAGACATTAAGAAGACATAAACATCTCCCTGACGTTACGTATTTGCTGGAATTGGCTGAATGCGGCCCTTTAACAACCTTATTCCAGCTCTTTGTTCCCTTTTCTAGTTGGCTATTCACCCAATTCATTGTTTATGTCTGTTGCCAAGCACAAAATTGCTATTAGTTCATTAGAAAGCTTTAACCCAAGCTGTAAGCAGAGAGATTTTACAAGAATCAAACTGATCATACTAGTTCTAAGATTAAAAGGTATATTGTTTTTTTCCCTGTACTTCTGTTTAAATAAGGTTTTTCCCAGTTATGAAAATGAATAAATAAAGCTGGAAAAAAGTATTTCAAGTTGTTTAATTTGTTTTAACACATTCATATCCAAGCTCTACAAGTCAAACATTGGGAAAGTAAAAGTCAGGCCCCTTGACACTTCATTTTTTTTTTAAATCTGTTCCTTCTAAAAAAAAAAAAAAAAAAAAAGTAGTTGAATGCTCAACACACTCTTGAGTTGAATTAATAAAATATATACATTTCAAGCGTTACTTTGTACATGATTTTTTTTTTTCGGAGTTTCAGTGTCTTGCGCTTTTATTATCATCTTTCAAAACAAATGTCAAATGCTAAATAAAAGCTTAATTATTTCAAAAGTGTGTGGTAATGTGTTCAGTGTCAGCATTTTGAACACGTTTTTTTCAAATGAAGTGGAACAAAAATTCTGCTGATCTTTTAAAAATTGTGTTTAAATAACCTGTTAAAGATGTGAATGTATTAAACTGTATGTATTAACATATGTAATATTAGTTCAAATAATAAAATGGTGAAAGAGTCGAACAAAATTAAGATGATATCTGGTGTTTATAGTGGTAACTTGACAAGAGGAGAAAAGAGACAGTGGGCCTCATTCATGAAACGTGAGCAGAATGAATTTGAGTGTAAACCGTTCGCGGACGGAAATTTACGTGCATCTCCGCATTCATCAATATTTTAGTAGCTCCGATCTTTTCGTAGCTACTAACAAAATCTACACATGCTGCTGACCACACGTAGTGCTTGTGTAAATTTAAGAACGCATATGAATAATGCTTGTCACTATTGGAAATTACAATTTTAATTCATATTGCGCTCTGTTATGTACACAATACGCAGATGCCTTTGAAACACGTGATATAAACATGACAAACGATTAAAAAATATAAAACATTAAATTAGTTGGCAACTGGCAGGATTAAGATTCAAATTAAGCTCATAATTGTGAATTATCTATGTAAATCGACTCAATAGATTACGCGTTCTTTTCTATGGGAGATAGATCTTTGAGCCGCATCCTGTCTGCAGTTCTTAACGGTATTATTAAACTTATGCCAGAGTATATTAAATGTCTCTATGGCGCACAACGGCAGGTAGCAGTAATGCAGGGATTCAGTGCGATCGCAAACATGCCAGGTGTCATCGGTGCCATAGACTGCACACCAATCAAGGCTCTATCCGGTGATGCATTTGCTTACATAAACCGGAAAAACTTTCATTCCGTGAATGTGCAACTGATCTGTGACGCAAAGTGTGTGTTGTTAAACGTTGTGGCACGGTGACCTGGTGGGACGCATGACGCATTTATCCTGCGTAATTGCGCAGTTGGCATGCGTTTGACTTCTCCCAAAATGATTTAAATCTCCGCTTCGGAATAAGTCTTTTTTCTTTCTCTTTCCTTCTTTCTTTGCGCCATGACTGACAGGTCGACAGGATGCCTCTACACCTCCTTATATGGTGGTCATTGGCAATTCATGGGCGGGGTTTTATGCTAATAGCTGATTACCGGGAGCGCACTGTCACCTTACGATGGATTGGCATTCATGATCATACACACGTGTTTACGATCAGATATGATTTTCCTGCGGCGTTCATGAATCCGGAGTAGGTTTTTAGTAGCGCAGGCTTTTATGTGCAAATCTACGCACAAATTTACTAACATTTCATGAATGAGGCCCAGTGACTCTTAGAGGAAATTCTACATGTCACCCATGTTGAGCGTGTTCGTTTATTTGAGTGAAGACAGAACCACGACTTACTGTTTACCATTTATTTAGAATTTTATTATTAAGTAAAAGGCTTGATCAAGGACTTTCTCTGTTTGACAAATCACAGTCAGCGGAGTGCTGTTACTCTGTAACCAATCGCCCAGAAAAAGATGCAAAATCTCTCTTTACATTGTACCATATAATTTTGGTATCAGAAAATGTAGAATTTCTCATTGGTTAAGAACAGATAAGGTTAACAATATTCATTGGTTGTACAGGTGGGGTGGTGCTGTGGTTTAGACTTAGCCCCCCTTCGTTGTGCACGAGCTGGTCCCAGCCCCTTAGCAACACGATAGTCTCCAGGTGGTCAGCGGCCTGTTGAAAGAAAAAACTCCCTTCCTGCTATCTATCCTAGCCTCTGTCTCTTCTCTGCCACCCTCCTCCACACCTCAAGGACACATTCATGCAAACACTTTTGGTTTATGACTGTGGCCTGCTCTCACTAAGAGATTTGGATTGATGGATATATTTCGTTCCCTGGCTCTTCTCTCCTATGTATTAACCCCTCATAAAAAGGGTTAACGCTTCCAACCCTCTCATTTATCAACAGGGCATGTCTGCCACCCATTATCTAACTATTTAGTATTGATCATTAGTAAAAACAGGTAATCACAGTAATTATTTGTCAATTAGAATCAAGTGTATTAATGTAAATCAAACAATGCAAATCAATTAGATTAATTTTAAAGCGTGAGGTGCATGAGGTGCAGAGAGGTAAAAAATAAATCCTAACACCCACAGAAAACAAACTTCAGTTCATCAAAGACCAAGGTGAATTTGCTCTCTGACGTATAGCTGGCTGACGCATAGTAGAAGGAGGGAAGCTCTTCTCGGAAAATCTATGTAAACCTGTGCAAACACAAACACAGTATGCAATCATACAGACGCTTGAAAGATGGGGATCGCAGGTCCCTTTATTTGTCTGGTTCTGTTTCTGAGTTTATGTGACTTCAGCTCAGCTCTGGAACAAAGTACTGGACTTACAGATGAAAGGGCTGGTGCTGGAGTCTCCACTGAGGACTCATCTGTGAAATGTAAATTCCAGGGTACCGCTCGTCTACCTGCATTCTCAATGGATGGTGACTACGCTATTGGGGGTGTTTTTGCCATTCACCACTACACGCACACACTGGTGCATGATTACACCACAATGCCTGAGCCACTAAAGTGCACAGGGAGGTAAGTAAGAGGGCAAAGTGGTGGATAATACGATGTTATACAATATGCGGTTAGAAATATTTGGCTTTGTATGATGTTTCAAAGCTATTGTGTAAGATTTAAAACTTTAGAAAATAATTTATATTTCATTAACAAGATAAACATGTTGACCTTTTTTAATATTATGGACTGATATGTAATCCTGTGCTTTGAATTCTGCTGGTCACTCTGTGACGTAAATTTGGTTCAAGGATGCAGTGCAGCCATCAGTGATAATTCCCATGAACAGCAGTTCTGCTTAATTGTGTCATTTCTGTTAAACCTTTGATTTGTCCTCATGACATGAAGATTTGAACAATTAAATGTTTCTGTGCGCAGCATTGACTCTCGTCAACTTCGCTTCTCACGCACAATGATCTTCGCCATTGAGGAGATCAACAACAGCACAGAGCTGCTGCCAGGCATCCAACTTGGATATAAGATCCACGACTCATGCAGCACAGTGCCTGTGGCGATGCTTGTGACATTCCAGCTTTCAAATGGCCTGGACCCAGTGTTTTACACTGGCGACAACTGCTTGCAATCTGATATGGTAATGGCTATTGTTGGTGAGGCTGAGTCCACGCAATCTATCAGCATGTCACGCGTCATTGGACCCTTCAACATTCCTCAAGTAAATATTATGAGCAGGTTCAGTACAGCCAGTGCATTTTTCCTTTCTTTCCTGTAGAATATTTACGATACTGAATTCCTTCAGGTGAGCTACTTTGCCACTTGTGCATGCCTGTCTGATAAGCAGCAGTTTCCGACTTTCTTCAGAACAATCCCCAGTGACCAGTTTCAGGCTGACGCACTGGCCAAGCTGGTAAAGCACTTTGGCTGGACTTGGATTGGTGCTGTCCGGTCAGATTCAGACTATGGCAATAATGGCATGGCCTCTTTCCTGGATGCAGCACAGAAAGAGGGGATCTGTGTGGAATACTCTGAATCTTTACATCGGACACACCCACGTAGCAGGATCCAGAGAGTAGCTGACGTTATCCGCAGGTTTCTGCATCACTGATTGTGCTTTTGTACCCTGTGCTGTCACTGACCATCTGCACACAAAACAACAAAAAACATGTTATGTTCAAACATAAGATGGGAGACTATTTAATTATCTTAGTGGCGAATTAGGCCTATATTTCTACATCAACTTTGATCCATGACATGATGAGACCAATACTTTTACTTTATCTCTCATATTTATTACTGATGTTGTTATAAAAAGAGAATCCATGAGACTGTATTTTTAACACACCAATTAATCAGGTAGCCTAACTTTTATTTGTCTTTATCTTAAAGACTTGTTTTGGTATAACATAATATTCACTATAATGTCCCTGTAGGTCGACAGCTTTGGTTATTGTGGCATTTACAGCCTCTGCAGAATTAAGGCTCTTGCTGCGAGAGCTGTCGCTCAAGCCTTCTCCACCTCGCCAGTGGATAGGCAGTGAGTCCTGGGTAACTAACCGAGACATGCTGAAGTTCAACTTCTGTGCTGGAGCCATCGGATTTGGCATTCAGAAATCTGTCATCCCAAATCTAAGAGAATACTTGCTAGATCTGTCTCCAACTAAAGTGGCTGCTTCTCCAGTGCTCACTGAGTTCTGGGAGGATTCATTCAACTGCAGGCTGGGAAAAAGTGAGAAAGTTGTACATTGCTGATATTTATAGTCGGGTGCATGTGGTTGGATTTTGTTGATTGTCTATTTGAGGGGGCCTCTTGTGTTAAAATTTCAGCAGCTGTTTTAAGATCAAACCTCAGATTTCTGCTGAGAGGGAAATGTATTGCTATCATAAGAACACAGTGCACATATTTTGTTCTTTATAAATGTGACTAATTATGTGATTATATGTTTTGGCAAAAACTAAAAGCATTGCTTATATAAAAGAAAATAGATAAAAACAGTTGACCCTACTTTTAAGTCTGTTTTATACATTCATTAGAACAAATATTGATACAAACTGTGGAATCTGGAGATTCTTAAAAATGCCCCACAATGGCCCTTGTGCCCTTAGTACTGTATTGTATTTTTTTTTTTCTTTTCTCTTATTTTCTTTAACTTTTGGGGTGGTGGGACTGTTCTCTATTAAGATGTCAGCAATATCCTTCTATTTCTATTTCTATTTCGACGTTTGAAGAATAACTTTGCGAGAACAACACGCATTTTAATTCCAATTCTATTTGACCAGTAGTATATGAGTTTCTACAAGGCATGTTTTGTGGTTGAAATAAGTGAAAAGGAAAACAAAACAGAATAACACACACATATGAAAGAAATAATGCCATAATATTACCAAAGCTTCTCAGATCATTTATTTATTTTGCACTTTTTAAAACAGCTGAGCTTAGTATGTAATTAATTAAAAAGATGTGGACATATTAAAGCTAAAATAATGTTCCCTTCCTCTGTGTGTTTTTAGATGCAGCCAAAGGTGAAACTGTGTGTGATGGAACTGAAGACATACAAATGCTACAGAGCCCGTACACTGACACATCTCAGCTTCGAGCCACTAACATGGTGTACAAGGCTGTTTATGCAATAGCACATGCCATTCATAATGCAGCGTGTGAGGATGCAAATTCTACAGCTCAGTGTGACAAATTCATTAGGATGGAGTCCAAACAGGTCAATGAAAGTGATTACATGAACATAATCAATGCCATGTTACCACGATAATGTAATTTATAAAATGTAGGTTAACATTTTCCCTTCTCTACCTCCTTGTCTAACTTTACTTATCCTCACAGGTTCTTACCCAGCTCAAGAAAGTGAATTTTTCCAAAAATGGTTATGATGTGTCATTTGATGTCAATGGGGATCCTGCGGCCACATACGAGCTGGTCAACTGGCAACAAAGTGAGAGTGGCAGCATTGAGATGGTGACAGTAGGGCTTTATGATGCATCACTGCCAGAAGGCCAGAAGTTCCGCATAATCAGGAACCTCACCTGGATGGATGGTGGCATAGATGTAAGGAGCCCAACCGCAATAAACTAATATTCTAGAATTTCAAATTTGGTCTCTTAAAGGGGTAAAAAATTTGCCTGAATGCTGGCAATGCAGATCGGTCACTCCGGAGTTTGGGCATGGGGACGAAGAGACTGGCATAGACACTTTAAAGGACAACCTAGAATGACAAAGTGACGAAGGTGGAGCTCCACTGGAGGAAGGGCAGTAGGACAACCTGATGGGCAAAGCTACTAGAAGCGGAGTAAACTGGCAAAACTGGCAGTAAAGGCAGTACCTCTCACAGGTCCATGCCAGAGGCCAATGGCAAAGACAGTAATTCTCTTCATGCTGGGAAGGAGATTCTATAAAGGTGGATCCCCTCTGGAGGCCAGAGAAAAAGCTGAAACTACTCTGGAGGTTGAGGTGGTGGCAGGTGGTGAAGGCAGAATCCCTCTGGAGGTCAGGTTGGTGAGTGGTGAAGTGGAACCACTCTGGAGGTCAGGCTGTTGAAACTGATGATCTGGAAGGTCTGGCGATGGGTCAGCACAGATTGCCAAATAGGGTTTTGGCTTGGTGTTAACAGGGATGGTGAATAAGGACTTTGGAGAAGGTGGCAGCTGTGCCTCTAAAATGGAACCAGGAACAGATGTTGGCCAGGTTACCAACTGGAAAACAGGACCACTAGTTGGCTGGACCGCCAATGGGGAAACAAGAAGAGGGGTTGGCGAGAAAACAAACAGGGATCCAGCAGCAGACATCAGTCGAACTGATGATTGGGAACAAGGAGCAACATAATCGGGAATTAGGCAGATGTCAAACTTAGACTCAGGAAATGCCTCTGGACCAGATGCAGGAGAGTGTCGGCTGCCATGGGAACAGGAGAGGTGTCGTCAGGAACGGACAGATGTCGATTGAGCACTGGGCAGTCAAGGTTCTGGGTCCCTGGGCAGCAGAGGCTCTGGGATGATGGGCAGCCAGGGCACGGGCTCCCGGGCAGCTGGGACTCAAGCTCATCGGGCAGCAGGACCTCCACAGTGCAGGGCAATTGTGAGGATGAGGAGTTGGGTAGCAGAGAGGCTGAAAGTTGGCGGGAGCCCCATTTCCTTCTGAAAGGCTTCCCAGACAGTTGCTCCAGGGCAGTATGAGTAAGGGAGCTATGTGGATCTGTGCTAGCTGACTGACTAGGCCGGAGGTGACCTGACTGAAAGCAGCCAGACTGAACACTGACAGGCTGTAGGCTAGGCTGCTGTAGTTTTGCTGACTGTGAAGCAAAGCAGGCTACAGTGACTGGGTGTTTTGGCGACCATGCTTGTGGCTGCCATGGTGCAAATTAGCTGACTGATGGCTTGCATCATGATATTTAATACATTTGAGGAAGTCTTCATCAGGTAGCAAATCTCTCAGCCAGAAAGTGGAGATGTGGTAAACAGTAGACACTGTGACAGGAGGGCCTCCTTCTACGAAGAGTAAGAGTAATTATAACAGGAAGAAAATAACAATTTCAGCAAATATGGTGACATCTGACTATTGTTTAAAGACAATCTTGAAATTCTTTGAGCCAGTCCTTTTATTTAAGGATCTGCATTGCACAACTGATGTGTGAGTTTGTCTGTATGTATGTGCCAGGTGCCTGTGTCAGTGTGCAGTGACAGCTGTACTCCAGGAACTCGTAAAGTGCTTCAGAAAGGAAAACCCATCTGCTGTTATGATTGCATACCTTGTCCTGAAGGAGAGATTAGCAATGTTACAGGTATGTTTTATTTATTTATTTATCTTTTAACACGTCTACAATATCAACTCTTTTACTGCTAAAAGCCCCTTTCTATTCATTCCAGATTCCCTCGATTGTTTGCCTTGCCCCAAGAAGTTCTGGCCTAATGCAGGGAAAGACACTTGTTTCCCCAAGCCTGTAGAATTTCTTTCCTTTGACGAGGTCCTAGGAATCATCCTCGCTGCATTCTCAGTTGGTGGTGCCTGTCTTGGCATTATGACAGTGGCTGTCTTCTTTCATCACAGGACATCTCCGATTGTCAGGGCCAACAACTCTGAGCTGAGCTTCCTGCTGCTCTTCTCCCTAACTCTATGTTTCTTATGTTCCTTAACTTTCATTGGAGCACCTTCTGATTGGTCCTGCAGGCTGCGGCACACAGCTTTTGGCATCACCTTTGTCCTCTGCATCTCTTGTGTTCTCGGAAAAACTATAGTTGTGTTAATGGCCTTCAAAGCTACACTCCCAGGTAGTAATATTATGAAATGGTTCGGCCCTCTACAGCAAAGGATAACTGTAGTATCTTTTACATTCATTCAAGTTTTAATATGTACTATTTGGTTGTGTCTTAGTCCTCCTTTTCGATTGGAAAACCTAACCACATATAAGGAGAGAATCATCCTAGAGTGTGCATTAGGATCAGCTATTGGGTTTTGGGCTGTGCTTGGGTACATAGGCCTACTGGCTGTCTTTTGCTTAGTGTTAGCTGTCCATGCCCGGAAACTACCTGATAATTTTAATGAGGCCAAGCTGATAACCTTCAGTATGCTGATATTTTGTGCAGTCTGGGTCACCTTTATCCCAGCGTATGTCAGCTCTCCTGGTAAATTTACTGTGGCTGTGGAGATATTTGCCATTCTGGCCTCCAGTTTTGGACTGATACTGTGTATCTTTGCTCCAAAGTGTTACATCATATTGTTTAAGCCAGAGAAGAACACCAAGAAACATTTAATGAACAAAAATGAATCCTAAGACATCTGAGGTTTGGAAATTATTTAAATGGAACTATATTTAGAGCTTCAGCTTTGTATATTTAACACTGCCTTCATTTTGTTCATTTAGATATTTGCATTTACATGAAATATTTCTCTTGACTGAGATGTCATTTTGAATGTTCTTTTAATATGTTGTTTTCTTTGTTCACTCAATAAAGTATAAATTCATAAACAGTGTGATACTGATTTCTTTGTCAAGTTTTTCAAATTATTTCCAGTATATGAAAGTTGAAAATTTTTTTGGCCTTAATTCTAGTGTGAGCTAAAACAAAACAATGGCGGGTTGCATTTAGAACGAAATACTGACAATAGCTGGTGTTTACAATGTTTGATAGCAATTGATGAAAGACTAATATATAATGCCGTACTCTCCCTGATGAATAGTAAGCTGATACACAGTAGAAGGAGGGAAGTTTTTGTCTGAAAATCGATTAAAACCCGTGCAAACACGCACACAATATGCTCACATGCAGACATTTCAGGGATGGAGATCTCAGCTCTCCTTATTGCCATAATCCTGTCACTGAGTTTGTGTCAGCTGAACTCAGCTCTGAAACTAAGGGCTGGGCTCACAGAGGAAAAGACTGGTGCTGAGGCCTCGTCTATGAAATGTAAACTCCAGGGTACCACTCGTCTACCTGTGTTCGCAATGGATGGTGACTATGTTATAGGTGATGTTTTCTCCATACACCACTACAAAGAGACAGCGATGCATAACTACATCGCCATGCCTCAGTCTAAAAAGTGTACAGGGAGGTCAGTAAGATGGAGAATTATGCTGCAAACCTTTTGTGTTGGGAAACACGAGAAATGTACCCTTTTGATTTAGCTGAATATGTTTACATCTGTGCACTATGAACTGATTTCTTCACATACTGTGTTTTGAATTGAACTGTTCAGATAATTCTGTGAGGTAAATTTGGCCAACAGATGCAGTGCAGCTTTCAGTGATATGACTGCAATTGTGTGTTTTCCTTCAAAACTGTGATTTGTGCTCATCACATTTGGAGTTGAACAGTGACATGGTTGTCTGTGTGCAGTATTGACTCTCGTGAACTGCGTTTTGCACGTGCAATGGTCTTCACCACTGAGGAGATTAACAACAGCACAGAGCTGCTGACAGGCATCAAACTTGGTTATCAGATCCACGACTCTTGCACCTCAGTGCCTGTGACGATGCATGTGACATTCCAGCTTTCAAACAGCCTAGACCCTGTGTTTTACACTGGTGACAATTGCTCGCAATCTGGTATGGTGATGGCTATTGTCGGTGAGTCTGGATCGACGCCATCCATCAGCATGTCACGGGTCATCGGGTCATCGGGTCCTTTAACATTCCTCAAGTAAATATTTTTAATTTATACCAAATTGCTTGTAATAAGTTAATAGCCAGTGTTGATTTGTTTTTATGCCCCATTTAATTGTTTGCTGTAATCTTTAGGTGAGCCACTTTGCCACTTGTGCATGCCTGTCTGACAAGCAGCAGTTTCCGAGTTTCTTCAGAACAATACCCAGTGACCAGTTCCAGGCTGACGCACTGGCCAAGCTAGTGAAACACTTTGGTTGGACATGGATATGTGCTGTCTGGTCGGATTCAGTCTATGGCAGTAATGGCATGGCCTCTTTCCTGGATGCAGCACAGAAGGAGGGGATCTGTGTGGAATACTCTGAATCTTTCCATCGGACCCACCCACGTAGCAGGATCCAGAGAGTAGCTGATGTTATCCGCAGGTTTCTAAATCAATGATTGTGCTTTTCTTTTTTCTTTTTTTGTCTGTGCTGACAGCAAGCTTCTGCAGACAAAAAACACAAAAACTTTAATTTAAATATGAAACAGAAGCATGATTTATATCTTAGAAATTAGGAAGTCACTTAATTAAAACTAATGTTGTTAAAAACAGAAATATAGAGCACGATACATTATAATCAAGACCAAAAAGTAATTATCTCTCATTTTTCCTTGATACTTGTATTGGTCTACTATAATGTCCCTGCAGGTCAACAGCTGTGGTTATTGTGGCATTTACAGCCTCTGCAGAACTGAGGATCCTTTTGGAGGAGCTGGCACTCAAGCCTTCTCCACCTCGCCAGTGGATAGGCAGTGAGGCCTGGGTAACCAACCAGGCCGTGCTAAAGTTAAGCTTCTGTGCCGGAGCCGTCGGATTTGGCATTCAGAAATCTGTCATCCCAGGTCTGAGAGAATTCTTGCTGGATCTCTCTCCCACTAAAGTGGCTGCCTCTCCATTGCTTACTGAGTTCTGGGAGGATGCGTTCAACTGCAGGCTGGGAAAAAGTGAGAAAGTTGTGTTGATTTTTAACTTAGCTGAAATTCATAGTGGAGCCCTGTGATTGTGTTGTTTGGCTGAATGTCTGTCTGAGTGGTGCTTCCTGTGGTATATAGTCATCAGCTGCCCTAAAACCCAAGAAACCTTAGATTCCAATTGAGAAGGACATCTTTTGATATTGAACAGACATGAGATGCATCTCTGTGAGTTTCAGGTCAAGTTTAGGGCCTCTGCTCTCTGAGATTATTCAGTGCCAACTCTGATTACATGAATCAGATGCACTCATTTTAAAGACAGGCTCCATGCCTCAAAGACAAAACATTTTACTTAATAGAATGCATCAGTAACGCTACATGCATCATTGCAAGCTTATTAGCCTGACAGTGATTTCATATAATTTCTTTAAAACACATGAACCTTAAAAAAGTCAAGTTTGTCATTAATTGAAAGTTGAAAAGATGTTTTGTCTTTTATAAATGACTAATCATCTGATCACTTGGTCCAACAGAAACTGAAACAGTGTGGTATATAATAGAAAATATATAAAGACATTTCTGGAAAATGATACTTTGAAATGTAATGTAACATAAGTCTGTTATATAAATTGATAAGAACAATATAAAATACACACCAATCCATTATTCTTTTGTTTCCAGGTGGGAGTGGGAGGGCATCTGCAGTCTATTCATTAGATAGAGCATACCATCATTTGTTCATATGAAATTCCATGATCAAATTTCAATAGTGATAACTCTAGAATAATAATCCATTTCTATTTTGAAATTTTAAGAATAGCTTTGCTGAGCAACACACCAGTTAATTTCAATTTGTCAAAAGCATTATTGTGCGCTTGTCACTGAAAGAGGAACAAATATGTTTTGATTCCAGTTTATGTATCCAGTGATTGGAGATTTCTTATGTTATTTAACTGATGCTTAGAAGAATCTTTTTCCCTTTTTGTCCTTTCAGTTGTCAGTCTGGTTGACCCATTGTGTGTTTTGTTGTCCCTGTAAAAACACAAGTTTTTGTGCAAAATAACATCTATTTATAAAGGCTTTGTGCTTCACCAAAAGTCATTAAATACCATTGAAAAACTAGAAGGTAATCCTCTCAGCCAGTGCTTTGAATCAAGCGTTTGAAGGAGGCAAATACAAACATTTGAATAGTACTGTATGCGTTTCTGCAGGGCATGTTTGGTGGTTGAAATAATAGAAAAGGAAAAGAGACCCAGACTTATAATGCACCATTAATGTCAACGCTAAAAACATGTTTTACTGTCTCTGTGTGTTTTTAGGTGCAGCCATAGTTGAAAAATGGATGAGCTCTTAACATTCTATGGAATACTGATCACATCTGGGTACAGCTCTGTCCCAAGAAGACACATGTACTGGTCACTTGACAATGATGTACACATTGAAAGCATTTCCGATGCAATGCGAATAAATCGCTTTGATGAAATAATGGCATCATTTCATGTGGTTGATAACACTCAAATCACTGATGATCCATTTTTTAAAGTCAGGCCCATCTTTGCTGAGCTCAATCAGTCTTATAAAATCATGCCATTTCATGAATGGCTGTCAGTGGATGAGAGTATGATCCCATATTATGGCCGACATGGATGTAAGCAATTCATAAAAAGGTAAACCAATCCGTTTTTGTTACAAGCTATGGAGCCTTGCCTCATCCAGTGGTTACATGCATCACATAGAGCCATATGGTGGTTCTCACACCCTCCTCCCTGAGACTGGGTTAGGTCAGGGACCCAGCGTGGTTCTTGGCCTTGTAGAGCAGGCTGAAGTGCCTCAAGGTTGCAAATTCTTCCATGACAACCTCTTCACTTCTTTTGCACTCCTCGATGAAATGACTAAAAGAGGGTATGGGAGCTCCGGAACAATGAGACAAAATCGTCTGTTTGATGTCCCATTTACATCACAGAAGAAATTCAGGAAGTTCCCCCAGGGAACCTCTGAGGTCCTGACTGAGGGAGAGAAGTTACTTGTCCGTTGGAAAGACAACAACATTGTCACAGTGGGGACAAACATGGAAGATAAATACAGTGAGACCTCTGTAAAGAGATAGAACAAGCAGCGACATGCATTTGACAAAGTCAAACAACCAAAATGCATCAACCAATACAATGAGCACATGGGTGGTGTTGACCTCCACGATCTACAGGTTTCAAGATACCACATCTTAATCAGGTCCAAAAAATGGTGGTGGCCCATCTTTGCATGGTCCCTCAGCAGTGCACTAACAAACAGCCATCTCTTTTACCAAACCAAACCAAACCAAACTTTATTTATAAAGCACTTTTCATACATTTAAAAATGTAGCACAAAGTGCTTTACATGTTTAAAAGCAGCCCCCACCCCCGCCCCACCCCAGCACATACACACGTACATACACATTTCGGTAAAAAACAGACACACACACACACACACACACACACACACACATACATACACATAGATCAATAAAGTAAACTTAGAAACATGTGGCTGAGTACAGAGGAGCCAGGTCAGGAAACACTATCACAGGAGGTCGTCTGCACCAGGCACTGCTCACGGCCCACGACCAGGACGCCTCCACCCGGGCGCCCACCAAGCTACAGGCCAGCGAGGGGCCCACAGTAGTGGAGCACTGCCGCAGACCCCCAATGGCCAAGCCGATGTTTGCCACGGGTCAGAGACCTCCCAGCCAGAGCCGATCACAGCCCCCAGTGCAGACGGCCCCCATCGAGGAAACACTGGAGATAGGGAATAAAACATAAAGACTACTGGAGATAAGGAATAAAAGCATAAAACTACATAGGCTAAGAACATAAAATAAACAAATAAATAAACTAAAGTAACATAGAAATAACTAAAATGAAGTCTATCATAAAAAGTAAAAAGAATAGACATAACAGAATAAAAACTGACTAAGATAAATAAATTAATAAATAAATAAAACATCAGTTGAAAGCCAAATTAAATAGGTGGGTCTTGAGCCTGTTTTTAAAAATATCAACACTCTCTGCGGCCCTCAGGTCCTCCGGCAGGCTATTCCATAGACGGGGGCCATAGTGCTGAAAAGATGCCTCACCGTAGGTACGTGTTCTAACTTTGGGGATTATTAAAAGGCCAGTGCCGGAGGATCTAAGGGCGCGGGAGGGTTCATATGGTAAAAGCAATTCTGACAGATAAGAAGGCCCAAGACCCCTAAGACATTTAAAAACCATTAAAAGAACCTTAAAATCAATCCTAAAACACACAGGGAGCCAATGCAGTGATTCTAAAACCGGTGTAATATGTGCCCGCTTTCTGGTCTTCGTCAGCACACGTGCTGCAGAGTTCTGTAAAAGTTGCAGACTTGAGATGCTTCTTTTTGGAAGACCAGAAAGCAGGGCGTTACAGTAGTCAATACGACTGGAGATAAAAGCATGCATCAGTGTCTCTGTGTTAGCACGAGAGAGAAAGGGGCGGACTCTGGCTATGTTCTTTAAATGGTAAAATCCAGTTTTAGTTACATGTTTAATATGTGGAATAAAATTGAGCTCAGAGTCAAAGATGACGCCCAGATTCTTTACCTGATTGGAAGGATTTAAAGACAGTGACTGAAGTTTTGATAAAAGTTTCTCTCTCTGTGCCTTAGGATCGATAATTAAAACCTCAGTCTTGCCCTGGTTGAGCTGTAAGAAGTTTTCTGCCATCTGTTTTACAGAGATGTCATGGGAGGGACCATTGACCTGCTCACCTTCTCATGTACGGTGGCACAGTCTCTTATGCAAAGGTTTGGCAGAAAACCACTGAGCCACGGAGGGAAGTCTCTACTGGCTGCTTCTGTAGAAAATCAGGGAAGATATGACAAAACTTCTCACTGGCCAATCAACACGTTGCACCGATTCCAGAGATGTCATCATTGTGACAAATGCATTAACTATGCATGTAAAAAATGCACAGCACCACTGAACATTGAATGTTTCAAGGCCTACCATGGGCAGTAGAAAAAGAGTTCAGGGTAGATAAAAAAAAAGGGCTAGAAAAGCCAATAAAAGAAAAATAGAAAAGTCTGCAAGAAATAAGGAGTAAAACATACTATAGGATGAAATGTTGACAAAAAAGAGTTTTTTGAAAAGGTCAGTTCATATCAGTCAAGCAATGACCATAGTTGTGATGCACATGCACTTATTCTGAGGCCTGTATGTAGGTAAAGATTTATTTGGTGCAGGCTTCTACTTGAATGCAAGTTATCTCTATTCTAAGCGGTCCGTTTAGTTTTAAAGACGCATATGACTGCTCCATAGTTTTCAGTGAATGTTGCACTAAAATGTTACAATTACAATGTTAAAATGAATATGCACTAAAACACTACTAGTATTAAACAAAAGTGCAAGGTCAAATGTTACAACAAAGTTCCCATATGAATGTTTCAATAAATGTTAAGATAATAATGTTAATGCTGATGGCGTCTTTTCGTTTTTGTTTTCATTTATCGTATTCATGTTTTTCATATGTGAAACAGTCACACTAACATATGATAAAGCACACTAGCATATGATAATACATGCTGATACTGGTACTGCCAGTAACAAAGCTCTATATTCCAACCCAGATATAATTAAGCTGGACTATAAGAAATTTGATGACTGGAAATAAGAAAAACATAAAATCAGTATACACATTATCCCACTGGTCACAATTGTGGCTGACTATAAAACATACTTTTTAACATAGTTTTCCATGAAAATTTCCAAAAATAATGATTGACTATTTCAAAGGGTTACCAATGGCACATGATTTGGATATTTTCATGTCTGGAAAAAAAATGGGATTAAATGGGGTAATCAAGGGGGAGGGGAAAAAATCAAAAACATTTTAATGTTTTAATACATTTGACTTCCAAGTTTTGCAAGTCAGGCATCAGGATGTAAAAGTTCACCTTTTGTGGAATCTGTCCATTCTAAAAACAGCAGCATAGTCTTCAGAAAAATGAATCAAATATTGACATTTGAAGGCTTTTCACATTTTTTTTTATATTAAATGCTTTTCTTAATTTCAGTGTCTTGTTTTTAAGATCCAGTTTTGTCATTTTTCACAAAAATGTTATTATAGCTCGATAAAGTCTTAATTATCTTTAAAGATTTGCGATACCGACTTTGTGTCAACATTTTGATAACATAATTTCAATTGAATCATAATGGAACAAAAGTTCTGATGATTCATTTCACATATGATTAAATAAAAGTGTGAATTTAAGATAGTATGCACATATATATGTGTGTGCAATATGACTTCAAACAATGTAATAAAAAGGTATAAAAGTAGGACAAAATTATGATGATATCTGGTGTTTACAATGGTAACTTAAGAAAAGAGACAGAGGCTCTTAATTCTACATGTAAATCCTAGAAAAGGTTTGAGCAAGAGCTCATCAAAAGCATCACATTAAGCATTTTCTCTCTGATGTATAGTAAGTTGTTGTGCAGGAGAAGGAGGGAAGCTCCTGTCGGGAATCTATATAAACCAGTGCAAACACAAACACAGTTTGCAAACATACAGACACTTGAGTGATGGAGATCTCAGCTCTCTTTATTGGCCTGATCCTGTCTCTGAGTTTGCGTGAGCTGAACTCAGCTCTGAAAAAAAGCACTGGGCTTACAGAGGCAAGGACTGGTGCTTGGGGCAGTAGTGAGGCCTCATCTGTGAAATGTAAGCGCCAGGGTTCCACTCGTCTACCTGTATTCTCAATGGATGGTGACTATGTTATTGGTGGCGTTTTCTCTATACGCTACTACAAACAGACAGAGATGCATAACTACACCACCATGCCTGAGCCACAAAAATGCACAGGGAGGTGAGTAAGAGGGACAAGGTGGATAATAGGATGTTACATTGTGTGGGGACAGAAATATTTTTACTTTGCATGATGTGCTAACAATCATTTTGCAAAGCTGTTGTGTAGTAAAACTTAAGAATAATAATATATGTTTTATAAAGAAGATAAGAACAAATACAGACTTCTGATTTAGCTGCCATTTTTTAAATATATGCATTATGGAATTCTATCTTATCTGTTTTGAATTCTCCTGGTCAGACAATTATGTGATATAAATTTGGTCCACAGATGATGTGAAGCTCTCCGTTAGGAAACTGCAATTGTGTGTTTTCTGTTAAAACTGTGACTTTTGCTCATCACATGTAGATTTGAACAGTGACATGACTGTCTGTGTGCAGAATTGACTCTCGTGAACTGCGCTTTGCACGCGCAATGGTCTTCGCCATTGAGGAGATTAACAACAGCACGGAGCTACTGCAGGGCATCAAACTCGGTTATCAGATCTACGACTCGTGCACCTCAGTGCCCTTGACTATTCAAGTGGCATTCCAGCTTTCAAACAGCCTGGACCCGGTGTTTTACACCAGGGACAATTGCTCGCAATCTGGTATGGTGATGGCTATTGTTGGTGAGTCTGGGTCCACGCCATCAATCAGCATGTCGCGCATCGTCGGGTCCTTCAACATTCCTCAAGTAAATATTATACATTTCTGAAAAACTATGTCTTTAATGTAGGCCAGTGCTGATTTTTGGTCTGACCTTTTAAATAACTAGATGCTAAATTCTTTTAGGTGAGCCACTTTGCCACTTGTGCATGCCTGTCTGATAAGCAGCAGTACCCGAATTTCTTCAGAACAATCCCCAGTGACCAGTTCCAGGCTGATGCGCTGGCAAAGCTGGTGAAACACTTTGGCTGGACTTGGATAGGTGCTGTCCGGTCAGATTCAGACTATGGCAATAATGGCATGGCATCTTTCCTGCTGGCAGCAGATAAGGAGGGGATCTGTGTGGAATACTCTGAATCTTTGCATCGGACCCACCCACGTAGCAGAATACAGAGATTAGCTGACGTTATCCGCAGGTTTCTGCATCACTGATTTTGGTTTTTTACATTTTTTGGCCAGTGCTGAAACAAAGCTTCTGCACACAAAACTAAGATAAACTTTCATCCAAATATAACACGGAAGATTGTTTTATTATCTAACTAGCATGTAAAATGGAATGTGTCCTTTTTATTTTTTTATCCAGTTAATTTTATCACATAATTATGACAGATATTGTTATAAAATAGAATTAAAGAAATCCATTTTTATTTGTCTTTAGTACATATCTTGATAATAACAGTGGTCTAATAAAATGCTCTGTAATGTCTCTGCAGGTCATCAGCTGTGGTTATTGTGGCATTTACAACCTCTTCTGAATTGAGGATCCTTTTGGAGGAGCTGGCGATCAACCCTTCTCCACCTCGCCAGTGGATAGGCAGTGAGGCCTGGGTAACTAACCGAGAAATGCTACAGTTCAGCTCCTGTGCTGGAGCTGTTGGATTTAGCATCCAGCGGTCTGTCATCCCAGGTCTGAGAGATTTCTTACTGGATCTCTCTCTCACTGAAGTGGCTGCCTCTCCAGAGCTCACTGAGTTCTGGGAGGATGCATTCAACTGCAGGCTGGGAAAAAGTGAGAAAGATGTGCAGATTTTTGGTGGGAGTGGGAGGGCATCTGCAGTCTTTTCAGTGGTTAGAGTTAATGCGTTTAAACTGGAATTACTCAGACCATAGTTTGTTCATCTGATATTTCAGAATCCAATTCCAAGCATGATAACGCTAAAATAATCGCCTATTTCTATTTTGAAGTTTTAAGAATAAGCTTTGCTGAGCAGCACAAACTTGATTCAAACTTGTGAAGACGTTATTGTGCACTTGTCACTGAAAGAGGAATCAATATATTTGATGTTAAGTATCCAGTTTATTTAACCAGTGAGTGGAGATTTCTTAAGTTATTTAATTGATGCTCAGAGGTATCATACCTCTTCCTGCCCTTTTAATTGTCATGAAGCATTCAGACCAAATGCTGGGTTTTCCCAGCATATTTGTCTTGTGGCTGCAATGCAAATACAAATTAATAACCCCGTAATCAAACTAGTGCGAGTAACATAAGAAGAATAATTGCTTTTGGTCTGAACGTACCATCAGTCAGGTCGACTCATTGTGTTTTGTTGTCCCTGTCAAAACATTACATTTTGTGCAAAATAACATCTATTGATAAAGAAGATTCTCTACTTTCCTAAAATCAATAAAAAAACAGAGGGAAGTCCTCCACCCACCTGGCTGTACTGAATCAAGCTTTTCAGGCAGGCAAATCAAAATGTTTAAACAGTAGTGTATGAGTTTCTGCTAGTCATGTTTGGTGGTTGAAATAAAAGAAAAGGAAAGCAAAAACCAGTAATAAACACATGACACAGACTATAATGCCCTATTAAGTTCAAAGCTAATAAAATGTTTCACTGTCTATTTGTTTTTAGGTGCAGCCACTAAAGAGAGTGTGTGTGATGGAACTGAAGACATAGAAGCGCTACAGAGCCAGTACACTGACACATCTCAGCTCCGAATCACTAACATGGTGTATGAGGCTGTTTATGCAATTGCTCATGCCATTCATAATGAAGTGTGTCAGGACACAAATTCTACAGCTCAGTGTGACAAATGCACCTGGATAGAGTCACATCAGGTCAGGTGAAATGAATGAATGGACAACAGAATGTCACCCTTTTCACTGTAACTTAACTATGAAAAATGTACATTAATTAGCAAAAATATTTTTTTTCTCCCGGTGCCTTGCTTTACTTCATCCTCACAGGTTCTTACTCAGTTGAAGAAAGTACATTTTTCCAAAAATGGTTATGATGTGTCATTTGATGCCAACGGGGATCCTGTGGCCAGATATGAGCTGGTTAACTGGCAAATAAGTGAGAGTGGCAGCATTGAGATGGTGACTGTCGGGCACTATGATGCATCACTGCCAGTGGGTCAGGAGTTCCGAATTAACAGGAACCTCATCTGGGTGGAGGGTAGCACACAAGTAAGGAGAACAAAAGTAATAATCAAACATTCCTATTTCAAATTTGGTAATCTCAAAGGGTGTGGGATTCGTTTCTATTCTGTATAGGTTTCAGCCTCTAAAAGCTGTCACTTTTGGATTCATCACTGCACAAAAAGATCTTGGACCAGTCATGCCTACTCCTGCAGCATAAACCAATTACATGACCTGAACTTTGCTCTCTGATTATCCCAAATTTTGTTTGCGTCAAGCTGTCAATATGTCAAAAACAGGAAAGAAAATCAGTTCAACATTTAACTGATTTGAAGCTGATTGAAAGAAGCAGAGGAGGCGACTTCAAGCGTGTGGTCTGGGGGATGACCCAAAAGTTGAGGATACTGTTGAGACCCGTGTTAAGGGTGAGACCTCTCATAAGGGCCTTGCCAGAAGCCAGGGAGGAAGGCAGAAAGCCAGTGGAGGTTGAGTTGGAGGCTTGCAGCAAATCCAGGCCTGTGACCAGTGGCGAAGATGGAACAGCTTGGAGGCCCGTAACGTAGGCTGGACTGCTCTGGTGTATGGTAACATTGCTGGAGAAGAGGGCTGGAGTCTGGCAGCTGTAGTGTGGGACAGAGGCTGCAGAACTGAAGGACGGTGACAGGGTAGCAGGACTGGACGCAGGTGGTAGGAAGACTGGGAGGTGAGTCGGTGGAGCCAGGGAAGCAGGAGGTTGCATAAATACAGTGAAAGGGGTTTGCTGTAGCACAGGAACTGAGGATGCTGCAGCACATAAACCAGTGACTGTTGCAGCTCAGGCTCAGCTGTTTGCTACAGCATAGGAACACGATACAGCTGCCATTCAGGAAAAGGGATCTATTGGAACTGAAGATTTCTGCAACTCAGGAACTGACAGTAGCTGCTGACCACTGCAGCAATTCTGACTCAGTGTCAGTGGAACTGATGCTCTGGAAAGCCTGGCTTTGGATCATCAGTTGCGGCTGAAGTCTGGATTTAGGGTGCTCTGGCTGATTGTTGGCAGGGATGGTCATCTGAGGTCTTGAAGTAGGCTAGGCCATCGACTAGGAACCAGAGTTTCTAGTCCAAAAAACTGATGGGGAATGGGGATTGGGGTTGGTGTTCGCTCAATCACTGACAGGGAACAAGGAACAGCTGTTGGTCAGGCTGGTGATAGGGGCCCATGAACAGGTGCCAACGGCAGATGCAGGTGTCGGCCAGACCACTGACATGGAACCACGAACAGGTGTCAGTTGGACCACCAATGAAAGAACAGAGACAGCTGTGGACTGGGCCACCAACTGGGGACCAGGAACAGGTGTTAGCCTGACTTTTGATGGGGGACTAGGAGCAGATGTTGGTTAGAAGGGCTAGAAGGAAGATGTTGGCTTGACCGCTGACTGTGAACCATGAGCAGAGGTTGGCTGGTTGCCAATGGGGAACTAGTAACAGTTTTGGCGACAGCCAATTCATACTCAGGCAGAAGAGAGACATCAGAGCAAGGAACTAGGCAAATGTTGAACTTGAACCCGGAAACAGCCTTTCGACCTTATGAGGTGGATGGATGTCAGGAGAAACCCCCTACGCAGAAACAGACAGAGTGTAGATCATGACATTGAACAATGGAGGCTCTGGTCTTAGGGCAACAGCAGCTCAGGCTCACTGCGCTGCAGGACATCCACAGGATTGGGTAGCGATGAGGTGCTGTGCAGCTAGGTGCTAGGTGATTGATACACTGACTGGAGGCTAGTAGGCCAGAGGCTGGGCAACTCAAGAGCTCAGGTTGACAGGAGGATGGCGGTATGGTGGCAAGCCAAAATAGGAGCTGGAGCTGGTAAGAGGCAAGCAGGCTCAAGGATTGCTGACAAAATGCTAGCTGAATGCATGCAAGCAGGCTGGAGGCCAGCAAGCTCCAGGTTTGCTCACTGTGAAGCGTAAGAGGCTAGAATGTCCGGCTGGTGGCATGCATACTGGTGGTTGTCCGGCTGAAGGTAAGCAAACTGGAGACTGGTATACTAGGATTCAGGCAGAGAATCAGGGATAGTGAGGCAGTCAACTCACTTTGCAAACTTTGCAAGGACACCTCCTTGCCAGCAAAATCAGAGCTGACTCCTCCTCATGTTAAGAATAATGCTTTACCCAAAGGGGCCTGGGAAAGTGGAGATATGGTTGAAAAGAGGGACACAAAAGCAAATACTAGCCATTTTTATACTGGGCAGTAAGCCACCAATATGGTTTTGGCGGCTACTTCGCCGAATTTAGACAGAAGGCGGTAAATTGGGGGTCTGTTTTGGTCCGCCAATTTGGCGCCTCGGAGGGTACACATATTTCCACCTCCATTGCTATGTAAATCCGAAGCGTCAATGTGCCAGCAATTGCATGAGATGGGCGATGATGTGCACCGTTGTGCACCCACAGCTGGGGAGTTTTAAAACCAGGAAACAGCAGTCAGTCCATCACTTCATCCGCGGACGTCAAGATGAGCAACTGGAAAGCCACTAAGATCCGGGAGATGCTAGCGTCTCCTCAGTCTCTGTAGCTGTCATGGTTGCCCACTTGTTGTTGTAGCAGCAAGCTTCTACAGGTCGCAACTTTCAAATTAAAAGCCCCCCACTAAGAACCCAGTTCTAAACTCCGATGGGGTGCAATGTAAAGCTCTTATTTTGAAGACAAATTTGACCTGCTTCTCCTCACACCCAACTTTGTGCTTCACGTCACATCACATGTTTACGCCTACCCCAGAGGCGGCCAAGTGGTGGCTTTTTGGAAAAGAAGGAATATTACACCTTCCTTTTAGATAGACAAGGTGGCACATTGCAGCCTTTACCTTGGTGCAAATGTGCCACCTTTTCTATCCTACTGTGACAAAAATGGCTTAAGGACCAAAACACACGTTGTTTTCCTTTCTTAGATTAGTGCTTTAATTCTTAGATCTGTGTAGCACACCCAAATATGTGTGAGTTTGTTTGTATCTATGTGCCAGGTGCCTGTGTCAGTGTGCAGTGACAGCTGTCCTCCAGGAACTCGTAAAGTGCTTCAGAAAGGAAAACCCATCTGCTGTTATGATTGTATACCATGTCCTGAGGGAGAGATAAGCAATGCCACAGGTTTGTTTTTTTTTGTTTTTTTAAATGCATACCTACAGCATCAACTATATTACTGATAAAAGCTCTTTTTTGTTTGTTGTTTCAGATTCCCCTGATTGTTTCCCTTGCCCTAAGGAGTTCTGGTCCAATGCAGAGAGAGACACTTGTTTCCCCAAACCTGTAGAATTTCTTTCCTTTGACGAGGTCCTAGGAATCATCCTGGCTGCATTCTCAGTTGGTGGTGCCTGTCTTGCCATTGTAACAGCGGCTATCTTCTTTCGTCACAGGACATCCCCAATTGTCAGGGCCAACAACTCTGAGCTGAGCTTCCTGCTGCTCTTCTCCCTGACTCTATGTTTCTTATGTTCATTGACTTTCATTGGAGCACCCTCTGATATGTCCTGCATGCTGCGACACACAGCTTTTGGGATCACCTTTGTCCTCTGTATCTCTTGTGTTCTTGGGAAAACTATAGTTGTGCTAATGGCCTTCAAAGCTACACTCCCAGGTAGTAATGTTGTGAAATGGTTTGGCCCTCCACAGCAAAGGATGACTGTAGTGTCTTTCACATTTATTCAAGTTTTAATATGTACGATTTGGTTGGGTCTCAGTCCCCCTTTTCCAATGAAAAATCTAGCCATATACAAGAGGAGAATCATTCTGGAGTGTGCATTTGGATCAGCTTTTGGGTTCTGGGTGGTACTCGGGTACATAGGCCTACTGGCTGGATTTTGCTTAGTCTTAGCTGTCCTAGCACGGAAATTACCTGATAATTTTAATGAAGCCAAGCTGATCACCTTCAGCATGCTGATATTCTGTGCAGTCTGGATCACCTTTATCCCTGCGTACGTCAGCTCTCCTGGTAAATTTACTGTGGCTGTGGAGATATTTGCCATTCTGGCCTCCAGTTTTGGACTGATACTGTGTATCTTTGCTCCAAAGTGTTACATCATATTGTTTAAGCCAGAGAAGAACACCAAGAAACATTTAATGAACAAAAATGAATCCTAAGACATCTAACGTTTGGGAATAGTTAAGATATAATATACAGTATAAAGCTGACCTATTCAAGGGTAAGGTATTTCCCACTGAGCACTGAGACATCAAATAAACGCCTTGTCAAACTTTCAAAAGATGTCCACTGAAGAGCCAATGGAAAAATTTAAAGAATGAACGTTTTTGCAACATCTATTTTAGAAAAAGAGGTTGCAAAAAGGGGGTCCCCATCATGCATTCAAATATTTAACCTTCTGTGCACGTCCATAGCCGTCCAAAAGGCTCCCAAGTCAGATGTTCATATATTTGACCCATGTTGCATGTCCACATATGTCCAAGAGGGGCCCTTAGCCCATGTTGCACATCAGATGTTCAGATACCAAACCTGTTTTGAACATCCATAGAAGTCTTAAAAGCTCCCTAAAAAGACAATGATATTTCATCTGTGGTGCAGGTCCACAGACGTCCAAGAAAGGGCTCAGTCAGCCGTTCAGATACCAAACCTGTTTTGAACATCCGTAGAAGTCGAAGAGGTTCTGTAACCAGACGTCAAAATATTTAACCTGTGTTGCACGTCCACAGACGTCCAAAACTGGTCCTAGTCAGACATCCAAATATTAAACTCGTACATCCATGAGATGTACAGAAGTGGGCCTGGACTGACAGACATTAAAACAACATGAATATCTCCCTGTCATCACATGTTTGCTGGGGTTGGCTGAATGCGGTCTTTACACAACCTCATTCCAGCCCTTTGTTCCCTTTTTTAGTTGGCTATTTACCCATTATATTATATTCTCATTATATTTATGTCTGCTGCCAAGCTCTTGCTCTTAATTCATCAGAAAGCTTTAACCCACTGGTTTAAGGAGATAGATTTTACGAGAATCAAACTGATCAAACTAGTTCTAAGATTAAAAGGTGCATTGTTTTTCCCCTGTACTTTTTTTTTTATATATGTTTATTCCAGTTAAGAATGAATGAATAAAGAAAGCTGGATACAAGTGCTGACACTTCATTTTTTTCAAATCTGTTCCTTCTAAAAAAAAAAAAAGTAGTTGAATACTCAACACAGTCTTCAGTTAAACTATTAAAATATCGACAGTTGTAGGATTTTTTGTAGGTGATTTTCTTTTTTTTTTTTTTCAAAATTTTGAATATCCTTTTTTGTGTTCTTACCCATCAAATGTCAAGTGCTAAATACAAGCTTAATTCATTTGTTCAAAAGTGTGTGGTCATGAGTTCAGTATCAACATTTTGAGAACATTTTTTCAAATGAATCGTAGCGGAACAAATGTAATGAGTTCAAACAATAAAAAAGTTTAAGATTCAGACAAAAATAAGATGATATCTGGTGTTTACAGTGGTAACTTGACAAGAGTAGAAAAGAGACAGTGACTCTTAACAGATGAAATGCTACATATCACCCACAGAAAACAAACTTCAGTTCAACAAAGACCAAGGGGAATCTGCTCTCTGGTGCGTGGCTGGCTGACGCACAGTAGAAGGAGGGAAGCTTTTCTCTGAAAATCTATATAAACCTCTGCAAACACAAACAGAGTATGCAAATATTCAGACACTTGAGTGATGGAGATCTCAGCTCTGTTTATTGATCTGGTTTTGTCTCTGAGTTTGTGTAAGTTGAGCTCAGCTCTGAAACAAAGTGCTGGCCTTACAGATGAAAGGGCTGGTGCTGGAGTCAGCACTGAGGCCTCATCTGTGAAATGTAAACTCCAGGGTACTACTCGTCTCCCTGTATTCTCAATGGATGGTGACTACGCTATTGGGGGTGTTTTTGGGATTCGCTACTACACGCACACGCCGGTGCATAACTACACCACCACGCCTGAGCCACTAAAGTGCACAGGGAGGTAAGTAAGAGGAAGAAGTCGGTGCATAACTACACCACCACGCCTGAGCCACTAAAGTGCACAGGGAGGTAAGTAAGAGGAAGAAGTGATGGATCAGAGGATGTTACAGTATGTGGAGACAGAAATGATTTGATTTGTATGATGTTTAAAAGGTTTAGTGTGGTATTTAATTTTTTTTTTTTTACAGGACAGAAACATCTAATCCTGTATTTTGAATTGCTGGTCAGTCTGATGTGGATTAGGTTCACAAATTCCCAAGAACTGCAGCTTAATTGTGTGTTTTCTGGTAAAACGTTGATTTGTCCTCATCACGTGAAAATTTTAAACAATGAAATGACTGTCTGTGTGCAGAATTAACTTCCGTGTACTGCGCTTCGCGCTTGCAATGGCCTTCGCCATCGAAGAAATTAACAACAGCACAGAGCTGCTGCCGGGCATCAAACTTGGTTATCAGATCCACGACTCATGCACCACAGTGTCCGTGACAATGCAGGTGGCATTCCAGTTATCAAATGGGCTAGATCTGGTGTTTAACACCGCTGACAACTGCTTGCAATCTGGTATGGTGATGGCTATTGTCGGCGAGGCTGAGTCCACCGCATCAATTATCATGTCACGTGTCATTGGGCCGTTTAATATCCCGCAAGTAAATATTATATTATAGAGTTTGTTGCATACTATTTCTTTAGTACTGATCTTTTTTCTGTCCTGTTAAATAATTACACTGTCTTTTTCTTTAGGTGAGCTACTTTGCCACTTGTGCATGCCTGTCTGATAAGCAGCAGTTTCCAAGTTTCTTCAGAACAATCCCCAGTGACCAGTTCCAGACTGATGCGCTGGCCAAGCTGATTAAGCACTTCGGCTGGACTTGGATAGGTGCTGTCCGGTCAGATTCGGACTATGGCAATAAGGGCATGGCTTCTTTCCTGGATGCAGCACAGAGGGAGGGGATCTGTGTGGAATACTCTGAATCTTTACATCGGACCCACCCACGTAGCAAGATCCAGAGAGTAGCTGACGTTATCCGCAGGTTTCTGTGCTGTCACTGACCATTTGCTCACAAAACCACAAAAATGATGTTATGTTTAAACATAGGTCTGGAGACTATTTGATTATCTCAATCAAGAGAGACAGAGACTTAATTAACAGAGAATCCATGAGATTGTATTTTTTAAACATACACACACACGGGGCGCCGTTTAGCTCAGTTGGTAGAGCAGGCATCCCATGTATATATATATATATGTATATATATATATATATATATATATATATATATATATATATATATATATATATATACATATATATATATATATATAATATTTACTATACTATCCCTGCAGGTCGACAGCTGTGGTTATTGTGGCATTTACAGCCTCTGCAGAATTAAAGCTTCTGCTGGAAGAGCTGTCACTCAAGCCTTCTCCACCTCGCCAGTGGATAGGCAGTGAGTCCTGGGTAACCAACCGAGACATGCTGAAGTTCAGCATCTGTGCTGGAGCCATCGGATTTGGCATTCAGAAATCTGTCATCCCAGGTCTAAAAGAATACTTGCTGGATATGCTTCCCACTGAAGTGGCTGCTTCTCCAGTGCTCACTGAGTTCTGGGAGGATGCTTTCAACTGCAGGCTGGGAAAAAGTGAGATATTTGTGCAAAGTTCGCATTCATAGTCTGATCCTTGTGGTTGTGTTTTATTGATTGTCTGTTTGAGCGGGGCCTCCTGTGTTTTAAATGTCAGCAACTGCTTTAAGAAACCCAATATTTCTGTTGAAAGGAAAATCTGTTGCTATTAATAGAACACAGTGGACATTTTTTGTCTTTTATAAATGTGACTAATTGTGTGATTACATCTTTCATGAAAAAATCGAAAGAGAAGCTTATATAAAAGTAAATCGATAAAAGCAGGTCTGCAAAACAGTTGGTCCCACATTTAAATATAATGTAACATAAGTCTGTTTTATAAATTGTTACGAACAATATGGATACAAACTGTGGAATCACCAAACGTGTAAAATAGATAATTACTAAACTACAATGGTCCTTTATATGAATTGTTATTTTTTGGGAGAGGGGGGTCTGCTGTCTGTTCACATAACAGCACCATTCTTCTCTTTCTGTTTTAACTGTGCTAGAGCAGTACACTTGTTAATTCCAAATCACAGGCATTATTGTGCACTTTACCCCGAAACAGGAACTTATTTGGATCAACCAAGTTTGCAGTTTTTAACTAATGACTTTAGATTTCTTATATTATTATTTAACTGTACTCAGAAATATCTTTTTAATTTTCTGCCCTTTTAATCCACGTTCTGTTTTTGTGCAAGATAACATCTATTCTAAGAACTAAAAGCCTGGAATACCATCCAAAAATAGTCATTTAAAACTTAAAAAAACAAAAAAAAAAAGTTTTCTTCACAGGACAAAAACACCTTATCCTCTGTTTTGAATTCGGGTGGTCTCTGTGATGTAAATTTTGTTCACAGAAGCAATGAACTCCCATGAGTTCTGGTTTTCTGTTAAAACTTTGATTTGTCCTCATCACATACAGATTTGAACGATGAAATGACTGTCCATGTGCAGAATTAACTTTTGTGCAGTCCTCCCTTCTACCTGACAATACCGAATCAAACTGTTGGGGCAGATGATTCCTAAATTTGGAGTAGTAATATATGGGTTTCTGCAAGGCATGTTTTGTGACTGAAATACATGAATAGGAAAGGGAAAAAATAACAATAATATTTTCATATTATTGGTGAAAATTGTCAGATCATTTATTTATTTAAACACACTGACACAGATAAGGTCAGTATGTAATTCATGAAAACGTTGTTTTTTGCATTTTATGAAAGATTTTATCATCAGATGGCTGATGTGTGTTATCTGGACTTGGTATACATAAAGGCCAACACAGCATGAATCAGCTTTTGTTTAATCCATAATTAGTAACAATATAGATGTGAATTTAAAGGCGTATGTGGCAGTTTGAATAAACAAATTAAAATCATAAAAAAAAAAAAAATCATTTAAGAAAGAATAACAGTTGTCAAAGCTAAAAGCACGTTTCACTATGTCTGTGTGCTTTCAGGTGCAGCCAAAGATGAAACTGTGTGTGATGGAACTGAAGACCTAGAGACGCTACAGAACCAGTACACTGACACATCTCAGCTCCGAGTCACTAACATGGTGTACAAGGCTGTTTATGCAATAGCACATGCCATTCATAATGCAGTGTGCAAAGACACAAATTCTGTTACTCAGTGTGACAAATTCACCAGGATTGAATTCAAACAGGTCAGTCAAAGTGATTAAGTGAACAACCCAATGCCATTTTACCACTGCAATGTTACTTATGAAATTAAGGTTAAACTATTCCCTTCTTTACCTCATTCTCTGACTTTACTCCTCAGGTTCTTGCTCAGCTGAAGAAAGTAAATTTTTCAAAAAATGGTTATGATGTGTCATTTGATGTCAACGGGGATCCTGTGGCTACATATGAGTTGGTTAACTGGCAAAAAAGTGAGAGTGGCAGTATTGAGATGGTGACGGTAGGGCTTTATGATGCATCACTGCCAAAGGGCCAGGAGTTCAGCATCAACAGGAACTTCACCTGGGTAGATGGTGGCACACATGTAAGGAGCCCAACGACAATAATCTATTATAAAAACTGAAGAGAAGCTTATATATGTATATGTATATATATATATATATATATATATATATATATATATATATATATATATATATATATATATATATATATATATATATAGATTTTGTATTGGCTTTTACTCTCCAAAAGCTGTCACTATTGTGTTCACCCCCATGCATGAACAGTAGTTAACATTTTCTTTTGCAGCCTGAGCCCATCATGGGGCTGCACAATTGTGTGACCTGACCTTTTTTCATTAGCGTCTAGCAGTCAGTAATTGAAGAACTGAAGAGAAAATAAAGAATTTAAACTGATCCGAAAGCTGTCCGCTTATGTCCCACCTGTCAAACCTGCTTCACCCTGCTGTCAGATGTCACCCTCTCTTCCAGGCTTGTCTTGGTACTGAGCATGCTGGGCTAGGGCTAAATCAACAGGCTGCATGTCACATGTCTGCAGAGGACCTGCAGTGGTAAGTGGATGCCTTCATGGTGCTCTGAAGGGAGGGAGGCACTGACAAAAGCTGGGCTGACCACAGTGACGTCCCTCCAGAGAATGAGAATTTCATTTCAGTCTTTTTCAGTTGCAAATTCTGAGACATTCCAGAAAAGGACCTCAACAGCAGGCATAGGTCAGATGGTCTTCCCCTGAGTCTTCAGACTCTGCCTCCTCTACAGAGGACTTCATAGCCGGGTTCAGGAGCTCCTCAAAGTCCTTTTTCTCCCGGCCAACAATATCCCCAGTCTTGGTCGGCAGTTCTCCACCCCTGCGGAACAAAGCCTGAGCTAAGCCCTGCTTTCCTTTCCTGAGTCACCGGATGGCTTGCCAGAACTTTCTTGAGGCTGACCAAAAGTCCTTCTCCATATCCTCCCTGAACTCCTCCCATACCTGGCTTTGTTGCTTCAGCAACTCCTCCCATACCTGGCTTTGTTGCTTCAGCAACTGCTGAAACTGCAGCCTTCTGGCCTCCCGGTACCTGTCTGCTGCTTCAGAAGAACCCTGGGCCAACCAAGCCCGAAAGGCCTCCTTCCTCAGCTTGACAGCCTCCCTCGCCGCTATTGTCCACCAGTGGGTTCTTAAGACCGCCATGACAGGCACCAATGACCTTCTGACCATAGCTTCTAGCAGCCACCACTACAATGGAGGCTATGAACATGGTCTACTCGGATTCCACGTCCTACCCGGGATGCACAAGAATTTCTTCACCCTCATAATTTGTTTGGGTTTACCAGGTCTGTCTGGCAGCCTCTCCCACCATCTGTGCATCTAATTATCTGAGATACCAAAACATATGGCCGCATATCTGAGGATCCAGCCACACAGTCAATCATTGACCTTTGGCATATGGTGGCCTGGTGCCAAGTACACTTTGTTATGGCAAATACATAACTAGCTAAGAAGTCCAATAACAAAGCACCACTCAGGTTAGATCAGGCAGGCTGTTCCTCCTAATCACCCCCTCCAGTTTTCCCCACCATTGCCCACATGAGCACTGAAGTCCCTGAGAAAAACTATGGAGTTCCCAGATGGTCACCACCCAAGGACCCCAAGAAGGCTGGGTATTCTGATCACTCAACCAGGTTGTTGGAGAATCCCACACCCCACAGCTGTTCGACACCTATCACCCTGGGCAACTCTGGTAAAGGACCAGCCCCACTGTATCTACTATACCTGATTACTTTACACACCAGCTCTATCTCCTTTTCTACCAGAGAGTTGACAATCCACGTACCATAGGCCAGTCTTCGACAGCGCCCACAGTCTTCTAGCACCACAGTGGGATTTACCCCTGGTTCTGCACACTGTGGGGTTCCCCTTTTGAGCAGATAGCCCAAATCGCTCTCCAGCTATTACCCTTAAATCATCATCCTCCTAGCAAGGACATCAGGCATGCAAGTGAGTGACCTATGTGCACTTTTGGCTGACTGAGAGCTAAAAAACTGAAGGCTGGAGGCTAGCATACTTCAGGTTAGCTGACTGTAAAGCAGATGATGCTGGAGTGACTGGCTGGTGGAAAGCATGCTCCTGGCTGCCATGGTGTAAGTTAGCTGGCTGGAGGCTAGCATACTGATATTCACAAGGTAGCAAATTCCTCAGCTGAAATGTGGAAATGTAGTAGACAGTAGAATCTGTGACAGAAATAGCTTGAGGAAGGGCCTCCTTCTCTGAACAACAGTAATCGTTACAGGAAACAATAATGCTTTTGTTTGTGAAGCAATCCTTTAATCTTAAGATCTGCGTGGTACAATGAATATGTGTGAGTTTGTTTTTTTGTCTACATGCCAGGTGCCTGTGTCAGTGTGCAGTGACAGCTGTCATCCAGGAACTCGTAAAGTGCTGCAGAAAGGAAAACCCATCTGCTGTTTTGATTGTATACTGTGTCCTGAGGGGGAGATCAGCAATGTTACAGGTATGTTTTTTTTTCGAATGTATATCTACAGAATTGACTATATTACTGCTAAAAGTCCTTTTCTACTTATTCTTTCAGATTCCCCCGATTGTATCCCTTGCCCCAAGGAGTTCTGGCCTAATGCAGAGAGAGACACTTGTTTCCCAAAGCCTGTAGAGTTTCTTTCTTTTGACGAGACGAGGTCCTGGGGAATCATCCTGGCTGCATTCTCCGTTGCTGGTGCCAGTCTTGCCATTACAACAGCGGCTGTGTTCTTTTGTCACAGGACATCCCCGATTGTCAGGGCCAACAACTCTGAGCTGAGCTTCCTGCTGCTCTTCTCCCTGACTCTATGTTTCTTATGTTCATTGACTTTCATTGGAGCGCCCTCTCATTGGTCCTGCAGGCTGCGCCACACAGCGTTTGGCATCACCTTTGTCCTCTGCATTTCTTGTGTTCTTGGAAAAACAATAGTCGTGTTAATGGCCTTCAAAGCTACTCTCCCAGGTAGTAATGTCATGAAATGGTTTGGTCCTCTACAGCAAAGGATGACAGTATTGTCTTTCACATTCATTCAAGTTTTAATATGTACTATTTGGTTGTGTCTTAGTCCCCCTTTTCCAATGAAAAACCTAACTATATATAAGGAGAGAATCATCCTGGAGTGTGCATTAGGATCAGCTATTGGGTTCTGGGCTGTTCTCAGTTACATAGGTCTACTGGCTGTCTTTTGTTTAGTGTTAGCTGTCCTAGCTCGGAAACTACCTGATAATTTTAATGAAGCCAAGCTGATCACCTTCAGCATGCTGATATTCTGTGCAGTCTGGATCACCTTTATCCCTGCATACGTGAGCTCTCCTGGTAAATTTACTGTGGCTGTGGAGATATTTGCCATTCTGGCCTCCAGTTTTGGGCTGATACTGTGTATATTTGCTCCAAAGTGTTACATCATATTGTTTAAGCCAGATAAGAACACCAAGAAACATTTAATGAACAAAAATGAATCCTAAGACATTAATAGTAAAGATATAACATAACATATATTATTACTTTGTGCACATTCAAGTCTTTACCTAGTTGTTTTAAAGATTGAAATTTCAACTTTATGAGCATCATATATTTATTTATTGCATCACAGAGTAGAGCAGAACATTAGTTATGTCTGTTGCTAAGCACAAAAATACTTGCATTTCATAAAAGTTTTAGACCAGAATTTTAAGCAAAGGGAATTTATGAGAATTAAACCAGCAACTCACTTCTACTTCTTAAAAAGTGCATTGTTTTTTCCCATTTCCCATCAACATTTGTATACTGTAAACAATGTTCAATTGTGAGGATTATTTAATAAACAGAGAAAAAAAAGCATTGCTTTACATTTAAATTCTGAGCTTTAAGGTCAGACATAGAGATTGTAAAAGCCTGGCCACTCAGCACTTCACTTCAGTAGCTGAAAAAGCCTGGTATAGAGTTTATGCTGTGCACTTTAAGCAGTCTTCATCTAGATGATTTGAATATTAACAAATTCAGCTTTTTTTTTTGTTTGTTTTTTTCAATACAAGTTTGAATATCCCTTTTTTAATATGTTATTGTCTTATTTTACACATTATTTTTGACCATGTACTAAATTATGTCGAAATAATACAATTGTGGTGCTCAGTTCTGTCCCATATTTGTGATAAAATAATTTCCAAAAAATCAAAGTGGAGCAATTTATCATGTGAATTACTTAAAGTGGGATTAAATCATATGAACATAAAAGTGTGCAAAGGTGTGCATTTCTTAGGCCTAATATGACATAAGACAACACAAATAAGGTGTAAGGGTGGGACAACATTAGGAAGATACCTGGGGTCTCATTTATAAATCATTGCGTAGGATCCATACTAAAAGTTTATACGAGTACAAAAGCCCAAAATTGAGGATTTTGAGAATCAAAATGAGGACATGGAGAGTAAAGATTTTGCAAGAGCTGCCACTGACTTAATTTTCCCATGTCCTTAATTTACGCAATCCATATGTGCTGGTTGTAAAGTGGTTCCAGGTGAGGTGACTGGAGAAGGCAGTGTTTGTGTGGCAACCACGGCACTGTCTCCAGTGTGCTCCTTGTGGCCCACAGAATTCGCCTGACAGCATAGTTGATGGCGTCCGCTGCAGCAATTTTACACAACTACACAACTAGGCTATATGGATATCTGATGTAATCTTGGATTTTGATGATATCTGATGTAATCTTGGATTTCTACAGCCAATGATGATAATTTTGTTATCAAACAGTCCAACCCTCTCATCTTTCCCCTCTCTCTGATGGTGAGACAATATGTATGATTTCAGATTTCAGTTAGCTGATATCTTTTACATTTAAAAGCTGTTTATGGAATAGTTGTGTTTCACTACATGCGCAAGTACAAATGACACTAATGTGGATCTATAAATAATGTTGAAAATTAAGTGAAATCAATTGTGAGATGTTTTATAATGCAAAGAATAAGGCCTCTTACATTTAATTTCTACAATCTGCTTCATTTTATCGCCTCACCATTTGTGTCCCCAATTCCCCTTGCCTCCAAATTGTTTGTATGTATGGGTCAGAGTTTGCTTGGATCTGCGCATATTCTCCTGTCAAATTTCTTTTTATAGATCACAACTGTTGTGTGAAGAGCCGTACACCTCTTTCAGGCCCAATTTTGTGCGTATGCATTGCAATGTTTATAAATGAGTCGCCTGGTGTTTACAATGATGACTTGGTAAGTGGAGGAAAAAAGAGGCATAGACACTTAACTGAGATTACATTGTGCATGCAGCCCATAGGAAAATCTAAGACATGAATTAATTGACGACAACTAGTTAAGGGTGTGATCTTTCTGATGTATAATATTCTGACGTACAGTAGAAGGAGGGCAGCTTTGGTCTAAAAATCTATATAAACCAGTCCAAACATACAGTATCCCCACATACAGACACTTGAGGGATGGATATCTCAGCTCTCTTAATTAGCCTGATCCTGTCTCTGCATTTGTGTGAGCCAAACACAGCTCTTGCTTTGAATGATACAGAAGATTATCTGAAACAAAATGCTGGTCTTACAAAGGAAAAGACTGGTGCTAGGGCCAGCACTGAGGCCCCATCTGTGAAATGTAAACTCCGGGGGACCACTCGTCTACCTGTATTCTCAATGGATGGGGACTATGTTATTGGGGGTGTTTTCTCCATGCACACCTACAAACACACAGTGACGCATAACTACACCACCATTCCTGAGCCACAAAGGTGCACAGGGAGGTTAGTAAGAGGGTAGTGGTGAATATGAGAATGTTACACAGCATGATTCATGTGTATGATGTGTTTACAAACACATGCAAAGTGTTTCTATTGAAAGATTTTTAAAAACTCTTTGTCATAAATTAAGGGGAAACTGGTTTAGACTGAAGATAACTCATGTGAAAAATAAAATACCTGTGAATATTGGACCAAAATCTATTCCTTTGTTTTGAAATTTGCTGGTCAAGTTTCTGTGTGATCTATATTTCGTTCATACATGCTGTTAAGATTTCAGTAATTATACCTTACTGTGAATTGCTGCTCTCCTTTGATGTGTGTTTTCTGTGAAGATGGTGAATTGTCCTTATCATTTCAACTTGACTCATGACATGATTGTCTGTGTGCAGAATTGACTCCCGTAAACTGCGCTTCTCGCGTGCAATGGTCTTCACCATTGAGGAGATTAACAACAGCACAGAGCTGCTGCCAGGCATCAAACTCGGTTATCAGATCCACGACTCATGCGGATCAGTGCCCCTGTCAATGCAAGTAACATTCCAGCTTTCAAATGGCCTGGACCCTGTGATTTACACCGGCAACAATTGCTCGCACTCTGGTATGGTGATGGCTATTGTCGGTGAGTCTTCATCCACCCGATCCATCAGTATGTCGCGTGTCATCGGGTCCTTTAAAGTTCCACAAGTAAATATTTTGAATTTCTTTAAAACTATGTGTTCAATAGGATATAAGCCAGTGCTGACGTTTGTTTGTCCCATTAAAGAGTTACACTTGTTTTTCTTTAGGTGAGCCACTTTGCTACATGTGCATGCCTGTCTGACAAGCAGCAGTACCCGAGTTTCTTCAGAACAATCCCCAGTGACCAGTTTCAGGCAGAAGCACTGGCCAAGCTGGTGAAACACTTTGGCTGGACTTGGATAGGTGCTGTCCGGTCAGATTCAGACTATGGCAATAATGGCATGGCGTCTTTCCTGGACGCAGCACGCAAGGATGGGATCTGTGTTGAATATTCTGAATCTTTCTATCGGACACACCCACATAGCAGGATCCAGAGAGTAGCTGACGTTATCCGCAGGTTTCTGAATCACTGATTGTACTTTTGTTCCCTTTGTTGACATTCACCATCTGCACACAAATAATTTTTAAGATGTAGGATTGTTTGATTATTTCAGTGGCAAATATTTTTCATATTTATTACTAACACCGTTATAAAATGGAATTAGTGAGACCTATACTGTACATTCAAAACACATAAAACCACAGTATTTCTCACATTTGTGTTAATTATCTTGATACCTTATTCAGTAAAATTTAAATCGCTATAATGTATCCCAAGGTCGACAGCTGTGGTTGTTGTAGCATTTGCAACCTCAACAGAGATGAAGATCCTCTTTGAAGAGCTGTCACTTCAGCCTTCTCCACCTCGCCAGTGGATCGGCAGTGAGTCCTGGGTAACTAACCAAAAAATGCTGAAGTTCAGCTTCTGTGCTGGAGCCATTGGATTTGGCACTGAGCAATCTGTCATCCCAGGTCTGAGAGAATTCTTGCTGGATCTCCCTCCCTCTAAAGTGGTTGCCTCTCCATTGCTTACTGAGTTCTGGGAGGATGCATTCAACTGCAGGCTGGGAAAAAGTAAGACATTTGTTTAGATTTTTAAACAAAGATGACACTCATAGTTGGGTCCTTTTGGTTGTGTTGTTATGTTGATTGGCTGAGTTGAACTTCCTGTGTGGAAAAGTCAGCCACTGATTTAAGATCATATCAAACCCAAGATGTCTTATTAGAGGGGAAATCTATTGATATTTAATGAACACAGAAGGTGCACATAAGATGCATTTCTGGAAATAATCTGACTCGATGATTTCAGGTCAAGTTAAGGTCCTTTCCTGTCTTGGAGAATATTTTTTTATCAACTTGGCTTCAGTGGTTTCATACAACCAACACTACATTAAAGTGCTAAATACAAGCACACAGTACACAAAAAGTATCCAGGCTACCAAGCTAAATATATTTAAGTCTAATTTGAAAATCATACTGACAGTGTTTTCAGATAATGTATTTATTTTAGTGAAGTTATCAAAGGTGAAGTCAGTAATGTAATTAACCGATAATCATCTTTTATGAATGTGACTGATCATGTGATGACTGGTTTGTGTTACTGGAGTTGCTATACATAAAGATGAAAATAAAAAAGGGCCTGACACAGACTGTATGAATAAGCATGTTTTATAAATTAATTAGAAGAATATATATATATATATATATATATATATATATATATATATATATATATATATATATATATATATTTTATTTTTTATTTTTTTTGGCTTTTTTTTTTTTTTTTTTTTTGGCTTTTTTGGGGGCTTTTTTTTTGGCTTCTTTTTCTTTAGCATTGAAACTGAGTTTCAATGCTAAAAAAAAGCCAAAAGACAATGATGGTGCCCTATTATTGTCAAGCAAAAAACTATTTTTGCTGTCTCTGTGCATTTTTAGATGCAGACATAGACAGGAGTGTGTGTGATGGAGGTGAAGACATAAAGACACTCCAGGACCCGTACACTGACACATCTCAGCTCCGAATCACTAACATGGTGTACAAGGCTGTTTATGCAATAGCACATGCCATTCATAATGCAGTGTGTCAAAATACAAATTCTACAGCTCAGTGTGACAAATTCACCAGGATAGAGTCCAAACAGGTCAGTAGAAATGGATAAGTGAACACTCCAATGCCCCCTTTTCACTATAATGTTACTATAGAAAAAAATTTAATACTCATTTGATTTGACATGTTTTTCTCTTCTTCATCCTCACAGGTTCTTACTCATCTGAAGGAAGTACATTTTTCCAGAAATGGTTATGATGTGTCATTTGATGCCAACGGGGATCCTGTGGCCAGATATGAGCTGGTTAACTGGCAAAAAAGTGACAGTGGCAGCATTGAGATGGTGACAGTAGGGCACTATGATGCATCACTGCCGGACGGCCAAGAGTTCCACATCAAAAGGAACCTCACCTGGTTCGAGGGTGGCACACAGGTAAGGACCCCAATTAAAACTGACTGCTCTTTGTGCTTACAGCAGCTTGGAATAGCCAGTCTTCTTGGAGTACTTGAATGGTGTCCCAGAAGGGGTCCCATCTGGGGACTCTATAGTCCTTCTGGAGGACTTAAATGCTCGTGGGGAATGAAGGGGACACCTATAGGGGGTGTGGGAGGAGTTCAGGGAGGCTATGGAGAAGGACTTTTGGTCAGTCTACAGCAAGTTCTGGCAAACAAGTTGCAGGATGGTTTGCCAGGAAGCTCTGGCTGTGTTCAGCAGGTGTAGAAAACTCCTGACCTGTACTGGGGATATCATCAGGTGGTGGAAGGAGCATTTTGTCTTCTTCAGAGGAGGTAGAGTCTGGAGACTTAGGGACGGTCATGAGGTAGTCAAGAAGCCCCTACGTGGCCAAGCACCAAGAGTGGATGAGATTCACCCTGAAATGCTGAAGGCTTTCCATAGCAAGCCTGCCAGGGTAAATAACTGGTCCACTGGTCATGGGAGATTAAATCTTCATGTGTTTTGTGGAGTTGGAGATGGCTTACGACCATGTCCCACTTACTGTGATACTGTGGTACTGTGGGGTACTCAGGGAATAATGGGTACTGGGGCTTTGCCATCGCCGGCACAAAATGAGAACCGTGGAATTTTTCAACCAGCAATTAGATAAAGTTGGTTTTTGGGATCCTTGACTGCAAGTAAATCAATAGGAATGGTTCCAATTACCAGTCACTCTTTCAATATGCATTTTACCAAATACTGTTTTAAGACTGACTTGAGAAAGTGTAAGCATATCCTTTAATCATAAAATCCGAAGAGCACACCTGATTTTGTTTGTATCTATGTACCAGGTGCCTGTGTCAGTGTGCAGTGACAGCTGTCCTCCAGGAACTCGTAAAGTGCTGCAGAAAGGAAAACCCATCTGCTGTTATGACTGTATACCATGTCCTGAGGATCAGATTAGCAATGCTACAGGTATTTTTTTTTCTGTGTAATGCACTACTACAAATTCAAATATGACTGCTAAAAGCGTTTTATTCATTTATTCATTTATTTATTTTTCAGATTCCCCCGATTGTTTCCCATGCCCCAAGGAGTTCTGGCCTAATGAAGAGAGAGACACTTGTTTCTCCAAGCCTGTAGAGTTTCTTTCCTTTGACGAGGTCCTAGGAATCATCCTGGCTGCATTCTCAGTTGGTGGTGCCTGTCTTGGCATTATAACAGCGGCTGTGTTCTTTCATCACAGGACATCCCCGATTGTCAGGGCCAACAACTCTGAGTTGAGCTTCCTGCTGCTCTTCTCCCTGACTCTATGTTTCTTATGTTCATTGACTTTCATTGGAGCGCCCTCTCATTGGTCCTGCAGGCTGCGCCACACAGCTTTTGGGATCACCTTCGTCCTCTGCATCTCGTGTGTTCTTGGAAAAACTATAGTAGTGTTAATGGCCTTTAAAGCTACACTCCCAGGTAGTAATGTCATGAAATGGTTTGGTCCTCTCCAACAAAGGATAACTGTAGTGTCTTTAACGTTTATTCAAGTTTTAATATGTGCTATTTGGTTGGGTCTTAATCCCCCTTTTCCAGTGAAAAACTTAACAACTTTTAAAGACAAAATACTCCTAGAGTGTGCATTAGGATCAGCCATTGGGTTCTGGGTTGTACTTGGGTACATAGGCCTACTGGCTGTCTTTTGCTTTGTGTTAGCTGTCCTAGCTCGGAAACTACCTGATCATTTTAATGAAGCTAAACTGATAACCTTCAGCATGCTGATATTCTGTGCAGTCTGGATCACCTTTATTCCAGCGTATGTCAGCTCTCCTGGGAAATTTACAGTGGCTGTGGAGATATTTGCCATTCTGGCCTCCAGTTTTGGACTGATACTGTGTATATTTGCTCCAAAGTGTTACATCATATTGTTTAAGCCAGATAAGAACACCAAGAAACATTTAATGAACAAAAATCAATCTTAAACATTTGAGGTTTAGAAACAGTTAGGATTTCTACATACAGAAGAGGGCTTATGCTGTGCACAATCAACACAGTCCTCACCTCTAAAATCAGCAGCAATCCAGGCATTTCAAACAAGAAAAAGGAAAGAAATATTACAAAGCCCTTGTTTTTCAGTGGGTAAACCATTTAAAGGCAATCATTATATATTAATAAAGCAGTCATGGTCAAAAGTTTGCTTAGACTTGGAATTTGTTTATAATCTGCTGGATCAAAAAACATATACAGTAATTCTAATTCTAATTCTTTGATTAAATGTCTGGGGTCAAGATGTGGTTTCTTAAGTAGAGGCTTAAACCAAGCAGACTGAAAACTAGCAGGGAGAACATGACATCCAACACAATTGTAGGTCCCAGTGCTGGCCATAGATCCCTTAAACAGTTTTGCCAGAAGGGGGCCAGGATGCAGGCAGTGTTAACCCCCAAAAGCATAATGTGACCTTTAAGGCTATGAAAATAAAGTCTTCAGCAAGATGTTTTCAATATTTATAGGTACAAGCTCATTTAAACTTCTTTTTTAAATGTCATTTCCATAAGTTATAGTCTTATCTGACCAATAATTATTTGTCACATTCTAAATAAAATCTAAATTCATCACAAAAAATCGCAACACTATGTTCCGTCTCGACTTTTTAATAAAAAAATTGTGTAATCACACCATAGGGTAACAATCAGAGATGGAAAGAGTATTGAAAACTGTATTCAAGCACAAGTACATTTACATTACTAAATACAGCTGAATTATACATAAAACTATAGTTTTCAAAATAATTCTTAATACTTTGGACTTTTGTAAAACCATTGATGTTTAATGTGTTATCAATAGCAGGTACTCAGTCAAGGGGATTTCTCCGGAACTTCAGTCTAAATTCCTTCCAACTCTTCCTCTGCTCTGTGGTCGCAACTTATTTGAGACGGGATTCAATGAAATCATAAGCAGATCATTGAGGGTGTGCATTTGTTAGGTCTAACTGTGATATGTAAAAGAACATGAAAGGTATGAGGGACAGAATAAATTAAATATCTGCTGTTTACAATAATAACATTATAAGTGGTGAAAAATGACAGGGGTATTAAATGGAGATTATATTTTGCATTAGCAAATAGAATAAACTTGGAAGAGTTCATCAAAAACCACTTGGTAAAAACGTTGTCTCTTTGATGTATAGCAGGCTGACGTGCAATAGAAGGAGGGAAGCTTTTGTCTTAATATCTATATAAACCAATCATAACATGCAGTATGCCTTCATAGAGACACTTGAGGATGGAGACTTCAGCTCTCTTTATTGGTCTGGTTCTGTGTCTGAGTTTGTGTGAATTGAACTCAGCTCTGGAACTACGTGCTGGGCTTACAGAGGAAAAGACTGGTGCTGGGGTCAGCACTGAGGCCTCATCTGTGAAATGTAAACTCCAGGGTACCACTCGTCTACCTGTATTTTCAATGGATGGTGACTACGCTATTGGGGGTGTTTTCTCCATACACACCTACAAACATACAGTGATGCATAACTACAGCACACCGCCTGAGCCACAAAGATGCATAGGGAGGTTAGTAAGAGGGTCGTGGTGGATATGAGGAAGTTACACAGAATTAATGATGTGTAAGATGTGTTTACAAACATGTTGCAAAGTCTTTGTGTCGAAAACTTAAAGAATATCTGTGTCATAAACAAAGGGGAAACCATTTTAGACTGAAGATAAGTCATGGAAATACCTGTGAATATTGGACCAGAATCTATTATTTTGTTTGGGTACAGGAATTTTAGACTCATACTAATGTGTATGATGTATGAAGTAGCTCAGCTGTAATACTGGAAACTTAAGAATAGATTTTTTTTTTTTCTATCAAAATGATAAAAAATGATTAAACTTTAAATTATCAGTGCATGAATTTGGACTATTTTCTAATTTTGTGTTTGAATTTTGCTGGTCAGGTGACTGTGGGGTGTATATTTGGTTCACACATGCAGTGCAGCTCTGACTTTTTCCAGTACTATGAAATGGTGCTCTTAGTTATTGTGTGTCCTCACCATGTCTTAATCAATTTCAACAGTGACACGATTTGTCTGTGTGCAGAATTGACTCCCGTAAACTGCGCTTCTCACGCGCAATGGTCTTCGCCATTGAGGAGATTAACAACAGCACAGAGCTGCTGCCAGGCATCAAACTTGGTTATCAGATCCATGACTCATGTGGATCAGTGCCCCTGTCGGTACATGTGACATTCCAGCTTTCAAACGGCCTGGACCCTGTAATTTTCACTGGCGACAACTGCTCGCACTCCCATATGGTGATGGCTATTGTTGGTGAGTCTTCATCCACCCGATCCATCAGTATGTCACGCATCATCGGGTCCTTTAACATTCCTCAAGTAAATATTTTCAATTTATGGCAAACTGCGTGTAATAAGTTAATAGCCAGTGTTGATTTGTTTTTACGCCCCATTTAATTGTTTGCTGTAATCTTTAGGTGAGCCACTTTGCCACTTGCGCATGCCTGTCTGATAAGCAGCAGTTTCCAAGTTTCTTCAGAACAATCCCCAGTGACCAGTTTCAGGCTGATGCACTGGCCAAGTTGATAAAACACTTTGGCTGGACTTGGATAGGTGCTGTCCGGTCAGATTCGGACTATGGCAATAATGGCATGACCGCTTTCCTGCATGCAGCACAGAAGGAGGGGATCTGTGTGGAATACTCTGAATCTTTTCATCGGACCCACCCACGTAGCAGGATCCAGAGAGTAGCTGATGTTATCCGCAGGTTTCTACATTCCTGATTGCTTATGTACCCTGTGCTGATCTGATTATTACTGATTTTATTAATTAAGTGGCAAATCGGAATACTTTTTTCATGAAGTTTATTTATTTCGTATTTATAATCATAAAAACAGAATTTGTGAGACCTGTACTCAACATGGACAAACTACATACTACTGTATCTCTCACGTTGTTTTATGTTAAGTATCTTGATAATCTTGATTTTCTTGGTAAAATATAATGCACTAGATGTTTCCCCAGGTCGAGTGCTGTGGTTATTGTGGCATTTGCAGCGTCAACAGAAATGAGGCTTCTGCTGCAGGAGCTGTTGCTTAAGCCTTCTCCACCTCGCCAGTGGATCGGCAGTGAGTCCTGGGTAACTGACCCAAAATTGCTGAGGTTCAGCTTCTGTGCTGGAGCTGTTGGATTTGGTATTGAGCAAGCTATTATCCCAGGTCTGAGAGAATTCTTGCTGGATCTCTCTCCCTCTAAAGTGGCTGCCTATCCAGTGCTTACTGAGTTCTGGGAGGATGCGTTCAACTGCAGGCTGGGAAAAGGTGAGAAAGTTGATCTGAATTTAAACAAAGATGATATTCATAGTTAAGTCCTATTGGTTGTGCTGTTATGTTGTCATTCCAAATGGAGCTTCCTAAAAGTCAAGATCAAACCCCAGATTATAAACTACTGAGAAGGAAATCTATTCATACTGAACAAAGACATGAGGTGGATATAAGGTGTATTCATGTAAATAATCTCACTTAATGATTTCAGGTCAACTTTTTGGCTTCAGTGGTTTCACAATATCAACAGTATAGCCCTGAACACAAGCACACAGTCTCCAGGCCACCAAGCTTAATGTATTTAAATCTAATTTGGCAATCAAACTAACAGTGTTTTCCGAAAAAAATACGTATGTTAAACATGTCCACAGCAGGTGAAGTCAGAATGTAATTAAGGGAAAATCTGTAGACATTTATGTCTTTCCTGAATGTATCTGTTTATCCGGAAATAGATCAAGGTGTTTCTTTGTAACTGTCTTTAAAATAAGCTTGTTTTATAATGATGAGAACAATAAACATAATTGAGTATCAAGATACTTTTATCAATCTTAATACAACAAAAATATCAAAAAAGAATAATCGTATTAGAAATAATTATCATGCAATGTCAGTGTGAAGGCCAAAAAATCAGGTTCCTCTATCTCTCTTCTTTTTAGGTGCAGCCACAGATGAGAGTGTGTGTGACGGAACTGAAGACATTCAGACACTCAACAGCCCGTACACTGACACATCTCAGCTCCGAATCACTAACATGGTTTACAAAGCTGTTTATGCAATAGCACATGCCATTCATAATGAAGTGTGTCAGGACACAAATTCTACAACTCAGTGTGACAAATTCACCAAAATAGAGTCCAAACAGGTCAGTCAAAATAATTAAGTGAATACCCTAATGCCCACTTTGTCACAACTGTATTATAACATGTAATATTCATTTTATTTAATATTTTCTACTTTCTGTCCCTCATTGTCTTACTTTACTTATCATCACAGGTTTTTACTCAGCTGAAGAAAGTGAATTTCTCCAAAAATGGTTATGATGTGTCATTTGATGCCAACGGGGATCCTGTGGCCAGATATGAGCTGGTTAACTGGCAAAAAAGTGAGAGTGGCAGCATTGAGATGATGACAGTAGGGCACTATGATGCATCACTGCCTGTGGGCCAGGAGTTCCGTATCAACAGAAACCTCACCTGGTTGGAGGGTGACACACAGGTAAGGACCCCAATGGCAACAATTCAAATTTGATGTACAGAACAAACGTTTGTTTTTGGTCCCTGTTCCTCTGGTCCTTTCTTCCTGTGAAGATATCCATTGCTGTGTCAGAGATGTGGGACAAAACCCACAGTTCTCATTCTGTGCATACAAAGTGTGGCGGGGTGTTGCAACAACGCCACCTGGGGTAATTTCACCCCCAGGAACTTCTAAGCTAACTTTTAATGAACAAGATCACACAGGTTCAATGATACCACGGGGCGAGAGACGATTTTCAAATTAAAGAGAGCACACTTTATTTAACAAACATAAGTAAATCAGCAAAAAGAGAATCAAAAGTTCACACACACACCAGTTAACTACAATAATATTACTACATAAAATCAGCAGCTTGCAGGAGCAGACATTAGAGGGCAGGGCCAGGGCAAACCCAAAGTAGGAAGATCTATAAAGTAAACCACCAATGAAACTGCACTCACACACACTGCGAAGGACACTCGTGGAGGGAACCACCACCAGGGACTGAACTGCCGCCTCAGGCCCACAGCACCTAACCAAAACAAAAGAAACAAGTTAAAACATGCATAAGGGAGCTGCACAGAACTGGTGTGGCAAAAAAAACAATGAAACAAACAAAATACAGAAATACAAAACACTTGACAATGACAAAATACAAACAAATCAATTATTCATTAACACATGAAATCAGTTAAAACAGTGGAATGCCCTCTAAACAGATCAGAAGTGGGCAGCCGTATTAGAGACGTGACAATGCGCTGAGGAGCCAGGCCACCTACGCCAAAAGAAGCTCAGCTACTATTTGCTGCTTAGGATAGGACACGTTCATGCGGAGCTACAACGGCTGTACAGCAATAGCTGAATATTATGGACTGAAGACATCTGAAATTGAAGCAGAGCCAAAACAGCAGCGTGGATCCAGGGAAAGATGGCTGAATACAGGCCAACCATTTACCAAGGCCTCGCTCCACAAAGCTACAGTGACGCCCAAGAGAGACGGAGGAATAACGGCTCATGCCGCGGGTCAATCACCCAGCAAAAGGAACAGGCAAGCGCATCCAGGAAGGGCTTCTGTCGGAGTGATGAATCCCCCCACAGCCCCAGCAGCCGGTTGCGCTGAATGAAGAGGATCGTGCACCCGCAACAGTCACGCCAAACAACCACGATGGTCACGCCAAACAGGCCACAGCCAGCGTAGGGAAGCGGAGGAAAAAGGAGAAGACAGGTGTGTCCACACCTCTATATGTAAGGGCACATTGTGCCACCTCTCAATCAGGATGCTCACCAAGTTGGCACAGTGCCATTTAGTGGCAGGGAAGGAGACGACCTGTCACTTTAGCATCATAAATTCCATCAGAGATTATTCAAGACTTCAATAGTCTAAGAAAGACACATCAAGTGGGCATCTTCCATCATACTGTGTGGGGTCAAGGTGAAGTCTGAACAAATAAGTCTTGTATTTTGTGGAAGTGATTTTGCTGTCCTGCCATTGGTCAAGAGTTCGTTCCACCACTGAGGCGCCAGAACAGTGAAGAGTGGTGACTTCAGTGAGTGAGGTTTGTTTGCTCTCAGTGATGGTGGTACCAGCCGGCCAGCTGATGTCGTAGAGCGGCGTGCTCGCGCTGGGTAGAATTTTGGTAGTCGCAGAGGCTGGGAGTCTAGCCAAGAGTGACTTGCAGTAGTCCAGACAGGAGATGACCAGCGCTTGGACCTGGAGTTGTGTTGCGTATTTTGTGAGGAAAGGCCAGATCCTGCAGATGTTATAGAGGGTAAATCTGCAGGATCAGGTCACAGCAGTGATGTTGGGGGTGCAGGACAGTCCGTCATCGAGGATTAGGCGAAGGCGATACTGTGACGTCCTCGACAGTGACTGACAGGTGCATGCGAGGGCAGTCTTTCCCTGGGAGGAAGAGGAGTTCAGTTTTATTCAGGTTGAGCTTGAGGTAATGTGCAGCTGTCCAAGCAGAGATGTCTGCCAGACATTCCGAGATGGGTGTTGCAACATAGGGGATGGGGGAAAAGAGAGGAACAGTTGGGTGTCGTCTGCATAACAGTGGTAAGATACTTCTTAAGATGTGATTGCAGAGCCTAATGATCTAGGAAACAGTGAAACAGAAGTGGCCCTAATACTGAGCCTTGAGGGAGACCGGTTTCCAGAAATCAGGGTTTGGACAAGGAGCCATTCCAGCAGAGTCAGCGATGCCAAGTTCAGCCAGAGTGGAGAGGAAGATTTGGTGGTTGACTGTGTCAAACAGAGAAGATAAGTCAAGGAGAATGAGGACTGATGAGCGGGACGAGTCTCTGGCAGCCCCAAGTGACTCAGTCACCATGAGGAGGGCCATCTCAGTGGAGTGAGCTGTCCTGAAGCCTGACTGATAATGGTCAAGGAGATGGTTTTGTGAAAGATAGGAGGCCAGTTGGTTGTAGACTGCGCGTTCCACGGTTTTAGTGAGGAATGAAAGAAGAGATACAGGTCTGTAGTTCCCAATGTCAGCTGAGTCTAGGGTGGGTATATTTAGGAGTGGCTTTACTGTGGCTTTTTTGAAAGGAGCTGGAATAAGGCCTGAAGTGAGGGAAGAGTTGATCAAGGTGATGAGGAATGGCAGGATGTCGTGTGAGATGTTTTGGAGAAGGGAGGAGAAATCAGGTCAAGGGAACAGATGGTGGCACGGTTAGACGTCACTAATGTGAGAACATCTTCGGAGGAGAGAGGGCTGAAGCAGGTAAGGGCATCAGAGATGAGGATTAGAGGAGGTGCTTTCTGGATGGGCATATGAGTAAATAAGGAGCTGATGTCTTTTACTTTCTTGGTAAAGTAAGTTGCAAAGTCATCAGCAGGGAAGGAGGACGGAGGGGGATTGGTAGGAGGGGTGAGGAGAGAAGAGAACAAGGAGAATAATTCCTGGGGTTGGAGGCAGAGGAGCTGATCTTTGACAGGTAGAAGGCAGATTTGGCTGCTGATACGGTTGAAGTGAAGTCAGAGAGGAGGTGGTGGTAGTGGGCACGATCATCAGGATGATGTGATTTTCTCCATTTTCTCTCTGCTGCTCGTGGCACCGATCTATTGGTTTGCAGATTCAGACAGCCGGGGAGGGGGGGTGATCGTGCCGGTCGGGAGGTGAGGGGACAGAGAGCGTATAAAGAGGAGAAGAGGGAGGATAACAGAGTGGAGCAGGCTTCCCCGGCGAGGAAAGAAAAGTTGAGGAGAGAACAGAGGGAGAGCAGGATTTCAGGTTGCGAAGGGTGGTGACTGTGTGAGGTGTAGGGGCGAGGGAGGTGGTGGACTTCAAGGGGGAGAGAGTGCGACAGCCTGATGGTTGGACATAGTGAGCAGGGTAATGGAGAATGCCGAGATACTACAGGACCTTGTGAAGACAAGGTCAAGTTGGTTCCTGGTAGGTGGAGAGGGGGGAGAGTGTGAGGTCAAATGTGGAGAAAAAGTCGATGAATTCAGATGAGTGCAACTTTTCTGGGTGGATATTGAAGTCACCAAGGACAACAAGTGGCGTGCCATCATCAGGGGAAGCAGCTTAGGAAGGCGTCTATCTCATCAAAGAAGTCAAGGAGAGGACCGGGAGGGTAATAGATCACCAGATTGTTGAGCTTGAAGGGAAGGGTGACAGAGACAGCGAGGAATTTAAATGCCGATCTTGGTAGGTGGTCAAGGGGAAGGACCTGGTAGGACCAGGTTGGTCAGATGAAGAGTCCAGTTCCTCCCCCTTGACCTGTTTGTCTCGGGAGTGTGAGAATGAGTAGGCAGTTGAGAGGGCAAAACGAGTGACAGTGTTTTCTGGGATGATCCAGTTCTCCGTAAGGGCCAGGAAGCAGAGAGTCTGCAGGAAGGCATATGCTGAAATGGTGTCCGCCTTCTTGACTTCAGACTGCTAATGGTGGAGATGACCTTTGACCTTTCAGATTTTAAATGTCTTCACTTCAACGTTTAATCCCATAAGTGTAAAAGTATAATCAAGAGGAATGGGTACAAGACCAATAACACTTTCAAAACGCATACTGGCACATGGATATTGTTCTAAGACTTTAGAAAATGTGGATCTATCCTCTAATCCGAAAATCTACCTAGCACACCAAAATACATTCTAAGTTTGTCAGTCCTCTTATATACCAGGTGCCTGTGTCAGTGTGCAGTGACAGCTGTCCTCCAGGAACTCGTAAAGTGCTACAGAAAGGAAAACCCATCTGCTGTTATGATTGTACACCATGTCCTGAGGGGGAGATAAGCAATACTACAGGTATGTTTTTCTCTAATGTTTATCTACAACACCAACTGTATTACTACTAAAAGCTATTTTTTGATTTATTTTTTCAGATTCCCATGATTGTTTCCCTTGTCCCCAAGAGTTCTGGCCTAATGCAGAGAGAGACACTTGTTTCCCCAAGCCTGTAGAGTTTCTTTCCTTTGACGAGGTCCTAGGAATCATCCTGGCTGCGTTTTCAGTTGCTGGTGCCTGTCTTGCCATCATAACAGCATCTGTGTTTTTTTGTCACAGGACATCACCGATTGTCAGGGCCAACAACTCTGAGCTGAGCTTCCTGCTGCTCTTCTCCCTGACTCTGTGTTTCTTATGTTCATTGACTTTCATTGGAACGCCCTCTCATTGGTCCTGCAGGCTGCGCCACACAGCTTTTGGGATCACCTTCGTCCTCTGCATCTCCTGTGTTCTTGGAAGAACTATAGTAGTGTTAATGGCTTTCAGGGCTACACTCCCAGGTAGTAATGTCATGAAATGGTTTGGACCACCACAGCAAAGGATGACTGTAGTGTCCTTCACATTCATTCAAGTTTTAATATGTGCTATTTGGTTGGGTCTTAGTCCCCCCTTTCCAATGAAAAACTTGACTATATATAAGGAGAGAATCATCCTAGAGTGTGCTTTAGGCTCAGCCATTGGGTTCTGGGTTGTTCTCGGGTACATAGGCCTACTGGCTCTCTTTTGCTTTGTCTTAGCTGTCCTAGCGCGGAAACTACCTGATAATTTCAATGATGCCAAACTGATCACCTTCAGCATGCTGATATTCTGTGCAGTCTGGATCACCTTTATCCCAGCGTACGTCAGCTCTCCTGGTAAATTTACTGTGGCTGTGGAGATATTTGCCATTCTGGCCTCCAGTTTTGGACTGATACTGTGTATATTTGCTCCAAAGTGTTACATCATATTGTTTAAGCCAGAGAAGAACACCAAGAAACATTTAATGAACAAAAATTAGTCCTTACACGTCTGAGGGTTGGAATTTTTTTAAATGGAACACAGAGTTTAGAGCTTCAGCTTTGTATATTAAACTCTGCCTTCATTTAGTTCATTTAAATATTTGAATTTACATGCAATATTTCTCTTGACTGAGATGTCATTTTGAATGTTCTTTTAATATGTTATTTTCTTTGTTCACTAAATCAAGTATAAATTTATAAACAGTGTGATACTGATTTCTGTGTCAAGTATGTGAAATTATTTCCAGTCTATGAAAGTTGAACACTGAAGCTTGGAAAAAATCAACAACATTAAACAGGTGCATTTTTTAGACTTAATACTAGTGTGAGCTAAAACAAAGCAATGGCGGGTTGCAGTTAGAACAAAATACGGACAATAGCTGGTGTTTACAACGTTTTATAGCAATTCATGAAAGACCAATATCTAATGCAATACTCTACTTTATGAATAGTAAGCTGAAGCACAGGAGGAGGGACGCTTTTGTCTGAAAATCTATTAAAACCAGTGCAAACACACACACACACACACAATATGCTCACATGCAGACACTTCAGGGATGGAGATGTCAGCTCTCCTTATTGGCCTGATCCTGTCACTGAATTTGTGTCAGCTGAACTCAGCTCTCAAACTAAGTGCTGGGCTAACAGAGGAAAAGACTGGTGCCGAGGTCTCATCTGTGAAATGTAAACTCCAGGGTACCACTCGTCTACCTGTGTTCTCACTGGATGGTGACTATGTTATAGGGGGTGTTTTCTCCATACACCACTACAAACAGACAGTGATGCATAACTACACCACCATGCCTGAGTCACAAAGCTGCACAGGGAGGTCAGTAAGATAGAGAATCATGCTGCAAAGCTTTTAAAATCTTAAAAAAAAGATAAGAAGAAAGAAAATGTACTTTTTTGATTTTGCTGAATATGTTTAAATCTCTGAACTATGAACTGATTTCTTCTCATACAATGTTTTGAATTTTGCTGTTCAGATAGTTCTGTGAGGTAAATTCGTCAAAAGAGATGCAGTGCAGCTTTCAGTTATATGACTGCAATTGTGTGTTTTCATTCAAAACTGTGATTTGTGCTCAACAAATTTGGAGTTGAACAGTGACATGATTGTCTGTGTGCAGCATTGACTCTCGTGAATTGCGTTTTGCACGTGCAATGGTCTTCACCATTGAGGAGATTAACAACAGCACAGAGCTGCTGCCAGGCATCAAACTTGGTTATCAGATCCACGACTCTTGCACCTCAGTGCCTGTGACGATGCATGTGACATTCCAGCTTTCAAACAGCCTAGACCCTGTGTTTTACACTGGTGACAATTGCTCACAATCTGGTATGGTGATGGCTATTGTCGGTGAGTCTGGATCGACGCCATCCATCAGCATGTCACGCGTCATTGGGTCCTTTAACATTCCTCAAGTAAATATTTTAATACCTTATACCAAATTGCATATAATAAGTTAAAAGCCAGTGTTGATTTGTTTTTATGCCCCATTTAATTGTTTGCTGTAATCTTTAGGTGAGCCACTTTGCCACTTGTGCATGCCTGTCTGACAAGCAGCAGTTTCCGAGTTTCTTCAGAACAATACCCAGTGACCAGTTCCAGGCTGATGCACTGGCCAAGCTAGTGAAACACTTTGGTTGGACTTGGATAGGTGCTGTCCGGTCGGATTCAGACTATGGCAATAATGGCATGGCCTCTTTCCTGCAGGCAGCAGAGAAGGAGGGGATCTGTGTGGAATATTCTGAATCTTTCCATCGGGCCCACCCACGTAGCAGGATCCAGAGAGTAGCTGATGTTATCCGCAGGTTTCTAAGTCAATGATTGTGCTTTTCTTTTTTCTTTTTTTTTTTTGTTCTTTCGGTGCTGATAGCAAGCTTCTGCACACAAAAACCACAAAAAACTTTAATTTAAATATGAAACAGGAGCATGATTTATATCTTAGAAATTAGGAAGTCACTTAATTATAACTTAATTAATGTTGTCAAAAACAGAAATACAGAGCGCATTATAATAAAGACCAAAAAGTAGTTATCTCTCACTTTACCTTAATATATGTATTGGTCTACTATAATGTCCCTGCAGGTCATCAGCTGTGGTTATTGTGGCATTTACAGCCTCTGCAGAACTGAGGATCCTTTTGGAGGAGCTGGTGGTCAAGCCTTCTCCACCTCGCCAGTGGATAGGCAGTGAAGCCTGGGTAACCAACCAGGACATGCTAAAGTTCAGCTTCTGTGCCGGAGCCATCGGATTTGGCATTCAGAAATCTGTCATCCCAGGTCTGAGAGAATTCTTGCTGGATCTCTCTCCCACTAAAGTGGCTACCTCTCCATTGCTTACTGAGTTCTGGGAGGATGCATTCAACTGCAGGCTGGGAAAAAGTGAGAAAGTGAAATTCATAGTGGAGCCCTTGTGGTTGTGCTGTTTTGCTAAATGTCTGTCGGAGTGAGGCACCTGTGGTAAATAGTCATCAGCTGCCCTAAAACCTTAGATTCCAACTGAATCCATCCCATTGGAGCTTTTGATATTGAACAGATATGAAATGCATCTCTTTGAATTTCAGGTCAAGTTTAGGGCCTCTGCTTTCTGAGATTATTAAATGCCAACCCTGATTACATGAATCAGATGCACCCATTATAAAGACAGGCTCCATGCCACAAAGACAAAAAAAAATTGCTTAATAGAATGTATCAGCCACACTACATGCATGTCTAAGCATATTAGCCTGACAGTGATTTCAGATAATTTCTTTAAAACACATAAACCTTAAAAAAGTCAAGTTTGTCATTTTTTGTCTTTTATGAATTACTAATCATCTGATCACTTGGTCCGACAGAAACTCAAACAGTGTGGTATATAATATAGAATACAGAAAGACGTGTTTAGAAAATTATACTTTGAAATGTAATGTAACATAAGTCTGTTACATAAATTGATAAGAACAATATAAAATACACATCAATCTATTATTTCTTTGTTTCTAAGTGGGAGTGGGAGGGCATCTGCAATCAATTCAGTAGATAGAGTTAATGGGCTTGTTTGTTCATATGAAATTCCATAATCCAATTTCAATAGTGATAACCCTAGAATAATAATCCATTTCTATTTTAAAATTTAAAGAATAACTTTGCTGAGCAACACACCAGTTAATTTCAATTTGTCAAAAGCGTTATTGTGCGGTTGTCACTGGAACAAAGAGGAACAAATATATTTTGATTCCAATTCATGCATCCAGTGATTGGAGATTTCTTATGTTATTTAACTGATGCTCAGAAGTATCTTTTTCCCTTTTTCCTCTTTCAGTTGTCAGTCTGGTTGACCCATTGTGTGTTTTGTTGTCCCTGTAAAAACACAAGTTTTTGTGCAAAATAACATTTATTTATCTAGGACTTTCTTTTTCTGAAAGTCATTAAAGACCATTGAAAAACTAGAGGGTAGTCCTCTTAGCCAGTGCAACAAATCGAACTTTTGAAGGAGGCAAATACAAACATTTGAACAGTAGTGTCTGTGTTTCTGCAGGGCATGTATGGTGGTTGAAATAAAAGAAAAGGAAAAGACATAGACTGATAATGCACTATTAATGACAAAGCTAAAAACATGTTTCACTGTCTCTGTGTGTTTTTAGGTGCAGCCATAGATGACAGTGTGTGTGATGGAACTGAAGACATAAAGACACTCCTGGACCCGTACACAGACACATCTCAGCTCCGAGTCACCAACATGGTGTACAAGGCTGTTTATGCAATAGCACATGCTATTCATAATACAGTGTGTCAAGGTACAAATTCTAAGACTCAGTGTGATAAGCTCACCAGAATAGAGACCAAACAGGTCAGTCAATGTGAATGGGTGCACTCCCCAGTGTCTTTTCATTTTGTATTGTACTTTTTATGAATTTAAAGTCAAACATTTCTTGTTGCTCCCTAATAGTCTTACTGTATTTCATCCCTTAGGTTTTTACACAGCTGAAGAAAGTACATTTTTCCAAAAATGGTTACAATGTGTCCTTTGATGCCAACGGGGATCCTGTGGCCAGATATGAGCTGGTTAACTGGCAGAAAAGGGACAGTGGCATTATTGAGATGGTGACAGTTGGGCAATATGATTCATCACTGCCAGAAGGCCAAGAGTTTCGTATCAACAAGAACCTCACCTGGGTGGAGGGTAGCACGCAAGTAAGGAGACCAGAAGTAGTAATCTATCATTTTAATGTTTCAAATCTCACAGATTCACCCAGATTTTGTCAATATGTGAAAAACAGGAGAGAAAAGTTCCACCGATCTGAGAAGACAGTGGACTGTTAACCTGGAGGTCTGGCTGGTTGGTGGGGATAGTCAACTGAGGCTTTGGAGTTAGAGTTGAGTGCCACCATAGACTGTGAACCAGGGGTTGGTTGGGCCACCAATTGGGAATCGCAAACAGGTGTCCGCTGGGCTGCCATCTGGAAACCATAAGTAGGAATTGGCTGTACTGTTGGCAGGGAACCAGGAACAGTTTTTGGTCAGGCTGCTGACTGGGGACAAGGTACAGGTGATAGCCAGACTGCCAATTGAGAATTAGGGGGAGGTTTTTTTCAGAATGCCAATGGGGAACCAAAAGTAGATAACAGCCAGATCACAGACGGGAAACCCAGAGCAGATGTCAGCTGGACCACTGAATGGGCCCCAGAAGCAGGAGTTGGCCAGAGTGCTGACGGGGAACCAGGAACTGGTGTCAGCCGGACCGCCAATGGAAGAGCAGGAACAGTTGTTGACCAGGCTACCAAATTGGGACCAGGAAGAGGTGTCAGCCTGACTGTTGATGGGGAACCAGGAGCAGGTGTTGGCAAGAATGGTTATGGGGAACCAGTAGTAGACGTTAGCAGATGTTGACCAGTTGCTGACAAAGAACCTGTTACAGTTTTGGCATTAGCCAATTCGGATTCAGGAACAAGAGAGACATTAGACTTAGGAACTGAGCAGATGTTGGAGTCAGACCCAAGAAAAGCCCCTGGACTGTTGGGTGGCCCAATAACAAGAGAGGTGTCGACCAACCTAATTATAGAAATGTCAGGAGGAACCTCTGACTCAGAAACAGAGTGTAGATCATGGCACTGAGCAGGAGAGGCTCTGGGTCACTGGGCAACAGTGGCTCAGGGTCACAGGACTGCAGAAACTCCACAGCATGGGGTAGTAATAAGGATGAGGTGCTAAGCAGCAGAGAAGCTGGATATTGGCGGGAGCCCTGTTTATTCTGGAGTGTTTCAGAGAAGTTTGCTTCAGTACATGTGATCAGACAGGACACTGGCTGGTTCTGTGTTAGCTGACAGATCAACTGACTGGAGGCTAGCAGGCCAGTGGCTAGCAAACTCAGGTTGACAGGAAGATGGCAGCTGGTAAGAGGCAAACTGGCTGAAGGCGAGTTGACTGAAAGCTAGCAGACCAGATTAAAGCGGGTTGGTGGCTAGCAAGCTGCAAGTTCGCTGACCGTGAAGCAGAGGAGGCTGGAGTGGCCAGCTGGTGGCTGTCTGGCTGCAGGTTAGCTGACTGGAGACTGGCATACTTTGAGTCAGACAGAGAAGCAGGAATTTGACGGAAGTCCTTTGCCATCTCAGTTTTCAAATTCCTCAGCAAAGGCTGAGAGGACACCTCCTTGCTTGTTATAATCAGAGCTGGCTTTCTGTTCTCATTAGGAAGGGCCCTCCTCCAACATGGACAAAGTGAGAGAGGAGCAAAGGACCCAGGCTTGCATATGAATTGAGTTGATAGCATGACAGATGATGGGAGCGGAGCCCACTGGTGCACGTCTGGTGGCAGGGCCTTAGCCCATTGGGCCTGGCGGGACTCAGCCCGAAGAAACAACATGGAGCTGACCCCTGTTGACCCACCACCTGTAGAGGAGATAAATGGGTTTGGGTGAAGTGTGTGAATGGCAGCAGGTGAGGGTGGAGACCTGGCTGCCCTGACCCCTGGTTTGCAGACTAGCCCTTGGTACATGGAATGTTACCTCTAGGGGGTGAGGAGCCAGAGTTAGTGCAGGAGGTAGAGAGGTGCCAGGTAGATATAGTGGGGTTCACCTCCGCACACAGCGGGGGTTCTGGAACCAAACTCCTGGAGAGGGGTTGGACTCTCCTTTTCTGGAGTGACCCAGGGTGAGAGGCACCGAGCAAGTGTAGGTATACTCAGAAGCCCCTGGTTGAGTGCCATGGTGTTGGAGTTTGAGAGAGTTGCCTCTGTGAGATGAAAAGTCACTGGGGGGGAGGCCATTATGTCCTCTGTAGAGAAGGCAGAGTCTAAAACTCTGGGGAAATCTAGTCCATATATGGTTGTCAAGAAGCCCCACAGCGGCAAGGTGCCAGGGGTGGATGAGATTAGCTGTGAGATGCATCTTCAATGTCGCGTGGAACAATTCCTTTGAATGGCCGTAAGGTAAAGTTCTCAATTTACCGGTCCATCTATGTTCCAACCCTCACCTATGGTCACAAGCACTGGGTACTGACCGAAAGAACGAGATTGCAGATACATCTGTAGGGTGGCTGTGCTCAGCCTTAGAGATAAGTTGAGGAGCTCAGACATCCCTGAGGAGCTTGGAGTAGAGCCAGCTGAGGTGTTTCAGGCATCTGGTTAGGATACCTCATGGGCGTCACCCATTGGAGGTTTTGTAGGGATGATCAACTGGTAGCAGACCCAAGGGCAGACTCAGAGCCTGCTGGAGAAATTATATATCTCATCTGGCCTGGGAATGCATCATGATCCCTTAGAAGAAGCTGGAAATCATGGATGGAGCTTGACAAAATGTTCTAAACAGATCAAATGTTTTCACATCTGAATACATTTGAGTTTGTTTGTATCTTTGTACCAGGTGCCTTTGTCAGTGTGCAGCGACAGCTGTCCTCCAGGAACTCGTAAAATGCTGCAGAGAGGAAAACCCATCTGCTGTTATGATTGTATACCATGTCCTGAGGGAGAGATAAGCAATGCTACAGGTATGTTTAGTTTTATTTTTTTGCTTTTTCCAAGTCCATACTGCTAAAAGCCCTTTTTTGTTTCTTGTTTCAGATTCTCCTGATTGTTTCCCTTGCCCCAAGGAGTTCTGGCCTAATGCAGAGAGAGACACTTGTCTCCCCAAGCCTGTAGAGTTTCTTTCTTTTCACGAGGTCCTAGGAATCGTCCTGGCTGCATTCTCAGGGGCTGGTGCCTGCCTTACCATTATAACAGCAGCTGTGTTCTTTCATCACAGAACGTCCCCAATTGTCAGGGCCAACAATTCTGAGCTGAGCTTCCTGCTGCTCTTCTCCCTGACTCTGTGTTTCTTATGTTCATTGACTTTCATTGGAGCACCTTCTGATTGGTCCTGCATGCTGCGCCACACAGCATTTGGGATCACCTTCGTCCTCTGCATCTCTTGTGTTCTTGGAAAAACTATAGTTGTGTTAATGGCCTTCAAAGCTACACTCCCAGGTAGTAATGTCATGAAATGGTTTGGTCCTCCACAGCAAAGGATGACTGTAGTGTCTTTCACGTTCATTCAAGTTTTAATATGTACAATTTGGTTGGGTCTGAGTCCCCCTTTTCCAATGAAAAATCTAAGTATATACAAGAAAAGAATCATCCTGGAGTGTGCATTAGGCTCAGCTATTGGGTTTTGGGCTGTTCTTGGGTACATAGGCATATTAGCTGTCTTTTGCTTAGTCTTAGCTGTCCTCGCCCGGAAACTACCTGATAATTTTAATGAAGCCAAGCTGATCACCTTCAGCATGCTAATATTCTGTGCAGTCTGGATCACCTTTATCCCAGCGTATGTCAGCTCTCCTGGAAAATTTACCGTGGCTGTGGAGATATTTGCCATTCTGGCCTCAAGTTTTGGACTAATACTGTGTATATTTGCTCCAAAGTGTTACATCATATTGTTTAAGCCAGAAAAGAACACCAAGAAACATTTAATGAATACAAAATAATCCAAACATATCTGAGGTTCTGAAATTGTTAAAATAGCAACATACAGGTCTAGAACAGACCTTTTCAACTGGTGGTCCGTGGGCCATTTGCGGCCCCAAATCACCTCATTCTGGCCCTTTGATCATTCTGTTAGTTGGCTGTTTAGCCACTTCCATGGTGATGCCTCTTGCTCAGCATAGAAATTACAAGGATTTCACTGATAACCTACTTTGTGGATTAAAATATGCATGTTATCAATTACGCAGTCTTCAGTAAAATGAATCATATATTTACATTTGAACGCTCGTAAAAAAAGGTTTTAGATTAAATGCTTTTCTTAATTTCAGTGTTGTGTTTTTAAGATCCTTTTTGTCATTTTTCACAAAAATGTGGAAATAGCTCATTAAAGCCTTAATTATCTTAAAATATGTGTGGTACTAACTTTGTGTCAATATTTTGATGACATTTTTTCAAATGAATCATAGTGGAAGAAAAGTTCTGGGGATGTATTTAAAATATGATTAAATCACACCAAACACATTAAATGTTTAAAATTATTTACAATGGTAACTTGAGAAAGGAGACAGTGACTATTAATTCTACATGTAAATCATAGAAAAAGGTTGGGCAAGAGCTTATCAAAAGCATCACATAAAGCATTTTCTCTCTGATGTATAGTAAGTTGACGTACAGGAGAAGGAGGGAAGCTCTTGTCTGAGAATCTATATAAACCAGTGCAAACACAAACACAGTTTGCAAACATACAGACACTTGAGTGATGGAGATCTCAGCTCTCTTTATTGGCCTGATCCTGTCTCTGAGTTTTTGTGGGCTGAACTTAGCTCTGAAAAAAAATACTGGGCTTACAGAGGAAAGGACTGGTGCTTGGGGCAACAGTGAGGCGTCATCTGTGAAATGTATGCTCCAGGCTACCACTCGTCGACCTGCATTTTCAATGGATGGTGACTATGTTATTGGTGGTGTTTTCTCCATACGCTTCTACAAACAGACAGTGATGCCTAACTACACCACCATGCCTGAGCCACAAAAATGCACAGGGAGGTCAGTAAGAGGGAGAAGGTGGATAAGAGGATGTTACATTGTGTGGGGACAGAAATGTTTTTACTTTGTATGATGTGCTAACATTCATTTTGCAAAGCTGTTGTGTAGTAAAACTTAAGAATAATAATATATGTTTTATAAAGAAGATAAGAACAATTATACAACAAGTAGTTCCGACCAAGCAATCTGATTGGTCAACAAGAAATTTAGAACATGCTCAAATCAGCATGACAGCATGCCTGACTCATTACTCAAAGTCTGTGGCAACATTGTAACTGTCAGAGCTGGAGTAGGAAACGGCGGAAAAATAGGCTACAAAATGGATCGGTTTGTTGTTAATTTTAATTTATTTGGCAGTCTCAGTTTGGATGAATGGTTGGAGGAGGATTGTGACTGCGGTCAAAACATTTTATAAAAAATATACAAGACAAAAATCAACATCTTTGTTATAACTTGGATGATAAAAATAAGCATTTCTGTTTATCTGTGCAGTATTGATTTAGTTCGGGAAATTCCGAGACCGCGATAAAACATTAACTTTAGCTCAGAGATCCTTTCTGTTGCTAGGTCATTACTAAGGGTTGGATTATTTGCTGTAGTGGTAAACTACGTTCCATTACACATATGAGTCTACTGACGTGACTGATTTTTTTCAGTTATTAGTCAGACCCCATGTGTTTCTATGGAAAAGTGATGCACACTTTAAAAACCTTTAAAATTTGAGAGCAAATTGTCCATCAACAATGATATATTTTGATTGTACATTTTATTTTTGTTGGTATTAGTTGTATAATCGCAATATTACCCGAGAGAGTGTGCTTTAACGAATAATTAATAATATTGCTTAAATACAGACTTCTGATTTAACTGCCAATTAAAAAAAAAAATGCATGATGGAATTCTATCTTATCTTGTGTTTTGAATTTTGCTGGTCAAACAATTATGTGATATAAATTTGGTCCACAGATGATGTGAAGCTTTCCGTTAGGAAACTGCAATTGTGTGTTTTCTGTTAAAACTGTGACTTTTGCTCATAACATGGAGATTTGAACAGTAACATGACTGTCTGTGTGCAGAATTAACTCTTGTGAACTGCGCTATTCACGCTCAATGGTCTTCGCCATTGAGGAGATTAACAACAGCACGGAGCTACTGCCAGGCATCAAACTCGGTTATCAGATCTACGACTCGTGCACCTCAGTGCCCTTGACTATTCAAGTGGCATTTCAGCTTTTAAACGGCCAGGACAAAGTGTTTTACACCAGGGACAACTGCTCACAATCTGGTATGGTGAAGGCTATTGTCGGTGAGTCTGGATCAACGTCATCAATCAGCATGTCGCGCATCGTTGGGTCCTTTACCGTTCCTCAAGTAAATATTATACATTTCTGAAAAACTTTAATGTAGACCAGTGCTGATTTTTTTTCTGCCGTTTTAAATAACTACAATCCTGAATTATTTTAGGTGAGTCACCTTGCCACTTGTGCATGCCTGTCTGATAAGCAGCAGTACCCAAATTTCTTTAGAACAATCCCCAGTGACCAGTTCCAGGCTGATGCGCTGGCAAAGCTGTTGAAAAACTTTGGCTGGACTTGGATAGGTGCTGTCCGGTCAGATTCAGACTATGGCAATAATGGCATGGCATCTTTCCTGCAGGCAGCACAGAAGGAGGGGATCTGTGTGGAATACTCTGAATTTTTGCATCGGACCCACCCACATAGCAGAATACAGAGAGTAGCAGAAGTTATCCGCAGGTTTCTGCATTACTGATTGCTTATGTATCCTATGTTGACACTGATATGATTATTACTGATTATTATTTTATAATTTTAGTGGCAAATTGGAATACTTTTTTTCATGACATTCATTTCTTTCTTATTTATAATCATGAAAACAGAATTTGTGAGACCTGTACTGATCATTTTCCAAACTACTACTATCTCTCACGTTGTTTTGTGATAAGTATCTTGATACTCTTATTGGTAAAATATAATGCGCTATGATGTTTCCCCAGGTCGACTGCTGTGGTTATTGTGGCATTTGCAGCCGCATCAGAAATGAGGCTTCTGCTGCAGGAGCTGTCGCTTCAGCCTTCTCCACCTCGCCAGTGGATCGGCAGTGAGTCATGGATAACTAACCCAAAATTGCTGACGTTCAGCTTCTGTGCTGGAGCCATAGGATTTGGCATTGAGCAAGCTGTCATCCCAGGTCTGAGAGAATTCTTGCTGGATCTCTCTCCCTCTAAAGTGGCTGCCTCTCCAGTGCTTACTGAGTTCTGGGAGGATGTGTTCAACTGCAGGCTGGGAAAAAGTGAGAAAGTTGATCAGATTTTTAAACAAAGATGACATTCATAGTTGGGTCCTTGTGGTTGTGTTGTTGTGTTGTCAGTTCAAGTGGAGCTTCCTAAAAGTCAAGATCAAACCCCAGATTATAGAATACTGAGAACGAAACCTATTAATACTGAACAAAGACATGAAGTGACCATAAGGTGTATTCCTGTAAATAATCTCACAGAATGATTTCAAGTCAACATTTGAGTTCAGTGGTTTAACAATACCAACATGATAGACTTCTGTCTGATCACCTCGAAATAAATGAAAGTGTTTCTTTGTAACTGTCTATAAAATAAGCATGTTTTATAAATTAATGAGAATAATAATGATAATTGAGTTTCAAGACACTTTTATCAATTTAAATACAACAAAAATAACAAAAAAGAATAATAATAGACAGAATTATCATGTAATGTCAGTGTGAAGGCCAAAAAAATCAGGTTCCTCTATCTCTGTTCTTTTTAGGTGCAGCCATAGATGAGAGAGTGTGTGATGGAACTGAAGACATTCAGACACTCAACAACCCGTACGCTGACACATCTCAGCTCAGAATCGCTAACATGGTGTATAAGGCTGTTTATGCAATAGCACATGCCATTCATAATGAAGTGTGTCAGGACACAAATTCTACAACTCAGTGTGACAAATTCACCAGAATAGAGTCCAAACAGGTCAGGCCAAATGATAAAGTGAATACCCTAATGCCCCCTTTGTCACTCTAATATTATAAAATGTAATATTCATTTTATTTGATATGTTCCACTTTCTGTCCCTCATTATCTTACTTTACTTCATCCTCACAGGTTCTCACTCATCTGAAGAAGGTACATTTTTCAAAAAATGGTTATGAAGTGTCATTTGATGCCAACGGGGATCCTGTGGCCAGATACGAGCTGGTTAACTGGCAAAAAAGTGACAGTGGCAGCATTGAATTGATGGCAGTAGGGCGCTATGATGCATCACTGCCTGTGGGCCAGGAGTTCCACATCAACAGAAACCTTACCTTTGTGGGGGGTGACAAACAGGCGAGGACCCGAATGGCAACAGTTCAAATCCGGTGTACAAAACAAGAGATTTGTTTTTGGTCCCTGTTCCTCTGGTCCTTACTTCCTATGAAGATATCCATCACTGTGTCAGATATGTGGGACAAAATCCACAGTTCTCATTATGTGCATACACAGCATCCTAAATTCAATCAGAGGTGATTCAAGACTTCAGTAGTCTGGGACAGACACATCAAGTGGGTATCTTCCAAAGTTACATTAATTTTAGTTCACCCAAACCCAGTATGTTCCCAAAAAATGTTTTTGTTGCTGAGCTGCGGAAAACAAACTTATAACAAAACTAGAATTACCAGCTTGCAGTTGTATGGCTCCGTGCACCAGTCAGGCTGCAGATTTCATCCATTTCTCTTCAGACATTTTTAATATAGTCAGGTAGTGAAGGCATGGACTGATTTTGATTAAGATAATAAATATAGTTCTTCAAGAACTCTAAGTTTCAGCTATTAATGATTCCAGTGAATCATTTCCAGTAAGAAACATGCTGTCTTCATGGAGACTATTTTTACAGAGAAGTCCAGGGGACTGATAGACAGCTTTGTCATATGGTGCAATGACAGTCACCTGAAGGAGTGCACTTTCTTTTAGATTACACTTTGTATCAAATTAGACAAAAAATAGAAATAGTATGCATACAACAGTTATACCCTAAGTAAAATAATAATATGTAATGAGCTGAAGTTTATATCAAATTAGTGAAAAAACAGAAATAAGAAATTACAGGTATAGTTGGTAGTGTAATCATAAACCGTACAATTAAACCATACAACGCATATAATGCTTTATTAGGGCTAAAATATACTATGAAGACCATTAAACTGAATTATCGTCTAATTAGAAGCCAAGAGATCTAAATAAACCATTACACACTATTTTACAAGATCATGCAATTAGAAATCAAATGCATTGCCATATCAGGTCCAAAATATATTAATCAGACACTATTTAGCCTTTCTACCAAATACCAGACACCACACACTTAATGCAATGGTCATACAATGCCTTACTTGGACATCACAGACTGTAATTTGACAAATGTAGTGCCATATTAATAACTGTCAGACAAAACACAATGCTCAGAGAATGATCCAGCCATATTTAGGCTTCATTTAACATAGTTTCACTTCATCAAGAGGTACTTTTTTGCTAATGACAACCTTGTTAGCACCTTGTAAGAGTGTTTTAGAGGTTAATTTGCGACACATAGAACAGAAAAAATGTACTCACTGTATATAATCACAATCTCCCCTTATGTTCCTAAAACGCCAGAAAAGTGTTTTTGCAGGGTGTTACAGTGAAGTTGACCTTAGACCTTTCAGATTTGAAATGTCTTCATTTCTTCATTTAATCCTATAAGTAAAAAAGTATATTCAAGAGGAATGGGACCAATAACAATAACAATAACACACACATACTGGCACATTAATATTGTTTTAACACTTAAAGGACAGGTCCACAAAATGTGGACCTGTCCTTTAATCCTAAAATCTACCTAGCTCACCAAAATACATTTTAAGTTTGTAATATCTATGTACCAGGTGCCTTTGTCAGTGTGCAGTGACAGCTGTCCTCCAGGAACTCGTAAAGTGCTGCAGAAAGGAAAACCCATCTGCTGTTATGATTGTATACCATGTCCTGAAGGAGAGATAAGCAATACTACAGGTATTTTTTTTTTATGTATATCTACAACACCAACTATATTACTATTAAAAGCCCTTTTTGATTTATTTTTTTCAGATTCCCCTGATTGTTTACCTTGCCCCAAGGAGTTCTGGCCTAATACAGAGAGAGACACTTGTTTCCCCAAGCCTGTAGAGTTTCTTTCCTTTGACGAGGTCCTCGGAATCATCCTGGCTGCATTCTCAGTTGGTGGTGCCTGTCTTGCCATCACAACAGCGGCTATCTTCTATCTTCACAGGACATCCCCAATTGTCAGGGCCAACAATTCTGAGCTGAGCTTCCTGCTGCTCTTCTCCCTGACTCTGTGTTTCTTATGTTCCCTGACTTTCATTGGAGCACCGTCTGATTGGTCCTGCAGGTTGCGCCACACAGCTTTTGGGATCACCTTCGTCCTCTGCATCTCTTGTGTTCTCGGAAAAACTATAGTCGTGTTAATGGCCTTCAGAGCTACACTCCCAGGTAGTAATGTCATGAAATGGTTTGGCCCTCTACAGCAAAGGATGACTGTAGTATTTTTCACACTCATTCAAGTTTTAATATGTGCTATTTGGTTGTGTCTTAGTCCCCCCTTTCCAAAGAAAAACATAACCACTTTTAAGGAGAGAATCATCCTGGAGTGTGCATTAGGCTCAGCTATCTGGTTCTGGGTTGTTCTTGGGTACATCGGCCTACTGGCCGTCTTGTGCTTTGTGCTAGCTGTCCTAGCGCGGAAACTACCTGATAGTTTCAATGAAGCCAAGCTGATCACCTTCAGCATGCTGATATTCTGTGCAGTCTGGATCACCTTTATCCCAGCGTATGTCAGCTCTCCTGGGAAATTTACTGTGGCTGTGGAGATATTTGCCATTCTGGCCTCCAGTTTTGGACTCATACTGTGTATATTTGCTCCAAAGTGTTACATCATATTGTTTAAGCCAGAGAAGAACACCAAGAAACATTTAATGAACAAAAATGAATCCTAAGACATCCAAGGTTTGGAAATTGTTAAGATTTTAATATGTAGAACAGAGTTTGCTGTGCACATTCAACATAGTCCTCACATACAAAAAAAAAAAAAAAAAACAGAGGCTATGCAAGCACTCCAAACAAGCAAAAGTATCAAATGACACTGGAAATATTAAAAGGCTTTTATTTCAGTGGCTAAATCAGCAAAAGTGTAATGATTAACAAACCAACAGGTTTTGACCGTTAGAAGGTAGGTCTTCATCGGGGCTCCAAACAATTAACAACAGGATGTGGCCCCACCTATAGAGTAGCCACAGCCAAAAGGAGGCATTCTCATGGCACAGATAATACATACCAGGTGAAAAAATACAAAATACATAACACAAAAGTTTGCGTGCTTTACAACAAACAAAAATTAGACACCCATACATATAATATGATACCCCAAATGTCTGGGAGAAAAAAATGGCCTTCTTTTTTTTGTTTCATGTTCTTATAGATTTTTTTCACAAACATATTTTTTCTTTATTTTCTAAATAAAAGCTAAATTTGTGACCCAAAAAAAGTGGTACTGAGTTCTGTCTCAACTTTTTGATTCAAAAAACTGTTCATACATATAGGAGAACAATAAATCCTGTAATTTATTTGAGACCGGATTGAACCATACAAACAAACCGCTGAAGTTGTGCATGCACTGGGATTTATTCTTTATCATATGTAAACAAGCATGAAAGGTATATGGGTAGGACAAAATTAGATATCTGTTGTTTTCTGTTTTCAAGCGACAGGGACATTTACTAGAGATTATACTGCAACCAAAAAAAAACAACAAAAAACGCTAGGTAAGGGCGTACCCTCTCTGATGTACAGTAAGCTGACGTGCAGTAGAAGGAGGGAAGCTTTTCTCTGAAAATCTACTCTATATAAATTATAAAAGCACACATACAGTATGCCGACAAACAGACACCTCAGAGATGAAGATCTCAGCTCTCCTAATTATCCTGATCCTGTCTCTGAGTTTGTGTGAAGTGAACTCAGCTCTTGACTTGAAAGGCTCTGGGGATGGTCTAAAACAAAGGGCTTGGCTCACAGAGGATAAGACTGCTGCTGGGGTCAGCACTGAGGTCTCATCTGTGAAATGTAAACTCCAGGGTTCTACTCGTCTACCTGCATTCTCATTGAATGGTGACTATGTTATCGGGGGTGTTTTCTCCATACACTCCTTCATGCAGACAGTGAAGCACAACTACACCAGCATGCCTGAGCCACAAAAGTGCACAGGGAGGTTAGTAAGAGGGAGATGTGATGTCTAGGGGGCTGTAACACTGTGTGGGGACAAATGTTAAGATTTGTATTATGCACTTACAATTGTGTTGCAAAGTCACTGTGTAGTGTTGAAATACAGCAGACACATAAAGTGCCAAATTAGTATTTGGCAAATTAACTCACAGGTACAAGTTTCACAAAACAAAAGTGTGTGAAAAATCTATTTTTTAACTGAAAAATGTATGTAATTAAAAGGAAAACCAAATAATTAACTTTTGATCAACTTAATTATAAATCTGCGCATTAAAATTACTGTGAATTTTGGACTGGTAATAATTTGTTTCAAATCTTGTTGGTCAGGTTACTCTGTGATGTACATTTCTTTCACCTTTGCAGTGCAGCTGTCAGTAATGGTCCTTGATAACTATGAAAAACTCTTCTCCTTAGTTGTGTTGTCTGATGAAATTGTGAATTGTCCTCAACATATGTAAATTTCAACAGTGACATGATTGTCTTTTTGCAGCATTGACTCTCGTGAACTCCGCTTTTCACGCGCAATGGTCTTTGCCATCGAGGAGATTAACAACAGCACAGAGCTGCTGCCAGGCATCAAATTAGGTTATGAGATACAAGACTCGTGCACGTCGGTGCCTTTGGCGATGCAAGTTACATTCCAGCTTTCAAATGGCCTTGACCCTGTGTTTTACACCGGTGAAAATTGTTCACAATCTGGTATGGTGATGGCTATTGTCGGTGAGTCTTCATCCACCCGATCCATCAGCATGTCGCGCGTCATCGGGTCCTTTGACATTCCCCAAGTAAATATGAATATCTGGCAAACTGTGTGTTTAACATTGTCCAGGGCTGATTTTTCTGCCCTGTAAAATATTTACACTGTGTTTTTTTTAAGGTGAGCTACTTTGCCACTTGTGCATGCCTGTCTGATAAGCAGCAGTACCCGAGTTTCTTCAGAACAATACCCAGTGACCAGTTTCAGTCTGATGCACTGGCAAAGCTGGTGAAACACTTTGGCTGGACTTGGATAGGTGCTGTCCGGTCAGATTCAGACTATGGCAATAATGGTATGGCATCTTTCCTGCATGCAGCACAGAAGGAGGGGATCTGTGTGGAATACTCTGAATCTTTCTATCGGACCCACCCACGTAGCAGGATCCAGAGAGTAGCTGACGTTATCCGCAGGTTTCTAAATCACTGATTGTACTTTTGTTCCATTTGCTGACCCTGACCTTCTGCACACAAAAAAAAACCCCACAAAAAATGCAGGGTCAAATATTGAATGGAGGATTGTTTCTTTTATCTCAGTGGGAAATTGGAAATTACTTTTTTTCATGACTTTTAGTGCTGTCATATTTATCCCTGATATTGTTATAAGAAATGGAAATAGTGTGACCTTTACTGTACGTTATACACACACCAAGAAAAAGTACCTCTTCTGTTTCATTGTGTCAGTTATCTTGATTCCTCATATTGTTCTAATTTCATGCACTGTAATGTCTCTCCAGGTCGACAGCTATGGTTGTTTTGGCATTTTTAGCCTCAACAGAAATGAGGCTCCTGCTTGACGAGCTGTCACGTGAACCTTCTCCACCTCGCCAGTGGATAGGCAGTGAGTCCTGGGTAACTAACCCAGACTTGCTGAGGTTCAGCTTTTGTGCTGGAGCCATAGGATTTGGCATTCAGCAAGCTGTCATCCCAGGTCTGAGAGAATTCTTGCTGGATCTCTCTCCCTCTAAAGTGGCTGCCTCTCCAGTGCTTACTGAGTTCTGGGAGGATGCATTCAACTGCAGGCTGGGAAAAAGTGAGAAAGTTGTTTAAAAGTCATCAGATGTTTTTTGTACATACTAGCATTTATCGGAAACAGTATATATTAGTCTAATTAGGCTATTATTCTGACAGTGATTTCAGACCGTCTTTTCATTTTAAACACATTAAATCAGTCGAAGTCAGATGGTCGCTAATGGAAAGATTGTGGTAATTTTCTGTCTCCTGTAAATCAATTCAAGTTTAATTTATATAAAAAGCAGAGTTAAAACCAACTCATGTTGACCAAAGCGCTGTACAGAGGAGAGTAGGTACAAGAGGCTTGTCATCTGTAGAGTCAGAAATAATAGGGTGTGACAAAATAAGAAAGAATAGTAATTTATTATTATTGCAGAGGCTAATATGTCATGTTCCTCTGTCTCTGTGTGTTTTTAGGTGCAGCCACAGATGAGAGTGTGTGTGATGGAACTGAAGACATTCAGACACTCAGCAGCCAGTACACTGACACATCTCAGCTCCGAATCACTAACATGGTTTACAAAGCTGTTTATGCAATAGCTCATGCCATTCATAATGAAGTGTGTCAGGACACAAATTATAAAACTCAGTGTGACAAATTTACAAGAATAGAGTCCAAAGAGGTCAGACAAAATACATAAGATAACACCCAAATGTTCTTTTTCAAACACAGTGTACATTTTAATAAAAATCACTGCCATATCTTACTTCATCCTCACAGGTTCTTACTAAACTGAAAAAAGTAAATTTTTCTCAAAATGGTTATGATGTATCATTTGATGCCAACGGAGATCCTGTGGCCAGATATGAGCTGGTTAACTGGCAAAAAAGTGAAAGTGGCAGCATTGAGATGATGACAGTTGGGCTTTATGATGCATCACTGCCAGAGGGCCAGGAGTTCCACATCAACAGAAAAATCACTTGGGTGGATGGTGACAAACATGTAAGAAGCCGTACGACAATAGTAGAAACATAATTAAAGTTTTGGTGCCCTCAAAGGTCGTCCCTGTTCCCATTGTCCATATGCCTGTGAAGAGATTCAAATACAATTCCAGTGAAAATTAATTATTTTGCTGAACTGTGGCAGAGGGATAGTAAAAAAAAGGGAGGCATGTGCTAAAACAAATGTAATTTTACAACATAACCAGCTTGTTGATGCCTCATTTTTGCTTTAGCTGAACTTCACAGTGCATTGATTATGCAAAATGGGGCATGATTAGAGTGGGGACATGGGGGTCCTTGAAATAATGATTCAATTTGACATGCATTTAGAAAAGCTTTGGGGGTATCATTTTGGAATCATATAGTTTAGTAATCTGACATTTTCTATCAGAGAAAATACTGTTTATTAATTGAGAGATTATAATTTTTTTTTTTGTCTCTTTCACCCCAAACAGAACAGACAAAAATGTTAACCTCTGCTTTAATCCTAAAATCCTTATAACAACCTGAATATGTGTGAGATTGTTAATATCTTATGTACCAGGTGCCTGTGTCAGTGTGCAGTGACAGCTGTCCTCCAGGAACTCGTAAAATGCTTCAGAAAGGAAAACCCATCTGCTGTTATGATTGTATACCATGTCCTGAAGGAGAGATTAGCAATGCTACAGGTAATTATTTTTCTAATGAAGGTCTGAAACATCAAATACATGACTGCTAATAGCCCTTTTTCGTCTTTTTTTTTCAGATTCCCCTGATTGTTTCCCTTGCCCCAAGGAGTTCTGGCCTAATACAGAGAGAGACACTTGTTTCCCCAAGCCTGTAGAGTTTCTTTCCTTTGACGAGGTTCTAGGAATCATCCTGGCTGCATTCTCAGTTGCTGGTGCCTGTCTTGCCATCATAACAGTGGCTGTGTTCTTTCATCACAGGACATCCCCGATTGTCAGGGCCAACAACTCTGAGCTGAGCTTCCTGCTGCTCTTCTCCCTGACTCTATGTTTCTTATGTTCATTAACTTTCATTGGAGCACCCACTGATTGGTCCTGCATGCTGCGCCACACAGCTTTTGGGATCACCTTTGTCCTCTGCATCTCTTGTGTTCTTGGAAAAACTATAGTAGTGTTAATGGCCTTCAAAGCTACACTCCCAGGTAGTAATGTCATGAAATGGTTTGGTCCACCACAGCAAAGGATGACTGTAGTGTCTTTCACATTCATTCAAGTTCTAATATGTACTATTTGGTTGCTTCTTCGTCCCCCTTTTCCAATGAAAAACCTAAACATATTTAAGGAGAGAATCATCCTGGAGTGTGCATTAGGATCAGCTATTGGGTTCTGGGTTGTGCTTGGGTACATCGGCCTACTTGCTGTCTTTTGCTTTGTGCTAGCTGTACTAGCTCGGAAACTTCCTGATAATTTCAATGAAGCCAAGCTGATCACCTTCAGCATGCTGATATTTTGTGCAGTCTGGACCACCTTTATCCCAGCGTATGTCAGCTCTCCTGGTAAATTTACTGTGGCTGTAGAGATATTTGCCATTCTGGCCTCCAGCTTCGGACTGATACTGTGTATATTTGCTCCAAAGTGTTACATCATCTTGTTTAAGCCAGAGAAGAACACCAAGAAACATTTAATGAACAAAAATGAATCTTAAGACATTCAAGGTTTCAGAATAGTTAAAATAAAAAATAAAAAAAATAAAGTTTTTGCTGTGCTTATTCAACAGAGTCTTCAGGTACTTGATTTAAATACTGAGTTTGTGTTTGACTGTTTGTTTAGTGTAATTTTTGTAGTATTAGTAAGTGTTGTAAGTATTTTTGACATGTAACTGTTTGTGCAAATTATTTTTCATCATGTGTTACATTAAGTAAAAGTGTGCAACAATTTATTTATTGGGTTCTGTCTTTTGATAAAATTTCAAATATGTCATCATCAAACTATTAAACCTTGAGATTTATTTAAAATGGGATCAAATAAATGTAAATCTGGTGTTCACAATGGTTACTTTACAAGAGAAGGAAGAGATCTTTACAAAAGATTATACTGTCCATGCAGCCCATAGAACGAGACCTGGTCAGCAGTTCATCAAAGACCACTGGGTAAGTGAAGGTGAAAAAAAAAAACCATAAACAAGCACACAGTGAATTATAACTACATACACCACCAAGGCTGAGCCACTTAAATGCACAGGAATTTTTGCTAGGTAATACTAAGGTATAATCTTAAACATACTACAAGAAACTTTTAACTGGTTATAAAACAGGACTTAAATGAGCAAATAAGATAAGATCAGAAAAATTGACTGACTATTTCTGAATAGTTCAGCTGACTGGTCAGAGAGCTGCTACTGCTAATTCAGGGTGAGGACACTCTGGAACAAATTGATACAATTTGTGATCAACTATAAGAAGATCACTGCCCAGCGAATATCTGCATACGCACCGCTTGCAGATATAGTTTGCCTTTGTCTTTGCTTGGTTTCAAAAAGGCACAGAACACCGCTGCACATATCAGTGTAGGATGAACTGCGATACTTCAGATAGCAGCAGTGTTCCCAACAAAAGATGTTGTTGGGGTGCAACGGTGTTCTTGGAATAACCAGAATTAAATAGCTATTTACAGTGGGTGTTGCTGTGTTAACATCTAGGGCTCAGTTATGTAGAGAGTTAGGGTATTTGGGGATTTAGGTATTTTAATGGGTCTTGTGACAAAAGCAGAAAGTATATCTTCAACATAAAATGCTGAACGATACAGGGTTACATTTTCCTGGCCTTCAGTTATGTTCGACTGCCATCACATCAACATTTTCTCTGCAAAGGAGGTTCAAACCTCATCTAAGATTACATTTGCTTTTGTAGAATTTATATTCCATTAAAGATTGTTATGACTGGATATGCTACAGAACAGTAGATGCAGGTTTTATAGGAGAGTGGCGTGTCGGTGCTTCAGTCTGTAGGCTATCACATGTGATCAAAGTGAAAGTGAGCCTCCTCTAGAAATCAGGTTTACCTAACTGACAACCATTACATCAGTGACGGGCAATTACATGTATTTTATTTTGCAAAGATAACAGAAGAACTTCTCTTTCTCATGTTCTACATTCACTGCAGTTGTTTATGGAAATGTTTTTTGGTAACATGGCATGACAGGAGCTTTCAAAACATTATTGCTTCTAAGCGCTGTATCATAGACAACTGGACTTGTTTCATTTTCTTGAAGTCCTTTCACCTCTCATCTAAGAGGCTTCTTCAGTTCTAACTAGCTGGAGGGGAGTTTGCAAGCTTTTAAACCCTGTGTGGGTGAATCCTTACAGAGTCCTTAAGGACACATGTGAGCTCTGAGTTCAGAAAACGGGTCAAAGCAGGCATTTTCTGAGGGGGGACTTTATTCTGCAGGGATGAGAGATGGGGTTGCTCATCTCTTCTCTGGATCAGGAATGTGTTTGGTAAACACGGGGCAATCTTGGCTCATCCAGTGAGGTTAAAGACTGTGGCCTAGGTGGGTAAGATCCAAACATTTGTGTGCTCCCTTTTAGTAACAGCTGCACAGATGGAAGCTGATGCTTCCAGCAACACGTTACGATGGGACTGCAATGAAATGGGCGTGGTGTGCTTCAGGTGTGCTCTCAGACAATGGGAGATGGGAGTTTTAAAACCCGAGGGACTGTGACATTCTACTGGAAATTAGGGTAGGTGCACTTTCCTTTGTATACCAGACTTTGTTAGTGCAAGGAGGCCTCATTTAGGCTTTGGTCTACACACAGGCCGCTCTATTGTCAGAACTATGTGGTGAGGGTCCCAACAGTAATATAGTATCTCAGGGTATTTAAAAATACAGTGTCCCTTTTATCATCCTTGCATGTATATGATAAATGCCTGAAGAGTGAACTTTTGTAAATAATGTAATTTTTCAAACAAAGAACCGGTCAAAAAAGACCATTTCACATGCTAGCCTTGTAAGCTTATCCTCAGAAGGGAGGATTTTTTGGTTTGTCCTGTTGAGATCCTTCCTGCTTGGCTGGCTGCTGCTCTTCCTGGGTTATACTTGTACGAAGTGTCTTGATAATAATAATAATAATAATAATAATAATAATAATAATAATAATATTCTAATACAAGAAATGCAGCTCAACATACTTTGCAACAAATAAATGGCATACAGTGAGTGCTTCCCATAAAGTTGGACATTAAACATAAAAAGGGGCGCCGTTTAGCTCAGTAGGTAGAGCAGGCGTCCCATGTACAGAGGCTTTGCCCTTGCTGCAGCAGCCCCGTGTTCGAGTCCTGGGGCCCGTTTCACAAAGCAGGTTTAGTGAAAACTCTGAGTTTATTAACCCTGAAATGAGGGAAACTCTGAGTTTTCCGTTTCACAAAGGGAGGTAACTCAAACCAGAGAAAGAGGGGTAACTCTAGCCTGTTTCAGAAAGAGAGGTAACTTAAGCTCTCGGTCAGTTACCGTAGTAACAGACTCTATGAACCTAACCTGGTCGGGACCAGGTTTTTCTCAATGAACCTCGAGTTTCTCTCTGTCTCCGCTCACTTTCAGCCACACACGCCATTTGATTTCCTCTTTTATTCATTCAGTCAGCAGGCGAGTTTTGGCGTTGCCTTGTTCTGCCGTCTGTCAAAAATCATTAAAAAACTCAGAGTCAGTGGGCTATATCAAAAGTCCATTAGGCACAGTAGGAGGCAACTTTTTTCACGAACATGGCATGTCCTTTTGACAACGATCCCGTGGATGAAGGTGCAGCATTACTGCGCAGAGAATTAAATATTCGTTGGGAGATGGTTATCAGACCGCGAATAGATGTTTTAGCACTTCCAGACAATTATCTTTTTGAGTGGTACCGCTTCACGTCACAGTCCATCATTTAGGCTACCTACACAACCTAATCCATGCTTACATTTGCAACATTACCAACCGTAGTCATGCTCTCACATCCCAGCAGATATTGTGTGCTGCACTGCGTTTCTCTGCAAATGGAATTTTTTTGTACAATGTCGGAGAAAAGTGTGCCCCGCCCTGAAACGGCTTTTACTCATGTTTGTCGTTTTAAAAACCTGTCAGAGCCATCAATTAGGATTTCCACAGGATTGCAAGTGAATGATGTAGGGATCTGTTAATAAATAAATATATATAGGCTATAGGCTATATGAAATATTATATTATATTATATTATATTATATTATATTATATTATATTATATTATATTATATTATATAGGCTATGTGATGCTGCATACATCATTTCGCATGTGGAGGCCAAGTGCGCTTCTCCCCCGCGGGATTGCACCTAAATGAAATTAATAAATAGGCTACCATTCAAGTAGTTTCCCCTGTAGTATTATTGTGATTGCAAATGACTACATTTAAACTTACGCACCGACCCGAGCAGCAATGTTCTCCCACGCTGTCTCCCTCTCTTGCAGCTGCAGCGGTGTTGCGCTTTTTTCTAAAAACGTGTTGAAACTCGCTGTATGAGCGCATTAGGATTTTCAATTCGAGGTTGCTGAAACACGTAGCGCTCCGCTTCCTCGTTGCCTTGGTGACTCGTCGAATCGGGGCTCCATTGATGCTGGCTTTTTATAGTTGTGTCGCACGCTCTTAACTCAAGGTGAAACTACTCCGAGTTGATCAAACTAACTCAAATCCGCTTTTCTGGAACCGAAAACTCAGAGTTTTCTATCTCAGTGTAGATCAACTCAGAGTTTAGGATTAGACTCAGAGTTTGTTGAACCTGCTTTGTGAAACGGGCCCCTGGCCTGGGGCCCTTTGCTGTGTGTCACTCCCTCGCTCTCTCATCCTGTTTCCTGTCATTTCTCCAAGCTGTTCTGTCTATAAAGCCAAAAAGTCCAAAAAAATATACTTAATATATAATATGCTATGTTTTACCTCCCTCATTCTGCATCAAATTTTCTCACTATTCTCATCATTTAAACTGTTTTTGTAGGGGGTCAGGGTCAAATGGCAAAGATTAAAGTCAAGAAAAATCTCAGTATCCTGCTTTTTTTATGTATGTTTACTTTATTTGGAACATTATTTATAAAATGAGGCAATATAATGTTAGGACAATCAAAACTCACAACATTTGGAATAAATCAAGCATTGTAAAAATTGTTTGTGTTGAATGTACACAGCAAGAGTTCTTTACTGAAAGTTGCCATCTTTACTATTCCCAAACTTTGAATGTCTTAAGATTGATTTTTGTTCATTAAATGTTTCTTGCTGTTCTTCTCTGGCTTAAACAATATGATGTAACACTTTGGGGCAAATATACACAGTATCAGTCCGAAGCTGGAGGCCAGAATGGCAAATATCTCCACAGCCACAGTAAATTTACCAGGAGAGCTGACATACGCAGGGATAAAGGTGATCCAAACTGCACAAAATATCAGCATGCTGAAGGTGATCAGCTTGGCTTCATTAAAATTATCAGGTAGTTTCCGAGCTAGAACAGCTAACGCAAAGCAAAAGACAGCAAGTAGGCCGATGTACCCAAGTACAACCCAGAACCCAACAGCCGAGCCTAATGCACACTCTAGGATGATTCTCTCCTTAAATGTGGTTAAGTTTTTCATTGGAAAAGGAGGATGAAGAACCAACCAAATAGTACATATTAAAACTTGAATAAATGTGAAAGACACTACAGTCATCCTTTGCTGTGTAGGACCAAACCATTTCATGACATTACTACCTGGGAGTGTTGCCTTAAAGGCCATTAACACTACTATAGTTTTTCCAAGAACACAAGAGATGCAAAGGACAAAGGTGATCCCAAATGCTGTGTGGCGCAGCATGCAGGACCAATCAGTGGGTGCTCCAATAAAAGTTAATGAACATAAAAAGCATAGAGTCAGGGAGAAGAGCAGCAGGAAGCTCAGCTCAGAGTTGTTGGCCCTGACAATCGGTGATGTCCTGTGACGAAAGAACACAGCCGCTATTATGATGGCAAGACAGGCACCAGCAACTGAGAATGCAGCCAGGATGATTCCTAGGACCTCATCAAAGGAAAGAAACTCTACAGGCTTGGGGAAACAAGTGTCTCTCTCTTCATTAGGCCAGAACTCCTTGGGGCAAGGGAAACAATCAGGGGAATCTGAGAATATAATGAAAAGGGCTTGTAGCAGTAATACACCCAATGTGTTATTAAAAAAAAAAAAAAAAAAAAAATACAAATTACATATTCATAAATTAAAAATAAATAATTACCTGTAGCATTGCTGATCTTTCCCTCAGGACATGGTATACAATCATAGCAGCAGATGGGTTTTCCTTTCTGCAGCACTTTACGAGTTCCTGGAGGACAGCTGTCACTGCACACTGACACAGGCACCTGGTACATAGATATAACCAACTCACACATATTCAGAAGTGCTATGAATCTCTTATGAATATAATTAAAGTTAACATTTTTTCAATTTGTCTAAAAAATATACAAATGCAAATATGTTAATTGAGAGTGTTATTAATCTTTGGAACAATTACATTTGTTTATACTAGCTGTGAGAAAATCCCTTCCCAAAGCTACAATGTAGCTGTTGGATGATAAAACCCACAGTAATCATTTTCGTTCAAATTCTCTCTTTTCCTTACTCTTTCTTGGCTGCAGCTCACACTGAAAATATTCTGGATTTTCTCCCACATATCTTGCACTAAATTGTATTTGAAATGCATCTCTTCAAGGCCATTATGGACAGGGAAAACAGATACCGAAAAGAGATATGAAACCCTCTGAGATTCCTTCTAAAATTGTGATTTGTGAATTATTGCTTGTGAACTCCTTACTTGTGTGAGTCCATCCACCCAGGTTAGGTTCCTGATAATGCGGAACTCCTGGCCTGCCGGCAGCGATGCAACATAGTGCCCTACCGTCACCATCTCAATGCTGCCACTGTCACTTTTTTGCCAGTTAACCAGCTCATATCTGGCCACAGGATCCCCGTTGGCATCAAATGACACATCATAACCATTTTTGGAAAAATTAACTTTCTTCAGTTGAGTGAGAACCTGTGAGGGTCAAGTTAAGTAAGCCAATAAAGGGGAAAAAAGAAAACATGAATTTAAATAGTTATTTCAACATCTTATAGTTACATTATAGTGGAAAAAATGGCATTGGGAGATTTACTTATTCATTTCACCTGACCTGTTTGGACTCTATTCTGGTGAATTTGTCACACTGAGCTGTAGAATTTGTGTCCTGACACACTGCATTATGAATGGCATGAGCTATTGCATAAACAGCCTTGTACACCATGTTACTGATTCTGAGCTGAGATGTGTCAGTGTACGGGTCCTGGAGCATCTTTATGTCTTCAGTTCCATCACACACACTTTCATCTATGGCTGCGCCTAAAAACACAGAAATGGGACATAACAATGATATTACATGAGTATTCTTTCTTTATTATTATTATTTTTATTTTTTAATTTAACTTGACAAACCTGTCTTTTAGAAACAAATTGATTCAAAATAATCACACAAATTAATAAAACATGCTTCTCATACCTCAGAGTAATGTTTTGAAGACATGGCTTCATATATTTTGGTGTAGCTGCTGTTTCAGTTTGTGTCAGGCCCTACTTCTCCTTCCATGTCAGGACAGGCATTAAAATCAATCAGTCACATTTATAAATAGCAAAATAATTGAAAAACTTTTCCATGAATTCCCAACTAACTTCACCTATTTCAGTGTGTACATAATGATAGTAGGAGCCCTAAACCTGATCTGACATCATCAGTTGAGATTATTGACAGAGAAGCACCTTTTGTCTACCCCTTGTCTTGTTCAATATCAATAGATTTCCTTCTCAACAGATATCTGTGGTTTGCTATCAAAGTTGATACTGACTTTTCAATATGGGATGCTCCTCTCATACAGATGATCAAAAACAACAACAACACAACCACAAGGACCCTACTGTAAATGTTAGCTACACTAAAAGTCAGATCAACATTCTCACTTTTTCCCAGCCTGCAGTTGAACGCATCCTCCCAGAACTCAGTAAGTAATGGAGAGGCAGCCACCTTAGGGGGAGAGAGATCCAGCAAGAATTCTCTCAGACCTGGGATGACAGATTGCTCAATGCCAAATCCGATGGCTCCAGCACAGAAGCTGAACCTCAGCATATCTGGGTCAGTTACCCAGGCCTCACTGCCAATCCACTGGCGAGGTGGAGAAGGTTCAAGCGACAGCTCCTGCAGTAGGATCCTCAAGTCCCCAGAGGCTGCGAATGCCACAATAACCATAGATTTTGACCTGAAGAAACATTATATTGCATTGTATCAAACCAAAGGAAACATAAAATTAAGATTTTAAAATACATATAGATATTATTAACACAATAAATGAACGAAAGGCGAAATTTAGTTTTCAATATGTTGGAGGTACAATGTTGTTCTGACTAATTCTATTTTTATGACAATCAGAAATAAACATACAGTAATTAAAACATAAGAAAAATAAACTGCAATTTAAGATATTTAGATGTATATCATTATATTAATAAATATTAAAATAACATTTGTGTGCAGAAGGTCAGTGTCAGTAAAGGGGAAAAACAATCAGTGATTTAGAAACCTGCGGATAACATCAGCTACTCTCTGGATCCTGCTACGTGGGTGGGTCCTGTAGAAAGATTCAGAGTATTCCACACAGATCCCCTCCTTCTGTGCTGCCTCCAGAAAAGATGCCATACCATTATTGCCATAGTCTGAATCTGACCGGACAGCACCTATCCAAGTCCAGCCAAAGTGTTTTACCAGTTTGGCCAGTGCATCAGCCTGGAACTGGTCACTGGGGATTGTTCTGAAGAAACTTGGGTACTGCTGCTTATCAGACAGGCATGCACACGTGGCAAAGTGGCTCACCTGAAGTAAATTTAAGTTACAACGGGACAAACATACATCAGCACTGGCTTATATATATAAACACACTGTTTGCCAGAAAGTCAAAAAATATTTACTTGAGGAATGTCAAACGACCCGATGATGCGCGACATGCTGATTGATGGCGTGGACCCAGACTCCCCAACGATAGCCATCACCATACCAGATTGTGAGCACTCTTCTCTGGTGTAAAACACCGGGTCCAGCCCATTTGAAAGCTGGAATGTCACATGCATCGCCAGAGGCACTGAGGCGCAGGAGTCGTGGATCTGATAGCCGAGTGTGATGCCCGGCAGTAGCTCTGTGCTGTTGTTAATCTCCTCAATGGCAAAAACCATTGTGTGTGAGAGGCGCAGTTCACGGGAGTCAATGCTGCACACAGACAATCATGTCACTGTCTGAATTAACATGATTTTCTTAAACAGAAACGAACAAAAGGAACAGCTGCAAGTATTTGTTATAGAGCACCATCAAAATGCAAAACAAATATTAGTCCAAATATAACATGTAATTGAATCCACAAATTAACAAGCTTACTGGGTTTGTACACTGCAAAAAGACATAGATTCTGTTATTTTAATTTGCCAATGCTACAAAAAATGCAGTAATATGACTGCAAACACTAACATCATGTTTCTAAACACATCATTCAAATAAAAAGATTTCTGTCCTCTCGTCCATCACCTCACCCTCTTACTAACCTCCCTGTGCACCTTGGTGACTCAGGCATGATGGTGTAATTATGCATCACTGTGTGCAAGTAGTGGTGTATGGAGAAAACACCCCCAATAACGTAATCACCATCCACTGAGAATGCCGGTAATCGAGTGGTACCCTGGAGTTTACATTTCACAGATGAAGCCTCAGTGTTGACCCCAGCACCAGTCCTATCCTCTGTGAGCCTAGCACTTTGTTTCAGAGCTATGTTCAGTTGAGACAGAATCAGGCCAATAAGGAGAGCTGACATCTCCATCGTAAAGTGTGTGTATGTGGGAATATGGAAGGTGTTTTCACTGGTTTATATAGATTTTCAGACAAAAGCTTCCATCCTTCTACTCTACGTCAGCACACTATACATCAGAGACGAGACTGTGTTACCAATTGATCCTTCATGAGCTCATGTCCAAGCTCCAAGTCTTTCCAATGGTTTACATGCAAAATAAATACTCTCCATTACATGTCCCTATCTATTTTCTCCTCTTATCTTTATAAATATACAGTATATCCTTTTGTGTTTTCTTGTCTTTTCTTCTTCTGCTTTAACTTTTTTTTAAAAGGCCTTGTGTGGACAGGTGTAGCACCTAGTACAATGCTTATAGTGCAAACAATTACATTGAAATTAAGTAATTAAGAAAAACTTGAATATTTTGAACATTTAAATCAACCAGGTGAGGACTGTGTTAAATGAGCAGAACTTAAGCTCTTTACTTTATGATACCATTTTTATTCTTGAAAAGAAGGCCATCAAGGTAACAGAGGATCCTCATCCCTTGTTTGTGGCGCAGTCGGAGCACTGCATCCATCCACCTGGAATTCATTTGTATTTCGGTGCCACATCAACATTGACTTACATGTCCTTTAAGCTGGTGTTGGTGAACTAGGCCCAGCTGAACTAGTTCCAGCAACTACATGATGGTTAGCACACTGTAGCTTTTGAATCCAATGTACTGGTTCAAATACAGAGATACAAAATTGGTCTGAAATCTTGTCCTCTTGAGGACCAGCATGTATATGGAGTTAAACCCTTACTGTCTGTCATAAGTGGAAACGACAGACACAGTTTCTGTAGCAAGTCCTGGATCTCTATAAGTGTTACTGTCTCTTTTTTCATCTTATAAATCTATCTCCTCCATAGAGGATAGATTGACCTCCCTTAGGAGGAATGTGGTGGTCTCAACACCCTGTCCATCAATCAACAAACAATCCCAGCAGCTCCTGGCGGGTCTCCGAAGGCAAACTGGTCTTAGGCGGAGGGGAGCTCACCAGCGAGCATGCAGTGGCCAGGCCTTAGTCCATGGGGCCAGGCCATGGAGTTGCCCAGGGTGAGTGGCGCCAGGCAGGTGTGGGGATATTAGCAAGCCCCTGGCTGAGTGCAGCGGTGTTGGAGTTCAAGAGGGTTGCCTCTGTGTGACTGAAAGTTGCTGGGTTTGATATACAAACCAAAACAGCAGCTCAGCATACATGGTCTTCTTTGAGTCCTTGAGTGGTGTCCTGGAAAGGGCTTGTGTGGACAGGTATAGCACCAAGTACAATGCTTCTGGTGCTTGAGCATTTTTTTATGTTGTAACACTAAGGTTACTCTTATGTTGATTTCAAATAACTAAATACACTTAAACTTAATTAATTTAACTAAAACAATTACATTGAATGCTATGGGGAAGGACTTTTTCGTCAGCCTCAAGGAACCTCAACCTCAGGAGCCTCAACTGTGGAAGGGAAAGCAGGGCTTAGCCCAGGCTGTGTTCAGCATTGGTGGAGTTCAGACATATGGGAGAGCTCTGAGTAGAGCTGTTGCTCTTTTGTGTCTAAAGGAGCCAACTTAGGTGGTTTGGACATCCGATTACGATGCCTCTAGGATGCCTCCCTTTAGAGGTTTTCCAAGCACAACCAACTTGTGGGAGACTCTGGGGCAGAAAACAGAACTCGCTGGAGGGATTGTGAATCTCATCTGGCCTGGGAATGCCTCTGGAGTCCCCCAAGAAGAGCTGGAAAGTGTTGCTGTGGAAAAGAACTTCTGGAGTACCCTGCAAAACCTGATGCCATCACGTCTGACCGCTGGAAGACAATGGATGGATGGCTGTGTACGCAAAATAATGTCCATTAAAAGTCACTGTCTCCTTTCTCATATCATAAAGTTATCACTGTAAAAACACCACATATCTCTTAATGATTATGTTCTACCCACAACCTTTTATTGCTATTTTTAGCTGATATAACCGTTATAAGTCCAGTGTGTGGGATTTAGTTACAGTTAGTGGTGAGGATGCAGACTTCAGTGAGCTTAAAACACCTGGTCTCAAGCTTCCCCAAGGTGGCCACTGAAAATCTGAAAAACACAAAAGTCCCTCTCAAGTGTTTGGTTTATCCTCTCTGGGCTACTGTTGAAACATGGCTGTGTAAGATGTAGAACTCTGTGGAGGAGGACCCACACCCTCTTTGGATATGAAAGGCTTATTCTAAGGTAATGAGAAAACACCGATTCTGTCACGACCCGTCGGCCATGAGCTGGCTACTCTGTATGTGTGTGCGAGTGTATGTAGTTTTGGATTTTCTTTTGTGCTTCCTTTTGTGTGCTTGGTGTGTTTTTGTTTTTGCTGTCCCTGTCTCACTTGCTCTAGGGGCTGCTGGTCGGCGTGGTCTTGGCAACTCCAGATGACACACCTGCTTCTCATCTCATCTCACCTGCACTCCGGTTCCTCATCACCTAATCAGCTCCCCATAAAAGACCAGTCCGACTTTCCAGTCCCCGTCGGATCGTCGCATCTGCTCGTAGGAGAACCTCTAGAAGAAAACCTGAATTCTACTTTGATAAGTAAACCTGCCTCTAACTCGCTTTTTCCTGTCTTAACACCAGACCTGCACACCCTCAGCCTGAGACCAGACCTGCCCGCCAGCAAGCCCAGAGGAGCCCAGATCCATGCTCTCACCCAGAGACTTCGGAACATACAGCAACCCTCACCACAACACAATTTCTGTGTTTATTTCTAATAAACTCTCCGAATATCACTTTAACTCCTGGTCTGCGTTTGAGTCCGTCACCAGCCCTGACAGATTCTTAGTTTCAGGTGATTAATTACTAATAAAAGCATAATAATGAATAATACAATCCCTTTATGTCCATTCATCCTCCTAAATTGCACTAGCAGGACATTTTACCCTAAAAAAAATAACACAAGAATGGGTTGTCTAAGTGATTTAATAACTTCCTGAATAAATCATAATATTTATTATTCCACATACATTTGAGGTTTCATCAAAATGCTGAGACAGAACTCAGTATCACACATTTTTGTGATGAATTTCGACATTAGCACAAAGAAAATTCTTTTCTGAAATAGATATATTAAATGCACATCAAATAATGACAATGAAATGAAAAAAAAACAATCTGAAGAAAAACTAACATATTGAAACAAGCTGAAGACTGTGTAAAATGTGGATAACTCAAACTATTTACTGTCTGTGGCGATCATAAGTTTTTTGAAACCTCAAATGTCTTAAGATTGATTTTTGTTCATTAAATGTTTCTTGGTGTTCTTCTCTGGCTTAAACAATATGATGTAACACTTTGGAGCAAATATACACAGTATCAGTCCAAAACTGGAGGCCAGAATGGCAAATATCTCTACAGCCACAGTAAATTTACCAGGAGAGCTGACATATGCTGGGATAAAGGTGATCCAGACTGCACAAAATATCAGCATGCTGAAGGTGATCAGCTTGGCTTCATTAAAATTATCTGGTAGTTTCCGGGCTAGTACAGCTAACATAAAGCAAAAGAGAGCCAGTAGACCGATGTACCCAAGAACAACCCAGAACCCGATAGCCGAGCCTAATGCACATTCCAATATGATTCTCTCCTTAAAAATTGTTAAGTTTTTCATTGGAAAAGGAGGACGGAGAAGCAACCAAATAGTACATATTAGAACTTGAATGAATGTGAAAAATACTACAGTCATCCTTTGCTGTGTAGGTCCAAACCATTTCATGACGTTACTGCCTGGGAGTGTAGCTCTGAAGGCCATTAACACAACTATAGTTTTTCCAAGAACACAAGAGATGCAAAGGACGAAGGTGATCCCAAATGCTGTGTGGCGCAGCATGCAGGACCAATCAGTGGGTGCTCCAATGAAAGTTAATGAACATAAGAAACACAGAGTCAGGGAGAAGAGTAGTAGGAAGCTCAACTCAGAGTTGTTGGCCCTGACAATTGGGGATGTCCTGTGATCAAAGAACACAGCCGCTGTTGTAACGGCAAGACAGGCACCAGCAACTGAGAATGCAGCCAGGATGATTCCTAAGACCTCGTTAAAGGAAAGAAACTCTACAGGCTTTGGGAAACAAGTGTCTCTCTCTGCATTCGGCCAGAATTCCTTGGGGCAAGGGAAACAATCAGGGGAATCTGAAAGAATGAGTCGAAAAGGGCTTTTAGCAGTAATATAGTCGATTTTGTAGATATACATCAGAAAAAAACATACCTGTAGCATTGCTTATCTCTCCCTCGGGACACGGAATACAATCATAACAGCAGATGGGTTTTCCTTTCTGCAGTACTTTACGAGTTCCTGGAGGACATCTGTCACTACACACTGACACAGGCACCTGGTACAAAATACATACAAGCAAACATACACATATTCAGGTGTGCTACACAGATTTTGTGATGCAAGCAAGAAAATGATATTTTGTCTTTTAAGTCTGTGTTAAAACAATACTCAAGTACCAGTCTGTGTATTGAAAGCATTATATAGTTTTTGCATGAAATGCATTCATAATTTCAGCTGAAGTCAAAATGAGGCTTCAGCAGTCAGAGTTAGACAAATCAAATTGCTACATATCTTACAATGTTAGAGTTATTTTGGTACAAATTCTCCCTTTTTGTTAGTATCCCAATTTGCTGCAGCTATGCAAGGGAACAGTTTTTCATACTGAAAAAATACTAGTAATTTTGAAAGATGATTTGTCAATCTATTCCAAATTTTTAACACCATTTTTGAACAAAATGACAACTCTGGATTTTATCCCATACCTCTTACACTGGAAATGTACTTGTATATCTTTATCTTTACTGTTTTTGAACACCAACTTTTAAATTACAATATGGTAAATTGTTGCCATTGGTCCACTTACTTTTGTGCTACCTTCCACCCAAGTGAGCTTCCTGTTGATGCGGAACTCCTGGCCCTTTGGCAGTGATGCATCATAGCGACCAACTGTCACTATCTCAATGCTGCCACTCTCACTTTGTTGCCAGTTAACCAGCTCGTATCTGGCAACAGGATCTCCGTTGGCATCAAATGACACATCGTAACCATTTTTGGAAAAATGTACTTTCTTCAGCTGAGTAAGAACCTGTGACGTGGAGTTAATTAAGACAGTGAGGATAGGTATATTATAACGAAGGGCACTGAGGTGACATATTAATTTTATCTGACCTGTTTGGACTCTATCCTGGTAAATTTGTCACACTGATCTGTAGAATTTGTGTCCTGACACACTGCATTATGAATGGCATGAGCTATTGCATAAACAGCCTTGTAAACCATGTTAGTGATTCTGAGCTGAGATGTGTCAGTGTACGGGTCCTGGAGTGTCTTTATGTCTTCAGTTCCATCACACACACTTTCATCTATGGATGCACCTAAAACACACAAGGTGTTTTATGAGCATTGGCATTGATTTTACGTTATCAGTGATTTTTATGTGTTTATTTTGCTTTTTGCTTTCTTTTTGTCTTATTTAACAACACATGCTAGTAAGTAATTATTTTTAATCTGTCATTTAGCATATTCCCCTGGAGATTGTCTATAGCCAAGTTGAGTTCATTCAGAGAGAGAATCAAAAATTAACACGACCACAGGGACCCAACTGTGAATGTGTTTGTATTTCAAAAAATGAGCAGAACTTTCTCACTTTTTCCCAGCCTGCAGTTGAATGCATCCTCCCAGAACTCAGTAAGCACTGGAGAGGCAGCTACTTTAGAGGGAGAAAGACCCAGCAAGAATTCTCTCAGACCTGGGATGACAGATTTCTGAATGCCAAATCCAATGGCTCCAGCACAGGCGCTGAACTTCAGCATGTCTGGGTTGGTTACCCAGGACTCACTGCCTATCCACTGGCGAGGTGGAGAAGGCTTGTGTGAGAGCTCCTCTAGCAAGATCTTCAGGTCTCCAGAGGCTGCAAATGCCACAATAACCAAAGATGTCGACCTGAGGAGACATTATAGTGCATCAAATTAAACCAATGAAAACACAAAATATATTTTCTTAATAGAAAACATATTGAGATAGATAACACTTAAAGACAAGAGGAAATCAGTTTTTGATATGTTGATGGTAGTGTTGAAAAACAATCAGTGGTGCAGACACCTGCGGATAACTTCAGCTACTCTCTGTATTCTGCTACGTGGGTGGGTCCTGTAGAAAGATTCAGAGTATTCAACACAGATCCCCTCCTTCTGTGCTGCGTCCAGGAAAGATGCCATGCCATTATTGCCATAGTCCGAATCTGACCGGACAGCACCTATCCAAGTCCAACCAAAGTGTTTCACCAGCTTGGCCAGTGCGTCAGCCTGGAACTGGTCACTGGGTATTGATCTGAAGAAACTCGGGTACTGCTGCTTATCAGACAGGCATGCACAAGTGGCAAAGTGGCTCACCTGAAGAAGGAAATAAGCCTCAGTATAATTCTTTAGCAGTACAAACAGAAAATCAGCACTTAATCACATAATTTGCCAGAAATTTACTTGAGGGATGTTAAAAGCCCCGATGATACGAGACATGCTGATTGACTGTGTTGACCCAGACTCCCCAACGATAGCCATCACCATACCAGATTGTGAGCACTCTTCTCTGGTGTAAAACACCGGATCCAGCCCATTTGAAAGCTGGAATGTCACATGCATTGCCAGAGGAACCGAGGCACAGGAGTCGTGGATCTGATAACCGAGTTTGATGCCCGGCAGCAGCTCTGTGCTGTTGTTAATCTCCTCGATGGTAAAAACCATTGTGTGTGAGAGCCGCAATTCACGGGAGTCAATTCTGTGCACAGACAATCATGTCCCTGTTCAAATTTACATATGAAACACAATAAACTAGAAGAGCAATTATTTGTTGTGGACCGTAACTGAAAGTTGCACTGTATCTGTGAGCCATAGACATCAAATAATTTTCTGACCACCAAAATTTAAAACACAAGATTAGATATTAGTGCACAACTGACATGAATTTGAATGCACAGATTCATAGTAAATCATCCTAGAATCTCACTTTGTTTTGATACTGCTAAAACTCAGAATTATTTTTTTAAATTATCAATACTACAAAACCAAGAAGAAAAAGAACAAATGCAAACAATTTGAACATTGTAAAGACATGACATATATCGAAACATTCATATGCCCACACAGTGTAACATCCTCTTATCCACCACTTAACCCTCTTGCTCACCTCCCTGTGCACCTTAGTGGCTCAGGCATTATGGTGTAGTTATGCATCACTGTGTGCATATAACGGTGTATGGAGAAAACACCCCCAATAATGTAGTCACCATCCATTGAGAATGCAGGTAGACGAGCGGTACCCTGGAGTTTACATTTCACAGATGATGCCTCAGTGCTGACCCCATCACCAGTCTTTTCCTCTATAAGCTCAGCCCTTTGTTTCAGAGCTGAGTTCAGCTCACGCAAACTCAGACACAGGATCAGGCCAATAAAGACAGCGGGGATCTCCATCCTCAAGTGCCTGTATCTTGGAATACTGAATGTGTTTTCACTGGTTTATATAGATTTTCAGACACAAGCTTCCCCCCTTTGCCTCAAAAAGTCATCCCTAGATCATTTTCAATTAGTCCAGAACACTACTGCAAGGCTGTTGACCAGGTCCATTTCATTTTTCATTATTTTATTTTTTTTCTCCCTTTTGTTGTTTTTTATGTTTTAGTTGTTATTGTAGTTGTTAAGCACCTTGTGACTGTGCTCTGTGAAAGATGCTATATTAAATAAACTTTACTTCTACTGTACGTCAGCTTACTATGAATCAGAGAGCAGATGTCCTTACCCTAGTGTGTCCAAGTCTTTTCACTGGGTTGTATGCAAAATATAATCTCCATCCTTGTAATTTTTCTCCGCTTGTGTAGTTATGTAGTTATTGTAAACACCAGATATCTTTGTAATTTTGATCTTCCTTATTCCTTTTAGCTTTGTTTTAGCTCATATTAGAAATAATTTTATATTTTTGTATTATATATTGTATTATTTCAATGTCATTGCTTTAGTTTAATAAGTTGTTGTGTTGTAAAAAGTACAACAGTGTAAAAATCTATTTTAATGTCCTTTTGTCTATTTTCACTCAAAAACTGTGCTTTATAAGGAACAAATGCACACAGTATCCAAAACTGGCCCGACTTAACAAGCGTAGCATCAACATAATCCAATTCAGTAGGTGGCAGTATGCACCTGTAAAGTTTGTGGTTTGCCACAGAAAAGAAGAAGAAAAAGGAGACGACGACAACATAAATCCAACTTATGTTACATGTTCTGCAAGATTTCTATCAGCACGGGCCAAAGTCTCTACTGGACATGACTGGTATAGCTCTCATTTAATCACACTTGTGTTCAACCAGGGAAAATGTACGTATGCATAGCCAGTCAATCAGGGCTTGGCTACCAAATTTGTGTCTCACAGTCAAGGGCGTAAGTTTGGTCTCAGCTTTGGTAGGGACACTGCCCAGCAACCTACCCCTCCCGCCTAGTGTCTCATCACAGAACCATTTAAGACCTCACCTGAAGCCCAGAAGGTCCAGCTGTTGCTTCCTTAACCTGCACTACATCTGTACTGGATATCTGAGTTTCCTGAATGTATTTCAAAATAATGCATCAATGAATAAAATGTCCTCTTTATATCCTTTACACATATCAAACTTATAAGAAAGAACATTTGGGTAACGTCTGGAGAATAACGTCTTGACACCTTTAATTATGCAAATCCAAAATGTATTTTCAAAATAACCAACATGATGATGAGATTCATAGGTTACAACTACAAGGCATCCTAAAACAAAGAACTGCAATGGTCATGCCATCTTTATTCCAACAAAATTGCTTATTGACATTGTCAACACCTTAGCTGAAACTGAAGTTCAGTAGTATATGAATCTTGGACTACTTATGGAAAATAGGTTTTTTATTACATATCAAAGTTGGGCGAAATATCCTTATTCTTGTTCTCTGTTAAGGATTTTGACCCAGGATTACTCTAAAAGTACACAGTGAGAGTACTTCATATTATGTATGCAAGTAGTCTATGAAGTACTTAGTTCAGCAGTACATGAATCTTGGACTACTTATGGAAAATACATTTTTCATTAGACCGCAAAGTTGGGCGAAATATCCTTATTCTTGTTCTCTGTTAAGGATTTTGACCCAGTATTACTCTAAAATTACACAGTAAAAGTGCTTCATGTTATGCATGCAAGTAGTCTAGGAAGTACTGAGTTTAGCAGTGTATGAATCCAAAACTACTTATGGAAAAAAAGAAAATTAAAAAATTCTCACGTCGTCCTTTTACTTTGAAATCCGGAAGGATACCATCGTGATACCTTCAGCTCACTCCCGGGAATAATTACTGTAAAAGTATCGTATGTTTCATGGGTCTGACTGAGAGACTGCAGTCTGCCCCACAGTCACTACCAGCTGCTCTCAGAGCGGTTTCATCACGAAGTCCGTAAATGTTAGAAGATTCGTGCACTAGAACAGAATGTGCGGCTGGTTTGACCAAGCAAACGCGAACCACGGCTGGCTTGACCACAGTGCCGTCCTCGCGCTTCCACCACACCGAACAGAGCAGCTCCCGAACTCGTCTGACTCTCTTCAAACGCTTCAGACGTCTAACGTTTTAGCCAGTGTGTGCCGGCCTTTACCGTCAGTCCAGCTATCTTGCAGCAACTCTGCCACACAGCGCATCTTCTTCACGAGAGATGACAAGAGGGGCTTTGATGCCTTCATGTGCAGACAATGTGATAACCCTTCAGCCAATCAAATGGCAGCATATCTAAACGTGTTGCCTTGCAGGTTACAATGAAGATTGTGATGAGAGGGCACGTCGGACAAATAGTTATATACATATGCTTAATACTACGAATACGTTTGCAAAGAACATTATATTCAATGCATTATGTAAAAAAAAAATAAAAAAAAATAAAAAATCGTTATATTAAAATATATCAAAATATTGGTAGGGACAACTCCCTCCCTCCCAAACTTTGGTTGTGACTTGCCCCTATCTTCCCTATGCAAACTTACGACCATGCTCACAGTATATAAAGCAGCCTGTTAGTTTCCCCTGAAAGACAAGGACCACCTATATAGCTCTCCCCTGGCACTTGCCCGGCTGAATCACTCCCAACATTTGCTTGACATTTAGCATGCTGAAGGATGTGGAGGCATGTAGTGATTGAAACAAGTTCTAAACTCTCCCCTCTTGTTGGGGACCAGGGAGACACAGTTACCTCCCTGCTGTCAATTCTGCGTGCAGACAACGAACACAGCCTATTTCTGTAGCAGATCCTTGGTCTCTTTAAACATCACTGTCTCTTTTCTCATCTTATGAAGTTAAAGTGGTTAACATCATTGGAGGCTGTAGCTCAGGAGGTACAGCAGGTCGTCCAGTAATCAAAGGTCACTGGTTCAATTCTCCAGCTTCCCCGCATGGATGTCGAAGTATCCTTGAGCAAGATATTGAACCCCATATGCCCCTGATGAACAGTTGTCACCTTTCATGGCAGCCTCTGCCATCAGTGTATGAATGTGTGTAAATGTGACAAGTGTTGTAAAGCTCTATGAGCAGTCAGCAGAGTGGAAAAAGCGCTATAGAAATGCAAGTCCATCAACATCACCCAACTCATAATTGTGCTCCACCCATAACCGTTTGTTGCTGTTTTTAGCTCATATGCACCAATTCTCACCCTCCCATGGTGGCGCAACATGTCAACCCCCCTCCCTCTCTAAATATAAAAGGCTCATTCTGAGGTAACAAGAACCCAACCAGTTCTTAATTTCAGGTGATGAATCACTAATAGAAACGTACTTAAATATTAAATTCCATTTCTTTCAACAAATCATCCTAAAATGTACTAACTGGACCTTTGACCTTAATAAATGAACAAAACTATTTAATCTACTCCTGAATAAACCACAATATTTATTGTTCCACATATATTTGAAGTGGTTCCATCAAAATGTAGATACAGAACTACAGGACATTCTAATAATGACATTGAAATCGTATATATATATATATATATATATATATATATATATATATATATATATATATATATATATATATATATATATTATATATATAGTAATCAGCCACAACATTAAAACCAGTGATAGTTGAAATGAATAACATTGGTCATCTTGTTACAATTAAATGTTCGGCTCAGAACCGGCATTCAATTGGATGACACGCACCATCCAGCCAAACATTGTTGTAGACCACCATTGGCAATGGCACTTCCCAATGGCAGTGCCCCCTAAAATGACAATGGGTCTGCCTTACTGCAAAAACTGCTCAGGAATGGCCCAAGGAGTGTGACAAAGAGTGAGACGTCCCCAAACAATACCCATCCATGGAGGCCCAATCATGGATCAGTCTTGGCTCTGGTCTGTCAAGCCATGGGTACAGGACCTCTGGGGCTGTCCTGTGGTGTCTGGCACCAGGGTGTTAGAGGCAAATCCTTTGAGTTCTGTTGGCTGTGGTATGGGGCCTCCCTTGATTTGACTTGTTACGGCATGTCCCACGATTCGTCTGCGATGGTGTTAGAGTGGGTGGTTCGTGTCAAGTGGAATCCACATGATGGCCAGGACCCAAGGTTTTCTTGCAGAACAGTGCATTGTAATGAGATGACCATTGTTATTCACTTCACTTGTCATTCCAACCCTTTCCATTTAGGATTGATTTTTGTTCATTAAATGTTTCTTGGTGTTCTTCTCTGGCTTAAACAATATGATGAAACACTTTGGAGCAAATATGCACAGTATTAGTCCAAAACTCGAGGCCAGAATGGCAAAAATTTCCACAGCCACAGTAAATTTTCCAGGAGAGCTGACATACGCTGGAATAAAGGTGATCCAGACTGCGCAGAATATCAGCATGCTGAAGGTGATCAGCTTGGCTTCATTAAAATTATCAGGTAGTTTCCGGGCTAGGACAGCTAACACTAAGCAAAAGACAGCCAGTAGGCCTATATAGCCAAGAACAGCCCAGAACCCAATAGCTGAGCCTAATGCACATTCCAGGATGATTCTCTTTTTGTATATGGCTAAGTTTTTCATTGGAAATGGGGGACTAAGACACAACCAAATAGCACATATTAAAACTTGAATGAATGTGAACGCTACTACAGTCATCCTTTGCTGTGTAGGACCAAACCATTTCATGACATTACTACCTGGTAGTGTAGCTTTGAAGGCCATTAGCACTACTATAGTTTTTCCAAGGACACAAGAGATGCAGAGGACAAAGGTGATCCCAAATGCTGTGTGGCGCAGCATGCAGGACCAATCAGTGGGTGCTCCAATGAAAGTTAATGAACATAAGAAACATAGAGTCAGAGAAAAGAGCAGCAGGAAGCTCAGCTCAGAGTTGTTGGCCCTGACAATTGGGGATGTCCTGTGAAGAAAGAACACTGCTGCAATAACAATTGCAAGACAGGCACCACCAACTGAGAATGCAGCCAGGATGATTCCTAGAACCTCGTCAAAGGAAAGAAACTCTACAGGCTTTGGGAAACAAGTGTCTCTCTCTTCATTAGGCCAGAACTCCTTGGGGCAAGGGAAACAATCAGGGGAATCTGAAACAGTAAATGAAAAAGGGCTGCTAGAAGTCATGTATTTGATTTTGTAAATATGCATTACCAAAAACAAGAGAAAGAAAATACCTGTAGCATTGCTAATCTCTCCTTCAGGACAAAGTATACAATCATAACAGCAGATGGGTTTCCCTTTCTGCAGGACTCTACGAGTTCCTGGAGGACAGCTGTCACTGCACACTGATAAAGGCACCTGGTAGATAGATATAGCCAAACTGACACATATTCAGGTGTGCTTCACAGATCTTGGGATTTAAGGAAAGGGTAACATCTTTGAAGTTTGTTTTAAAACAATTCTCACACACTAATTCTTTTGGTCATCAGAACAATTCCTCTTTTTTGTTCTGGCTTTCAAGACAAAAGGAATTGCAATCTGCGTAAATGGTATGGGACAAAATCCACAGAAGCCCTTCTTATTTGTGTAAAATTGCATTGTGAAGTTAAGGTGAAGTTAAAATGAGATTGTCTCGTTGTCACTATCTCTCGAACACAGCCTAATGAGTGAATACTTTCTTTATTATGTAAAGCGAGAATCTCATAATGAACATACTGTAACTTTGGAAGATGCTGACTTATTTTTTTATCTTATATTGGTAAAGTCCCCTATCATGTCCGATTGAATTTTGGATACCATTTTTTGCACAGATTGTGGATTGTGTCCCACATCTCTTACACTGCAATTGTATTTGGTGCCTTTGCAAACCAGCATGGACAGGGTATCCCCTGACTAAACATATATCTTAACTGGTTTTCAACACTGTCTTTGGGTTTCTTACCTGTGTGACACCCCCCACAAAGGTGAGGTTTCCATTGATGTGGAACTCCTGGCCTGCCGGCAGTGATGCATCATAGCGCCCTACTGCCACCATCTCAATGCTGCCAGTCTGACTTTTTTGCCAGTTAACCAGCTCATATCTGGCAACAGGATCCCCGTTGGCATCAAATGACACATCATAACCATTTTGGGAAAAATTTACTTTTTTCAGCTGAGAAAGAACCTGTGATTAAGTGAAGTAAAAGTGGAGGGAAAGACGAACATCTGAAATATATATAGATATTTTTTTTTAGAATAGTTAAATTATCATGAAAAATGGGCAATGGGGACAACACTTATTCATTTCACCTGACCTGTTTGGACTCTATCCTGGTGAATTTTTCACACTGAGTTTTAGAATTTGTGACCTGACACACTTCATTATGAATGGCATGAGCTATTGCATAAACAGCCTTGTACACCATGTTACTAAAGCGGAGCTGAGATGTGTCAGTGTACGGGCTCTGGAGCGTCTGTATGTCTTCAGTTCCATCACACACTCTGTCGTGTATGGCTGTACCTAAAAACACACAGAAACAGAGGAAGTGATTTTTTATTTATTTAACTTGGCAAGGGTATCTGGAAAAGGTATATGGAATCTGCTCTAGGTTGTTCAAAGTCATTAATAAAAACATGTTTATTTTACATTACAATTCAAAGTTTTGTGTTGCCCATCTATTCAAAAAAAAAAGTCAAAACAGTCAACAGTTTTTCCATTAATCACCACCTAACCTCACCAGTTTAAATGTTATTAAAAGAAATAAAGGACTGGAAAGCACTCTCAGTATAATAGCTAATTTAGGCCTTTATGTACTGTTACTGATACATGCAAGTAGGTATGAATATTAATTTGGCTTAGTGGAGACTCTCTATACACTATACACTCTATACACATTGTTTACAATGTCAATATTATCAAAATGTTCTCACTTTTTCCCAGCCTGCAGTTGAATGCATCCTCCCAGAACTCAGTAAACACTGAAGAGGCAGCCACTTTAGCTAGAGGGAGATCCAACAAGAATTCTCTCAGACGTGGGATGACAGATTGCTCAATGCCGAATCCAAAGGCTCCAGTACAAAAACTGAACCTCAGCATTTCTGGGTCAGTTACCCAGGCCTCAGCACCTATCCACTGGCGAGGTGGAGAAGGCTCAAGCGACAGCTCTTCCAGTAGGATCCTTAGGTCTCCAGGGGCCACAAATGCCACAACAACCATAGCTGTTGAGCTGTAGAGACATTAGAGTGCATTTTATTATACCAACAAAAACTTAGAATGAACTCTTTTTAAATAATTATCAAGATAGGAAAAAGAAACATGATAAATACTTCAGTGAATATACAGTATTGTTCTAACTTAGTCTGTCTTTACAACAATATTAGCAACAAATCTGAGAGAAACAAAAATTATGAGGACGAGATAGTACATGCCAATTTTCGCTAATGATTAGTTGATCATATGTTTGAATAAACATTTGGTTTGTGTGCATGTCAGTGTCAGCAAAGGGAACAAAAGTACAATCAGTGATTTAGAAACCTGCGGATAACGTCAGCTACTCTCTGGATCCTGCTACGTGGATGGCCCCGGTGGAAAGATTCAGAGTATTCCACACAGATCCCCTCCTTCTGTGCTGCGTCCAGGAAAGACGCCATGCCATTATTGCCATAGTCTGAATCTGATCGGACAGCACCTATCCAAGTCCAGCCAAAGTGTTTCACCAGCTTGGCCAGCGCGTCAGCCTGAAACTGGTCACTGGGGATTGTTCTGAAGAAACTCGGGTACTGCTGCTTATCAGACAGGCATGCACAAGTGGCAAAGTGACTCACCTAAAGGCATTCAGCATTGTAATTATTCAGTGATACAGACAAAAAAAAAATCACTGGCCTAAATCAAAGAGAGTTTCCCAGAAATTAAAAATGTTTACTTGAGGAATGTCAAAAGACCCAACAATGCGTGACATGCTGATTGATGGCGTGGATCCGGTCTCACCAACAATAGCCATCACCATACCAGATTGTGAACAATTTTCACTAGTGTAAAACACCGGGTCCAGGCCGTTTGAAAGCTGGAATGTCACATGCATCGCCAAGGCCACTGAGGCGCAGGAGTCATGGATTTGATAACCAAGTTTGATGCCCGGCAGCAGCTCTGTGCTGTTGTTAATCTCCTCGATGGTGAAGACCATTGTGTGTGAGAGGCGCAGTTCACGGGAGTCAATGCTGCACACAGACGATTATGTCAGTGTTCAAATTTATATAATTGTGATAAGGACAATTCTTAAATCCTAACAGAAAATACACAGTAAAGGAGAATTGCAACTCATAGTTCATGACAAAAATCTGATAGCTGCACTGCATCTGTGAACCAGATACTTAATTGAATTGCATAATTGCAAATATTCAAAACAGAGGATTAGATAACAGTCCAAAATTCACAGGAATCGTAAATTGTGAATTAATAATAAACAAATACATGTCAAATCTTTCACTGTTTTCACGCTGTTAAAGCTTTGTGACATCATACAAATAGAAACATTTATGTCACCACACAGTGTAAAGTCCTCTGATCCACCACATCTCCCTCTTACTGACCTCCTCTTGCACCTTTGTGGCTCAGGCATGGTGGTGTAGTTATGCTTCACTGTGTGCGTATAGTGGTGTATGGAGAAAACACCACCAATAACGTAGTCACCATCCATTGAGAATACAGGCATACGAGCAGTACCCTGGAGTTTACATTTCACAGATGAGGCCTCAGTGTTTACCCCAGCACCATACCTTTCCTCTGTAAGCCAAGCCCTTTGTTTCAGATCATCCCCAGAACCAGTAAAGGCAAGAGCTGAGTTCAGCTCACACACACTGAGGTACAGGATCAGGCCAGTAAAGAGAGCTGAGACCTCCATCTCTCAAGTGTCTGTGAGAGATGGAGTGTATGTGGGTTTTCACTGGCTTATGTAGATTTTTAGGCCAAAGCCTCCCTCGTTCTACTGTGCGTCATTCTCAGAGGGAAAACACCTTTACCTAGTGGTGTTTGATAAACTCTTATCCAAGTCTTTTCTATGGACTATCAACACAATTTAATCTCCATTAAATGTCACTGGCTCTTTTCTCATCTTACATTGTTACCATTGTAAACACCATATCTCTGTAAGTTTGTTCCACTCATAAAACTTTTTGCAAATTTTTCAGCTCATAATGAGATAAGCCTCACAAATGAACACCTTTGAATGGTTGTTGATTTGATTTGATACCTTTTTGAATGAATAATGTTTATTGTTCAACTGTAATATAGTTGTTGAGACAGCACTCATTATACTTTTCTGTTTTGATTTTAGAATTTATGTAGCACATGTCAAAACATGTTCATGTGAGAAATTAATGTGTCATATGAAAAGGATATTTAGATAACAATAATACAATCCAAAAAAATATATAATGTAAAAACAAAACCCACCCACACACACACACACACAAATAGACATGTGACTATGTGTCCATGTGATTGTGCACATAAGACATTTAGAACTAATATGTTAAGCCCATGTAAGTTACTGTGTGAAACCTATGATGATAGATGCAAAAACCCATAAAAATGTCCATGTTAAACTTTGTTGATTACATGCAAAACCCATGTAAATACCCTTTTAAAACCCATACAAATGCCCATGTGAAACCTATGAGTTTTTATTGTTACAAATTGGTTTGTCTGCACTTGTCACGGCTTGATGTCTGCACTCTCTTTACCTCACAAGATTGCTCGATAACCTGCACCTGGAGACCTGTTTGAGTTTGTTACAGGCACTGGCAACCACCAAGTGGGCTTCAGAGAATGGCACAAAGGACCAATGGCTTGGGCCGACGGGTGGGACGAGGAGACTGGCAGAAAAGAAATGGAGGAAAAAGAGAGGGAAAGAAGGCAGAGGCTTGGAGAGAACAAGAGACCTGCAGAACAAGGACGGTGGTGTACCAGGTGTGGAGAGACATCCATAGTGAGGACGGTGGTGTACCAGTTCATAAATTTGAACTGTTTTTACCCTGAATGGTGGCTCTTTGGTCATCTCAGAATTGCTCTCCACCTGTTTTAAAAATGTAGTGCCCTACAAATTGAAGTTCTTACTGTAGTACTTAGTATCTGTAATCTAGGTTTAAGTATTTAAGTTTATTTTGTGAAATACCACCTAATTTACTAATTAGGTAATTTAATTTCTGCATTTATATGGAGAACTGTATTTCTATTAAGGTGTTCAGATTTTTGACCTGTCGGATTCTGTTAGGGGCGGGACTTAGTGGAGACAAAGACGAGATGGAGCGAGGAGAAACAGGGGGCAGAAAGAGGGGATAATGCCCGTTGGTTTATTCGTTAGTATTTGGTAAGAATTAAGACCCAGTGGGATTCCGACTCGGTGTAATCTAAACCAGCCAGAGTGTGAGCCGTGTTGGGAGACGTTTCAGTGAGTATTGTTGCTAAATTAGCTGTTACTGTTAGCACGTGAGACTGAGTTAGCTAACTAGCGTGCGCCTTCATAGGAGCGGAGAAGACCTGCGTAAGGCAGCCTGTGGAAAGCCTGGGTTTATTTACAAGTTTCTGATTGAGTATAGTTTCGTGAACGCTAAAATTATGCACATTTATGTTTTTCAAATAGTGCATTCATTTGAGGTTTTGACTTTTCATGTTAGTGCGCTTCGGACTTTGCCACTCATGCTGCTGCAATAGAGGTGCTCAGGACTTGCTGCTGCCAGGGACCTTCTGCACGTGGACAAGTTTTCTTCTTCCTTCGCTTGCTGCAGTATTGGGAGTTTGAATGGACTGTTCCCACCAGCTTTCTAAGTTTAAAGAGATCGTGAGTACGGCCAATTCTCCACTGGAGGGTCACATATGAGCTCCAACCGTGTGGCACCGAACTTGGTATCATAGACTGAGATAGAAAATCTCGGGTATTATTTTTATTTTTTTTGTGGGTACAGTGAACCCTCGTTTATCGCGGGGTTACGTTCCAAAAAGAACCCGCGATAGGCGAAATCCGTGAAGTAGAAACCTTTATTTTTTTACAGTTATTATACAATGAAATACTCCATAAAACATTGAAAGCAAGGAACAAAACCTTTTTACAGGCCCAAGCATTTGTTTAACAAATAAAAGTACTGTATAAACGTTTGTTTTGTTTTTTTTACAAATAACTACTGTACTGTACTGTAAAATAATATAGTTATAAATAAATAAATAATAATTTTAATCATCAATACGAGCTGAATGGTTAATATTGCGGGGATCAGCACCGCTCCACTGTGACGGATTGGAACGGGAGAAAATGAAAAATGATTATGAAAAAAAAATACAAAGTACAGTAGGACAAATAGTGACTCACGTGTACAGTACAGTATTTCACTGCTCTTCTGACTGAGCCGCTGCATCCTGACTCCGCTCTGTGGCGTTTTTTTCTTCTAAAGCCTGCGGTGCAGGTGTGTTTTTTGGAGAGAAGAACATAGTTATCGGTAGTTGTTGTCGCTGTTTTACGTACGTGTACATATTAAACCATAACGTTATTGACACACAGGTAGAGAAGACGCGGAGAGACTGTTTAGCCAATCAGAATGCAGAACACAATGCATGATGCAAATCCGTGAAGCAGCGAGACCGTGAAAAGTGAACCGTGTTATAGCGAGGGTTCACTGTATTTTATTTGATTGGCGGGGTTTGAAATTAATGCTGTGATGTTTTTTTTTGCAATCAGTCTGTGTGTTTGAGGGTGATTCATGCTTTATAGTTATCTTAGTCATTTCATTGTGTGATAATCTGATTCATGTGAAGCTTTAAAGGGCTATAATTGAGTGAGTATGATGCATGGGAGTTAAAGCTCACACACAGTATAGCCATATTATAAGCCAGTGTTTCAGCAGTGCTCTGAGTCAGTAAGCTAGTGTAACCGGCAGGTTGGGTCCGCTCTGCCGCTCGGTGTCGCTGTGTGGCAATTAGTCGCGGCACCCCGGTCCCTTCCGGCCCCGCACCGGCAACAAATTCGTAATCAGCCGCAAATGCTCAGGGCATATATCAGGTAGCTTCATGCTAGCCGACTCTCTCTTCCCCTTGCTGCTGCGTCATTGGGTGCCGTTACACGCCGTGGAAGCAACGCTGTTGGTGTCCCCCCCCTATCGCCGTCATACTGCAGAGTTCAGGTGTACAGCTAAGGTAACCTTGCTAATGTGTGTGTGTGTGTTTTTGTAAATGAATGAGCAGAGAATTAACGTGTGTTTCTGTCTCCGCAGCAGTGACTGCCACTGCTGTTTTGTGACCGTCGTAACACTATAGTCTACTCGCTCGAGTCTTTTATTTGTTGTTTTATCATTGAGTTGTTTTAGGTTTTATTCAGTGATTTTAGGTGGATATGTGTTATTTATTTCTTTTACTTTCTTCTATCTTGTGTTGCTTTTAGATTAGTCGAGGTGGTTTTAGTATTTCATTGGTGGCTGTGATTTTATTTATTGTGTGTGATATTATTTTATATTTGATTGCATGTTTTATTTGTAAAGTGTCTCTTCCACCTCCTTGTTTTTTATAGCTTTTTATTACGGTTTGATCGCCTACATCACTGAAGCCTATATACACTCGGTCAGTTAATGTCTTGTCATATTCAAATTAATACTGCCATCTGATGACACATTACTGAGAAAGATTAAAAGGAAAGAAAACTTTTGTTAAAAACCACGTCTCTGCTCCTTTGTGAAGCTTACCTGTGTGTATACGATAATTCTCTGGGTGAAATTCCTAGGGTGGCATTGTCGGGTTTTTGTAAAGTTGGTTTAACTAAGGTCCCAGTCAAGACCTTATCTGGCTACACTAGCAACGCTAGGGGGGCCGGGGGCATGCCCCCCGGAAGAACATTTTGATAAGTAACCCTTTAAATGGTGACTACTGGTGAGATTTTTGAAAAAAAAATGACAGATTGAGACTCACAAAATGAGTCTCATTCTTACAAATGACATAACAATCAACAGATTCAAGGCATCTGCTGAGACACGATCATTGTACAAATGTGCCTTGAACTGGGCAGAAACAAAGTTCATAATTTGTGTTTGGGTTTCAGTAGAGAAGCGTTTTGCCTCGGAGTGTGGACAGCAGGTCTGAGGGTTCACACGGCTCTGTCAAGTCTACCTAGCTAGCTGCTAGCAACTTTTAATGCAAGTGGGGTTTGCTAGCCGGCGCTGCTGCTCCTAAAGAGGCGTGATGGTACACGTCATGATGATGACGTCTGTGTCTTTTCAAGGTGTTTCCCCAGTGTCCCCCTGTCAGTCTAAACCCGTAGACAGTTTATAATTATATGGATGCTGTTATAATGTGTAGTGATTGAGATCCTGATCCACCAAACATCCTGGAAAGTGACGAAGTTGTGATTTTCGCTCTAAATTACATAATTAAGTAATCACCATCAGTAAACTGGACTCTGTCTGACTTTGTCACTCGCGGGGAGGGAGGCTGTTTTCTGGGGCAAAGTTCATACTGAAGTCTCGGTTGGGAGGGCTGATGGTGGCGATGATTTTATTCGACACAAACGGTGAGTAAAAGTTTTTTGCCGGTGAAAGACACTGTTTTTCGGGCAGAAATGTGAGAACAGGTGGGAGGACAGATAGGAGGACAGACACTTCTCCACGTATCTGCTGTAATTTTTTTCCCTCATAAGTTGCCAAAGACAGTTACAGTTACAGTTACTGCGTTACTTTTGTTTGGTCCTGTAACATTGCTTTGTGGGACATTTCTCTGTATTTAGTTGAGTGAAAGACCTGTGTAGTTAACAGACTGTCCGATCGACACACCCTAGATACGCGCAGCCGGCTTATCCGTTCACACTGGTTCGGTTTGCCAATACTGCACCCCTGATACTACCTCCATCAGTGCTGGAGCGAAATTTCAGATTCAGTGGAGGTGGGGAATTGGCGGAGAATCCCCACATCCAAATGGATGTCTTTTTTTTTTGCAGTGGAGCTGAAAATCCAGCAGCGGGGGCGTGCATATCAGAATGCATATAGGGGAAACACTGTATAAGCTAACCTGGCCTCTTTGCTAGGCCTGCATGATTAATCGTATTTTCATCGTCATCGCAATGTTTTTGTTGAAATCACCCAGTAAAATGATTTCATTTCTACAGGAAATGGAATTAATGGTGGAGCTCAGGCAATTCAAGGATTCTGCAGGAGAAGAAGGTGGCCTATGCTACCAATAGTTAGACATTTATTTATATGAAAGATTACCCTCACAAAAAGACATTCAAAATGTAGAGGCTCAATTGAGGGTATGACTAATTCAGATACGAGATCGGAGGAAACATATATTGCCACACCTCCACCCCTGGAGCACCTATCAGATCTAAATAGAACGTAATTTATGAGATTCATTTCATTATCTGAGATGTTACTGTTGAGCCATGTTTCAGAGAGTGTAATGATGTTAGGCTTATGTAGAACAACCCATGCATGAAGTAAGTCAATTTTAGACACAAGACTCCTAATATGAATTATTTTTAATCCTTTGACCTCATCCATTGTGGGAGTAAAGATTACCGATGGTACTGTCACTAATCAAACATAGGTATGAAATAAGTTGGATCCAAAAATGCAATACAGGGTTGTAAATATTCCATGAGTCATTGGTAAGAATAGAACAGACAAACAAAACACAAACACAAAAAGGAATATAGCTGCAAGCAGCAATGAGGGGGTCAAGCTGGGACGCAACTGTGCAAGTTATGCAACACAGACTTATGAACAAAGTAAACAGTACGTGTTTAAAAAAAATTACAAACATATGCATGTCCAACATTGAACTGGTGGAGGCACTAGAGCGTTCAATGCAGAGGCACAAAAATTATGTGAGTGATTAGAAAGTTATGCAGCAAAGAGCTGTAAGCATTGTAAGCTGTACGCACTTTAATGAACTTAAAATCAAATACGTATGTCGAATAATGAACTGATGGTGGCGCTAGAGCATTCAATGCATTGGCACACAAATTGATGTGAGTGATTGTGATGTTATGCAGCACAGAGTCGTAAGCAAAGTAAGCAGCATGCATTTCAAAGAATTTACATGCATAAATTCATGTCAAACATTGAACTCGTGGTGGCGCTAGAGCATTCAATGCAAAGGCCTGAAAATTGGTGTGAGTAATTGGGACAGTGTTTTGACTCCAGGTACCAAGTTTAGAGGTCTGTAAATGAGTGTGAGTGGTCAGAACAGTGGTCCGAAACCTTCAGCCAAATTTCAGCACTTTTTACCAAGGCGTTCTATGGGCTGCCATAGACTTCAATGGCAGAGGAAGTATAATAATAATAACTAGTGGTGGCGCTAGAGCGTTCAATGCAAAGGCCTGAAAATTGATGTGAGTTATTGGGACACTGTCTTGACTCCAGGTACCAAGTTTGGTTACGCTAAGTCATAGCATCGGTGAGACGACAGCCCATTTCCTGTTTGACGTCTTTGCTGCCATTTTCATTTGTCTCACATGGGAGAGTAAACTTGAAATTGAAAAATCTTTGAAATAACTTTTGTGCGGCTTGGTCTGAAGATCATCTGTGTCAAGTTTTGAGCGAATCGAATGAACTTTGTGACCGGTGAAGATTTTTAAAGCTTTCTGACATAATCCAATATGGCGGAGGTCCAACATGGCCTAAAGTGACGGGCCATGGATCACTGAACTCGGGTTGATCCAAGGATCACAACGCTACCTCACTTGTGAAAATCAGATGCACGAGTCAAGGTCCACGTCAGGAATGCATGTCCAACTTTCACCCATTGGTGTTGGGCATAAAGTTCTGTTAATTGGTGAAAGTGATCATGGGACGGTCCCAAATCTGTGTGCTGAATTTCATAACTTTCGATCAAGTGGTTCAATTTTCGGCCAAATTTTGACCCGTTGGTGGCGCTAGACGGCTGGGTTTAGAGGTCCGTAAATGAGTGTGAGTGGTCAGTACAGTGGTCCGAAACTTTCAGCCAAATTTCAGCACTTTTTACCAAGGCGTTCTATGGGCTGCCATAGACTTCAATGGCAGAGGAATAATAATAAGAAGAAAACATAGAATCACTATAGGGTGTCATGCAGTTTTACTGCTTGACCCCCAATAAACACAAAACCACACCCTTCAAGAACAACCCAACAGCTCCAGACACCATATTCCAGAGCATTTCCGTGAGTAAACCAAACTGTGTAAGTACAGACCATCTATTAAACTCAAGGCTCAATCTGCATTTATAAGAACAAAGAAGAACACATAGCTCAAAAAGAGAAAGAAAGGTCAGCTATTTCACAGGCAGCATTTAACATTAACCGCTAGGGGCAGTAGTAATACCATACACTAGAAGGCTCTGACATACCGCAGAAGAAGAAGAGGAAGAGGACATGACGCAGTCAGCTTTACAACAGCAGAATGTAAACAAACAATGACAACTGAGAGAGATCTACCTGTTGCATCCAACAACAACTAAAACACAAGAAGAGTGTCAACAACACCTCACGGATTAACATCAAAACAAAACAACTAGAAGAAAGAGTCAGTTTATTGGACTGTCATACTGTACGCTAGTGTGCTACGATTAGCTGCAGTCTCAGTCATCAGACTCACCTCAGTAGGTGAAAGTAGACATTAGCTGTTTGCCATCAACAATAACACACAGCGTACAAGGATAACGGAGAAAGTACTTCATGTTGAGTTCACAAAGCTTGCGTTTGAAAGGATTAAAGCTCCGGCGCCTCCTCGTCAGGTCAGCACTGAAGTCTGGGTAGATAGAGATGACAGACCCGTTGTACTCCAGCTTCGTTTTCATCCTGTCAAGGTGAAGGATTTTAACCTTATCCTGGAAGTTAAGAAGTTTGATCATAATAGACCTCAGACTGGTTCTGTCACTTTGTCGGAGAGCGGTGGGACCTCTCAATGACCGGTGGAGTGGGGAAGTTGTCTCGCTAAACTGTGGGATTAGCCGGGAAATGAAACCGATGATATCACTGCCTTCTGCGGACTCTGGAACTCCAACGAAGCGGAGATTAGAGCGTCAGCTTCGGTTCTCCAAGTGATCGACTTTGTCAATCAGGTAAGCGTTGTCTTTCTCCAGCTGTTGATGCCGAGCGCCAAACTCCTGCACATTGTCCTCATTAGCCCCAATATGCTGCTCTAACAAATTAACTTGTTCTCCCAAAGTAGATAAGGAATTCTGAATGCTGCTCAGACTACTTTGAATGGGATCCACTTTAGCATCAAAATGCGTTAGCATGTCAGTCTTAATTTGTTGAATGGCGTCCCACAAAGTTTGGAGTGAGATGTGCCGCTCATCCATTTTGACAAGAATGCAAAACAAATCACGTAGCTGTGTAGAGTGACTTTGTTAAGGCTCAATTTAGAGTCAATTCAGGTAAAAAAAAAACATATGAATTAGGATAAAGGAGAACTTACAAAGCTACTTTAAGAGCGATACATTCACTCATGCTGTGGCCATCTTGGGTTTGCCACTGAGTGAGTGGGTTACAAAAAAACAAACAAACAAATAAAAAATGGGTCGGGGTCTAAAAGGGTCTAAACTCTCCCCTCTTGTTGGGGACCAGGAAGAACAGAGTTAACTCCCTGCTGTCTATTCTGCGTGGGAACACAGCCTATTTCTGCAGCAGATCCTTGGTCTCTTTAAATATCACTGTCTCTTTTCTCATCTTATAAAGTTATAGTGGTTAACATCATTCGAGGCTGTAGCTCAGGAGGTAGAGCAGGTCGTCCAGTAATTGAAGGTCACTGGTTCAATTCTCCAGCTCCCACGCATGCATGTCGAAGTATCGTTGTACAAGATATTGAACCCCAAACTGCCCCAGATGAGCAGTTGGCACCTTCATGGCAGCCTTTGCCATCAGTGTATGGATGTGACAAGTGTTGTAAAGCTCTATGAGCAGTTAGAGTGGAAAAAGTGCTATAGAAATACCAGAAAGTCCATCAACATCACCCAACTCATAATTATACTCCACCCACAACCTTTTGTTGCTGTTTTTAGCTCATATGCACCACTTCTCACCCTTCCTGTAGGTGGCCACTAAAATCCTAAAAAACAAAGGCCCTTTTGAGAGCAAGTGTTTCGTTTAGCCTCACTGTGCTATTGTAGAAACATGGCGGTGCAACATGTCAAACTCTGCGAAGGAGGACCCGCTCCCTCTCTAAATATAAAGTGCTCATTCTAAGGTAACAAGAACCCAACCAATTCTTAGTTTCAGGTGATGAATCACTAATAGAAACATACTTATGACTATTACATTCCATTTCTTTCAACAAATCATCCTAAAATGTACTAACTGGACCTTTGACCTTAATAAATGAAAAAAAACTATTTAATCTTTTCCTGAATAAACCACAATATTTATTGTTCCACATATATTTGAAGTATTTTCATCAAAATATTGTTACAAAACTACAGTACATTCTAATAATAACATTGAAATTGATAAATATGTGTATATAGCAATCAGCCACAGCAGTGATAGTTAGCTGAATGAATAATATGGGTCATCTTGTAACAATGAAATGTTCTGCTCAGAACTGGCATTCAGTTGGATGACACGCACCACCCAGCCAGACATTGTTGTAGACCACCATTGGCAATGGCACTTCCCAATGGCAGTGCCCCCTAAAATGACAGTGGGTCCTGCCTTACTGCAGAAACTGCTCAGGAATGGCCCGAGCAGTGTGACAAAGGGTGAGATGTCCCCAAACAAGACCTGTCCATGGAGGCCCAATCATATATCAGACTTGGCTCTGACCTGTCAAACCATGGGTACAGGACCTCTGGGGCTGTCCTGTGGTGTCTGGCACCAGGGTGTTAGAGGCAAATCCTTTGAGATCTGTTGGCTGTGAGATGGGGCCTCCCTTGATTTGACTTGTTCCAGCATGTCCCATGATTGGTCTGCGATGGTGTTAGAGTGGGTGGTTCGTGTCAAGTGGAATCCACATGATGGCCAGGACCCAAGGTTTTCTTGCAGAACAGTGCATTGTAATGAGATGATCATTGTTATTCACTTTACTTGTCATTCCAAACCTTTAGGTTTAGGATTGATTTTTGTTCATTAAATGTTTCTTGGTGTTCTTCTCTGGCTTAAACAATATGATGAAGCACTTTGGAGCAAATATACACAGTATCAGTCCAAAACTGGAGGCCAGTATGGCAAAAATCTCCACAGCCACAGTAAATTTACCAGGAGAGCTGACATACGCTGGGATAAAGGTGATCCAGACTGCGCAGAATATCAGCATGCTGAAGGTGATCAGCTTGGCTTCATTAAAATTATCAGGTAGTTTTCGGGCTAGGACAGCTAACACTAAACAAAAGACAGCCAGTAGGCCTATGTACCCAAGCACAGCCCAGAACCCAATAGCTGAGCCTAATGCACACTCCAGGATGATTCTCTTTTTGTATGTAGCTAAGTTTTTCATTGGAAATGGAGGACGAAGAAGCAACCAAATAGTACATATTAAAACTTGAATGAATGTGAATGATACAACAGTCATCCTTTGTTGTGTAGGTCCAAACCATTTCATGACATTACTACCTGGGAGTGTAGCTCTGAAGGCCATCAACACAACTAAAGTTTTTCCAAGAACACAAGAGATGCAGAGGACGAAGGTGATCCCAAATGCTGTGTGGCGCAGCCTGCAGGACCAATGAGATGGTGCTCCAATGAAAGTTAATGAACATAAGAAACATAGAGTCAGGGAAAAGAGCAGCAGGAAGCTCAGCTCAGAGTTGTTGGCTCTGACAATTGGGGATGTCCTGTTACGAAAGAACACAGCCGCAATTACAATTGCAAGACAAGCACCACCAACTGAGAATGCAGCCAGGATGATTCCTAGGATCTCGTCAAAGGAAAGAAACTCTACAGGCTTTGGGAAACAAGTGTCTCTCTCTTCATTAGGCCAGAACTCCTTGGGGCAAGGGAAACAATCAGGGGAATCTGAAACAATAAATGAAAAAGGGCTGCTAGACGTCATGTATTTGATTTTGTAAATATGCATTACCAAAAAAAAGAGAGAAAGAAAATACCTGTAACATTGCTAATTTCTCCTTCAGGACAAAGTATACAATCATAACAGCAGATGGGTTTCCCTTTCTGCAGGACTTTACGAGTTCCTGGAGGACAGCTGTCACTGCACACTGATAGAGGCACCTGGTACATAGATACAGGCAAACATACACATATTCAGGTGTGCTTCACAGATCTTGGGATTTAAGGAAAGTGTAACATCTTTGAAGTCTGTCTTAAAGCAATTATCACATTCTAATGCTTTTGGTCATCATAACAATTCCTCTTTTTTGTACTGGCTGTCAAGAAAAAAGGAATTAGAATCTCCGTAAATGCTGTGGGACAAAATCCACAGAACCCCTCCTTATTTGTGTAACATTGCATTGTGAAGTTAAAATGAGATTGTCTCGTTGTCACTATCTCTCCAACACAGCCTAATGAGTGAATACTTTCTTGAATATGTAAAGCGGGAATTTCATACTGAAAATACTGTAACTTTGGAAGATGCTGACTTAATTTTCTATCTTGTATAGTTAAAGTCCCCTATCATGTCCGATTGAATTTTGGATACCACTTTTTGCACAGATTGTAGATTGTGTCCCACATCTCTTACACTGCAATTGTATTTGGATGTCTTCGCAAACCAGCATGGACAGGGTTTCTTCTGACTAAACATATCTTAACTGGTTTTCTTAAACACTGCCTTTGGGCTTCTTACTTGTGTGACACCCCCCACAAAGGTGAGGTTTCCATTGATGTGGAACTCCTGGCCTGCCAGCAGTGATGCATCATAGCGCCCTACTGCCACCATCTCAATAATGCCAGTCTCACTTTTTTGCCAGTTAACCAGCTCATATCTGGCAACAGGATCCCCGTTGGCATCAAATGACACATCATAACCATTTTGGGAAAAATTTACTTTTTTCAGCTGAGAAAGAACCTGTGGTTAAGTAAAGTAAAAACGGAGGTAAAGAAGAACATCTGAAATAAATATAGATAATATTTTAGAATAGTTAAATTATCATGAAAAATGGGCAACGGGGACTGCATTTATTCATTTCACCTGACCTGTTTGGACTCTATCCTGGTGAATTTGTCACACTGAGTTTTAGAATTTGTGACCTGACACACTTCATTATGAATGGCATGAGCTATTGCATAAACAGCCTTGTACACCATGTTACTAAAGCGGAGCTGAGATGTGTCAGTGTACGGGCTCTGGAGCGTCTGTATGTCTTCAGTTCCATCACACACTCTGTCGTGTATGGCTGTACCTAAAAATACACAGAGACAGAGAAAGTGACTTTTTGTTTATTTAACATGGCAATTGTATCGTGTGGAATGTGCTCTAGGTTGTTCAAAGTCAAGAATTAAACATGCTTGTTTTACCTTACAATTCAAAGTTTTGTGCTGTAGGAATGCTCCCATCTATTTTTTTTAAAAAGAGACTGTTTTTGTTTGGACCGGAGCACACGTTAAAACAAATTGATCATCAAATGATTACACATTCATAAAAGGCAAAACAGTCAACAACTTTCCCATTAATCACCACCTAACCTCACCTGTTTAAATGTGTTTAAAAGAAATAAAGGACTGGGAAGCACTGTCAGTATAATAGCCAAATTAGGCCTACATGTACTGTTACTGATACATGCAAGTAGGTATGACTATTAGTTTCGCTTAGTGGAAACTCTCTATACACTGTGTGCTTGTGATAAGGGTTTCATAGAATTGGGAAACCAGTGCATCAAATGTCAAACGAGATTTTTCAGAGAGATTCACTGATATCCATCTCATGTTCTGGTTTAATATCATCAGATTTCCCTCTCAATAGAAATCTGGGATTTGATCCATTCTTGAAGCAGCTGCTGACTTTTTAACACTGGAAGCTCCACTCAGACATACAATCAATGAAACGACACAAACCACAAACAGTGTTTACAATGTCAATATCATCAAAATGTTCTCACTTTTTCCCAGCCTGCAGTTGAATGCATCCTCCCAGAACTCAGTAAACACTGGAGAGGCAGCCACCTTGGCTGGAGGGAGATCTAACAAGAATTCTCTCAGACGTGGGATGACAGATTGTTCAATGCCAAATCCAAAGGCTCCAGCACAAAAGCTGAACCTCAGCATTTCTGGGTCAGTTACCCAGTCTTCACTGCCGATCCACTGGCGAGGTGGAGGAGGTTTATGCGAAAGCTCCTCCAGCAGGATTTTCATTTCTCCAGAGGCTACAAATGCCACAACAACCAGAGCTTTGGAACTGGAGAGAAATTATAGTGCATTTTATTATACCAACAAGAACTTAAAATTAACTCTTATAAATAATTATCGAGATAGGAAAAAGAAACACGACAAATACTAAAGTGAAGATACAGTATTGTTTTCACTTAGCTTTACAAAAATATGAGCAACAAATGAGAGAAATAAAAAATTATGAGGACGAGACAGTACATGCCAATTTTTGATAATGATTAGTTGATCATATGTTTGAATGAACATTTGATGTATGTGCATGTTAGTGTCAGCAAAGGGAACAAAAGTACAATCAGTGATTTAGAAACCTGCGGATAACGTCAGCTACTCTCTGGATCCTGCTATGTGGGTTGGTCCTGTAGAAAGATTCAGAGTATTCCACACAGATCCCCTCCTTCTGTGCTGCGTCCAGGAAAGACGCCATGCCATTATTGCCATAGTCTGAATCTGATCGGACAGCACCTATCCAAGTCCAGCCAAAGTGTTTTACCAGCTTGGCCAGCGCGTCAGCCTGAAACTGGTCACTGGGGATTGTTCTGAAGAAACTCGGGTACTGCTGCTTATCAGACAGGCATGCACAAGTGGCAAAGTGGCTCACCTAAAGGCATTCAGCATTGTAATTATTCAGTCTTACAGACAAAAAAAGAATCACTGGCCTATATCAAACAGAGTTTCTGAGAAATGAAAAATGTTTACTTGAGGAATGTCAAAAGACCCAACAATGCGTGACATGCTGATTGATGGCGTGGATCCGGTCTCACCAACAATAGCCATCACCATACCAGATTGTGAGCAATTGTCACCAGTGTAAAACACAGGGTCCAGGCCGTTTGAAAGCTGGAATGTCACATGCATCGTCAGAGGCACTGAGGCGCAGGAGTCGTGGATCTGATAACCAAGTTTGATGCCTGGCAGCAGCTCTGTGCTGTTGTTAATCTCCTCGATGGCAAAGACCATTGTGTGTGAGAGGCGCAGTTCACGGGAGTCAATGCTGCACACAGACAATCATGTCAGTGTTCAAATTTACATTGTGATAAGGACAATTCCTAAATCCTAACAGAAAATACACAATAAAGGAAAATTGCAACTCATAGTTATGGACAAAAATCTCATGGCTGCACTGCATCTGTGAACCAAATACTTAATTCAATTGCATAATCGCAAATAATGAAAACAGAGGATTAGACATCAGTCCCAAATTCACAGAAATTGTAAACTGTGAAATAATAAACAAATACATCTCAAATCTTTCACTGTTTTCACGCTGTTAAAAAAAAATAAACAAAAAAACAAAAGAAAACAGTTTTTAAAGAGTTCTCAAAACAACAAAAAAGCTTCCGCAACATCATACATATAGAAACACTTCTGTCACCACACAGTGTAAAGTTCTCTAATCCACCACATCTCCCTCTTACTGACCTCCTCTTACACATGTGTGGCTCAGGCATGGTCGTGTAGTTATGCTTCACTGTGTGTGTATAGCGGTGTATGGAGAAAACACCGCCAATAACGTAGTCACCATCCATTAAGAATACAGGCATACGAGCGGTACCCTGGAGTTTACATTTCACAGATGAGGCCTCAGTGTTTACCCCAGCACCATACTTTTCCTCTGTAAGCCAAGTCCTTTGTTTCAGATAATCTCCAGAATCAGTAAAAGCAAGAGCTGAGTTCAGCTCACACACACTGAGGTACAGGATCATACCAGTAAATAGAGCTGAGACCTCCATCTCTCAAGTGTGTGTGAGAGATGGAGTGTATATGGGTTTTCACCGGCTGATGTAGATTTTAGGCCAAAGCCTCCCTCCTTCTACTGCACGTCATTCTCAGAGAGAAAAAAAACCTTTACCTAGTGGTGTTTCATAAACTCTTATCCAATACTTTTCTATGGACTGTCAACACAATCAATTTAATCTCCATTAAATGTCACTGTCTCTTTTCTCATCTTACATTATTACCATTGTAAACACCATATCTCTGTAAGTTTGTTCCACTCATAAAACTTTTTGCAAATTTTTCAGCTCATAATGAGATAAGCCTCACAAATGAACACCTTTGAATGGTTGTTGATTTGATTTAATACCTTTTTGAATGAATAATGTTTATGTTTATTGTTTGATTGTAAGATAGTTGATGAGACAGCACTCATTACAATTTTCTGTTTTGATTTTAGAATTAATGTAGCACATGTCAAAACATGTTCATGTGAAAAATGATGGTGTAATATAAAAAGGATATTTAGATAATAATAATAATACAATCTGAAAAATATATAATGTAAAAACAAAAGCCCTTACAGAGATAAAAAAAAAAAAAAAAAAACACAAATGTACCACAAATGTACATGTGACTATGTGTCCATGTGATTGTGCACATGATAAATTTAAAACTTGAAAACATGTTAGAATCACATGTTAGAATCACATGTGAAAATTGTGGATTACATGTTAAACATGTGCTCTGCACACTGGAAATAGGATGATATGTGAAGCCTATGTAAATTACCATGTGAAACCTATGGTGATTAACCCATACAAATATACATGTGGAACTTATGAGATCATATGGGAAACCTATTTGATTAAATGTGAAACCCATATAATATTAAAGTTCAACCCAAACAGAGTGAATTGTATAAGATTGCATGTGCAAATCAATCTAAATCATACATGTCTTTAAGTTTAACTTTATGCAATGATTTGGGTGAAACTGCATCATAGTTTAATAGATAAAAGGTTTTCTGGTTTTCCATTTAATTTTCTCCAGTTGGTCTGCCTGAACCCTCATTGATCTGCAATGGTTCCATTAAATTCACATGTGAAAACCAATGCGATTACATGTAAAACCTACTAGGTTAAATGTAAAACCCTTATAAAAGACTCACATTAAACACATTAAAATGTCCATGTGAAATCTATGGGATTACATGGGTTACATGCTCCCCCTCTGCTGGCCAGGACGAACAACTGTGACTGATACTTGGCCTCTTGTCTTCCAAATTGAAAGCAGTCTTGGTGATAGAGGGTAACCTATAAGAGGGGGTAGGGCACTAGGCCCTTTCACTTCAGTCCACCATCTGACCAGAGCAGTAGCAGTCAGTCGGCCTGGAGGCTGGGGTGTTTTGTCTTGTTTTACATTTATCTGATTGTTTCTGTAGTTTAGTTAGCCTCTTTTGGTGTACTTCCTTTAGGGGGTTGTAACATAAATTAGGGGCCCGTCTGGGAGTGGCATACTGCCGCTAAGCCAACATCTAGAGGATACATCTTAATTTAGTTAGGACGAGCCCCCAATTTATGTTATGACCCCCTACAGGAAGTACACCAAAAGAGATCTAGCTCAAATAACCAATTCAATTTGCAGTTAAAGGGAATTAATTTATTAAATAAACAGCAACCAAACAAAGAGAAAACCCCCAAACAATCAAGCCGGCCAAAATAAACAAAAGAAAGGCAGCCTCCCAGACCAACCCACCAAGGCCGTCATAGCTGGGACTAACCCTCGACCCTAACACAAAGAAACAACTTAACCTAACTGAAACAAAGCCACGTAAACAAGACTACCAAACCCATCCGATAATTTTAGAACAAGACATAACACTTCCGTCAGCTTCCAGGATGACTGCTGTTGCTGCTCTGATCAGATAGTCGAATGAAGAAAGAGCCTAGTGCCCTACCCCCTCTTATAGGTGATTCTCAGTTACCCAGACCGATTTCACCTGGGAAGACTAAGGCCATGCATCAGCCACAGTTGCTCATCCTGGCCAGCAGACGGGGCGCATGTAATAATGTGAAACCTACTGTATGGGATTACAACTGAAACCCATGTAAATACCATACACTGTATATGTGTGTGTATATATATATATATATATATATATATATATATATATATATATATATATATATACATTAATTCTCACTTTCATACAGTAAATATGTTAATTCACTACTCACAATTTTAAATAGTGCATTCTCAAGTAATAATTAAAAGATACTTTACTATTCAGTTCACGTATATTCAGTGGGCAATTATTCCAATAACTGATGGCACGATAAATAACTGTTCTCTTTAAGGCATTTGATTTTGGACATGGTAACATCATCTGACCACCATTAGCTGACCTTGTCACATAAGAATGAACCTGATCACATCTGACCTTTTGGTTATATAAGTAAACAGGTTGAAAAGAATAGACAGTGTTTCTAAAAAATGTTGTTGTATTGCAAGCCAACCTGTACTCTACCATTAACCAGGAAAGTTGACGGTGCATACTGATAGTGTTCAGCTCTGTTCTGGGCAGTTTGTAATTTCCTTAGTTGACCTTTAGATGCGGAGGACTATACAGGTGCACAATAATCCAGGTGACATAAAATTAACGATTTAGCCACCTGTCCCACAATATTTGTAGGGACATAAGAAAGACATTTCCTCACCATTGAGATACCACAACCCATCTTCCTCACTATGGTATCAATGTGTTCTGCCCATGACAACTGATTATCAATTATTATGCCCAATAATTTTACTTTATCTACCTGTTCTATAGGTTCCCCAGACAAGTTCAAACTCATCTTTGGTGTAGATGACAGTTTATGACTTGATCCCAAGATAATTGATTTGGTTTTAGAGATATTCAGTACCATCTTATTTCGTTTTATCCAATCAAAAACCATATTTAACTCAGCTGACAAAACATTGTCCAGTTCACTGACAGTTTTTGCAGCATAATACAGTGTGGAATCATCAGCATACATTTGTACAGTCGCTTTTGCAGTTATTAGTGATTAATATGTTTCAACAAGTTATTTAACCTCAACTGATGTAGTGAGTAGCTTCTCATTTCTTAAACAATCATGTCAGAAGAGACATGCTGTGGACATACTCATGGAAAAGATTTTACTCTGTTTCAGAAGGTTCAAAATATTGGCCTGTATCAAGCAAAGAAAACAACTGAGGAGATTGTGATTCAAATCATAAAAAAATTCAAGAGAAGAGTGCACAACTATGTTTAATAGTGAAAGTAAGAGCATTTCCACATGCACAATGCAAAGACAATTTAAGGGATTGGGACTAAACCGCTGTGTGGCCTTAAGAAAACCACTTTTCAGTGAGGCTAATCAGGAAAAAAGATTGTACTCTAGAGCAATGGAAAAAGGTCATGGGGTCTGATGAGTCCAGATTTATGTTGTTCCAGAATAATGTTAGCATCAGGGTAAGAAGAGAGGTGTTGAAGTGATGCACCAATCATGCCTAGTGCCTACCGTACAAGCGTGTGGGGGTAGTGTTATGATCTGTGGTTGCTTCGGTTGGTCTGGTCTAGGTTCAGCAATGTCATTTGCCCAAAACTGAGGTCAGCTGACCACCTGAATGTACCTAATGACCAGGTCTTTCTATCAATGGATTTTTTTTCCCCTGATGGCATGGGCATGTTCCAAGATGACAATGCCATGAACATTCATCGGTCAAATTGTGAAGGAGCGGTTCAGGGAGCATGAGATTGTTACACATTGATTGGCCACCACAGTCCATATCTTAACCTGACCGTTTTAGGATTGATTTTTGTTCATTAAATGTTTCTTGGTGTTCTTCTCTGGCTTAAACAATATGATGAAACACTTTGGAGCAAATATACACAGTATTAGTCCAAAACTGGAGGCCAGAATGGCAAATATCTCCACAGCCACAGTAAATTTCCCAGGAGAGCTGACATACGCTGGGATAAAGGTGATCCAGACTGCACAGAATATCAGCATACTAAAGGTTATCAGCTTGGCTTCATTGAAATTATCAGGTAGTTTCCGAGCTAGGACAGCTAACACTAAGCAAAAGACAGCCAGTAGGCCTATGTACCCAAGCACAGCCCAAAACCAAAAAACTGAGCCTAATGCACACTCCAAGATGATTCTTTCCTTGTATACGGTTAGATTTTCCATTGGAAATGGGGGACTAAGACCCAACCAAATAGTACATATTAAAACTTGAATGAATGTGAACGATAGTACAGTCATCCTTTGCTGTGGAGGACCAAACCATTTCATAACATTACTACCTGGGAGTGTAGCTCTGAAGGCCATGAGGACAACTATAGTTTTTCCAAGAACACAAGAGATGCAGAGGACAAAGGTGATCCCAAATGCTGTGTGGCGCAACATGCAGGACCAATCAGAAGGTGTGCCAATGAAAGTCAATGAACATAAAAAACATAGAGTCAGGGAGAAGAGCAGCAGGAAGCTCAGCTCAGAGTTGTTGGCCCTGACAATTGGGGATGTCCTGTGATAAAAGAACACAGCAGCTGTTATGATGGCAAGACAAGCACCACCAACTGAGAATACAGCCAGGATGTTTCCTAGGATTTCGTCAAAGGAAAGAAACTCCACAGGCTTGGGGAAACAAGTGTCTCTCTCTGTGTTAGGCCAGAACTCCTTGGGGCACGGGAAACAATCAGGGGAATCTGAAAAAAAAAAAAACGGGGTTAGAAGTCATGTATTTGATTTTGTAAATATGCCTTATATATATATATATATATATATATATATATATATATATATATATATATATATATATATATATATATATATATATAAAAAGAAAAACCTGTAGCATTGCTGATCTCTCCTTCAGGACATGGTATACAATCATAACAGCAGATGGGTTTTCCTTTCTGCAGCACTTTACGAGTTCCTGGAGGACAGCTGTCACTGCACACTGACATAGGCACCTGGCACAAGATAAATACAAACCCACTGACACATCTTCAGGTGTGCTTCACACATCTTGCTATTAAAGGAGAAAGTAACATATTTTTGAGTCTGTCTTAAAAAAAATACTCACATAGGAATATGAATGTTTGTGAAAGTGTAACTAAAACAAGGCTTCAGCAGTCAGAATTAGATAAATAAATTGGTTATCTTCCAAAGAGTTGTTAAGTACAAATTTTCCTTTCCCAGATAGCAAAATTGTTGCTGCCCATATCTGGCCCACATACCACATAGAATGATGGCACTTGAGTGGTCTGCTTCTGTTTGCCAGATGGGCGCTACAAGCAGGCCATAGCATAGCCAGATATCAGCCAAGAGTACACTGAATCATTCCATTTGGTTCCGAGCTGGAAGAGGGTGGCTGGTACAATTTTGCTATGTGGTTTTTGTTACAATCCCTTTTTTGCAGCTCTGCAAGGGACAACTCATTTATATTGAAAATACTTGGGAAGATACTCACCTGATTGGTCAATCTAAGACAGCTGAAGTCTCATATTTTCTGAATTTCCTAAGCAATTTTTGAACAGATTGAGGACTGTGGATTTTAACCCACTTTAATTTGGATCTCTTTACAGACTTATAGACAGGGGAACAGGGACCAAAAACACACTTTACCCATTATGTACACCAAATATCAAATCTGAATATGTTTAATTATTGCCTTTGGGATCCTTACATGTTTGCCACCATCCACCCATGTTAGCTTCTTGTTGATTAGGAACTCCTGACTGTCCGGCAGTGATGCATCATAAAGCCCTACTGTCACCATCTCAATGCTGCCACTCTCACTTTTTTGCCAATTAACCAGCTCGTATCTGGCAACAGGATCTCCATTGGCATCAAACGACACATCATAACCATTTTGGGAAAAGTTGACTTTTTTCAGCAGAGTAAGAACCTGTGAGGATCAAGTTATGTAAGACAGTACGGAAGAGAGAGGAAGAAATGGCAAAAAATGAGGTGTTCACATAATAATTTCAACTGACCTGTTTGGACTCTATTCTGGTGAATTTGTCACACTGAGCTGTAGAATTTGTATCTTGACACACTGCATTATGAATGGCATGAGCTATTGCATAAACAGCCTTATACACCATGTTAGTGATTCGGAGCTGAGATGTATCAGTGTACGGGTCCTGGAGTGTCTTTATGTCTTCAGTTCCATCACACACACTCCCATCTATGGCTGCACCTAAAAACACACAGAGATAGAGGAAGGTGTTATTTGATCATCAACAATGATATTACATGATCATTCATTCCTATGTGTTTATTTTTCTTCCTACTTGCTTTATGTCTTATTAAACACGCCAAACAGGCCTTGCAGAAACTCCTATCTACAGAACATTGTTCTAATTAAATCACAAAAAAATCTGATTTTACAATACATATAAAAGTACTGTTTTGCAGATATTACTCCATTTTTGGGTTGTTTTTTTTTTTTGCGATGTTAAAAATCAGCAAAACATTTCTCACTTTTTCCCAGCCTGCAGTTGAATGCATCCTCCCAGAACTCAATAAGCACTGGAGAGGCAGCCACTTTAGAGGGAGGGAGATCCAGCAAGAATTCTCTCAGACCTGGGATGACAGATTTCTGAATGCCAAATCCAATGGCTCCAGCACAGATGTTGAACCGCAGCAAGTCTTTGTTGGTTACCCAGGACTCACTGCCTATCCACTGGCGAGGTGAAGAAGGCTCACGTGACAGCTCCTCCAGCAGGAGTCTCAGTTCTGTAGAGGCTGTAAATGCCACAATGACCACCGCTGTTGACCTGGAGAGACATTAGAGTCCATTATATTATATTGATGTTGAGTGAGATTTGCCAATTTGCACCAAATACAATTTGACTAAACCTTTTTTTGTGGTTTGCAGAGGTTCAGTGTAACAACAGGAAATATAAGTACAATTAGTAATGTAACCTGCGGATAACGTCAGCTACTCTCTGGATCCTGCTATGTGGGTGGGTCCTGTAGAAAGATTCAGAGTATTCCACACAAATCCCCTCCTTCTGTGCTGCGTCCAGGAAAGACGCCATTCCGTTATTGCCATAGTCTGAATCTGACCGGACAGCACCTATCCAAGTCCAGCCAAAGTGTTTCACAAGCTTGGCCAACGCGTCAGCCTGGAACTGGTCACTGGGGATTGTTCTGAAGAAATTGGGGTACTGCTGCTTATCAGACAGGCATGCACAAGTGGCAAAGTGGCTAACCTAATGCAACACAGCAATGATATTATTTCACGTAAAAGACAGAAATAAAATGGCCTGTATTAAACACATGGTTTGTCAAATATCAAAATGATTTACTTGAGGAATGTCAAAGGACCCGATGACGCGTGACATGCTGATGGATGGTGTAGAGGCAGACTCACCAACGATAGCCATCACCATACCAGATTGCGAGCAGTTGTCACCAGTGTAAAACACAGGTTCCAGCCCATTGGAAAGCTGAAATGCCACATCCACTGCCACAGGCACCGAGGTGCACGAGTCGTGGATCTGATAACCAAGTTTGATGCCCGGCAGCAGCTCCGTGCTGTTGTTAATTTCCTCGATGGCGAAGACCATTGCACGGGAGAAGCGCAGTTCACGAGAGTCAACTCTGCACACAGACACTTCAAATGTACTTATAATGAAGCAAATAAAAAAAAAGACAACATAGCAGAACTGCAATTCAAAGTTATGGACCATGACTGAGTGCCTCTCTGCCTCTCTGAACCAGATATACATAACAGTTATTAGTAACTGGACACGGAAATTCAACATAAATGATTATTGGTCCAAAATTCAGAAGGATATTAATGCACTGATATCAAAACGTATTACTATTATTTGCTTTACTTTTTATCCTGTTAAATAAAAATAAAAAAAATATTACAAGACATATTTTTAGTCCAGAATACAAAAGGGCTTCTTCTTGATACAGTCACACTCAATGTATTTGTGAAAATGATCTGTTGTTTAAATGGTCAAGTATTGATTTGACCCATCATATAAGAAACAGAAATATTTTGAATCAAAGCTTTGCATCATGGCTGTAAGCACATCAGACAAATACAAACATTTCCCATCCCCACACAGTGTAACATGATCTAATCCAACACTTCACCCTCTTACTGACCTCCCTGTGCATTTCTGTGGTTCAGGCATGGTGGTGTAGTTATACATCGCTGTCTGTTTGTAGTGGTGTATGGAGAAAACACCCCCAATAACATAGTCACCATGCATTGAGAATGCAGGTTGACGAGTGGTAGCCTGGAGCTTACATTTCACAGATGACGCCTCATTGCTGACCCCACCACTGGTATTTTCCTCTGTAAGCCCAACACTTTGTTCCTGGCCATCCCCAGAATCATTCAAGGCAAGAGCTGAGTTCAGCTCACACACACCCACAGCCAGCATCAGGCCAATAAAAAGAGCTAAGATTGCCATCCCTCAAGTGTCTGTATGTGAGCATATGTTTGTTTTCACTAGTTTATATAGATTTCTGACAACAGCTTCCCTCAGTCATCTGTAAACCAGCCTGCTACACAGTGAAGAGTGGACACACCCATAACTACTGGTCTTTGATGAGCTCCTGTCCAAAGTTGCTATGGACCAAGTTTTCCATTGGGCTGCATACAGAGTAAAATATCTGTCTGTTTCCTCCTCTTGTAAAGTTACCATGATACACACCCAACATCCTCATAATTACGTTCTACCTCATACCTTTATCTATTTTCTATTTTTGGGGGGCATTTTGGCCTTATTGACAGTACAGCTTGAAGACATGACATGAAACGGGATGAGGGAGATGGAGATTGACACCGAGCAAAGGGACCCAGGCCAGGACTCGAATGTGGGGCCGCTGCAGCGAGGACAAAGCCTGTACATGGGATGCCCGCTCTACCAACTGAGCTAAACGGCGCCCCCTGTGCTGCTTTATTTTAACCCATACTACAAATCATCCAGACAAATGCACACCTTTAATAGGTTCACAAGAATTATGATTTAACTTGAACAATATTTAAAATAGTTTAATAAAAATGTTGAGATAGAACGCAGTACCACTAATTTTTGTCATTAATTTATACTTTATTGAGCACATTGTAGAAAACATGAATTGCGATGCAGCACTATATTCAATTGACATCCAAAACACTGGCATTTTACATAAATAAATTTAAAAAATCATATAAATTAACCTGTAAACATAAATATTCAAATCAACTCAGTGGAGCTCTATAATATTGTAAAGGTTACCATCTTTACTATTTCCAACTTCAGATGTTTTAGGATTGATTTTTGTTCATTAAGTGTTTCTTGGTGTTCTTCTCTGGCTTAAACAATATGATGAAACACTTTGGAGCAAATATACACAGTATCAGACCAAAACTGGAGGCCAGAATGGCAAATATCTCCACAGCCACAGTGAATTTCCCAGGAGAGCTGACATACGCAGGGATAAAGGTGATCCAGACTGCACAGAATATCAACATGCTGAAGGTGATCAGCTTGGCTTCATTGAAGTTATCAGGTAGTTTCCGAGCTAGGACAGCTAACACCAAGCAAAAGACAGCCAGTAGACCTATGTACCCAAGCACAGCCCAAAACCCAATAGCTGATCCTAATGCACACTCCAAGATGATTTTCTCCTTGTAAATGGTTAGATTTTCCAGTGGAAATGGGGGACTAAGACCCAACCAAATGGCACATATTAAAACTTGAATGAATGTGAATGATACTACAGTCATTCTTTGCTGTGGAGGACCAAACCATTTCATAACATTACTACCTGGGAGTGTAGCTCTGAAGGCCATGAGGACAACTATGGTTTTTCCAAGAACACAAGAGATGCAGAGGACAAAGGTGATCCCAAACGCTGTGTGGCGCAACATGCAGGACCAATCAGAAGGTGTTCCAATGAACGTCAATGAACATAAGAAACATAGAGTCAGGGAGAAGAGCAGCAGGAAGCTCAGCTCAGAGTTGTTGGCCCTGACAATCGGGGATGTCCTGTGACGAAAGAACACAGCCGCTGTTATGATGGCAAGACAGGCACCAGCAACTGAGAATGCAGCCAGGATGATTCCTAGAACCTCGTCAAAGGAAAGAAACTCCACAGGCTTGGGGAAACAAGTGTCTCTCTCTGTATTAGGCCATAATTCCTTGGGGCAAGGGAAACAATCAGGGGAATCTGAAAGAAAAAGACACGCTGTTAGCAGTCTTATGTTTAATTTTGTAAATATGCCTAATAAAAAGAAACAAAGAAACAAAGAAAAACCTGTAGTATTGCTAATCTCTCCTTCAGGACATGGTATACAATCATAACAGCAGATGGGTTTTCCTTTCTGCAGCACTTTACGAGTTCCTGGAGGACAGCTGTCACTGCACACTGACACAGGCACCTGGCACAAGATAAATACAAACCCACTGACACATCTCCAGGTGTGCTACACACATCTTGCCATTAAAGGAGAAAGTAACATATTTTTGAGTTTGTCTTAAAAAAAATACTCACGTAGCAATATGAATGTTTGTGAAAGTGTAACTAAAACAAGGCTTCAGCAGTCAGAATTAGATAAATAAATTGGTTATCTTCCAAAGAGTTGTTAAGTACAAATTTTCCTTTCCCAGATAGCAAAATTGTTGCTGCCCAGATCTGGCCCACATACCACATAGAATTATGGCACTTGAGTGGTCTGCTTCTGTTTGCCAGATGGGCGCTACAAGCAGGCCATAGCATAGCCAGATATCAGCCAAGAGCACACTGAAGTGCCATCATTCCATTTGGTTTCCGAGCCGGAGAGGGTGACTGGTACAATTTTGTTATCTGGTTTTTGTTACAATCCCTTTTTTGCAGCTCTGCAAGGGACAACTCATTTATATTGAAAATACTTGGGAAGATACTCACCTGATTGGTCAATCTAAGACAGCGGAAGTCTCATATATTCTGAATTTTCTAAGCAATTTTTGAATAGATTGAGGACTGTGGATTTTAACCCAATTTAAATGTACTTGGATCTCTTCAGAGCCTTATAGACAGGGGAATAGGGACCAGAAACACACTTTACCCATTATATACACCAATTATGAAATCTGAATATGTTTAATTATTGCCTTTGGGATCCTTACATGTGTGCCACTATCCACCCATGTTAGCTTCTTGTTGATTAGGAACTCCTGGCCCTCCGGCAGTGATGCATCATAAAGCCCTACTGTCACCATCTCAATGATGCCACTCTCACTTTTTTGCCAATTAACCAGCTCGTATCTGGCAACAGGATCTCCATTGGCATCAAATGACACATCATAACCATTTTGGGAAAAGCTGACTTTTTTCAGCAGAGTAAGAACCTGTGAGGATCAAGTTATGTAAGACAGTAAGGAAGAGAGAGGAAGAAATGTAAAAAAAATGAGGTGTTCATATAATAATTTCACCTGACCTTGTTGTACTCTATTCTGGTGAATTTGTCACACTGAGCTGTAGAATTTGTGTCTTGACACACTGCATTATGAATGGCATGAGCTATTGCATAAACAGCCTTATACACCATGTTAGTGATTCGGAGCTGTGATGTATCAGTGTACGGGTCCTGGAGTGTCTTTATGTCTTCAGTTCCATCACACACACTCTCATCTATGGCTGCACCTAAAACACATAGAGACAGAGGAAGGTGTTATTTGAGCATCGACAATGATATTACATTATCATTCATTCTTATGTGTTTATTATTCTTCCTACTTACTTTATGTCTTATTAAACACACCAAACAGGCCTTGCAAAAACTCATATCTACAGTACATCGTGCCAATTAAATCATGAAACAACCTTATTTTACATGACATATAAAAGTGCTGTTTTGCAGACATTACTCCATTTTTTTGCTGTTTCAATTTGTGTCAGGCACTGATCCAACTGTTGAATCAACAATGTTAAAAATCAGCAAAAGATGTCTCACTTTTTCCCAGCCTGCAGTTGAATGCATCCTCCCAGAACTCAGTAAGGACTGGAGAGGCAGCCACTTTAGAGGGAGGGAGATCCAGCAAGAATTCTCTCAGACCTGGGATGACAGATTTCTGAATGCCAAATCCAATGGCTCCAGCACAGATGTTGAACCGCAGCAAGTCTTTGTTGGTTACCCAGGCCTCACTGCCTATCCACTGGCGAGGTGGAGAAGGCTCACGTGACAGCTCCTCCAGCAGGGGCCTTAGTTCTGCAGAGGTTGTAAATGCCACAATAACCACAGCTGTTGACCTGGAGAGACATTAGAATGCATTATATTATACCGATGTGGACTGATTGGGGCTAAAGTAAGCCTCTGCCTTTTTGTTTCATGGACTCTATTTTACATAAAAGTACATATGACAGAGACAGATATGATGAATAAAGATACACCGCCAATTTGCACCTTATACAATTTGACTAAACCTTTTTTTGTGGTTTGCAGAGGTTCGGTGTAAGCACAGGAAACAAAAGTACAAGTAGTAATGTAACCTGCGGATAACGTCAGCTACTCTCTGGATCCTGCTACGTGGGTGGGTCCTGTAGAGAGATTCAGAGTATTCCACACAGATTCCCTCCTTCTGTGCTGCGTCCAGGAAAGATGCCATGCCATTATTGCCATAGTCTGAATCTGACCGAAAAGCACCTATCCAAGTCCAGCCAAAGTGTTTCACCATCTTGGCCAATGTTTGTGCCTGGAACTGGTCACTGGGGATTGTTCTGAAGAAACTGGGGTACTGCCGCTTATCAGACAGGCATGCACAAGTGGCAAAGTAGCTCACCTAATGTAATACAGCAATGATATTATTCAACGTGAACAGAAAAAAATGGCCTATATTAAACACATTGTTTGTCAGATATCAAAAATATTTACTTGAGGAATGTTAAAGGACCCAATGATGCGTGACATGCTGATGGATGGTGTGGAGGCAGGCCCACCGACGATAGCCATCACCATACCAGATTGCGAGCAATTGTCACCAGTGTAAAACACCGGGTCCAGCCCATTGGAAAGCTGAAATGTCACATGCATCGCCAAAGGAATGCTGCTGCACGAGTCGTGGATCTGATAACCAAGTTTGATGCCCGGCAGCAGCTCCGTGCTGTTGTTAATCTCCTCGATGGCGAAGACCATTGCACGTGAGAAGCGCAGTTGACGAGAGTCAATGCTGCACACAGACACTTCAAATGTACTTATGATGAAGGCAATAAAAAACTGACAACAAAAGTTATGGACCATGACTGAGAGCTGCACTGCCTCTGTGAGCCAGATATACCAGTTATTAGTAACTGGACACGAAAATTCAACATAACTAATTATCGGTCCAAAATTCACAAGGATATTAATGCACTGATATAAAACCTTTTTTTTTTTTTTTTACTTTTTATCCTGTTAAATAAAAAAGAAAATAATTGCATGACATATTTTTAGTCCAGAACACAAAAGGCTTCTTCTTAATATAGTCACACTCTGTGTATTTGTGAAAATAATCTGTTGTATAGGTGGTCAAATACTCATTTGGCACATCATATAAGAAACAGAAATATTTTGCATCATGACTGTAAGCACATCAGACAAATACAAACATTTCCCATCCCCACACAGTGTAACATGATCTAATCCAACACTTCACCCTCTTACTGACCTCCCTGTGCATTTCTGTGGCTCAGGCATGGTGGTGTAGTTATACATCGCTGTCTGTTTGTAGTAGTGTAGGGAGAAAACACCCCCAATAACATAGTCACCATGAATTGAGAATGCAGGTCGACGAGTGGTAGCCTGGAGCTTACATTTCACAGATGACGCCTCACTGCTGACCCCACCACTGGTATTTTCCTCTGTAAGCCCAACGCTTTGTTTCTGACCATCCCCAGAATCATTCAAGGCAAGAGCTGAGTTCAGCTCACACACACCCACAGCCAGCGTCAGGCCAATAAAGAGAGCTAAGATTGCCATCCCTCAAGTGTCTGTATGTGAGCATATGTTTGTTTTCACTAGTTTATATAGATTTCTGACAACAGCTTCCCTCAGTCATCTGTAAACCAGCCTCCTGCACACTGGAGAGTGGACACACCCATAACTACTGGTCTTTGATGAGCTCCTGTCCAAGGTTGCTATGGGCCAAGTTTTCCATCAAGCTGCATGTACAGTTAAATATCTGTCTGTTTCCTCCTCTTGTAAAGTTACCATGATACACACCCAACATCCACATCATTACATCCTGCCTTATACCTGTGCTGATTTATTTTAACCCATACTACAAATCATCCAGACAAATGCACAACTTTGATAGGTGAACAAGATTCATGACTTAACTTGAACAGTATTTAAAGTACTTTAATCAGAATGTTGTAATAGAACGCAGTACCACTCGTTTTTGTCATTAATTTATACTTTATTGAGCACATTGGAGAAAACATGAATTGCAAAGCAGGACTATATTCAATTGACATCCAAAACACTGGTATTTAAAATAGAAAAAATCATTTGATATAAATTAACATGTAAACGTAAATATTCAAATCAACTGAGTGTAGCTCTATGCTACAGTAAAAGTTACCATCTTTACTATTTCCAACCTCAGATGTTTTAGAATTGATTTTTGTTCATTAAATTTTTCTTGGTGTTCTTCTCTGGCTTAAACAATATGATGAAACACTTTGGAGCAAATATACACAGTATCAGACCAAAACTGGAGGCCAGAATGGCAAATATCTCCACAGCCACAGTAAATTTCCCAGGAGAGCTGACATACGCAGGAATAAAGGTGATCCAGACTGCACAGAATATCAACATGCTGAAGGTGATCAGCTTGGCTTCATTGAAATTATCAGGTAGTTTCCGAGCTAGGACAGCTAACACTAAACAAAAGACAGCCAGTAGACCTATGTACCCAAGTACAGACCAAAACCCAATAGCTGATCCTAATGCACACTCCAAGATGATTCTCTCCTTGTATATGGTTAGATTTATCATTGGAAATGGGGGACTAAGACCCAACCAAATAGTGCATATTAAAACTTGAATAAATGTGAAAGACACTACAGTCATCCTTTGCTGTGGAGGACCAAACCATTTCATGACATTACTACCTGGGAGTGTAGCTTTAAAGGCCATTAACACAACTATAGTTTTTCCGAGAACACAAGAGATGCAAAGGACGAAGGTGATCCCAAATGCTGTGTGGCGCAGCATGCAGGACCAATCAGAAGGTGTTCCAATGAAAGTCAATGAACATAAGAAACACAGAGTCAGGGAGAAAAGCAGCAGGAAGCTCAGCTCAGAGTTGTTGGCCCTGACAATCGGGGATGTCCTGTGACGAAAGAACACAGCAGCTGTTATAATGGCAAGACAGGCACCAGCAACTGAGAATACAGCCAGGATGATTCCTAGAATCTCGTCAAAGGAAAGAAACTCTACAGGCTTGGGGAAACAAATGTCTCTCTCTGTATTAGGCCAGAATTCCTTGGGGCAAGGGAAACAATCTGGGGAATCTGAAAAAAAAACAATAATACAAACATGCTGTTAGCAGTCATATGTTTAATTTTGTAAATCTGCACTTTAAAAAGAAACAAAGAAAAAAAGAAAAACCTGTAGCATTGCTGATCTCTCCTTCAGGACATGGTATACAATCATAACAGCAGATGGGTTTTCCTTTCTGCAACACTTTACGAGTTCCTGGAGGACAGCTGTCACTGCACACTGACACAGGCACCTGGCACAAGATACATACAAACCCACTGACACATCTTCAGGTGTGCTACACACATCTTGCTATTAAAGGAGAAAGTAACATATTTTTGAGTCTGTCTTAAAAAAAATACTCACATAGGAATATGAATGTTTGCGAAATTGTAACTTAAACGAGGCTTCAGCTTTCAGAATTAAATAAATCAATTGGTTATCTTCCAAAGAGTTGTTTAACTACAAATTTTCCTTTCCCAGATAGCAAAATTGCTGCTGCCCAGATCTGGCCCGCATACCACGTAGAATGATGGCACTTGAGTGGTCTGCTTCTGTTTGCCAGATGTGGGCTACAAGCATGCCATAGCATAGCCAGATATCAGCCAAGAGTACACTGAAGTGCCATCATTCCTTTTGGTTTCTGAGCCGGAAGAGGGTAGCTGGTACAGTTTTGCTATTTATGGTTTTTGTTACTATCCCTTTTTTGCAGCTCTGCAAGGGACAACTCATTTATACTGAAATACTTTGGAAGATACTCACCTGATTGGTCAATCTATGACAGCTGAAGTCTCATATATTCACAATTTTCTAAGCAATCTTTGAACAGATTGAGGACTGTGGATTTTAACCCACTTTAAATTTATTTGGATCTCTTCACAGACTTTTAGACAGGGGAACAGGGGCCAAAAACACACTTTACCCCTTCTGTACGCCAGTTATGAAATTTGAATATGTTTAATTATTGCCTTTGGGATCCTTACATGTGTGCCACTATCCACCCATGTTAGCTTCTTGTTGATTAGGAACTCCTGGCCCTCCGGCAGTGATGCATCATAAAGCCCTACTGTCACCATCTCAACGTTGCCACTCTCACTTTTTTGCCAATTAACCAGCTCGTATCTGGCAACAGGATCTCCATTGGCATCAAATGACACATCATAGCCATTTTGGGAAAAGTTGACTTTTTTCAGCAGAGTAAGAACCTGTGAGGATCAAGTTATGTAAGACAGTAAGGAAGAGAGAGGAAGAAATGGCAAAAAATGAGGTGTTCACATAATAATTTCACCTGACCTGTTTGTACTCTATTCTGGTGAATTTGTCACACTGAGCTGTAGAATTTGTGTCTTGACACACTGCATTATGAATGGCATGAGCTATTGCATAAACAGCCTTATACACCATGTTAGTGATTCGGAGCTGTGATGTATCAGTGTACGGGTCCTGGAGTGTCTTTATGTCTTCAGTTCCATCACACACACTCTCATCTACGGCTGCACCTAAAATACACAGAGACAGAAGAAGGTGTTATTTGAGCATTGACAATGATATTTCATTGTCATTCATTCTTATGTGTTTATTATTCTTCCTACTTCCTTTGTGTCTTATTAAACACACCAAACAGGCCTTGCAGACACTCATATCTACAGTACATTGTTCTAATTAAATCATAAAACAACCTCATTTTACATGACATATAAAAGTGCTGTTTTGCAGACATTACTCCATTTTTTTTTTTTTGCTGTTTCAATTTGTGTCAGGCACTGATCCAACTGTTGAATCAACAATGTTAAAAATCAGCAAAAGATGTCTCACTTTTTCCCAGCCTGCAGTTGAATGCATCCTCCCAGAACTCAGTAAGCAATGGAGATGCAGCCACTTTAGAGGGAGGGAGATCCAGTAAAAATTCTCTCAAACCTGGGATGACAGATTTCTGAATGCCAAATCCAACGGCTCCAGCACAGATGTTGAACCGCAGCAAGTCTTTGTTGGTTACCCAGGCCTCGCTGCCTATCCACTGGCGAGGTGGAGAAGGCTCACGTGACAGCTCCTCCAGCAGGAGTCTCAGTTCTGCAGAGGTTGTAAATGCCACAATAACCACAGCTGTTGACCTGGAGAGACATTAGAATGCATTATATTATACCGATGTGGACTGATTGTGGCTAAAGTAAGCCTCAGCCTTTTTGTTTCATGGACTCTATTTTACAAAAAAGTACATATGACTGAGACAGATATGATGAATAAAGATACACCACCAATGTGCACCTGATACAATTTGACTAAATTTTTTTTGTGGTTTGTAGGGGTTCAGTGTAAGCACAGGAAACAAAAGTACAAGTAGTAATGTAACCTGCGGATGACGTCAGCTACTCTCTGTATTCTGCTACGTGGGTGGGTCCTGTAGAAAGATTCAGAGTATTCCACACAGATCCCCTCCCTCTGTGCTGCGTCCAGGAAAGATGCCATGCCATTATTGCCATAGTCTGTATCCGACCGGACAGCACCTATCCAAGTCCAGCCAAAGTGTTTCACCAGCTTGGCCAGTGCGTCAGCCTGAAACTGGTCACTGGGGATTGTTCTGAAGAAACTGGGGTACTGCTGCTTATCAGACAGGCATGCACAAGTGGCAAAGTAGCTCACCTATTGTAATACAGCAATGATATTATTAAACGTAAAGACAGAAAAAAATGGCCTATATTAAACACATCGTTTGTCAAATATCAAAAATATTTACTTGAGGAATGTTAAAGGACCCGATGATGCGTGACATGCTGATCGATGGTGTGGAGGCAGACTCACCAACGATAGCCATCACCATACCAGATTGCGAGCAATTGTCACCAGTGTAAAACACCGGGTCCAGCCCATTGGAAAGCTGAAATGTCACATGCATCGCCAAAGGCACTGTGCTGCATGAGTCGTGGATCTGATAACCAAGTTTGATGCCCGGCAGCAGCTCCGTGCTGTTGTTAATCTCCTCGATAGTGAAGACCATTGCACGTGAGAAGCGCAGTTGACGAGAGTCAATGCTGCACACAGACACTTCAAATGTACTTATGATGAAGGCAATAAAAAACTGACAACAAAAGTTATGGACCATGACTGAGAGCTGCACTGCCTCTGTGAGCCAGATATACCAGTTATTAGTAACTGGACACAAAAATTCAACATAACTGATTATCGGTCCAAAATTCACAAAGATATTACTGCACTGATATAAAAACTTAATTTAATTCTTTTTTTTGTTTGTTTTTTATCCTGTTAAATTAAAAAAAAAGAAAATGATAAAAGACATATTTTTAGCCCAGAACACTAAAGGCTTCTTCTTAATACAGTCACACTCTGTGTATTTGTGAAAATAATCTTTTGTTTAAGTGGTCAAATACTCATTTGACACATCATATAAGAAACAGAAATATTTTGAATCAAAGCTTTGCATCATGACTGTAACCACATCAGACAAATACAAACATTTCCATCCCCACACAGTGTAACATAATCTAATCCAACACTTCACCCTCTTACTGACCTCCCTGTGCATTTCTGTGGCTCAGGCATGGTGGTGTAGTTATACATCGCTGTCTGTTTGTAGTGGTGTAGGGAGAAAACACCCCCAATGACATAGTCACCATGCATTGACAAGGCAGGTCGACGAGTGGTAGCCTGGAGCTTACATTTCACAGATGATACCTCACTGCTGATCCCACCACTGGTATTTTCCTCTGTAAGCCCAACGCTTTGTTTCTGACCATCCCCAGAATCATTCAAGGCAAGAGCTGAGTTCAGCTCACACACACCCACAGCTAGCGTCAGGCCAATAAAGAGAGCTAAGATCGCCATCCCTCAAGTGTCTGTATGTGAGCATATGTTTGTTTTCACTAGTTTATATAGATTTCTGACAAAAGCTTCCCTCCATCTGTATACCAGCCTGCTACACATTGGAGAGTGGACACACCCATAACTACTGGTCTTTGATGAGCTCTTGTCCAAGGTTGCTATGGGCCAAGTTTTCCATCAAGCTGCATGTACAGTTAAACATCTGTCTGTTTCCTCATCTTGTAAAGTTAACATGATACACACCCAACATCCTCATAATTACGTCCTACCTCATGCCTTTGCTTCTTTATTTTAACCCATACTACAGTTCATCCAGACAAATGCACACCTTTAATAGGTGAACAAGATTTATGAATTAAGTTTAACAGTATTTAAAATACTTTAATTAAAATGTTGAGATAGAACGCAGTGCCACTCATTTTTGTCATTAATTTATACTTTATTTAGCACATTGGAGAAAACATGAATTGCAAAGCAGGACTTCATTCAATTGATATTCAAAACACTGGTATTTAAAATAAGAACAACATTTAATATAAATTAACCTGTAAATGTAAATATTCAAATCAACTCAGTGGAGCTCTATACTATTGTAAAGGTTACCAGTTTTACTATTTCCAACCTCAGATGTTTTAGAATTGATTTTTGTTCAGTACATTTCTCTTGGTGTTTTTCTCTGGCTTAAACAATATGATGAAACACTTTGGAGCAAATATACACAGTATCAGACCAAAACTGGAGGCCAGAATGGCAAATATCTCCACAGCCACAGTGAATTTCCCAGGAGAGCTGACATACGCAGGGATAAAGGTGATCCAGACTGCACAGAATATCAACATGCTGAAGGTGATCAGCTTGGCTTCATTAAAATTATCAGGTAGTTTCCGAGCTAGGGCAGCTAACACAAAGCAAAAGACAGCCAGTAGGCCTATGTACCCAAGCACAACCCAAAACCCAATAGCTGAGCCTAATGCACACTCCAGGATGATTCTCTCCTTGTATAAGGTTAGATTTTTCAATGGAAAAGGAGGGCGAAGAAGCAACCAAATAGTACATATTAAAACTTGAATGAATGTGAAAGACACTACAGTCATCCTTTGCTGTGGAGGACCAAACCATTTCATGACATTACTACCTGGGATTGTTGCCTTAAAGGCCATTAACACTACTATAGTTTTTCCAAGAACACAAGAGATGCAAAGGACAAAGGTGATCCCAAACGCTGTGTGGCGCAACCTGCAGGACCAATCAGACGGTGCCCCAATGAATGTCAATGAACATAAGAAACATAGCGTCAGTGAGAAGAGTAGCAGGAAGCTCAGCTCAGAGTTGTTGGCCCTGACAATCGGTGATGTCCTGTGACAGAAGAACACAGCCGCTGTTATGATGGCAAGACAGGCACCAGCAACTGAGAATGCAGCCAGGATGATTCCTAGGACCTCGTCAAAGGAAAGAAACTCTACAGGCTTGGGGAAACAAGTGTTTCTCTCTGCATTTGGCCAGAACTCCTTGGGGCAAGGGAAACAATCAGGGGAATCTGAAACAGAGTAGAAAAGGGGCTTTTAGTGGTGATATATTTGATGTTGAAGATGTGCATTTGAAAAAAATAAAAAAAATAAAAAATACCTGTTGCATTGCTTATCTCTCCCTCAGGACATGGTAAACAATCGTAACAGCAGATGGGTTTTCCTTTCTGCAGCACTTTACGAGTTCCTGGAGGACAGCTGTCACTGCACACGGACACAGGCACCTGGCTCTTAGACACATGTTTTCAATTTTATTATACAGCTGTTTTACTTCATGGAGCTTTTTTTTTCCAATTTCTTCTTCAAACAATACTGAATTCAAACATGTTTACATGTCACTAATGCCTATATGAAGTTCTCTGCAGCTGATAATCATGATAGGATAAAATAAAAGGTTGACATTTTCCAAGTTCCTCTTAAATTAAGCTTCCAGGCAGCATTTTTAGGAACAGTACTACACCTCACATGTGCCTCTTCCAGGCTTTCCTATCAATACCTCCTCATCCCACTTCTCTTTTGTTCTTGTATTCTGCACCAGAACCAAGAGCATGCAACATTGCCTCAATCACATTCAGAAAAAAATATTCTCTATATTATTCATCCTATGATTTTTTTTTTCCCCAACTCACCTCATTTCAAGTATAAACCCGTTAGATAATCTGTGTGGATGAAATCGGGATGGCCATCCAATGTTTCCATCAGCCCATGCAAACAGACCCAGCACCAGAAGCTGAAAACGTTCTTGCTTCTGTGCCTGGGACCCCATTTTCCATAATCCACAAGTGACCCAGGATACAAGTTACTCCAGCAAGCCTCAACATAGTCTTTTCCATGATCCATTTCCTGCCCCGTTCCTCTCTCCTCAACATTCAAAAATTCTATAATTCAAAATAAACACACAATGGATGCCTCGTTCTCTTTAAGCTCACCTGACACTTTCTTCAGACTTTTCTAGTTTGCCAGCGTGTAGCGACACACAAGTGTGTCGAGTCTGAAAGGCACAGGTGAAAGCAAAGATGGCATATTGGGGGACAAAAATATCGTCTCTGATACGGGACTGCTGTGTGTAAGCGGCTAATGTTACTACACAGACACCAACAAACCGTTAGCCTGTGGCTACAGACAGCTGCTAACGTCACCCCCTGGATAACAGGTTGGGCTTACAGTCCCATATATAAAGGGACATATTTCTAACTATTTCAGACTAAAGGGCCGTGGAAAATGCGCAGTCTGTAACTATTCATTGTTACACAGCGGTAGACTAAGTTACTAAGTATGTTTGCAGCTAACGCTACTTTGTATGTAGATAACTCCAAGTCCTTGGTGATCTCATATGATTTTCAAATCAAGCTCTAAGCATGATCTGTAATGTTTTCTTACCTGGTTACTAGGAAATGAGCCATGTCAGCATCTGTTTTCAGTCCCAATTCAAGTTGAAGCTGCCTCCATGAGTCTAACGCATATCCGATGTTAATTGGGGTGCTGACCTGGCTTTTGTCGTGATTTTGTTTCGACTCACGACTTGCTGCTGATAAAACCTTTGTTTTCTTCTTATTATGACAACCTACCTAAAAGGCAGAAGACCTACCCATTCCAGAGAGCTTAATCCTACAAAATTAGTTTATGCTTTGCTTTGTCTGTGTTCAGAGGAATACAGGTTAGGATATGGGTTAGGGTAGCATGGCCATTATCCTCAATCTGGCCTTCAATGTTGGAGGCAGCAGTTTCTATCAATATCCCACCCACTTCGCCTCCAAAGCTGCAGCCTATCTTTAGCAGTTGAAGGAGGACACATTATGGGGCACGCTCAAGAAAAAAACTATTCTGCTACACATTTGCCAACCGTGCAGCCCAACTGTGCTCCCAGTTCGGTGCTCCATCTGACCCAGCTTCTTCCTGCTCCATTCCCACCCATGTGAAGTCACATCAAACCCAAACAAGAGCTTCAGCTTTTTGTAGCTTATCGGCTGCAGCTTCACCATCACCCATACTTCCAAGGCCAGCATTGTCAGCCCCTTTTGTCATCTTCCCCAAATCCAATGGCATCTATAGAAAAGCAAGGCGAGATATGCTGGTTGTAGAATGTCCCTTTGCAAAATCAAGGTAAGACCTATCAACGCCTATTAGCTTTCTGTCTTTACCAGCAGCACTTCAAAACTGACCCAGGCTAGCTTTCATTCAGTTCTTCATCAAGATTTTTTTTTTCTAAGGTAAACATCCTGGAATTTTTCATAAACTAACCATATCTCTTAAATGCAGAAATCTTCAGTCAGCCTTAAACGACCCAAAGTCCATCGATAGCCTGCTCTCTCAAAAGTCAAAGAAGTCCTTTAGGTCAACCCCTTTATCTCATCCATCTTTTCCAAACTTCCACATTGCCCCTCTACAGTATAGCAACCCAAAAAATGCTCCTGAAAGAATCGCATTATCACTGATATTTCAACACCCCACATGAGAGACTTCTTCTGTCACTACGCCACCATGTTATTGCTGTCATCAAACAGGCCAGGAAAGGGTTGTGGCTTTCAAAAGCATACATTAACAGTGCTTTCAAAGTTCTCACCATCCACCCTGAGTTCTGGCAACTCTTAGGTGCCCGCTGGCCGGGTGCATATTACATCACTGGGCCCACCTTTGGTTGGAAAAGCAGCCCTAAATTAGTCAATACCCTGTCAGAAGTACTCTGCCGTTACCATGTACTCTCTTTCATCCCCACCAGCTTCCAATTTGGTCATTCTGACTTAGACAGAGAAATTATAGTAGGTTGTGGTTTTTGTGTTTCTTGTGCTTGGTTTAGAAAACAGAGACACTGTGGAAGCAAAGAGCTGCTTCAAAGGATAAGTGAGTGACTGAGAAGAGCAGGAGAAGACAGGGAAAGACAGGCCAATGAGGTTGGTGTGTTCACTACATTCATCCTGAAAATACTGTAGGAAGGAAAGTGGATTTACTTGCAGCTGTTAACGAGGACCTAAAACAGCTATTGTTGCCGATGAAATCACTAAACTTGAAATTGGAAAAACTATTGCCTTGGAGCTCCTTACATGTGTGCCACCATCCATCCAGGTGAGGTTTCTGATGATGCGGAACATCTGACCCTCCGGCAGTGATGCATCATAAAGCCCTACTGTCACCATCTCAATGCTGCCACTCTCACTTTTTTGCCAGTTAACCAGCTCATATCTGGCCACAGGATCTCCATTGGCATCAAAAGACACATGATAACCATTTTGAGAAAAATTAACTTTCTTCAGCTGACTAAGAACCTGTGAGGATCAAGTAAAGTCAGACAGCAAGGGAGGCAAAGAAAATATGCAAGATAGTATTAGTAATTCATATCATAAATGGCATTGTTTTTTTGTTTTTTAAAGAGCATTACAGCATCCACATCCTTTTTTTAACCTGACCTGTTTGGACTCTATCCTGGTGGATTTGTCACACTGAGCTGTAGAATTTATGTCCTGACACACTGCATTATGAATGGCATGAGCTATTGCATAAACAGCCTTATATACCATGTTGGTGATGCGGAGCTGAGATGTATCAGTGTATGGGTTCTGGAGAGTCTGTATCTCTTCTGTTCCATCACACACTCCCTCATCTATGGCTGCCCGTAAAAACAGAGACAGAGGAAGGTGTTATTTTTTTCTTAGGTTTTACAATTATATTACATTATATTGCTTTCTTATCTTTCTAACTAATAGTCATTAAGTGTTTTTCAATTTTACATTGCGTTTCAAAGTTCTGTTTTTCAGACATGGCATTATTTGTTTATATCTTTTGAATCAGGGTATGTTTCAGTTTTTGTCAGACCCTGTATTATTTTAACTTCAGGTACCTGACTTATGTTTACACCAATCAGTAATTAGATGATCAGTCACATTTCTGAAAGACAAGAAATGTCCACAATTTTTCCATTAATCACCATCTGATTTGATGCTTTTTATGGGTTTCAAGTAAATAAATCATCAGAAATCACTGTTGATACAACGACCTAATCAGATATACATGTTATGGTTACACATACATGATCGTAAACATGATTTTGAATAATTTTGTTTAGCTTGCTGGCTGAGAGCATGCCTATATACTCTGTGCTTATATTAAGGGCTGCAGTGTTGGTATTGTGATACCACTGCAATTAAGTTGCACACAGAATCTTCTCAAAGACAGCAGGGCTGAAACTTTTTGTGTTTTTGTTCAATAGTCATTGATTTCCCTCTAATTAGAAATATGATGTTTGATGTTAAAGAAGCACGATCATTTGTCAACACAGAAAGCAATGACCATGACAATGAAAAGCAAGGACAACAACTTTCTCACTTTTTCCCAGCCTGCAGTTGAGCGCATCCTCCGAGAATACATAGAGATACACTAAAAGTCCACTTCATGTTGTTGTTCAATAACGTGAGATTTCCCTCTTAAGTAAAATCTAGGGTTTGATCCTAAAGCAGCTACAGAGGACAGGACCCCATTGTAAATGTCACCAAAAACTCAGCACAACTTCCTTACCTTTTCCCAGCCTGCAGTTGAAGGCATCCTCCCAGAACTCAGTAAGCAATGGAGAGGCAGCCACTTTAGTGGGAGAGAGATTCAGCAAGAATTCTCTCAGACCTGGGATGACAGATTTCTGAATGCCAAATCCGATGGCTCCAGCACAGAAACTGAACCTCAGCATGTCATGGTTAGTTAACCAGGACTCACTGCCTATCCACTGGCGAGGTGGAGAAGGCTCTAGTGACAGCTCATCCAACAGGATGCTCAGGTCTGTAACAGCTACAAATGCCACAACAACCCTAGCTGTTGACCTGGAGAGACATTAGTCTATTAAATTATATGTCAAATGTCGAGATACACATAAAAACATGGGTGACACTGTAGTTTTTTATGTGTTGTACAGTTGTCTATTTGTCTCGCTATAAATATGAAAGAAAGAGCTGTGCTGAAAAAAGATACATTTTCAAATAACAATAAACAAAAAATAAAAATAAGAGCCACCCTAAATTTGACTTTACATTTTATGTGATTTTGTGTGCATGTCAAAAGTAAAATCAGTGATGTAGAAACCTGCGGATAACGTCAGCTACTCTCTGGATCCTGCTACGTGGGTGGGTCCGGTAGAAAGATTCAGAGTATTCCACACAGATCCCCTCCTTCTGCGCTGCATTAAGGAAAGACGCCATGCCATTATTGCCATAGTCTGAATCCGACCGGACAGCACCTATCCAAGTCCAGCCAAAGTGTTTCACCAGCTTGGCCAGTGCGTCAGCCTGAAACTGGTCACTGGGGATTGTTCTGAAGAAACTTGGGTACTGCTGCTTATCAGACAGGCATGCACAAGTGGCAAAGTGGCTCACCTGAAGAAAAAACAGAGTAATCTTAAACAAGACCAACAAAAAAAATCAGCTCTGGGATTAAAGGTTTTCTAGAAATTATGAGAAATGTAGGCCTACTTGAGGAATGTTAAAGGACCCAAAGATGCGTGACATGCTGATTGATGGTGTGGACCCAGACTCACCGATGATAGCCATCACCTTACCAAATTGCGAACATTTGTGACCAGTGTAAAACACCGGATCCAGACTGTTTGAAAGCTGGAATGCAGCATGCACTGCAATGGGCACTGAGGCACACGAGTCGTGGATCTGATAACCAAGTTTGATGCCCGGCAGCAGCTCCGTGCTGTTGTTAATCTCCTCGATGGCGAAGACCATTGCGCGTGAGAAGCGCAATTCACTGTAGTCAATGCTGCACACAGATAATGATGTTACTGTTTTACAAATAATAAGGACAATTTGCGATTTTAAGAGAAAATATACGATAAAATAAAACTGCACTTCGTAGTTATGGACCAAAACTGATAGCTGCATTCACTCCATATGAATCAAATATATATATCACAGAATTGCCTAACCATCAACAATCAGAACTCAGAAAAATTTGAATGCACAGTTAAAAAAGTAAAAAAATGTAAAGTCATATCTTGATTTTTTTCCCCTGATAAAACATATAATTCTTTTCAAGTTTTGAATACAACAACAATGAAAATGGCCGTAAGCACATTGTACAAATCAAAACATTTATATCCCCACACAGTTTAACGTCCTTTTATCCACCACTTCTCTCACTTACTCACCTCCCTTTGCACCTTTGTGGCTCAGGCTGGATGGTGTAGTTATACATTGCTGTCTGTTTGTAGTGGTGTAGGGAGAAAACACCCCCAATTACATAGTCACCATCCATTGAGAATGCAGGTAGACGAGTTGTAGCCTGGAGTTTACATTTCACAGGTGAGGCATCAGTACTGACCCCAGCATCAGACCTTTCTTCTGTAAGGCCAGTGCTTTGTTTCAGACCATCCCCAGAACTATTAAGGGCAAGAGCTGAGTTCACCACCCACAAACTCAGAGACAGGATCAGGCAAACAAAGACAGATGAGATCTCCATTCCTCTGTGTCTATACAGTATGTTGACATGCTGTATGTTTGTTTGCACTGGCTTATATGGATTTTCAGACAAGAGCTCCCTCCTTCTACTGTGCATCATCAATTCATCAGATAGAGGATGCCCTTACCCAAAGTTCTTCGATTAGCTCTATCCAAGTATTTTCTATAGGCTATATGTGAAATATAATTTCATTAAGTGTCCCTGTCTGCACTCTTATACATTTTTTGGTTTGTTTCAGGTCATATTACAGCAAAGCCTTAAAAAATCTAAAAAGAATTTGACAGTACATTAATAAGATGTAACAGGCGGTACTTTGTATCAAATTAGACAAAAACAATACGCGAATAAGACGTAACAAGCCGTACTTTGCATCAAATTAGACAAAAACAATAAGCTAATAAGATGTAACAAGACGTACTTTGTATCAAATTAGACAACTAGAAATAATGTAATCTTAATTCGACAGTAAACAAGAAAAGTTATACTTTAATTAGACACCACATAGCCTACCCAAATTATGCTGTAGTCAGAAACCTCATATAAAGTCGTATTACTTAAAATATAGGCTACTATACTTAGACACTATTATACCAAATTATACTGTAATTACAAACCAAATCTGAGATCCTAATGCACTATTAGACACCATTTTACAAGATCTTAGTCTAATTAGAAATCACACACAATGGCATATGGCATTGTGTGTGATTATAATTACAGTATAATTTGGTATAATAGTGTCTAGTAGCCTATATTTTAAGTAATAAGACTCTATATGCGGTTTCTGATTACAGCATAATTTGGGTAGGCTATATGGTGTCTAATTACAGTATAACTTTTCTTGTTTACTGTCTAATTAAGATTACATTATTTCTAGTTGTCTAATTTGATACAAAGTCTTATTGGTGTATTGTTTTTGTCTAATTTGATACAAAGTACGGCCTGTTATGTCTTATTAATGTTCTGTAAAATAAAGTGCGACCTGAATGTCTACTTTATTTGGCACATAACAAAAAATATCTGTGAAATTATAATGTTAAAAGGACATTCAAATGAAATCTAGAAATAATATAATCTAAATAAAACTAAATCAAATTAAACTAAACTAAAAAAAAATATTTAAACCAACTAGGTGTTCTTTATCTTTCTTACTTAAAGGTCCAACTTGTAAGAAAGCTTATCTTTGAGTCTCAATCCCAACTCGTCAAATACTGATGTTTTGGGATGGCGGCCGATCTGACCTACAATCCCAAAGCATCAGTATTTCACAAATTGGGAATGATAATAAAAAATTTCAATTTTACTTTCTTGCAATGTGGACCTTAGAAAATTGTTCAATGTAGGACTTTCACTGATAACATTTTTGTTGTTATCAGAATAGAATACTTTCTAGAGTAGAGTACTCTCAGATTCTTTTGAGAATATAATACTTGTTATAACGATTTTCATATGTTTAAGACCTGCAAGGGTCAGACAAGATTAGAAATATCTGATGTTCACAATGATTATTTTACAAAGGGAGAAAAAAGACAGAATCTTAATAGTTATTATATTTTAATTGTAGACCATAGAAAAGACTTGGACAAGAGTTAATCAAAGACAACTAAGGACATCCTTTCTCTGATGAAGTAAGCTGATGTGCAGTAGGAGGAGATAAACTACTGACTGAAAATCTATATCAACCAGTGAAAACGCACATACAGTATGCTCACAAACAGGCATTTGTGGGATGAAGACCTCAGCTCTCTTTATTGGTCTGATCCTGCCTCTGAGTTTGTATGAGGCCTCAACTGTGAAATGTAAACTCCAGGGTACAGCTCGTCAACCAGTATTCTCAATGGATGGCGACTTTGTTATTGGGGGTGTTTTCTCCATACACACCTACATGCATACAGTCAAACATAACTACACCATCATTCCGGAGCCACTAAGGTGCACAGGGAGGTTGGTACGAGGGACAAGTGCTGGATAAAAGAACATTACACTGTGTGGGGTGGAAATGTTTTGATTTGTATGATGTGCTTACAATTGTGCAAAGCTGTGCAATAAGAAAACCTTAAAAGTTTATATCTCTCCCTCTTTCTCTCTCTCTCTCTAACTCTCACTAGTTATGATTTTAAACTTAGTGACTGTTTCTTTTTGGTGGTTAGGTAACTGTGATGTATGTTTGGTTCACAGAAGCAATGCAGCTAGAGGTTACTGTATTGCCCCTAACTATGAATTGCAGGTCTCCTTTACTGTGGGTTTTCTGTTAAATTTGTGAATTGTCCTCATCATGTAAATTTGAACAGTGACCAGATTTTCTGTGTGCAGAATTGAGTCCCGTGAGCTACGATTTTCGCGCGCAATGGTCTTTGCCATCGAGGAGATTAACGACAGCACAGAGCTGCTGCCAGGCATCAAACTTGGTTATCAGATCCACGACTCCTGCGCCTCAGTGCCTCGGACAATGCAAGTAGCATTTCAGCTTTCAAATGGCCTGGATCCGGTGTTTTACACTGGCAACAATTGCTCCAAATCTGGTATGGTGATGGCTATCATCGGTGAGTCTGGATCAACACCATCAATCAATATGGCGCGTATCATCGGATCCTTTAACATTCCTCAAGTACGCCTAAATATTTTCAAAATTTCTATCAAACTTTGATTTTAATACAGGCCAATGCTGATGTTTTATGTCTGTGCCTTTTAAACAATTGCAATGCTGAATTTCTTTAGGTGAGCTACTTTGCCACTTGTGCATGCCTGTCTGATAAGCAGCAGTATCCCAGTTTCTTCAGAACAATCCCCAGTGACCAGTTTCAGGCTGACGCACTGGCCAAGCTGGTGAAACACTTTGGCTGGACTTGGATAGGTGCTGTCCGGTCAGATTCAGACTATGGCAATAATGGCATGGCCTCTTTCCTGCAGGCAGCACAGAAGGAGGGGATCTGTGTGGAATACTCTGAATCTTTCCATCGGACCCACCCACATAGCAGAATACAGAGAGTAGCTGATGTTATCCGCAGGTTTCTAAATCACTGATTGTGCTTTTGCAACATGTGCTGACACTGACATTCTGCACACAAAACATATTTTGTCACATTATATTACTGGCAAATTGGAAATTAATCTTTTTCATCATATTTCTTTCATATTTAGCCTACTGAAATTGAGTGTGTGTGTGTGTGTGTGTGTGTATGTGTGAGTGTGTGTGTGTGTTATCTGTCTTGATACTTGCATTTATCTAATATAATAATTGAGAAATGTCTCTTCAGGTCAACAGCTGTGGTCATTGTGGCATTTGTAGCCTCTGGAGACATGCGGATCCTGCTGGAGGAGCTTTCACACAAACCTCCTCCACCTCGCCAGTGGATCGGCAGTGAATCATGGGTAACCAACAAAGACATGCTGAGGTTCAGCTTCTGTGCTGGAGCTGTTGGATTTGGCATTGAGCAATCTGTCATCCCAGGTCTGAGAGAATTCTTGCTGGATCTCTCTCCCCCCAAGGTGGCTGCCTCTCCATTGCTTACTGAGTTTTGGGAGGATGAGTTCAACTGCAGGCTGGAAAAAAGTGAGAATGTTTTGCAAATGTTCATAGTTAGATCCTTGGGGCTGTGTTGCTATCTTGATTGTCTCTGTGAGTGTAGCCTTCTGTCTTAAAAAAACAGCAGCTGCAATCGGATCAAACCCAATATTTCTATTGAGAGGGAAAGCTATTGAAATCTATTCGTATGAAAATAGATGAGTGCAAAATAGTGCTTTTAAATGCAATGCAAAACAATATAGATATACAAGCGCCTTTAAATCACGTTTGCTGTGTTAAATGGGCCAACAATGAACAAAATGCAAAATAAAAAATAATAAAAATAAACACTTAAAATAAGTATAATTGTCAAAGCTGGTAAAAACTCTTTCTCTGTGTGCTTTAGGTGCAGCCATGGATGAGAGTGTGTGTGCTGGAACTGAAGACATACAGACGCTCAACAGCCGGTACACTGACACATCTCAGCTCAGAATCACCAACATGGTGTACAAGGCTGTTTATGCAATAGCTCATGCCATTCATAATGAAGTGTGTCAGGACACAAATTCCACAGCTCAGTGTGACAGATTCACCAGAATAGAGTCCAAACAGGTCAGTCAAAATTAATGCCACAGTGTATCAAATGACACTGACGGATTGATAATTAATGGATCATTAAACACTAAAAAACATATTTCTGTTTGAGTGCAGAGGATTGATTGAGACGTCTCACAGACTGAGTGGAAAAAGAAAAAAAAATGCCCAGTAGTCCAGTGGTGTGGTGGCAAATCATTTGTATCTGTTCCATGACGGAAGAAGGTTGAACAGGCTTTGGCTGGCATGGGCGTTATCTTTTAATCGCCTTTGGGCTCTGCACAAGTCCCCCACCTCATTTATATTGCGGATACTAGGTAGATGGGTACCAGTGATGTTCTTGGCGATTTTAATCACCCACTACATAGCCGTCATGTCCTGGCTGTGCAAATCCTATCCCCAGATTACCTTAGAAATACAGTTGTTTTCGAGCTTTCTTAACCAGGCTGGAGATGTTATGTTCATGTCAGGTCCTCTGTGATATTAATTCCCAAGAACCTAAAGCTGTTCATCTGCTGTACCTCAGCTCTACTGATTTAAACCCAAGTGTGTGTCTTTGCCCCCATTTTTTTCCCAGATTCAGCTCCTTTGTTTTTTTTGACATTGAGCAGTAGATTGTTATCTGTGCACCACTTTGCATTATTGCTGATTGTTGCTTTCCTCCTGATATGAACAGTCATTAATTTGTCTGACTGATGATGGTGGTGTTGTCTGCAAACTTTACAACAAAGCTGTCTAGTAAATAAGTTGTGACTACTAGACTGTCTGCGGTGTATTTGTGAGAAAGTCAGGTTGCAAAATGTGATGCTCAAGCTCAGAGTGCTAAGTTTTCCAGACAGCTTCATGGGGGGAATTGTGTTGGGGGAAAACACTGAGCTGAAACCAACACACAGCCTTCTGATGTAGGTGTTGTTATTTTCAAGGTGTGTGAAGGCTGAGTAGAGAGCAGTGGATATGGCATCCTCTGTGGTTCTGAATGTAAACCGGTGAGGGTCCAGGCTCAATGGAAAGTTTTCTTTGGTGTGTTGGTGAACCAGCCTAGACACACCAGACTTTTTTGGTACAGGGACAATGGAGGCTTTCTTGGGGCAGCTGGGGACACTCCCCTGTGAAAGCAAGTATACAAGGTTTTAAGCCTCATACATGATAGCAGCACCCCTGTTAATGTGATGTTTTGAATCACCTACCACATTTCCTTTTTTTTTTTGGTGTTGTTGGTGTTGAGGTCTCTCTCCAAGGCTTTTAAAGATGTGTTTAATTAAAATCACCAGCAACATGAAAATACTAAATATATCACTTCAACCTCACAGGTTCTTACCCAGCTGAAGAAAGTAAATTTTTCCCAAAATGGTTATGATGTGTCATTTGATGCAAATGGGGATCCTGTGGCTGCATACGAACTGGTGAACTGGCAAAAGAGTGAGAGTGCCGGTATTCAGATGGTGACAGTTGGGCACTATGATGCATCACAGCCGGTGGGCCAGGAATTCCTTATCAACAGGGACCTCACCTGGATGTTGGGTAGCACACAAGTAAGGAGCCAAAATTATATAAAAATACAAATTTCAGATCTGTTGCTTTCAAAGGACACTATATGCGTACTGAAAGAGTTTTTGGTTGCTGTGATTATTCCAAAAGTCCATTCTGGCTCTGAAGAGATCCATTCTTCATACAAGTTCAAGGCAATAGATGCAGGACAACACAGTCCTCCTTCTGTGTAAAATGTTATCCAAAATTTAGTCACATTAAAAATCAACAAGATACTAAAGGAGTCTGAGACTGGCAAATAAAGTGGGTATCTTCCAAAGCTACAATATTTTTCAGATGAAATGCCCCCTTTATATTTTTCTAAGAACGTGTTCTCTCATTGAACTAACCAAAATAGGGAATTTGTCCTAAAAGAACTTTAACTTTGAAAGATAATCCACTGACTCATCTAACTCTTACTGCTGGAAGCTCACGACTGAATAGGTCAATTGGCAGCGACTCCCAAAATGACATTCATCACCATTCCCAAAACAACACGTTTGTTGCAGCATACCAACTGACAGCATACTGGATCATTGTTGTATGGTCACAGTTTGATTTGGTTTACTTGGTTAGGTTTAGCACTAAAAATGATTTTTAGGTCAAGGAAAGTATCATGTGTTGGGTTAAAATAAGTCAGTGCTTATGTGACATCAGTTACAAACATATGTGCGTAATTACTTCGGCCACGAATGGTCGCCAGCTATTTTTACACAAAATTAAAACTGGGACTTTGTCCCCCAGCAGTTACAATGACAAGGCTTTGGGACTGGATTTTTCACAACCAGATTAAATAAGAGGAATAGTGGGGCGCTATTTAGCTCAGTTGGTAGAGCAGGCGTCCCATGTACAGAGGCTTTGTCCTCGCTGCAGCAGAACATAGTTTGAGTCCCGGCCTGGGGACCATTTGCTGCATGTCACTCCCCCCCTCTCTCTCATCCTGTTTCCTGCCATATCTTGAGCCTGTTCTGTCAATAAATCCATATAAAAAGGGCAAAAAAATACTTAAAACAAGAGGAATAGTAACAATGACCAAAAACACTTTCAATACACAAATTGACCTATGATTGTTCAAAGAGGTATCACGAGAGCAGCATAAGCCACCTGAATATGTTCAACTTTGGTTGTATCTATGGACCAGGTGCCTGTGTCAGTGTGCAGTGACAGCTGTCCTCCAGGAACTCGTAAAGTGCTGCAGAAAGGAAAACCCATCTGCTGTTATGATTGTATTCTGTGTCCTGAGGGAGAGATTAGCAATGATACAGGTATTTATTTTTCTCATGAATGTCTAAAACATCAAATATATCACTGCTAAAAGCCCTTTCTTATGTGTTTCAGATTCCCCTGATTGTTTCCCTTGTCCCAAGGAGTTCTGGCCAAATGCAGAGAGAGACACTTGTTTCCCCAAGCCTGTAGAGTTTCTTTCCTTTGACGAGGTCCTAGGAATCATCCTGGCCGCTTTCTCAGTTGCTGGTGCCTGTCTTGCCATCATAACAGCGGCTGTGTTCTTTCATCACAGGACATCCCCGATTGTCAGGGCCAACAACTCTGAGCTGAGCTTCCTGCTACTCTTCTCCCTGACTCTATGTTTCTTATGTTCATTGACTTTCATTGGAGCACCTTCTGATTGGTCCTGCATGTTGCGCCACACAGCGTTTGGGATCACCTTTGTCCTTTGCATCTCTTGTGTTCTTGGAAAAACAATAGTCGTGTTAATGGCCTTCAAAGCTACACTCCCAGGTAGTAATATCATGAAATGGTTTGGTCCTCTACAGCAAAGGATGACTGTAGTATCATTCACATTCATTCAAGTTTTAATATGTACTATTTGGTTGGGTCTTAGTCCCCCTTTTCCAATGAAAAACCTAACTTTATACAAGGAGAGAATCATCCTGGAGTGTGCACTAGGCTCAGCTATCGGGTTTTGGGTTGTACTTGGGTACATAGGTCTACTGGCTTTCTTTTGCTTTGTGTTAGCTGCCTTAGCCCGAAAACTACCTGATAAATTTAATGAAGCCAAGCTGATCACCTTCAGCATGCTGATATTCTGTGCAGTCTGGATCACCTTTATCCCTGCGTATGTCAGCTCCCCTGGGAAATTTACTGTGGCTGTGGAGATATTTGCCATTCTGGCCTCCAGTTTTGGACTGATACTGTGTATATTTGCTCCAAAGTGTTTCATCATATTGTTTAAGCCAGAGAAGAACACCAAGAAACATTTAATGAACAAAAATTATTTCTAAACCATTTGAGCTTTGGAAATGGAGCTTATGCTATGCAATCAGCATAGTTTGTTGGAATGCCCTTTATTTGTTGTACGAGCATTTACATTAATTTTCCATCATATTTTCAGTAAAGTAAACATTCATAACAAAACCCATGGCAGACTTCTCTCTCAGCTTTTTAATAAAACCATTCTTATCTTTTGTATGAAAAACAGTAAAATGGTGAGAATGCAGGTGTGATACAGAATGAGTGTGCAAATATAAAACATATTATAAGAAAAGTTGATTGTTTTACCACAAATCCTAACCCTTTTGGAATTATGTTTGCCAATGCCTGTCTTACCATGTCGCCAAAGTACATTTCCATCAGACAGCAACTGTGAAATAAAATGAGGATTTAAGATTAAACTGTTTACAACTGTTTGGTTTACTGGTAATAGCTCTCTATCAAGAACTCTGCTTCATTTTCATTACACTCTATGAAATGTGATGGGCAGTAGAGGAGGATAGGAGGATAGAGAATTTATGAAGATATCGGGTGCTTACAACTTTAGAAGATTACATTGTCAGTGCAGACCAAAGGAAATACTTAAACAATAGTTAATTAAAGTTCACTTGGCGACTGCATCGTCTCTCTGATGTCTAGTGAGCTGTTGCACAGTAGAAGGAGGGAAGCTGTGAACTGAAAATCTATATAAACCAGTGAAAACACAAATGCATTGTGCCCACATACAGACAGGCATGAAGGTCTCAGCTCTCTTTATTGTCCTGATCCTGTCTCTGAGTTTGTATGAGGCCTCTCCTGTGAAGTGTAAACTCCAGGCTACCGCTCGTCTACCTGCATTCTCAGTGGACGGTGACTACATTGTTGGGGGTGTTTTCTCGATACACAACTACTTGCACACAGTGATGCATAACTACACCATCATGCCTGAGCCACCAAGGTGCACAGGGAGGTTAGTAAGAGGGAGAAGTGGTGGAAGTGAGGCTATTACACTGTGTGGGAATAGAAATGTTTTGATTTGTATGATGTGCTTATAATTATTTTTAAAAACCTTTGTGTATACAGCAAGATTTCAGAATTTCAAGAAAGTAAAAACACGTGTCTGGGAAATTAGTCTTATTTTTTGTCTGAAAAGAAAAATAATCTTGTCAAGCATGTTTTGCATTAGAAAAGAAAACTTTTCAGGACAATACTTCAAACTTTGTCTTAATACGATATGCCAGCTAATATTGAGCTAATTTGAACCAGTAACAAGCTATAACACTTTTTTTTTACATAATATCACAGCAGAGGTGATGACTGATTGACTTAAGAGTGAGACCACTTGTACAACTTCTCAATTGAAGAGTCTTGTGAAATGACAACATTTAAAGCTTGTTGACCATTTTTATTCATTTCCAAAGCTTTCAGACTGTCAGAACAGAACCTGGTGCTGCACATTTCACATATTAAGATAACAGCAGTCTACACAACCCACAGTGCACACTACAAAAGATCATGCTGAACTAAAACTGCAGTATTGTAAACTTTAAAAACGCATTTCTCTTTTTTGTCACATAACATGCCAAATGAGTATTTGACCATGTTGATTTCAGTTATAATAGTCACAAAACTAGTAGAGTCAGTAGAAATCAGTGTTTGGCCATATATTACAGACATTTTATTTTGAATACATGAAAAATAAGTATTTTTGTCTTATCAACTGTAAATGTGAGTGTGTTAAACATCCGTTTTCTGAATATTTACGAGGATAACAATTTAAGACTTCAGATTAAGTTGAATACCTATTTGTTGGCCAAGTGAGGTGTTTTGCTGTTAAAACTGTGATTTGTCCCCATCATTTGAATCAATTGAAATTTGAACAATGTGATTGTGTCTGTGTGCAGCATTGACTCCCGTGAATTGCGCTTCTCACGTGCAATGGTCTTCGCCATCGAGGAGATTAATCAGAGCACAGAGCTGCTGCCGGGCATCAAACTCGGTTATCAGATCCACGACTCATGTGCCTCGGTGCCCCTGGCAATGCATGTGACATTCCAGCTTTCAAATGGCCTGGATCCAGTGTTTTATGCCAACAACAATTGCTCACAGTCTGGTATGGTGATGGCTATTGTTGGTGAATCTGGGTCGACACCATCCATCAGCATGTCTCGTATCGTTGGATCTTTTAACATTCCTCAAGTAAACAATTTGAATTTCTGCCAAACTAGTTCTTTAGTTTAGGTCAATGCAATTTTTTTGATGATTGCTGATTGAAAAAATTTGACTGTGTTTTGCTGTTTAGGTGAGCCACTTTGCCACATGTGCATGCCTGTCTGATAAGCAGCAGTTTCCAAGTTTCTTCAGAACAATCCCCAGTGACCAGTTCCAATCAGATGCGCTGGCCAAGCTCATAAAACACTTTGGCTGGACTTGGATAGGTGCTGTCCGGTCGGATTCAGACTATGGCAATAATGGCATGGCGTCTTTCCTGGACACAGCACAGAAGGAGGGGATCTGTGTGGAATACTCTGAATCTTTCTATCGGACCCACCCACGTAGCAGGATCCAGAGAGTAGCTGACGTTATCCGCAGGTTTCTAAATCACTGATTGTTATCTTTTTGCTGACACTGACATGCACACAAAACCACATAAAATGCGAAGTTTGGGATGGAAGATTTTAATTTTTTTTGGTAAATAAAAACTATTTATAGTGAGACACATAAGCAGCTATACAACACATCACAAACTAAATTATAATTTGTAATTCTCTGTGTATCTTGACACCAGTATTGTTATAAATTGATGAAACTAATGTCTCTCCACCTGGTCAGTTGTTGCGTGTTGAGTGACTATCTGCACACAACCAATATTTTTTTTCAACCATGAATGATATTGTTATAAAAAAATATTGTTCAACACACCAAAACACTAATGCATTTTGCATGTTTGATAGTGTTCACTATCTTTGCACTAATTTAAAATGGTAATTTTATGCTCATAATGGCGTAATATATTTCACTCTATATAATGCACAGGTCGACTGCTATGGTTGTTGTGGCATTTGTAGCCTCTGGAGACATGAGGATCCTACTCAAAGAGTTGGTTCGCGAGTCTTCTCCACCTCGCCAGTGGATAGGCAGTGAGTCCTGGGTAACTGACCCAGACTTGTTGAGCTTCAGCATCTGTGCTGGAGCCATTGGATTTGGCATTCAGAAATCTGTTATCCCAGGTCTGAAAGAATTCTTGCTGGATCTCTCTCCCACTAAAGTGGCTGCCTCTCCATTGCTTACTGAGTTCTGGGAGAATGCATTCAACTGCAGGCTGGGAAAAGGTAAGGAAGTTGTGCTGAGTTTTTGGAGACATTTACAATGGGGTCCTGTCCTCTGTAGCTGCTTTAGGATCAAACCCTAGATTTTACTTATGAGGGAAATCTCATTTTATTGAACAACACCATGAAGTGGACTTATAGTGTATCTCTATAAATCAGTCAAGTCAGTTGGTAAAGCAAGGAACATTTGTACAACTTCTTTTTTTTTTTCCTTTAATCAATGAGAGTAATGATCTGATGACTGAGTTTACTTAACTTGCGTTGATATAAATAAAGAAAAAATAACAGAATAGTTAAGCTTCTGCAAAGGAATGTTTGGCTAAATATAAGAATGTTAAATAAAACAAAAAGGAAGCAAAACAGAATGATAGATACATAAGAAAGAATAATAAAGTAATATTATTGTCAAGGCAAAAAAATACCACCTTCCTTTCTCTTCTTGTATTTTTAGGTACAGCCATAGATGAGGGTGTGTGTGATGGAACTGAGGAGATAGAGACAATCCAGGACCCATACATCGACACGTCTCAGCTCCGCATCACTAATATGGTGTATAAGGCTGTTTATGCAATAGCACATGCCATTCATAATGCAGTGTGTCAGGACACAAATTCTATAGCTCAGTGTGACAAATACACCGGGACCAAACAGGTTGGTCAAAAATTCATACTTAAACAACCATAGTCCCTTTTGTTTGCTAAAATGTACATTTTGTGAAACCAAATATTAATTTTATTTCACATTATTTCTTCCTTCCTATTACTTGCTTAACTGACTCCTTCCTCACAGGTCCTTTCTCAGCTGAAGAAAGTTAATTTTTCCAAAAATGGTTACGATGTGTCATTTGATGCCAATGGAGATCCTGTGGCAAGATATGAGCTGGTTAACTGGCAAAGAAGTGAGAGTGGCAGCATTGAGATGGTGACAGTAGGGCTGTATGATGCATCACTGCTGGAGGGCCAGGAGTTTTTTATCAATAGAAACCTCACCTGGGTGGATGGTGGCACACAAGTAAGAAGCCTAACAAAAGTACTTTTATTTGTTATCCTCAAGGGAACTGTATGTGTATATTAAAAGAGGCTTTGGTACTGTAACTGTTGATATCATATAACGTTGCAAACTGAGATAGGCAAATGAAGCAGTTATCTTCCAAAATTACAGTACCTTTTGTGGGATGATATTTTCCAATGAGTTTGTACATGCTGTGGCAGACGGATAATAATGTAGGGTTAGGTGACCCTAATTCTATAAGCACAGGCGGAGCCCTCTACTGGACTCTATGGGTGTAGTTCTCCTTCAATCACATGCACTTCTTTGCTCACTGAAAATATGCATACGAACAACAAATTGTGGCTTTGCTACCAATTAGGTGTCTTACAGTGTCAGTGGGTCTGCTGTGTGCCACCTGACAGTGCCTTCAACATGTGTTGCTGGAGCAGCAGGGTCCAAAGTTAAAGGGCTCAGGCTGTACTTGCAGAAGCATGGTTACCATATCTTACCCATTTTCCATCTAACACAGGCTCCCCCTTCCACTGGACTCTGTGGGTCCAGTGAGTGGAGTCCTCGAAAGACAGGCCCACTGATCTTGACCGGCAATAGATTAGGTGACTCGGCCCTCCTACTTCTTACAACGAAAAACACTTCTGTGGAGAAGTAATGAGCCCTACCCATGCACGTGGAACTGAGTGGGACTTGTACCTTTACTGTTACTCAAAGAAATACGCATTCACCCTGCATAAATACAGGGTGTCTGTCTGCACCCTGTGAGCAACTGACCTCGCCAAATCCAAGGAGAGGCTGTGACAGAGACACCATTCACCCTATTACAAGACACACAAGATTTTGAAACTGTTATTTCAAAATCATTTTGCTGGTAAAATGATTGGTACCCTGCTGCCATGAGCCCAAACACCTACATGACAGCCACCACTGTCATTGTTACACCTTATCGTTTGTGGACTGCCTGCAGAAGGTTCTATGTCTAAGTTTCGACAGAAAAGCCTGTAGCCTTGTGGAATTGAGCACCACACCCAGATACTCTGCCAGTTGGTGTGTCAGAGGGTGCTCTTTCTTCAGTTGACCTGGTTAGTTGCAGAATCAGCTGGGGTGTTTGGAACATGATCCATTATTTGCATCTCACCATGACAGGGCATAGAGATAAAGCAAAATCCAAGCAGTGAGGGGAGCAGGGATAAAGCTGTATGTGGGGTGTATGTGTGGCCCTCACCATCGGGACATTTCCATAGACAGTCAAGTCAGTACTGAAGGTTGTCAAGGGGTCTCGCAGGTGTTCTGTGCGCAAATCATTATATAAACCCCTACAGCAACAGTGTGATCAATCCCAGACCAGTCACAAGGCACCTGATCAAGTGTCTAGACTGTTGTCCATCACAGCCACATGCTAACCCAGCAAAGTATTTTGTCCAAATATTCCATGAATACTATTCCAGACACAGATGAGATGTTGTAACCCTCTGCACTCAGGGGGACAGGCATCATCTCAGCTAAGGAACCAGGGGTGGAGATAGTGATAAGTCATCTGCCAGCGATGAGGGCTAGTCTCCCATCAGAAAGTTGGTGAGCATCCCACCACTGCTGGTGTATGATCTTGGAAAATGCAATCCATGTAGGGTGGGGACTGAAGAACACCTTCCTTTGTGTGGTCTTGTCTGAAGCACTCAAAAAAAATTATATGGGTTGGCTTCGGCAATAAGGGTGAGGTTTGGTTGGCAATGGCAAACTTCTTAAAGCGGTAACGCCATCCTAGGAGAAATAAAAACAGTGGGTAGACTGTCATTTTTGACCGGAAAAGAATGGCAGACAGTGGACTCTTTGCCTTATATAAGTGCATGTGATTGGAGGACAGCGATAGATATTAAAGATATAGATAGACATTATTACAATAAACCCATCCTTTTCTCCTCTGAGCTGCATAGCACACCTGAATATTTGTCAGTTTGTTTGCATTTTTGTACCAGGTTCCTGTGTCAGTGTGCAGTGACAGCTGTCCTCCAGGAACTCGTAAAGTGCTACAGAAAGGAAAACCAATCTGCTGTTATGATTGTATACCATGTCCGGAAGGAGAAATTAGCAATGTTACAGGTATTTCTTTATTTTTTAAAGCATATGTACAACATTAAATATGTGACTGCTGAAAGCCCTTAATTTTTGTTTCAGATTCCACTGATTGTTTCCCTTGCCCCAAGGAGTTCTGGCCAAATGCAGAGAAAGACACTTGTTTCCCCAAGCCTGTAGAGTTTCTCTCTTTTGACGAGGTCCTAGGAATCATACTGGCTGCGTTCTCAGTTGGTGGTGCCTGTCTTGCCATTATAATAGCGGCTGTGTTCTTTCATCACAGGACATCCCCAATTGTCAGGGCCAACAACTCTGAGCTGAGTTTCCTGCTGCTCTTCTCTCTGACTCTATGTTTCTTATGTTCATTAACTTTCATTGGAGCACCATCTGATTGGTCCTGCATGTTGCGCCACACAGCTTTTGGGATCACCTTTGTTCTTTGCATCTCTTGTGTTCTTGGAAAAACAATAGTCGTGTTAATGGCCTTCAAAGCTACAATCCCAGGTAGTAATGCCATGAAATGGTTTGGTCCTCTACAGCAAAGGATGACTGTAGTGTCATTCACATTTATTCAAGTTTTAATATGTGCTATTTGGTTGGGTCTTAGTCCCCCTTTTCCAATGAAAAACCTAATTTTATATAAGAAGAGAATCATCCTGGAGTGTGCATTAGGCTCAGCTTTTGGGTTCTGGGTTGTACTGGGGTATATCGGCCTACTGGCTGTCTTTTGCTTTGTATTAGCTGTCCTCGCTCGGAAACTACCTGATAATTTCAATGAAGCCAAGCTGATCACCTTCAGCATGCTGATATTCTGTGCAGTCTGGATCACCTTTATCCCAGCATATGTCAGCTCTCCTGGGAAATTTACTGTGGCTGTGGAGATATTTGCCATTCTGGCCTCCAGTTTTGGACTAATACTGTGTATATTTGCTCCAAAGTGTTACATCATATTGTTTAAGCCAGAGAAGAACACCAAGAAACATTTAATGAACAAAAATGATTCTTAAACCATTTGAGCTTTGGAAATAGAGCTTGTGCTATGCAGTCAGCACAGTTTGTTGGAATGCCCTTTATTTGTTGTACAAGAATTTATAATAACTTTTCATCATATTCAGTAAAGTAAACATTCATAACAAAATGCATGGCAGACTTCTCTCTCAGCTTTTTAATAAAACGATTGTTATCTTAAGAATATTTTTGTATGAAAAGCAGTTAAATGGTGAGAATGCAAGTGAGATATAGAATGAGTGAGCAAATATAAAACATATTATAAGCAGTAAGTAAAAGAACAGTTAATTACTTTACCACAAATCCTAACAGTTCAGCAACAATGTTTGCCAACTCCTGTCCTCCCATGTCACTGAAGTACATTTCAATCAGATAGCAACTTTGAAATAAAATGATTTAAGATTAAACTGTTTACAACTTAAAAATTATGTAAATTGGTTTACTGGTAATAGTTCTCTATCAAGAACACTGCTTCATTTTCATTACACTCCATGAAATGTAATGGGTAGTCGAGGAGCATAGAATAATTTATGAAGATATCTGGTGCTTACAGTAGCAACGTCATGAGGTCATTTTGCAGACCAAAGAAAAGACTTGGACAAGAGTTCATTACAGTTCATTGGATAGGCATCCTCTCTCCGATGTATAGTGAGGTGACATACAGTAGGAGGGAGGTCCTTATCTGAAAATCGATATAAGCCAGTGAAAACGCAGTGTGCCCACATACAGACAGGCATGAAGATCTCAGCTCTCTTTTTTGTCCTGATCCCGTCTCTGAGTTTGTACGAGGCCTCTCCTTTGAAGTGTAAACTCCAGGCTACCGCTCGTTTACCTGCATTCTCAATGGATGGTGACTACATTGTTGGGGGTGTTTTCTCTATACACAACTACTTGCACACAGTGAAGCATAACTACACCACCATGCCTGAGCCACCGAGGTGCACAGGGAGGTTAGTAAGAGGGAGAAGTGGTGGATGTGAGGCTATTACACTGTGTGGGAATAGAAATGTTTTGATTTGTATGATGTGCTTTCAATCATGTTTCAAAGCTTCTGTGTAGAATGGAAAATTTCAAAAACTATTTATCTTTTTTGTTTCATGAGATGCCAAATGAGTATTCGGCCATGTTTGATTACAATTATTACATTCACAAACTACTAGAGTCAGTAAGAATCAGTCTCATAAAAGAGCTAATGTGAATACATGATAAAGAAGCATTTTTGTCTTCCCCAACTGTAAATGTAAGTGTGTTAAACATCAGTTTTATGAATATTTAACAGGATAGCAATTTAAGACTTTAGATTAAGTTGAATACTTATTTGTTGGTAAGTTGAGGTGTTTTTCTGTTAAAACTGTGATTTGTCCCCATCACATGTGAATTTGAACAGTGTGATTGTGTTTTTGCAGCATTGACTCCCGTGAATTGCGCTTCTCACGTGCAATGGTCTTTGCCATTGAGGAGATTAATCAGAGCACAGAGCTGCTGCCGGGCATCAGACTCGGTTATCAGATCCACGACTCGTGTGCCTCGGTGCCCCTGGCAATGCATGTGACATTCCAGCTTTCAAATGGCCTGGACCCTGTTTTTTATGCCAACAACAATTGCTCACAATCTGGTTTGGTGATGGCTATCGTTGGTGAATCTGGGTCGACACCATCCATCAGCATGTCTCGTATCATTGGATCTTTTAACATTCCCCAAGTAAATAATTTGAATTTCTGCCAAACTATGTCTTTAGTTTAAGTCAATGCAACTTTGTTAATGATTGCTGATTGAAAAAAATGGATTTTGTTTTGTCTTTTAGGTGAGCCACTTTGCCACATGTGCATGCCTGTCTGATAAGCAGCAGTACCCCAGTTTCTTCAGAACAATCCCCAGTGACCAGTTTCAATCAGATGCGCTGGCCAAACTGATAAAACACTTTGGCTGGACTTGGATAGGTGCTGTCCGGTCAGATTCAGACTATGGCAATAATGGCATGGCGTCTTTCCTGGATGCAGCAGAGAAGGAGGGAATCTGTGTGGAATACTCTGAATCTTTCCATCGGACCCACCCACATAGCAGGATCCAGAGAGTAGCTGACGTTATCCGCAGGTTTCTAAATCACTGATTGTACTTTTGTTCCCTTTGCTGACACTGACATGCACACAAAACCACATAAGATGTAAGGATCAAATTAAGGATGAAAGATTTTTTTTTTCAACTCAAAAATTGTATCTTTTTTCAGCACCTTTCTGTCCTTCATATTCATGGTGAGACAAACAGGTGACTATTCAATACATCACAGACTAAAGTATCACCTGTGTTTCTTGACACCTGTATTGTTATAATTTGATGGAACTAATGTCTCTCTAGGTGAAACATTGTTGCCTATCCTGACAGTGACCATCTGAACATAAAACCACAGAAAAATATTTTGTGAAATATAAGATAAAAGATGATCTTATTATCTTCATGATATACTGAAAATTATTTTCTTTACCATGTTCATAACCATTAATGATATGAACTATTATTCAACATTCCAAAACACTAAAGCATTTTCCATGTTTGTTTGTTTTAACTATCTTTATACTTTTTTAAATGTTTTGCTCATATTGGTGTAATATGGTGTACTGAATGTCTCCCCAGGTCGACTGCTGTGGTTGTTTTGGCATTTGTAGCCTCTGGAGACATGAAGATCCTACTCAAGGAGTTGTCACGCAAGCCTTCTCCACCTCGCCAGTGGATAGGCAGTGAGGCCTGGGTAACTAACCCAGACATGCTGAGTTTTAGTATCTGTGCTGGAGCCATTGGATTTGGCATTCAGCAATCTGTCATCCCAGGTCTGAGAGAATTCTTGCTTGATCTTTCTCCCCCTAAGGTGGCTGCCTCTCCTTTGCTTACTGAGTTCTGGGAGGATGCATTCAACTGCAGGCTGGGAAAAGGTAAGGACGTTGTGCTGAGTTTTAGGTGACATTTACAGTGGGGTCCACTGAACCCTCCTGTCCTCAGGCTCTGCAGCTGCTTTAGTGTCAGACCCTTCAGAGGGAAATCACAGGTTATTGAACAACAACATGAGGTGGACTCATAGCATATCTCTGTAAATGATCTTACTTGATGATTTCAGGTCAAGTTTAGGCCCTCTGCTGTCTTGGAGAAAATTTTGCAAGAACTTGACTGCAGTGATTTCAAATATACCGATACAGTACCAAGACATGCAAACAGTAGACATTCTCCACGGCACCAAACAATTATACCACCTTTCTCTGTCTACGTGTATTTTTAGGTACAGCCAAAGATGAGAGCATGTGTAATGGAACTGAAAACATGGAGACAATCCAGGACCTGTACACTGACACATCCCAGCTCCGCATCACTAACATGGTGTACAAGGCTGTTTATGCAATAGCACATGCTATTCATAATGCGGTGTGTCAGGACATGAATGCCAAAACTCAGTGTGACAAATTCACCAGGATAGAGTCCAAACAGGTTGGTCAAAAATTAATGCGCGAATAACCATATTCCCTTTCTTTACTAAAATGTACATTTTGTGAAACCAACATTCAATAGTTTATATTATATCCTTTCTATAACTTTCTTAATTGACTTCCTCCTCACAGGTTCTTTCTCAGCTGAAGAAAGTTAATTTTTCCAAAAATGGTTACGATGTGTCATTTGATGCCAATGGAGATCCTGTAGCCAGATATGAGCTAGTTAACTGGCAAAAAAGCGCAAGTGGCAGCATTGAGATGGTACCAGTAGGGCTTTATGATGCATCACTGCCAGAGGGTCAGGAGTTTCTTATCAACAGAAACCTCACCTGGGTGGATGGTGGCACACAAGTAAGAAGCCTAAACAAAGTATATTTATTCATCTTCAAGTGAACTGTATGTGTATACTGAAAGTGGTTTTGGATGCTGTAACTGTTGATATAATAGAGTGTAGTAGACTGAGATACAAAAATTAAGTTTATGTAGTCCAAAATTACACTATGTTTTGTAGGTTAATATTGATATATGATATATGAATTTTTAGTTTAGGAAGTTTATTTGTATCAGGGACAACATACAAAATAACATTAGTCTCGAAATGAGAGGAGATGCTTTGTATCAGATTTAGCTAACTAGCTACTTTCCATCCATATGCTATATGCCATATGCCATATGTTATATGCTGTGGCAGAGGGATAATAATAAAGGCAGCACAGGCGGAGCCCTCTACTGGACCCTATCATAATAACTCTCTCTTGTCATATACAAAGTGGAAACATAGTTTGCACCGGGCAATGAAATTCTTAATTTGCTAGTTTCCCTTCACACAAAATATACTTAAAAAAAAAAAAAAATAGATATAAATATAAAAACTGTACAACGAGCAAAATTTAGTTAAACAAAGCAGTTAAATATAAGATGCTGTTTAGAATGTGCAATGTTTGCATGCCGCAGAAGGCACTGAAAGACAATGAAATATAAGAATATTGAATACATTGGATATTGAATATTATTGTTGGATATGTGCATAATATATGCATTGGATTATACACAGTGAAAATGTAGTTCACATTTGAGTATAGTCACTCTATTGAATATAGTGCAAACGTAGTTCCCAGTGTTGAATTGTCAACACTGGGAACACTGGGAGTGTGTTACAGAGTCATTCAGCTGGCCTGTGGATAAAAACTGTTTTTAAGTCTGGTTGTTCTGGCTTTCATGCTTCTGTAGCATCTGCCAGGTGGTAGCAGTGTGAACAGTGTGTGCTGGGGGTGTGTAGTGTTCTTAGTGATGTTGTGTGCCCTCTTTGTGACCCGGGTGTTATAAATGTCTTGAAGTGATGGGAAGGCTACTCCACAGATATATTTTGCAGTTTTAATCACACGTTGGAGAGCCTTCCTTTCCTGTACCATGCAGTTCCCAAGTCACACTGTGATGGAGTGGGTCAGGATGCTCTCCACTGTACATCTGTAGAAGTTGCTGAGGAGTTCAGTGGACAGTCCAAATATCCTCAGCTTTCTTAAGAAGTACAGCCACTGCTGAGACTTCCTGGCAATGTGATGGGTGTTGTGAGACCAGGAGAGGTCCACGCTGATGTGGGTGCCGAGGAATTTAAAGGTTTTCGCCCTCTCTACCTGAGTCTCATCGATGTGAAGTGGACTGTGCTGGTCTCTCCTCTTCCTCGGGTCGATAATCATCTCCTTTGTTTTCTCTGCCTTTAAGGAGAGATTATTTGTGCGGCACCAGGACACCAGCTGAGCCACCTCCTCCCTGTAGTATGTCTCCACCCCACCAGTGATCAGTCCGATGACTGTTGTGTCATCCGCAAACTTGATGATGGTGGTGTTGCACTGGGTGGAGGCACAGTCGTAGGTGAAGAGGGTGTACAGAAGAGGACTCAGCACACAGCCCTGGGTGTCTGTCTTTGAGGAAATCCATAACCCAGCTACAGAGGGAAGGTGTCAGTCCGAGGATGAGGAGCTTCTCAGCCAGTCTGGTTGGGAGGACCGTGTTGAATGCTGAGCTGTAGTCAATAAACAGCATTCGAACATACGTGTCCTTGTTCTCCAGATGTGTGAGAGCTGTGTGGATGGCGATGTTTACTGCATTGTCAATGGACCGGTTCCGACGGTACGCAAACTGTAGGGGGTCCAGCGTGTCGGGGTTGGTCTTTTTAATGTGGGTCATGATAATCTTCTCAAAACACTTCATCACAATTGGAGTGAGTGAGATGGGATGGTAATCATTTAAGCAGGTTATGGTGCCTTTCTTAGGGAGAGGCACAATGGTGGTGGTCTTGAAGCAGGTGGGCACAGAGGATTTTGAGAGGGACAGATTGTAAATATATGTTAGCACCTCAGCCAGCTCTGCTGAGCAGACCCTCAGTGCACGGCGCAGGATGTTATCAGGGCCTGCTACTTTCCGAGGGTTCGTTCTCCTCAGCGACCTGCACACCTCAGCTGATGTCATGGTTATGGTGCCTTTCTTAGGGAGAGGCACAATGGTGGTGGTCTTGAAGCAGGTGGGCACAGAGGATTTTGAGAGGGACAGATTGTAAATATATGTTAGCACCTCAGCCAGCTCTGCTGAGCAGACCCTCAGTGCACGGCGCAGGATGTTATCAGGGCCTGCTACTTTCCGAGGGTTCGTTCTCCTCAGCGACCTGCACACCTCAGCTGATGTCACCGTGAGTGAAGAGTTCTGTGCTGCCTCCGGTGGTAGAATCCCTCTGTTGGTGTTGAGGGCCTCGAAGTGAGCGGAGAACTCGGAGAATTCAGCTCATGTGGCAGTGCACTTTGGCTGGTTGTGACCCCCCTGCTCGGCTGCTGGTAGTCTGTGATGTGTTGCAGGCCCTGCAACATGTGCCGGGGATCTACGGTGGTATAGTATCCCTCCAGCTTCACTCTGTACTGTCTCTTGGCTTCTCTGATGGATCTACGTAGGTCATATCTGGCCTTTTTGTAGCCTTCGGCGTCACCAGAGGCAAATGCAATGGAGCAGGCACGCAGCAGTCCACACAGTGGACAGCCACAGTGCAGTCCTCTCTCATAGCAGCAGTCTTAAACACATCCCAGTCAGTACTGTTAAAGCAGCCCTGCAGCACAAGAACAGTCACTTCGTTCCATACTTTAACAGTTTTACTTACTGGGGGGGCTTTTTGAGGAGCTGCCTGTAAGATGGGTAGAGGAACACAGAGATGTGGTCGGACTGTCCGAAGTGGGGGCAGCCTTGTAGGCACCCTTCACGTTGCTGTAGATGTGGTCCAGAATGTTGTTTTCCCTCGTCAGGAAGCTCACATGCTGGTGGTACTTGGGGAGGACAGTCTGAAGGTTGCAGTGGTTAAAATCCCCTGCCACAACAAACACAGCATCTGGGTGTATAGCCTTGTGTTTGCTCATAGTGTCGTGCAGTAGTACGGTTCGCCGGCAGCGGGATGTAAAGAACCAGAATAAACACAGCACTGAACTCCCTTAGTAAATATGTCCACTGAACAATGTTTCTCCGCCACCTGAACATCCAAACACCATCTGTTGTTGATGTAAACACAGACACTGCCGCCTGTGTTCTTCCTCGAGGCCGATGTGCGATCTCCGCGGTAAATGGAATGGGTCTGAAGCAGAATGGCTGAATCTGGCATGTTGTCTTTGGTCCAGTTTTCCGTAAAAATCAGAGCACAGTACTCCCTGATCTCACGTTGTGTTGTTGTCCTGGCTCTCAGCTCGTCCATTTTATTTTCGAGGTGGCGGACATTAGCTAGCAGCAGGCTAGGTATCGGTGGACGTGTAGCTCTAGCTTTTAGCCTAGCATGTAATCCACCTCTCTTGCCTCATCTCCACCGTGGTCACCCTGGCCTGGTGTAGTTGGTGTCCAGGTGTGGTAGGAAATACTAAAAGAAATTGGCATTTTGTGCCATTTGGCGCACCCCACAGTTTTCGAGTGCAACACCACTGTTGTACTGCACAGTACAAATCAAAGATCTGTAACAATTTTTAAGACAAAACTTGTTACATCATAATAATGTTTTGTGTTGAAAACTTGTATCTTGAGGTAAACATGTAAGTAACACTGTGATCCTACAATCTCACTAAAGTTATATCAGTGTTTCCCACAGGATTTTGTGAGACTATGGTGGGTGGGCTTTGCATTAGGGGGTCTGGGGGCATGTTCTCCCAGAAGAGAATTTTGCACATTTTACAGTTAAATGTATCTGGTGCACTTTGAATAACATGACAATAAATAAGAAATTGTAGGGATTATAAAATGTAGCAAATAATAGACAAAGTTTTGGCTCTGCTGCCTGGTGATTAGTCCAGCCCTCACTGACTCTACTACACAGCTCTGGCTATACAATGTAGAAGAAGTCTTTAAGCTATAGTCAATAATTAATAACAATCTATTGCTTTTAATCTTGTAGCCTATTAGCCTTGACTTATAACTAAATATTGACTGAGAGACCAGAAAACCATTGTCTTGTTTTAAAATTATGAGTGCCATTCAGTGCAATCATAACTATATGTTGTCTGGTCTGTGTGGAACAGAACAGCACTGGAAGTGGCTGGTAAATAAAACACAGGCAGAGAGATGTAGGCTATGTACTGCCTGGCTAGGTTAACAAGACAGACAAACAGAGTTTTTCAATTTCAAGTTCTTCATAGGAAGAGCACCGTGAAGAACTTGCTGCATAGTATTTTACTTGCAATGTTGGGAGCCCCTCTGCATCAACACCAGGTGCCTCAGGATAATTAGCATTTTGCCCTTAACCTGGAAGCCTAACTCAAGTTGGGCAGCGATGGCTCAATGGCTTGATGGCTTTAGACAAAGTTGTTCCAGTTGTGGGCGATTGTCATCCACAACCGACTCCAACTGGTCTATGCTGCCGTGGCTATCTCTAGCTAGTGGCTAGTCTCTACCTAGTGGCTTTTTCAGAAACTTGGTTGCCAAGCTGACTCTCTGGAAGAAATAGCGCACAGATGTTGCTGGGAAGCCACGGCAGCCAACCTCAATGGGGAATAGGATTGTGTGTCGTCCTTTGACTCAGGCATCATTGTTCAGGTCCTGGTACTTAGCGCTCTTAAGCTGGTGAGAGTTGGCTAGCCTGTCCTCCCAGGGCACTCTTTGCTGTACAATCAGGATGGACTTTGTATTTCTGTACAAAAGAACCATGTCTGGGCGGAGCGAGTCACTGCAACCTCCTCTGGAAAGACAAGCCTCCACCCCAGGTCCACCTAGTGAAATGGAGGATGGGCTTTTGGCAGCTGTTTTTGCTTTTGGGGTTTTGTCTCCTTGCCTTCGGAAATGGACAGCTTCAGGTAGTTTTGCCTGTTGTTTGTTGGTCTCAGAAGATTTGTCCATTTGGCAGTTTCTATTGGGGTTTTGTGAGATGTGGTTCAGGCTGCACTGAGTTGCTCCACACTGTTTGCAGGATGGGTCTTCTTCTTTGCTCCAGATCTGTAGATTGTTTGAGGTTGGTAAGAGGTCTGTTATTTCAAAATCATTGTGCTGATACAGTGAGTGGTGCCCTTCTGCCATGAGCCCGAATACCTGCATGACAGCCAACACTGTCATCATTACACCTCATTGTTTGTGGACTGCATCCAGAATGGCTCTATGTCTACGTTTTGACAGAAAAGCCTGGAACCTTGAGGAATCGAGCACCACACCCAGATACTCTTCAAGTGGGCTGTGTGGAACATAACCCATTATTTGCACCTCACCATGACAGGGCATAAAGATAAAAAATCCAGGATAACACAGTGGACTGAGTATGGCATCCTCGCATGTGCTTGCTATTGCCTAGGAGTACAACAGACTGCAGTCTGGCAACTCCATGGCTCCCCTCACTTTCAGCTGAATGGGAGGCAGACATGCTTTTTAATGTTGATATGACACACAAGGTCTGTTTTCTGACATCATTAAACCGAGCATATAATAGTTACAGCACCATAATGAGATTGTCATTCCTGCACACAGCATCATGGTTATGCTGGCCATCTAACTTTACTTTGAGAGAGGAGGCAGGGGTAAAGGCTGCTTTGTGATACAAAGCCTCCATAACACACACAGTCCACATGATATTTCTGGAGTTATTTTGGCATTAATGGCTGTCATGGGGTGTTGCTCATGTGTTGTGTACATGTGACCTGTCCTGGACCGGTGACAACCTCTTGGTCTTATGGTATATCTGCGGGTTAGGATGCAGGGATATTACAGGTGTTCTGTGCACAAACCATTTTCCAAATCCCTACAGCAACAGTGTGGGCCATCCCAGACCAGTCATGAAGCGGTTGGTCTGATCAGGTGTCCAGGTTGTTGGCCATTGCAGCCATCTGCTCACCAAGCAAAGCATTTATCTAAATATTCAATTAACACTATCCCAGACACTGATGTTGTCACCCTCTGCAAACAGAGGAAAGGGCATCATCTTAACAAAGGTAGCCGGAGAGGTAGTGGTGAGTCATCTGTCAATGTTGAGGGCTAGTCTTCCATTGGGAAGTTGGCGAGCAGCCCACCACTGTGGCTGCGGCAATAAGGATGGGGCATAATGGGCAATGGCGAACTTCCTAAAGTGGCGACGCCATCTTAGGCAAAATTAAATCAGTGGCTAAACCTTGTCATTTCTGAAAGAGAAATATTGGCAGACAGCATGTGATTGGAGGGACAGCAATGGATATTGAATAAATAGAGATTAAAATAACAAACCCGTCCTTTGCTCCTCAGAAATGCATAGCACACCTGAATATTTGTCAGTTTGTCTGTATTTATTTCCCAGGTTCCTGTGTCAGTGTGCAGTGACAGCTGTCCTCCAGGAACTCGTAAAGTGCTGCAGAAAGGAAAACCAATCTGCTGTTATGATTGTATACCATGTCCGGAAGGAGAAATTAGCAATGTTACAGGTATTTCTTTATTTTTTAAAGCATATGTGCAACATTAAATATGTGACAGCTGAAACCCTTTTTCATTTTTTGTTTCAGATTCCCTTGATTGTTTCCCTTGCCCCAAGGAGCTATGGTCAAATACAGAGAGGGATACTTGTTTTCCAAAGCCTGTAGAATTTCTTTCCTTTGACGAGGTCCTGGGAATCATCCTGGCTGCATTTTCAGTCGGTGGTGCCTGTCTTGCCATTATAACAGTGGCTATCTTTTATCGTCACAGGACATCCCCGATTGTCAGGGCCAACAACTCTGAGTTGAGCTTCCTGCTGCTCTTCTCCTTGACTCTATGTTTCTTGTGTTCATTAACTTTCATCGGAACACCTTCTGATTGGTCCTGCATGCTGCGCCACACAGCTTTTGGGATCACCTTCGTCCTCTGCATCTCTTGCGTTCTTGGAAAAACTATAGTTGTGTTACTAGCCTTTAAAGCTACACTCCCAGGTAGTAACGTCATGAAATGGTTTGGTCCTCTACAGCAAAAGATGACTGTAGTTTCATTCACATTTATTCAAGTTTTAATATGTGCTATTTGGTTGGGTCTTAGTCCCCCATTTCCAATAAAAAACCTAAGTATATATAAGGAGAGAATCATCCTGGAGTGTGCATTAGGCTCAGCTATTGGGTTTTGGGTTGTGCTTGGGTACATCGGCCTACTGGCTGTCTTTTGCTTTGTCTTAGCTGTCCTAGCCCGGAAACTACCCGATAATTTTAATGAAGCCAAGCTGATCACCTTCAGTATGCTAATATTTTGTGCAGTCTGGATCACCTTTATCCCAGCGTATGTCAGCTCTCCTGGGAAATTTACGGTGGCTGTGGAGATATTTGCCATTCTGGCCTCCAGTTTTGGACTAATACTGTGTATATTTGCTCCAAAGTGCTTCATCATATTGTTTAAGCCAGAGAAGAACACCAAGAAACATTTAATGAACAAAAATTAATCCTAAACAATTTGAGCTTTCGAAATAGTTAAGATGGCCACATATAAGGCTAAGATTCTATAGTGTTATGCATTTTGCTTTTTGTATTGGCTGTTTTTTTTGTTGTTTGTTTGTTTGTTTTTTCTGGGTTTTTCTTTTACAGCTAAGCACTTTTTTGACTATTTTAAATACACAAAGTTAGTGTAAATAAAGAAATAAAGAATCACCATGAGTTTAATGCTTCCGTTACTCTATGCTGGCGGCTATTTTATTAACAGTTTAAGAAGCTGACAATGCTTCAGTCATTCACACTGTATATTGCAGTCAGGGCAGAATCAAACAATAGGCCTTCAGTGGTCAATTTAAATCAGATTATAAATCAAATTATTTTAGTCGTAGCATATTAAACAGTGACATACTGCTCAGTATATGCTACTTCCAAAATAATTCTCTCCCATCCTCAGCATCTGTAGATTCGAGCCTATGACATTTATCTGAACACTTGTCTCAGTGTATTACAGAGCAACTGAACTTTAAAGGGGATCTCACAGGACAGTTTTGTGATAGCTTTGCTCTATATTTTAAGGGATAAATAGATTTATTTGAAACTGGATTAAACAAAAAAAAAATAATGTTATTCATGAGGTATAACTGAAATATGAGCTGAAAGACAGCAAGCTATAGATAGCTTGTGTTTACAATGGTAACTATACATGAAGTGAAAAGAGACAGGAACACCTACAAGCTATAGAAAAGACTTGGACAAAAGTCTATCAAAGACCATTGGGTAAGGGCATCTTCCTTCTGATCTATAATAGGCTGATCTACAGGAGAAGGAGGAATCTCTTGCCTAATAATCTATATAAACCAATGAAAACACACATACAGTTGGTTACATACAGGCACTTGAGAGATGAAGGTCTCAGCCCTCATTGTTCTCCTGATCCTGTCTCTGAGTTTGTATGAGCTGAACTCAGCTCTGAAACAAAGGGTTGAGCTTACAGAAGAAAGGACTGGTGCTGGAGTCAGCACTGAGGCGTCATCTGTAAAATGTATACTCCAGGGTACCACTCGTCTACCTGCATTCTCATTGGATGGTGACTACGTTATCGGGGGTGTTTTCTCCATACACACCTACATGCATACAGTAAAGAATAACTACACCACCGAGCCTGAGCCACTAAAGTGCACAGGGAGGTTAGTAAGATGGTCAAGAGTTGGATGAGTGGATGTTAGACGGTGTGAGGATATAAATGTATTGATGTGTATGCTGTGCTTACACTTGTGCAAAACTTTTATGCAATATTTAAAGCTTTTGAGAGCAGAATTTCTCTTTTGTGTTACATTGATGCCAAATGAGTATTTGGCCATTTAAATTACATAGGGCATTATGATCTGAAAAAAATAAGCATTTTTGTGTTTCTTAACTGAATATATAGATGTGCTTAAAGACTTTATAAATATTTATAAGTTTTTAAGCAATTAATACTTTAAATTTAGTGGACTTTTGTTATCCCATGCATTGAAATTCCTGTGAATACAGCAGTGCAGCTGTCAGTTACCATCCATAACTCTGAGTTGAACTTCTTTATTCTGTGTTCTCTATGGAAATGGTGAATTTTCCTTATCATGTAAATTTGAACACTGATGAGATATTCTGTGTGCAGAATTGAGTCTCGTGAACTGCGCTTCTCACGCGCAATGGTCTTCGCCATCGAGGAGATTAACAACAGTACAGAACTGCTGCCGGGCATCAAACTCGGTTATCAGATCCATGACTCCTGCGCCTCAGTGCCTCTGACGATGCTTGTGGCATTCCAGCTTTCAAATGGACTGGACCCGGTGTTTTACACTAGTGACAAGTGCTCGCAATCTGGTATGGTGATGGCTATCGTTGGTGAGTCTGGGTCTACGCCATCAATCAGCATGGCACGCATCATTGGGTCCTTCAGCATTCCTCAAGTAAATATTTTTAATTCTATCTTTGTGTGTTAAATATGGCCAATGCTTATTTGCTATGTCTGTGCCATTAATCAATTACACTGCTGTATTGCCTTAGGTGAGCCACTTTGCCACTTGTGCATGCCTGTCCGATAAGCAGCAGTACCCAAGTTTCTTCAGAACAATCCCCAGTGACCAGTTCCAGGCAGACGCACTGGCCAAGCTGGTGAAACACTTTGGCTGGACTTGGATAGGTGCTGTCCAATCAGATTCGGACTATGGCAATAATGGCATGGCCTCTTTCCTGGACGCAGCACAGAAGGAGGGGATTTGTGTGGAATACTCTGAATCTTTCTATCGGACCCACCCACGTAGCAGGATCCAGAGAGTAGCTGATGTTATCCGCAGGTTCCTAAATCACTGATTGATTTTGTACCTTTTGCTCATAAAACACAAAGAAACACTGCACAAAAAATCTTCAATAAAATATAAATATGTCTGTGTGTGCGTGTTTGTGTGTGTATATATATATATATATATATATATATATATATATATATATATAGACACATATATACACATATACATATATATGTATATACACACATATACATATATATGTACGTATACACACATATACATGTATATGTACGTATATACATATATACAAAATATGATAAGAATACAAAAGGTGAAAGATAATTTTACTATCTTTGTGAGAATTAGAAAATCCTTTCTTCAGCATATTAATTTATCTTGTATTTATTAATTATATTATTCTAAAGAAAAGTGTTCAACACACCAAAGGATAAAATTTTCCTGTCATGTCTATGTTAACTATCTTTATACTTATTTAAAAGGGTAATTTCATGTTTGTGTCACTGATATTGTTAATTTTGTTGGTATGTGTGTGTGTGTGTGTGTGTGTGTGTCTGTGTGTTATCTGTCTGGGTTCTTCTGTTGGTATTATAATTGTATGTATTGGAAGTATAATGCACTATAATATCTCCCCAGGTCGACCGCTATGGTTGTTGTGGCATTTGTAGCTGCTGGAGACATGAGGATCCTACTCAAGGAGTTGTCGCACAGGCCTTCTCCACCTCGCCAGTGGATAGGCAGTGAGGACTGGGTAACTAACCCAGACATGCTGAGCTTCAGTATCTGTGCTGGAGCCATTGGATTTGGCATTCAACAATCTTTCATCCCAGGTCTGAGAGAATTTTTGCTGGATCTCTCTCCCACTAAAGTGGCTGCCTCTCCATTGCTCACTGAGTTCTGGGAGAATGCATTCAGCTGCAGGCTGGGAAAAGGTAAGTTGTACTCATTTTTAGATGACATTTACAATTGAATCCAATGGATCCTCCCAGCCTCTAAAGCTTCCGTCAGGCAAATCCTTTGTATTTAAAGGGAAATGTAAGGGTTGAATAATACGATAAGGCATTTACAGAGATGCAGACATAAGGTGCATCTCTGTAAATGATCTAAGAAGATGATGTCAGGTCAAGTTTGGGCCTTCTGCTGTTTTGGGGAAGATTTCATATGAACTTGTCTGTAGTAGTTTCATGATACTAACTACTTTCACAGTATTTATCTTTTCACTGTTTTCAGGTGCAACCATATACGAGAGTGTGTGTGATGGAAGTGAAGACATAAAGATGCTCCAGGACCCGTACACTGACACATCTCAGCTCCGCATCACTAATATGGTATATAAAGCTGTTTATGCAATAGCTCATGCCATTCATAATGCAGTGTGTCAGGACACAAATTCTAAAACTCAGTGTGACAAATTCACCAGGATAGAGTCCAAACAGGTCAGTCGAAGTGATTCCTGTTTTGCGCTAAGACATACCTTGTGTGAATTATTTTTGTTTTCTCCATCATTCTGGTACTTTCATGCATCCCCACAGGTTCTTACTCAACTGAAGAAATTACATTTTTCCAAAAATGGTGATGATGTGTCATTTGATGCCAATGGAGATCCTGCGGCCAGATACGAGCTGGTTAACTGGCAAAAAAGTGAGAGTGGCAGCATTGAAATGGTGACTGTAGGGCACTATGATGCATCACTGCCGGAAGGCCAGGAGTTCAGCATCAACAGAAACCTCACCTGGGTCAAAGGTGGCACTCAGGTAAGTAGCTTAAAAGCAACCATTTAAAATATTAAGATTTCAAATTTGTGATCATAAAGTTAATCAGTGTTTCCCATTGATTAACGAGACTCTCGGGGCCTGCCATAGTCTAATTTGCTGCACCATAGCCTCATTTTGAGAAAATGTTTTTCATCTCATAATAACGCAGAAAATATAGCACGTTTCATACCATTGCTGTATGCGCGACTGCTTTGTCACTGACACACACATGCGCACATATACTCCTGTCTGAAGCCCCACAAATTACAAGCAGTGACACCATTCTAGGAAATATGATATCAGTGGGTAAACTATTTCATTTCTGAAGGGAAAAGAATGGCTTACAGTGGACATGTTGCTTTGGATACTGTAATACACATACTTGGTAGTCAATCACTGAAAGAGGTATGCATGTGCATTTCTGGTGGCAAATCGGTGTGCGTGATTGAAGGACAGCGATAGATATTTAAGAGATAGATAGATATTAAAACAATGAGCCCATCCTGTACTCCTCAGAGGTGTATAGTATGTGTGAGTTTGTTTGTTTCTATGGACCAGGTGCCTGTGTCAGTGTGCAGTGACAGCTGTCCTCCAGGAACTCGTAAAGTGCTGCAGAAAGGAAAACCAATCTGCTGTTATGATTGTATTCCATGTCCGGAAGGAGAGATTAGCAATGCTACAGGTATTTATTTTTTTCAATGCATATGTACAACATCAAATATGTGACTGCTGAAAGCCTTGTTCTATTTTGTTTCAGATTCACCTGATTGTTTCCCTTGCCCTGAGGAGCTGTGGTCAAATGCAGAGAAAGACACTTGTTTCCCCAAGCCTATAGAGTTTCTTTCCTTTGACGAGGTCCTAGGAATCATCCTGGCTGCATTCTCAGTTGCTGGTGCCTGTCTTGCCATCGTAACAGCGGCTGTGTTCTTTCGTCACAGGACATCCCCGATTGTCAGGGCCAACAACTCTGAGCTGAGCTTCCTGCTACTCTTCTCCCTGACTCTGTGTTTCTTATGTTCATTAACCTTCATTGGAGCGCCCTCTAAGTGGTCCTGCATGCTGCGCCACACAGCTTTTGGGATCACCTTTGTCCTCTGCATCTCTTGTGTTCTTGGAAAAACCATAGTTGTATTAATGGCCTTTAAGGCAACACTCCCAGGTAGTAATGTCATGAAATGGTTTGGTCCTCTACAGCAAAGGATGACTGTAGTGTGTTTCACATTTATTCAAGTTTTAATATGTGCTATTTGGTTGGGTCTTAGTCCCCCTTTTCCAATGAAAAACCTAATTTTATATAAGGAAAGAATCATCCTGGAGTGTGCATTAGGATCAGCTATTGGGTTCTGGGTTGTACTTGGGTATATCGGCCTACTGGCTTTCTTTTGCTTTGTGCTAGCAGTCCTAGCTCGGAAACTACCTGATAATTTCAATGAAGCCAAGCTGATCACCTTCAGTATGCTGATATTTTGTGCAGTCTGGATCACCTTTATCCCAGCGTATGTCAGCTCTCCTGGGAAATTTACTGTGGCTGTGGAGATATTTGCCATTCTGGCCTCCAGTTTTGGACTGATACTGTGTATATTTGCTCCAAAGTGTTACATCATATTATTTAAGCCAAAAAAAAACACCAAAAAACAATTAATGAACAAAAATTATTCTTTCAACACCTGAGCTTTGGAAATAGTTAAGATAGCCACATATAAGGCTTATGCTGTGCAGTCAGCACAGTCTATAACTAGCTTGTTTTCATTGAAGGTCCTTTTAATGCTATTGTCTTACAATTTAGTATAACTTTTCATCATATTCTAAATAAATATTCCAAACAAAAATGCATGGTACTGAGTCCTTTCCAGTGTGATTAAATCGTTGCCATTCCAAGAATGTTTTTGCATGACTGTATAGCATTTTAATGATGACAATGCTAATTTGGTACAGAATGATTGAGCTAATATAAAGCATGTTAAAATGAAAATACACATTAGCTTTACCACCACACATAACACCTCATTTGACCTGATGAAAGCTTCTGGGACCTCCCTAGAGCTCACAACAGCCAGCGAGTGCTTTCATAGACATTTATGTTGCGATTGAAATTTCAAATCCAGCAATATACAGTTTCGAAGGGTTTTTTTAGGCCTTAATTTGGAAATGATGCAAGTTTATACAGTTTTATGCATTTAGCTCTTTGTATGGGCTAATCTTAATCTGAATTTTGAATATTTTCAAGTTTTTTATTAAAAGAGACATTTTAAACACTTGTGAAAAGAAGCTGGGTTGAGTCTTGATCATGTGTTAGGATTTATTTTTTTACCTCTCTGCACCTCATGCACCTCACGCTTTAAAATTAATCTAATTGATTTACATTGTTTGATTTAAGTCTAATACATTAATACACTTGATTCTAATTGAAAAATAATTACTGTGATTACCTGTTTTTACTAATGATCAATACTAAATAATTAGATAATGGGTGGCAGACAGGCCCTGTTGATAGATGAGAGGGTTGGAAGCGTTGACCCTTTGCTGGTGGGGTCAATACATAGGAGAGGAGAGCCAGGGAACGAAATATATCCATCAATCCATATCTCTTAGTAAGAACAGGCCACAGTCATAAACCAAAAGTGTTTGCATGAATGTGTCCTTGAGGTGTGGAGGAGGGTGGCAGAGAAGAGACAGAGGCTAGGATAGATGGCAGGAAGAGAGTTTTTTTTCTTTCAACGGGCCGCTGACCACCTGGAGACTATCGTGTTGCTAAGGGGCTGGGACCAGCTCGTGCACCAACGAAGGGGGGCTAAGTCTAAACCACAGCACCACCCCACCTGTACAACCAATGAATATTGTTAACCTTATCTGTTCTTAACCAATGAGAAATTCTACATTTTCGGATACCAAAATTATATGGTACAATGTAAAGAGAGATTTTGCATCTTTTTCTGGGCGATTGGTTACAGAGTAACAGCACTCCGCTGACTGTGATTTGTCAAACAGAGAAAGTCCTTGATCAAGCCTTTTTTACTTAATGATACAATTCGAAATCAATGGTAAACAGTACGTCATGGTTCTGTCTTCACTCAAATAAACGAACACGCTCAACACATGCCATGTTTGTAAAGCTGTGAGGGATTTTAATAATAGTTTAAGAAGCTGAAAATACTTTACTCATCCATGGTGCATAGTGTAGTAAGGGCAGAATGAAACAATAGGATCCCATGCAGTGGTAAACTTAAATCAGGTGTATTACTGTTCTATATGCTACAACCAAAATAATTCTTGTTGCATAGGCCGTTCTCAGTTTCCATACATTTGAGCTTATGGCATTTATCTGAACACTTTTCATCTTTATGTCAGACTCCAGTGTGTATTCATGAGGTCTAACTGTAATATGAGCTGGAAGAGGTGTAGACAATATTAGGAAGATATCTGGTGTTCACAATGGTAGCTTTACATGAAAAGAAAAGAGACAGAAACACTTAGAAAGTATAGAAAAGACTTGGATAAAAGTGAATCAGAGACCATTGGGTAAGGGCATCTTCCTTCTGATTTATAATAGGCTGATGTACAGGAGAAGGAGGGAAGATCTTGTCTGATAAACTATATATACCAGTGGAAACACACTTATTGTTGGTCTACATATAGACACTTGAGGGATGAAGGTCTCAGCTTTCCTTGTTGGCCTGATCCTGTCTCTGAGTTTGTGTGAGCTGAACTCAGCTCTGAAACAAGGGGTTGAGCTTATAGAGGAAAAAAACGGTGCTGGGGTCAGCACTGAGACCTTATCTGTAAAATGTAAACTCCAGGGTACCACTCGTCTACCTGCATTCTCAATGGATGGTGACTACGCTATCGGGGGTGTTTTCTCCATACACACCTACATGCATACAGTAAAAAATGACTACACCACCGAGCCTGAGCCACTAAAGTGCACAGGGAGGTTAGTAAGAGGGAGAAGTGTTGGATAAGCGGATGTTAGTGATGTGAGGGGATAGAAACGTTTTATGATGTGCTTACAATTGTGCAAACCTTTTGTGCAATGTTTCTCTTTTTTGTTACATTAGATGCCAAATGAGTATTTGCCCATGCAACTTACAATTAATATAGTCACATCATATTGTGTGTCTTAACCGAAAATATATGCTTCACAAAGTGTGAATGAATATTTATAGGGTTTAAGCAAGTTAAGACTTTAAACTGAATTGACTAATGTTATTCCATGTAATCAAATTCCTGTGAATACAGCAGTATGAGTTATCATCCATAACTCTGAACTCTTACAGTTCTCCTTTATTGTGTATTTTCAGTTGTAATCATAATTCATATAAATTTGAACAGTGATAAGATTTTGTGTGTGCAGAATTGAGTCCCGTGAGCTGCGCTTCTCACGTGCAATGGTCTTTGCCATTGAGGAGATTAACAACAGCACAGAGCTGCTGCCAGGCATCAAACTCGGTTATCAGATCCATGACTCGTGTGCCTCAGTGCCTCTGACAATGCATGTTGCATTCCAGCTTTCAAATGGGCTGGAACCAGTGTTTTACACAGGTAACAACTGCTCACAATCTGGTGTGGTGATGGCTATCGTTGGTGAGTCAGGGTCCACGCCATCAATCAGCATGGCACGCATCATTGGGTCCTTTAACATTCCTCAGGTATATATTTTTAATTCTGGCAAACTTTGTGTGTTTAATATGGGCCGATGCTGATTTCTATTTTTATGTCTGTGCCATTAAACCATTACACTGTTGTATTGCCTTAGGTGAGCCACTTTGCCACTTGTGCATGCCTGTCTGATAAGCAGCAGTACCCAAGTTTCTTCAGAACAATCCCCAGTGATCAGTTTCAGGCTGACGCACTGGCCAAGCTGGTAAAACACTTTGGCTGGACTTGGATAGGTGCTGTCCGTTCAGATTCAGACTATGGCAACAATGGCATGGCCTCTTTCCTGGATGCAGCACAGAAGGAGGGGATCTGTGTTGAATACTCTGAATCTTTCTACAGGACCCACCCACGTAGCAGGATCCAGAGAGTAGCTGACGTTATCCGCAGGTTTCAAAATAACTGATTGAATTTGCATCTTGTGCTCACAATATAAATATAAATAAAAAATAAATATAGCAAGTTAATTTCTCCCATATTTATTAATGTGTATCTTCATACCTATTTAAAAGGATTATTTCATGTTTGTGTCAATTAATGTTTATTTGGTAATTCTATTGCTATTATAATGCACTATAATGTCTCCCCAGGTCGACTGCTATGGTTGTTGTGGCATTTGCAGCCTCAGGAGACATGAGGATCCTGCTCAAGGAGTTGTCACGTAAGCCTTCTCCACCTCGCCAGTGGATAGGCAGTGAGGCCTGGGTAACTAACCCAGACATGCTGAGCTTTAGTATCTGTGCTGGAGCCATTGGATTTGGCATTCAGCAATCTGTCATCCCAGGTCTGAGAGAATTCTTGCTTGATCTCTCTCCCACTAAAGTGGCTACCTCTCCAGTGTTTACTGAATTCTGGGAGGATGCATTCAACTGCAGGCTGGCAAAAGGTAAGAAAGTTATGCTGATATTTAGAACATTTAAGATTGCATCCACTGGATCCTCCCATCCCCTGAAACTTATTTAAAGTCAATCCCTAGGTTTTTATTGAAAGGGAAATATAATGATTGAATGAACAATGCGGTGGACATAAGGTGTAACTCTGTAAATGATATCATTAGCCGATTTCAGGTCAAGTTTAGGTCTTCTGCTGTTTTATTGAAGATTTCGTTTGAACTTGGCTGCAGGGGTTTCACAACACCACCATTTAAGTACTTAACAGAAGAATATAAATTATTAGAATATAGCTGTACAGTACTACTACAATTATAGTGCTTTCAGAATATGTTTATTTAATGTTTTCAGGTCCAACCATGAACAAGAGTGTGTGTGATGGAACTGAAGACATACAAACGCTCCAAGACCCGTACACTGACATATCTCAGCTACGAATCACCAACATGGTATATAAGGCTGTTTATGCAATAGCTCATGCCATTCATAATGCAGTGTGTCAGTACACAAATTCTACAACTCATTGTGACAAATACGCCAGGATAGAGTCCAAACAGGTCAGTAAAAGTCATTTAGTTAACATATTAATTCCTTTTTTTTTGCTAAAATATACCTTTTGTGAATTATTTATTTTAACTCTATAATTCTTTTACTTTAATGCATCCTCACAGGTTCTTACTCAACTGAAGAAATTACATTTTTCCAAAAATGGCTATGATGTGTCATTTGATGCCAACGGGGATCCTGTGGCCAGATATGAGCTGGTTAACTGGCAAAAAAGTGATAGTGGCAGCAATGAGCTGGTGACAGTAGGGCGCTATGATGCATCACTCCTGGTGGGCCAGGAGTTCCTTATCAACAGGAACCTCACCTGGGTTGAGGGTGGCACACAAGTAAGTAGCATAAATGAAATAATTGATCTTTTAAATTTGTGATCTTAAAGTGAATGATATGTGCGCACGCAACATTGTCTTTGTTGCTGTAATTGTTATTGTAAGACAGTTCAGCAGAAGGAGTTTTAAAAAAAATCAAGTAGGTGTCTTCCAAAGTTATAGTATTTTTTGTATGTTTATACAGTATATTCCAAATAAAATGTAATTTTGCCAGGGTAGAGGGATCACATAAGGGTACAATATGGTAACACTAGGTCTTAAAGCACAGGTGGAGCCCTCAACTGGGCTGTGGTGCATGTGTGGTTGTCAGCAAAAATAGACTCGCCACCCCTCTCTTTCCCCCTCCGACTTTCTTGCTCTTTCAACTGGGCTTAAGGAAAATCACGTCATCAGTTATTGATAATTATCAAAGGCAAACTCCATGTAAACCGACTTGGCAGGCAGGAGCTGTGCTGCAGTTGCAAAGCAGCCTATGTAAACACAAACACGTGAGTTAGCAGCAACAGCTCAGCAGCACAGCTGCCATGCACTAAACAAGCATCCCCTGTGGCCAGCCTGTAACACGCACATACTGTATATGCCCACTGACTGTATATGCCCACTGAAAATTTGCCTCTGCACAGCAAATTAGGGCTTTGCTCCCAAGTATGTATCTAACAGTATCTAAGGCAGTACGCCTGCTGTGTGCCATCCAACAGACCCTCCAGCAATAGTTGCTGGAACACCAGGGACCAAAGATAGAGGGCTCCTCCTGTGCGTACAGAACTATGTCCACCATATGTCAACCTTCATTCCATCTCACACATGCTCAGCCCTCTACTGGACTCTTTGGGGCAGCAGGTGGAGTCCTCATCAGACAAAGCCCGCTGAATCTGATTGGCTATACCTAGTTTACCTGGGTTTACATACCTGGAATTGGGTGCAACTGTGGCCGTATCCAACAAACACCCTTTACAAATACAGGGTTTTTTGTGTGCACCCTGTGTACACCTGATCTTTCCAAATGTCCAAAGAGAGATCAGGTGCACACAACTCACACTCCCATACATCTAATGGCTAACAGATCCACCTTTTTGAACAGGTCATCTGCCTCCATTCGTTTGGCAGGCGCTTGCCTCTCGTCATGAGATAGCTGCTCCTGTTCTCCAGGCCTGATATGTTGAGAGCCTTCAGAGACAGCAGGTGCTCTGAGTCCCATAACCACAGGTCCTGCACCAACTTCATCAGGGTGCAGACTGGACTCTGTTGATGAAGGCCACTGGTGCAGTTGCCAGCCCTCACTAACACATCTCCCGTGTACCCCCAAACCCACCCGCCCCAGCCCCAGTGGAAACACTTGGTGGGCTGCTGCCATGAGCCCTAACACCTGCACAACCAGCACTGTCACAGTTAAACCCTGTTGTTTGTGAACTGCTTGCAAAAGGGCTCCCTGTCAGTTTTGACAGAAAAGCCTGTAGCATTGTTGAATTGAGCACCACACCCAGATACTCCACCTATTGGCGTGGCTGGGAGTGCTTTTCTCCCAGTTGACCTAGTTATGTGTCAAATCAACTGGATTTTGTGGAACATAACCCATCTTTCAGACCTTGCCATGAAGATAAGTTCATATAGATAAAGCAAGATCTTCATACCTTAGTTTTACAGCACCACATCCTCACATCAGCTGAAAGTGCAGGGAGCAAGGGAGTAGTCAAACTGCAGTCTGCTGTACTTGTAAGTGTCAGCAAAGGAGGGGCAGATATACTTTTTAATGCTAATGTAATAGACGCAATGTGTTTTCTGACATAATGCTAATCAACAGTTATAGTGCCATAATGTAATCATCATTATTACAGTGGCATGAATATGTCAGCTATCTAAATCTACTTTGGGACAGGAGGCAAGGGTATAGGCTGAATGTGAGCTGTATGCGCGTCACTTTGGCACTGATAGCTCTCAAGGGGTCTTGCCACGGTTCTGTGCATGACCCCTTCAAGAACCCCTTCAGCAATGGTGTGAGCCACTGGTCAGTAGGCGGGTGGACCTGTGGTATATCTTCCAGGATGCTTTGAGGGACCATTCTGCTGTACAGCTATGTGTTGCAACACTACATTTTGTCTCTTCTCTGATGAGATAGAGTGGCATTGACGGCTGACAACTCAGCTGTGCCTTCTTTTCTTCCAGCCGTTTGTCTGTCACATGCTAAGTGACAGACAAGATGGAGCCAAAGATTCCCTTCAAGGTGACAGGAGCTCCAACAGGTCGTCTCAGTCATCTGACAAATGGTTTGGTCGATGCAATTCATCTGATCTGATATTCAGATTCTTGGCCATGGTGGCCACCTGATCACACAGTGAAGTATTTTGTCAAAATATTCCAGCGTGTCCCTATCCAATTCGCTCCATCACAATGACTTTTAGGAAGTCTTGGCCAACAGACAGTAGCATTGGGTTACTGCCAGTCGCTGATGTTCCGATTGCTGATTAGATGTTGTCATCCTCTGCAAACAGAGGAAGCGGCAACATCTTAGCAAAGTAACCAGGGGTTGGGGGCAGTGAAGAGTCATTGGCCAGTGTCAAGGGCTAACCTTTTTATCACATCAAATGTTGAAACTGCTTCTACACCTACTGGTAGCTGATCTTGGAAAGTACTCAGCAGTCCACACAGTTTGGCGGCTGTTGGACACCTTCCTCCATGTGGTCTCTTCCCATGCACTCGAAGCAAAGATGAAATTGGTTCAGCAATGGTGATGTGGGTGAGGTACAATGGGCAAAGAAAAACTTCCTGAAGCGGCAGCGACATCCTGGGAGAAAGGAAATCAGTGGGCCAACTTTGCTGTTGCCGAAGGAAAAATTCCTGACAGCATACACATTGCCTGGTATACTGTAACACAGATATTTGGTAGCTAATTATTCATTTGCTAGGTACGCACTTGCAAATGTAATGTGGGCAAATATGTGTGTGATTGGGGAGCTATACCCAAAGAGACAAGTAGAAGGCAAAAACCCTGTGTCAGATAGCACAAAAATAGAAAATTTGTATTCAAACAACAAAAAATTTAGAAGATGATTTTTGAAGACAGGCTTGAAAAAATCTTAACATCTTTGTTATTTCCGAAGAGCCTCATAGCACACATGACTATGAGTGAGATTGTGTGTATCTATGTACCAGGTGCCTGTGTCAGTGTGCAGTGACAGCTGTCCTCCAGGAACTCGTAAAGTGTTGCAAAAAGGAAAACCCATCTGCTGTTATGATTGTTTACCATGTCCTGAGGGAGAAATTAGCAATGCTACAGGTATTTCTTTTTCTAATGCATATCTAAAACATCATGTATATGACTGCTAAAAGCCTATTTTGATTTATTGTTTCAGACTCCCCTGATTGTTTCCCTTGCCCTAAGGAGTTCTGGCCTAATGCAGAGAAAGACACTTGTTTTCCCAAGCCTGTAGAGTTTCTTTCCTTTGACGAGGTCCTAGGAATCATCCTGGCAGCATTCTCAGTTGGTGGTGCCTGTCTTGCCATCATAACAGCGGCTGTGTTCTTTTATCACAGGACATCCCCGATTGTCAGGGCCAACAACTCTGAGCTGAGCTTCCTGCTGCTCTTCTCCCTCACTCTGTGTTTCTTATGTTCATTGACTTTCATTGGAGCACCGTCTGATTGGTCCTGCATGCTGCGCCACACAGCTTTTGGCATCACCTTTGTCCTCTGCATCTCTTGTGTCCTTGGGAAAACTATAGTAGTGTTAATGGCCTTTAGAGCTACACTCCCAGGTAGTAATATCATGAAATGGTTTGGTCCTCTACAGCAAAGGATGACTGTAGTGTCTTTCACATTCATTCAAGTTTTAATATGTATTATTTGGTTGGGTCTTAGCCCCCCTTTTCCAATTAAAAACCTAACTTTATATAAGGAAAGAATCATCCTAGAGTGTGCATTAGGCTCAGCCATTGGGTTCTGGGTTGTACTCGGGTACATAGGTCTACTGGCTGTCTTTTGCTTTGTGTTAGCTGTCCTAGCTCGGAAACTACCTGATAATTTTAATGAGGCCAAGCTGATCACCTTCAGCATGCTGATATTTTGTGCAGTCTGGATCACCTTTATCCCAGCGTATGTCAGCTCTCCTGGGAAATTTACTGTGGCTGTGGAGATATTTGCCATTCTGGCCTCCAGTTTTGGACTAATACTGTGTATATTTGCTCCAAAGTGTTACATCATATTGTGTAAGCCAGAGAAGAACACCAAGAAACATTTAATGAATAAAAATCAATCCTAAGACATCTGAATTTTGGACGAAGTTAAGATTGCACATTTAACACATATTCCACCTATGTTATTATAATGCGTAATATGTTTTTTACTTTTAAATATTTGCTTCTTTAACCTCGTTTTGTGATATAATTTAAATAAAATAGTTATTGTCTCATTTTAAAGGTGCTTTTCATAATGTGCTTAAAATATAATAAACATTAAGTTGATAAATTAAGTCAAAATTCATAACAAAAATGTGCAGTTCTGAATTCTCTCAACATTTTGATAAAATAGTTCCAATTTAAAAATGTCTTTCTGACTGAAAACAATATGCACCAAATGGTGCAATGATGCAAGTGTGATCAAGAATCATGAGATCAGTCATAGCATATTACAAATAGTGTAGCCTAAAGATAAGCTAGTTTTACTACCAAAAAAACATATTGATGAACTGTGTGAATGAACTGTGTCAATGACTGTCCTGCCATGCCACTGAAAAAGATTTTAAAGTATGCAGCAATTGTAGAAAAGTCAATGTTTACTTTCCAGCATGAAACAATATATAATGATACTTTGATTAAATGTGATGGGATGTAGACTCAAATATTGATACTTCAGTCCACTAGTGTGTGCTTTGCTAAAGCATAGCTGTCTAGTTATTACAATCTGGACAATGACACTTTAATGCCATAAAAGTAGGTTTTAAGGTACAAGGCTTCGATCTCATTTACAGAGAAATTGTCAGTATGATAGCAGGCCAACATGAAAGGGAGCCAGCAACATGTGACCCTGTATCAATACAGTAAGAAGCTTGAGTCATGATTTCAGATTCCTGTTTTGACATTTTGAAATGTGTTGAAGGGACACCTCCAACAGCATCTATGATTTTCAAGGAGAGAATGTTGAACCATTGTAATCTCAATTTAAGGTATTTTTACTTTCACATTTTTTATATACTATTCACGTCAATATTTTACATCGTGAACATGAAAACAGTCGGACAGGGAAAATAAAATCATAAATATACAGTAAATATCAAAAGTTTCCAATACACAGAGTTGTTAATGTTGAACACACATAATTGAATTCCCTCAATAAAAACAATGAAAACAAAATATGGAGTTTGATGACATTCTGAAGTAGCATAGGATCATAAGAGTTGTTGTCTTGTTTGTTAAACAAAAAACATTGCTGTTTATAAATATTTTCAGACATTTTGGGCCCGTTTCACAAAGCAGGTTTAGTTAAAACTCTGAGTTTATTAACCCTGAAATGAGGGAAACTCTGAGTTTTTCCGTTTCACAAAGGGAGGTAACTCAAACCAGAGAAAGAGGGGTAACTCTAGCCTGTTTCACAGAGAGAGGTAACTTAAGCTCTCGGTCAGTTACCGTAGTAACAGACTCTATGGACCTAACCTGGTCAGGACCAGGTTTTTCTCAATGAACCTCGAGTTTCTCTCTGTCTCCGCCCACTTTCAGCCACACACGCCATTTGATTTCCTCTTTCATTCATTCAGTCAGCAGGTGAGTTTTGGCGTAGCCTTGTTCTGCCGTCTGTCAAAAATCATCTAAAAAATCAGAGTCAGTGGGCTATATCAGAAGTCCATTAGGCACAATAGGAGGCGACTTTTTTCACGAACGTGGCATGTCCTTTTGACAACGATCCCGTGGATGAAGGTGCAGCATTACTGCACAGAGAATTCAATATTCGTCGGGAGATGGTTATCAGACCGCGCATAGATGTTTTAGCATTTCCAGACAATTATCTTTTTGAGCGGTACCGTTTCACGTCAGTCCATCATTTACCTATACAACCTAATCCGTCTTTTTAATCCTAATCCTACATTTGCAACCTTACCAACCGTAGTCATGCTCTCACATCCCAGCAGATATTGTGTGTTGCACTGCGTTTCTTTGCAAATTGAAGTTTTTTGTACAATGTCGGAGAAGAGTGTGCCCGCCCTGAAACAGCTTTTACCCATGTTTGTCGTTTTAAAAACCTGTCAGAGCCATCAATTATGAGTTCCACAGGATTGCAGGTGAATGATGTAGGGATCTGTTAAATTAATTTTAAATTATATTCTGTAAATGACATTGTGCTGCAACCTCAGACTGGGATTCGTAATTTTCATTTCTTTTAGGATTTCCCAGTGTGATTGGCTGCATAGATGGCACACACATCCCCATCACGGCTCCCTCACATAATGAAGCCGATTATGTGAATAGGAAGTCCATTCACAGCATAAACATGCAGGTACATGTAAATTGACTACTGTTTCAAAATGTTAAAGACTGTGTCATAGTTCCAACATCAGTCATTCTCTGCACTGTCAAAATCATATGTGATGCTGCATAGGCTACATCATTTCGAATGCGGAGGCCAAGTGCGCTTCTCCCCCGCGGGATTGCACCTAAATGAAATAAATGAATAGGCTACCATTCAAGTAGTTTCCCCCTGTAATATTATTGTGATTGCAAAGGACTACATTTAAACTTGTTGACCCGAGCAGATGTTCTCACACGCCGTCTCCCTCTCTTTAGCAGCTGCAGCGGTGTTGCACTTCTTCCTAAAAACGTGTTGAAACTCGCCGTATGAGCGCATTAGGATTTCCAATTCGAGGTTGCTGAAACACGTAGCCCTCCGCTTCGCCATTGCCATGGTGACTCGTCGAATCGGGGCTCCATTGATGTTGGCTTTTTATAGTTGTGGCGCACGCGCTTAACTCCAGGTGAAACTACTCCGAGTTGATTAAACTAACTCAAATCCTCTTTTCTGGAATTGGAAACTCAGAGTTTTCTATCTCAGAGTAGATCAACTCAGAGTTTAGGATTAGACTCAGAGTTTGTTGAACCTGCTTTGTGAAACGGACCCTTGGTGTAGTTATTCTTACGACGGTCAATGGGATACCTGAGGTGTTTTGTTTCATGTCTTCTCATAAGTGTGACTGCATGTAAATATGTGCTCATGAGCAAATCAGTGCTGCATTAAAGTGATGTTTTATGACTTTGTAGTGCCTCGACTCATGATTGCCTTCTTTGTGTTCTTCTCTGGTCTCAACAGGATTATGAAACACTTTGGTCCAAACAGTGCCAATAAGAGGCCAAAACTGGAGGCCAGGATGGCAAATACCTCCACTGCATCTGCATATTTGCCTGGTGAGTTGACATAAGCAGGGACAAAGGCCACCCACACAGCACAGAAGATCAGCATGCTGAAAGTGATGAGTTTGGCCTCATTAAAGTTGTCTGGAAGGTTCCTCGCCAGAAATGCTAACAGGAAGCTTAGGATAGCCAGTGAGCCAATATAGCCCAGTAACACTGCAAAACCAACTGTGGATCCAACTACACACTCATAAACTATCTTGTCATTGTGGTATTGAGTGTTTTTATAAGGGGCTGGTGAGGCAGAGGCAATCCACACAGTGCAAATTGCTGCCTGAACAGAAGTGAGAACAATAACTGTTCCTCTCTGCTGCATTGCACCAAACCACTTCAGGCTGGTTCCACCTCCTGGCTTGGAGGCCTTGAACACAGCCAGAACCACCATGGTTTTTACCAAAATACATGAGACACAAAGCACAAAGCTGATCCCAAATGCTGCATGTCTCAGCTGGCATGTCCACAGTCTGGGACGACCGATAAACAGCAGTGAACATAGGAAGCAAAGCTTAAGTGAAGCTAGGAGCAGGAAACTGAGTTCTGAATTATTGGCACGTACCATGGGTGTGCTGCGATACCAGATGAAGACACCCAGAACAAAAGCACAAATACATGTCCCCAGCAATGATGTGGTTGTTAAGCAGATACCCAGAGGCTCATGGTAGGAGAGAAACTCTGTTTTCTTAGGAACACAGTGGTCACGCTGGGTGCTGGACCAGAAGTCCTCAGGACAACTGGTGCACTCCATGGCATCTATGAAAATAAAATAGTTGTTGAGATACATGTTTGTATTATATCTCCAAATTAGAAACTTTAAAATTGAATACTAACCAGTCTCATGACTGATCTTTCCCTCGGAACAAGGGATACAGTCAAAACAGCACACAGGTTCCCCTTTCTTTCTGGCCATTCGGGTACCTGGATGACAGTTTTCACTGCACAATGAGCGGGGTGGCTATAGGGAGAAAAATACATATTTGTTATTATACACTACTTTACAATGCTATAATGAGTTATCCATGAGGTATCTGGAAAATCAGAAATAACCTTTTTTGAGTCAAAGTTCCAGAAGATTTTGTCTTCGTCAATTGTGAGTTCTTCACCTTTGAAGGCCGACCTCTTGAACTCACCCACATTCTGAACTTCAGTTCTTCCATCAGGGAGCCACAGCCAGTTCATGACATCATAGATTGGTAAAGCATCCCCATTGGCATCAAATGATACTTGATCACCAAATGATGTGGTGAAATTGACCTTTTGCAAATAATCTACTATCTAAAAATAGATGAGAAAACAAAAATGGTAGAGACAGACTGTCGAAAAAGTGTAGTGATTGGTATTCAATTCTTTCTTGTCATACGTATCAAATTAGGAGCAGTTGTGTCCTGTACTTGTACCTTTTTGTTTTGAAAACAAAAACACTTTGTTGGGACCTCATGATGTAGTACAGGGTTTTAAAACATAAACAGATAGAGTGTAAAGTGATATCACACCTGCCATGGCTCCAGTTCTTTCAAATTGCCACAGCTGTTCCCGTTGAAAGGCCCTCTCCCTGGCTCACACTGCAGCATGTCATCAAGGGCATAGGCCAGAGCATACACAGCCTTGTACACATTATACTCTGGCCTGAGATCGGAAACGTCCAACAACTCAGTCTCCACATCCTCTAGATTTTCCTGTCCAGTACATAATGCTCCCCCAGCCTCCACCCAACCTGCTGGAGGTGGTGTGAATCTACACTGAAATGTATATTCCCAAAACTGGTTCACCTGAGGAAAGAAAATGATGATTATAATAATGACAATGATGTGACATTACAGTACTGATCAGACAGTGAGATAAAGAAAAAGGACATCACAAGGCTAATTCCATAGCTGTTGTTGTAGTTTTGTTCAGGAACTATTCGTAAGAGGAATTCCCTGAAGCCTGGTATTTCTCCTCGACGGATGGCAATGCCCAGTGTGCCAGCCAGGAACGGCATGAGGTCAGGGGTCTGGAGGACAGAAACTGATGCCCAAGCTTCACTGGCCATCCACTGCAGGCCTGTCACATTCTGTCTCACCACCTATGCAATGCATTGTACTAAATACGTTAGTTCGTACTTCAGTGTCATTCAATTGAATACAACACATTTGGAATCACTTTCTTTTAAGTTACTTACCTCCTCCATGAGATGAATCATGTGAGTCTCATGTGCAAACACAATGACCACACGAGCTGTGGATATTTTTATCAAATTCACAATCCTCCTCAGTTCAGCTGGGTCATTTCCCCAGGGTAAAACCTCTGAGTAGGACAGACATCCTCCTCCGGACAGAGCCAGGTCAAATTGGAAGGTACGGGCAGCGTGGAGTCCATAATCATCATCACTGACCAGCAGACCTGCCCAAGTCCAGCCAAAACGCTTCAGGATCTGAATCATAGCACGCACCTAAGTGAAAAGAGCATGAAAAAAATACTGTCCATGCTAAAATGTATGTATTAAACTCTTGAAAACAATTCTTCACATTCATCAAATCCACATAGCTTAACCAATGGCATGTGAAGCATATACTGCACTGTACTTGAGAGTGAGCGGAACTACACTGCTGCATTCCTTGCAGGGTAGTAGAATATGACGCAGCTAAACATATTTAACATTTCTTGCTATGCTGCTTTAGATTACCTGGAAAGTATCACTTGGGATGGTTCTGAAGAAAGATGGAAAGCGTTGCCGATCACTCAGACAGGGACATGTGGCGAAGTAACTCACCTGTGAACACATTCCACACCTTGAGAAGGTTTGTAGAACCTTTCGACCAACTTTAAATAATTAAATATGCAAAAAATAGAGCAAATCAGAATCACTCTCTATTGGCAAATGGGAAAAGATCAAATGTAAGAAACTTACAAGTGGCAATTTGTATAAACCTATCACGCTTGACACGGCAATTGTAAAAGTTGAGTATGAATCACCCACAATCCCCAGGACTGGAGGACTCCCTGCACAGGTCTCATCCAAAATAAACTGCTCCTCTTGACCACTGACCAGTGACAATGAAGCACGAAACGCAATCCCAAGTGTGCCACAGTTGTCATAAATAGTGTATCCCAGAGTCACATTAGGTAGCAGGTTGGAGTTTCTGTTTATCTCCTCAATTGCAAAGGCCATGGTGTTAGCATGCCTGAACCCTTGAATATCAAAGCTAACACACAAAATATAACCATTAACAATCAACAAATAGTATTTCACAAACCAAAACTCCCTTTCTGCCCTATATACTTTTGAGCACACTTCTCTGCTCAATGTGTGCGGAACTCACCCTTGGCACTTCGGCTGATGTGGCTCCGAAGTGAACGAAAGCTCAGGGAAGATAGATGAGTAGTGGGCCTCAAACAGCCCACCCAGGACCACATCACCAGACTTGTGCATAGTATTTAGGTGGAACTTTCTCTGTAATTTACAAAATGTGAAAAAAGAGGAAAACACAGGCAGTAAGACAGAGGAAGAGAACAGGACCAAGGCACACAGGTGTCTGTCAACAAATGGCACCATGATTGCCCTCGTTCATCTGTTTTCTAAACCCTCTGCACTTAATCTTATATTCAGGAGTATGGCACCCCCCCTCCCTGATTTACGTCACAGTTTGTTTAATATTTTACACTACCCACTTTTCTTGGTGATTTAGAGGCATGACCTAATAAAAATTCTACAATTGTTAGTATATCCCACAAATAATGCTATTTAGATTATTATTACCGTAAATACTGCACCTTATCTTCTTGCACCTTATGTTCCACTCAGCCAGAGGCGTGCATGCGACTCAGAATCAGTATTATTGTCCCACATACAGGGAAATTTGTTTGCCACAGTAGCCAAAGGACAGTAATATTACAAAAAACAATAACAATAGAAAAAAAAAACAATATAATTAAAAGGTATGAAATAGAATAGACTTGAGTAGCTTTACTATATTATGACCAGTAGGTGGTAGCAGTATACTAAGCCTTTTCCTTATAGTATTTAATTTAGCATTGAGTGGCAGTTAAAAAAAATAAAATCAGAAATATATATATGTACTTATGCCAGTTAGTACTATATGTATTATTTCTTAACATTTCCTCTGTGTTTTCTACTTGGTTTAAGATTCTGAGTATTCTGAGAATGCAACAGTAAAAGAAATAATGTGAAACTAAAATTGAATTGTTAAATTTCCCAGTTAATGATCCCAGATAATAATGGCAAATCACTGTGGTTTCATCCTGTCATTAAAATTCTCCATGGTAATCTGGATTGTTTCAGTAGCTTTGCCCTTTAGTATTTCCAAAACTAACAAAAGTGTAATCACACTAAACAAAACAAACATCTTCTGTTTCCCTTAGACCAGGGGTCCGCAACATTTACTATCAAATAAGCCAATTTTGCCCCCGTCCCTCGCCAAAGAAATCTGTCTGGAGCCACAAAACCCATTTGTGTGTTATAATGAAGGTAACACAGCCTAGAAAGTCTAAATTAGCCTATCAAGATTATCAATAGGCCTAAGTGAGCATTCATTTATATTTTCACATCAAGTGGCAACTCTGCAGTGGGTTACTTATGCTTACAGGTAAGGTACTTGAACTTTTCATTTCCATTTGAATGATGCCACGTTTTGGTGCATTTATGAAATAAAAGAACTAGCCCACAATAAATAGAAGTATAGTGGCAATACAGAACTATATGCAGACCTACTTAAGACCTCTGTGTGTTTGTGAAAATGTACAAAATAAAAAGTCGGCATATAGTGGCAGGCTAGGTTTAAAAACAGTACAAAATAAAAACACAGTAGAGTTCAATTAATCACAACTTGATATAACAGATACAATTCTGTGTGTAGGCTGCGCATTTAATGGCGGAGAATGCAATAATCACTGTAGGCCTTAAATAGTGATGATAATGATGATGTAAAATGTCAACGCCACAGGGAGCCACTGCAGCACTGCAGAGGGGCAAAAGAGCTGCATGTGGCTCCAGAGCCTCAGGTTGCAGACCCCTGCCTTAGACCTGAGTGTTTTTTTTTTATAAGTCTGGGCTACAACTGTATTCATTTATTTAATAAAGTCAGGTCTAGCAGGGCAAACAGTTCATGTGAGCCACATCTCGTCCTCTCTCGTGTGACATTGCCTTTCACTGTGATTGGTCGATCAAACAATGACTCATATGACCAATGATGTGAGCGAGCAACCCTGTTTTTATATAGTCTACTTTATTAGCCTTTTAAAGACTATGTTGGAGGACCACTTTCTCCAGCACATACACAGTCTTTATGGGTTCAGAATGGACACTGCATTCAATGCATGTTGGGGCTTTGTCCTGGCTGCTTCTTTGGGTATTATTTACCCTTCTCTCCCCAGTGTTCTCTGATGTTCCGAAAAGTGCACAGGAAAGGAAAGCACTACGTTTAGAAGGAGGTGTAGTGAAAGAAGAAGAGATTATAACAGAGAGGTTGAGTGGTTTGGGGATAGAGGGAGTGCGTGGTGTTGGTTCTAGTTTACCTCAGTGTGTGCAACTGGCAGACAGTGTGCCTCTGGCCCTGCAGTCTGGAGGGGATGTTGTGATTGGAGGTCTTTTTCCTTTGCATTATGTGGCCCCAAAGCCGCAACACAGCTACCGAAGCAAGCCTCAGCTCACACCTTGCAGCGGGTGAGGAAACTCTCGACATATGATATAGTCCCACATTGCAAATCTTACATTTTTACTCAAATTAGTGACTGAAATAATTTATGCTTCAACAGTATTTTTATGTTCTGATTCAGATTGTGCTCAGATGCTGTGCTTTCTCTGTTACGTAGAATGCAAGCAACTTTATTTAATTTTCCACAGCTTTGACCACAGAGCCTTCCGCTGGATGATGACCATGGTGTTTGCAGTGGAGGAAATTAACCATAATTCAAGCCTGTTGCCAGGTGTAAAGCTAGGCTACCAGATCATGGACAGCTGTGACCATATTCATACCAGCCTGGAAGCTCTTTTCTCTTTAGTCAGTCACTCCAAAGCTGTGATTAGTGAGGTGAAACCAACTGATGAAACCGAAACAAGATCACACATGCTCAGAGGCAGGGGTAACAGAATGGAGGGGGTAAAGACAGAAGAAAAAACAAGAAAGACAGAGATGCTGAAAACAGTGCAAAACAGAAAGAGTGAAATAAGTTTAACGCTGTCTAACAGTCTTGAAAATAATGTAAATTACAGAAAGGAAAATGTAACAGAGGAGAAAGTGGATAGCAGTACACAATCTGAAAATTTGCCCTTGTGTCTGGCTGATTCTCCTGTGCCTGCTGTCATCGGCCTTGCATCCTCTTCTCCTACAAGAGCTGTAGCTCACACTCTGGGCCCTTTCAACCTCCCACTGGTGAGAAAAGAATGACAGGACAAGGGTCATGCACAGTATTCATACTTCATATGCTGTCCTGCCTTAGAAATGTTTTATATTTGAACTCTGTCTTATCTCCTTAAGGGTAAAGCTAATTTTATCTCCCTGTAGGTCAGCTATTTTGCCACTTGTACCTGTCTTACTGACAAGCACATGTACCCATCATTCTTGCGAACTGTGCCGAGTGATCTCTTTCAAGTTAGAGGTCTTGTTCAGCTGGTCACCTTCTTAGGCTGGCTCTGGGTGGGCACGTTAGGAACCACGGTGAGATAAAGACTTTTTTATTGGCACCATTAGTCCATTAAAGACACCAGTATGACTTATTATATCTTTCTTTACATGTTTCAGGATGACTACAGTCACTATGGCATCCAAGCATTCTCTAATCAGTTCCAACAACAAGGTGGATGTCTGGCATTTCATCTGACTATCCCCAAATCACCCAGAGCAACAGAGATACAAGAAATGGCAGACAGGCTGCAGAGTTCAACTGCAAAGGTAGTGGTGGTTTTTGCCACAGAGGGACAGCTGTTGGATCTGCTTTTAGAGGTTAGCACCCTCAATCTCACTTAATGCATACAACTAAACAGTATCTAAATTAACAATATGAGAATTAAGAATAAATAAAAATGTTCATGTTCATGCTCACATATATCTATTTGCTTTCTAATTATCATCAATTATTTTTTATGTGTTTTATTATTTTTTAGCTGGCTCAGAGAAATGTGACAGGGATCCAGTGGGTAGCTAGCGAAGCTTGGGTGACCGCTAGCCTTCTGACATCACCCCACTTCCACCCTCTCCTAGAGGGCACTCTGGGCTTCTCCTTCCCTGGGGTTAGAATCCCTGGCTTGAAAGAATTCCTGTTGAATGTCCGTCCATCTCCCAAACCTGGGATGGAATTTGTCAACATGTTCTGGGAAGAGCTTTTTGGCTGTGAGCTTGAATTTAGAGGAGCCAGATCCAAGGACAATGAAACAATGAATATGTTTACACGAGTGGATGATTTTAGTTACAAATCGAACAACTCTGGGTCTTTGGTAAAGCCTGTTGTTGGAAAAACAAGCATATTCAACAGATTGGCTGATGAAAACTATAAAGGTGCTAACAAAAAGCCTGTATGCACTGGTTCAGAGGATCTGAGGTACACTGACAGCAGTTATACTGACATATCTCAGGTCAGAATATCCTATAATGTGTATAAAGCTGTTTATGCCATTGCCCATGCTCTGCACACAGTACTGAACTGTCATTCTGCCGAATACAACAATGGAATGTGTGAGAGACATAAAACATTTACTTCTAGGCACGTAAGTTGAAAAACTACTCAATACATGTATGAATCAAATATTAAGTATGTTTTTGGGTTTCTGCATAATTCTTTGGCCTGCTGGTCTCATCCCTGCAATTTGTTCTTTCTTCCTCCTTTCGTACAGTTGCTGCATCATCTGAAGATGGTGAATTTCACCAACCAGTTTGAGGAGAAGGTATATTTTGATTTCAACGGAGAGCCGGTCCCTCTGTATGATGTCATTAACTGGCAAAAGGACAGCAAGGGTGAAATTAGGTTGAATATTATTCATTAATAATTATTCATTAACGACAAAACAAGTCATGATAGAGATACTTTATTTGAACTTATTGTGGCTATTTTAGCATTCAGCAAGCTATCATGTAAACTGTCACACATAGTGTTTGGCCTGATTGTAGGAATTTTATGTTGTTTAGATTTGTCAAAGTTGGAAGCTATGACGGTTCAGCTCCATTGAGACAACAGTTGCAGATGAAGCAGAGCACCATTGTATGGACCAAAGGAGAATCACAAGTGGGTCACACGTCCCCGAAACTTATTCCATATGTATCTTAAAAATTTGTTCCTTCACAGGGAAATTAAATTAAATAATTAAAAGGATACATGATTAAAATTCCTATGATTTTTTTCTGTCATTTTACATCCAGTCAGCAACAAAGCAAATCTTGATGTGTCATTTTACACCTTTATTTGTTCAGGTGCCTGTATCTCAGTGTACTGCTCCATGCCCCCCTGGCAGCAGACAGGCCAGACGTCCAGGAGAGTCACACTGCTGCTTCGATTGTTTGCCCTGTGCAGATGGAGAGATCAGCAATCAGACTGGTAGCCCAAACATGTATTGTTCAATTATTTATGTTCAAAACTTCTCTAAAAACCAGAAGGCCATTAAAACCACAGAAATCCAAACAATTGTATGGTCATCAAGGCTTGTGCAGATGCCAACTGTGCTTGTGTAGAGTTTGAGTTTGTGTGTGTTTAGACATTATATGTTGACTGTTTCTGCCCCCAAAGGTTCCACAGAGTGCACAAAATGTCCTAAGTACTACTGGTCAGACAAAGACAAGGTGAAATGTGTGGCCGGGGTTGAAGAATTCCTGTCTTTCTATGACACCATGGGCATCATCCTGGTCACACTCACACTTCTGGGTGTCATCCTGACAACCATCATCACGACCGTCTTTCACCGTTTCCGTTCCACACCGATCGTCAAGGCCAACAACTCAGAAATAAGTTTCTTGCTTCTTCTGTCACTCAAGCTCTGCTTCTTGTGTTCCCTGGTTTTCATTGGCCAGCCGTCTGTGTGGACATGTAGGCTCCGCCAGGCAGCGTTCGGTATCAGCTTTGTCCTCTGTCTGTCCTGCCTCCTTGTTAAGACCATTGTGGTTCTCTTGGCTTTCCGGGCTAATGCACCTGGTTCCAGGGCTCTGAAGCTGTTTGGTCCCTCTCAACAGAGGACTCTGATCCTCTGCACCACAGCTCCTCAGGTGGAAGAGCTAGAGATCAGCTTCTTCTTTTAACTCAACTTGATCGATTTTTTGCATTTGTTAAAAATATTTTGCAATCCTCCTATCTTGCTGTCAGGTATGTCTCTGTGCTGGTTGGCTGTTGAGTGCGCCTCCCTTCCCATTCAGGAATCCAACCTACCAAGCCTCAACTGGAAAAGTAAGAATGACTAGAATGGATCTCAACACATAATTACAAATTGTGCTATTATGCATTTATCTGTTTTCATGTATTGTTGCACATTATTAGATTGTTGTGGAGTGTAAGGAGCCATGGCCTCCTGGATTTTATCTGGTCCTGGGCTATATTGGTCTACTGGCCTTTGTCTGCCTCCTCCTGGCGTTCCTTGGACGCAAGCTTCCTGATACATTCAACGAAGCCAAGCTTATTACCTTCAGCATGCTGATCTTCTGGGCCGTGTGGATCTCTTTCATCCCAGCTTATGTCAGCTCTCCTGGGAAGTTCACTGTGGCCGTGGAAGTATTTGCTATATTAGCTTCCAGTTTTGGACTGTTACTATGTATTTTTGTGCCCAAATGTTACATTATATTACTGCGGCCTGAGCAAAACATTAAGAAAGGCATGACCGGAAAATTTGTCAGATGAACCCAGCATTTATGTTTTATTTCATTTTAAGTGATCATCAAACAAATAGAAACACATTATTTTTCATTTTAACTATGAAAATACATTTCCAAACTTTTAGTCTATATAGTTGAATGTGAAAGAAAAATAAAATGCCTCATGTAAAAAGCTTCCATGTTTTGATTTTATTATTTTTAGGCAGATACTGTATTTAATCTTTAGAAGCTTCATGATTATTGTTGCTGAAGTGCACTGGTTACTATGCTCTAGTTCAATGGAGGAAATAAAGGAGAAGCCATTGTCATTGAGTATCTTTATTGCTGTCACCATCCCTCGCAGGGTAATGGCAGACTCTCCTTAAAGTCTCGAACTGACAGGATATCCTAGG